>VDFB02058242.1:529584991-529728602 GCA_007258455.2 Sequoia sempervirens
ATCTGGCTATGGTCGAGGTGGTGGATTGATGATATCATCAATGTTAAAATCATCCATGATATGCTTGATATAATGTGCACCTGCATTAAATCATACAAAATAGTCCATGTGCATACAAAAATTAAGATCATATATTTAATTGAAATAGGATTAGCAACATATATATTAAGCTCATATATTTAATTGAAATGCACATATATATACATTGATTATTTCAACTCAAGAGATGTCCATACAAAAATTAAAATTAAATGTATGTACATGTACATTTAAAATAAAAAATATGATGCATAATTTGCATGCGTACCAAATCATTAAACTAAACTATACATACATACATATACAAATTTCAAATTTTAAGAGCTATTATGCAAATTTTAATACATGCACATACATACTAAACAATAAACTTGGAAACATTCACAAAATCTCATTTTATGTCTAACACACACACACACACATTTATATATTACAATTTTCAGCGGGAAAATCATGATCACAGTAGATAGTCATAAAATATATACTATTATATACTATTCATTATAAGTTCATAAATTCCACCAAATTCACAAATCCATGTCACTAAAAACATCCATCTAGAACCAAAATCATAAATTCATGTCACTAAAAATATCCATTTGGAACAAAATTTATAAATTCATCACACAAAATATCTATCGTTCACCAAATTTATAAATTCATAACTATGTAAGATCATTGTTTTAATTTATAAACTATTATGGCTCTCTACTACATAGATCTTCATTTCTTTGTGTTTTCCTTTTCAAAATTAGGAGTTCTCCTCTCCTCTAGCCATTGTCAATGCTCATCTATGATCCCATCCATAGCCCTGACAACATCAACAAGGGTTTGCATCCTAGATGCAAAACATCCTCCTGAGGAGGTGCTACATTCTTCATTTTTGAATAATGTTGATTTGATCTTGGATGGTTCTAAGCGAAGCAGTGATTTATGCTACAAAACAAGCCTATTCATTGATTTTGAATTGGTGGAGGTGGGGAGTTCACGAGGGTGGAGTGGGGCGGAGGTGGAGGTGAAGGTATTGGAATCGATGGTGTGGAGGTGGATTGCGGTACATTGAATGGATCCATGTGATCTTTAAGATATGAGTGAACCTGCATTAGATTTGTAATTTATGTAGATACATGTTTAGGAAATACCTTAAACCATTCAATATAAATGGCCTTAAATAATTGAATACAAATGATAAAATTATATAAGCCTCATTTATATGTCTAAGGCACATGTTACTTGAATGAAAATACAATTAACTATTGATATTGTATAATCTTGCGGGATCTTATTATTGTTACATTTGGTTGGGCCTTGGGCAACTTTGATCACCAAATTTTAAGAACTTCTTTGATCCCCTTAAGAAATGTCATATTGGAACCCCTTAAGAAAATCGAATTCGATTTAGGGTGATAGGATGGCTTAAGGGGATTCGTCTAGTGAGGTCCTAGGAGAAAATGGCATGGCTCAAATGAATAAAATTTGGTGAAGTTGCCCAAGGCAACCAAATTTCATTAAGAGCCTTTAAAGAAAAAATGATGGCTTTAGGGTTTAGGGTTTAGACTTTAGACTTTAGGGTTTAGGGTAATAGGATAGCTTAAGGGGATCTACATGCAGCAAGATCCTAGGAAACAATTACATGGCATAAGGTAATGAAATTTGGTGGAGTTTCCTAAGGCAACCAAATTTCATTAAGAGCCTAAGAAAAAATGATGGCTTTAGGGTTTACGGTTTAGACTTTAGAGTTTAGGTTTTAGGGATTTAGGATAACTTAAGGGGATATATGTAGTAAGATCTTAGGAAAAAATTACATGGCATAAGGGAATGAAATTTGGTGGTGTTGCCTAAGGCAACCAAATTTCATTAAGAGCCTAAGAAAAAATGATGGCTTTAGGGTTTAGGGTTTAGACTTTAGAGTTCAGGGTTTAGGGTAATAGGATAACTTAAGGGGATGTACATGTAGTAAGATCCTAGGACAAAATTACATGGCATAAGGGAATGAAATATGGCGGATTTTCCTAAGACAACCAAATTTCACTTTATGGTGTTGGGTAGGACAAAATGAATGGTTTAGTGTTTAGGGTTTAGATTTTAGAGTTCAGAGTTTAGGGTTTACAAAACTTAGGGTAAAGTTTTGGTGCCCCTTGGAATATTTAATGAACTTGCAAGTTAGTGAAGAACATTTTCTTGTGGAATAGTTGATTGAGATCTACTCTTGTTTCAACTGACCAAGCTAGATCATGAAATCTCATTCATATTATAATCTTGCACGATCTTATTATTGTTAAATTTGGTTGCCTTGGGCAACTTCACCAAATTTTAAGAACTTCTTTGATCCCTTTAAGAAATTTGTCATATTGGGACCCCTTAAGAAATGATTTATGATTTAAGGTGATAGGATGGTTTAAGGGGATCTAGATGTCTAGTGAGGTCCAAATTTAGTCATACTATAGCCTCATTGGTTCCATCTAGCTCTGGGTCAAAAGTGTTTACCCCTCTAATAAAAAAAAGTATCATGATGTTAAAAAGGAATCAATCTATACATATCACAAAAATAACAATAATCTTAAATGTAACCCATACTCTAACAATAATAGAATGCTAAATGATCCCCACCCCTAACCATATCCTAATTGAATTGCAAACCTAATTGAAACTTAATTAAATTATAACCTTTACTAGGTAATCTTAAATGTATTCCTATATTATATTATATTTAAATTAATTTATATTTGTATTATAATTATATCAATATTTATTATATATTCCTAATTGTAACCTAACTATTTACTACAAACCTAATTGAATCTTAAGCCTAATCCTCATTAAAACCCCAAGTAAATTGTAACATTACCTATCCTTAATTGTAATCTTATATTATATTTTATGATATTAAATATTTATATTATTTAATATATTATATTAAATATAATATATTAAATAATATAAATATTTAATTATATTTCTTTTATATGAATCATCCTCCTAGATCTCTAAATTGTAATAATAGCATGTAGTTCCTCCAAACTATCATCATGTACCTCCTCCCTTTCCCATTTAATAGGTGTACCTTGTAGGTGTTAAATGGTTCCATCTTGGTCTCCTTATTGATGCATTTCTATCCTTCCACATAAATCTATATAGTATCAAAATATAGGTAATTTTATGGTTATTGAATCTCTCTTAATTGCTAAAGAATCCATTATGATTGAGGATGGGTGGATTATTATCTAGGATCACATCTTAAAAATCCTATAGAGGTCATGTGGTATGTTTTTCTTAATACATATATTCCCATACAAACCTCTTTCCATGTATTATCAACTCACCTATATGATAGACACCTTCCTAGATTTAAATTTCATACGATATATATGTACCCAAGTGTTTCCAATTGGAATTGCTATAATTATACTTTTATGGCATTCTAGATATTCAAAATAGTTTTCATAAATCTACCAAATAGACCCATTCTTGACATTGAACCTACATAATTTTAGGTATGTCCAATGAAAGATTAGGGTCTAGGGTTCATAAATTTCAAATGCTTTAGTGTTATGGGTTTAGATTTTATAGTTTAGGGTCTAGGGTTTAGCAAACTTAGGGTGAAGTTTGGGTGGCCCTTGGCATAATTTAGACTTGCAAGTTAGTGTCAATTGGAATCGATTGTACGTGTTTAGATAAATATGAATTTGCTAACTAAATTTGCAAACAAACATCAAGATAAACTTTATGAATTTTAACCATTCTTTAACATATTGATTTCTAATCTAATTATAATTTAATATTGAAACTAAAGTTTAATATATATCATTTTTTCCATACAAAGCAAATAAAATTTAAAACATTTAAGCAATGTGAATGATTGTTTTGAGCTCGAAATTACCTAGTTTTCAAAATCAAAATGATTTGTTCGATTCCAATTTAGGGTTTTAACAATTTTTTTTTTTCCAATTCAATTTAGGGTTTCAATTTTAAACAATTAGGGTTTTTAATGCAATTTTTTCGTTTCAATTCAAACTAGGGTTTTCAAATTCAATTTTTTTCGTTTGATTTGAATTCAGGGTTTCAAAAAGCTTGATTTGGATTTGTAAATGCAATGTTTTTATTTCATTTCGATTTCTAGGGTTTTGAAATGCAATTTTTTTTGTTTTGTTTCAATTAGGGTTTTCAAAATCAATTTTTTTGGGTTTAATCGAACAATTTAGGTTTCAAAAGTTAAATTTTGTTTCTAAAACACAATTCAAGGTTTTTTTTTTCATTTTTATTAAAAAACATTTAGGTTTCATTGCATTTTTTCATCTATTTTTACAATTATTCAATTCTACTATAACAATTAAAAAAATGCTTAAAATGAGAAATAAATTTTAAAAAAACATGCTAAATTAACTTATTTCTTTCAAAATTTCAATTCAAAATAGAAAAATGCAAAAAGATGGCGTGTAGGTGGGCACTTGTAGCTAATCGTGGGGGTCGCTGTCACCAATACTCGGGGTCCCGTCCGCTGAGTAGTGAAAACTATTTTAAAAAAAAAAAAAATACCAGTATAAAACAGGATCCCGATTTATAGAAATCGGGATCCCGTTATTTATAAATCGGGATCCCGTGTTTTATAAATCAAGATCCCATTTCTCATAAATCAAGATCTCATTCTGTTTCCATTGGTTCAGAATCCTATGGGAAATGGGATCTTGATTTTTAAAAAGCGGGATCCCGTTTCGTCTCAGGCTCGGGATCCCGAACCGTAATGGGATCCCAATTTTTAAAAATCAGGATCCCGTTTATTTAAATCGAGATCCCATTTCCTCAATGCCAATTTCAATTTTTTGGTTAAGGCAAAAAACTTCCACGTTTCGTGGACTCAACTTTGTGCACTTACCCATTTTCCCTAAGGAATCATATCTTTCTACATATGCATTATAACTAAACAATCGAATTGGGGAGCAATCACAATGCTAAATGCTAATTGAGGTTAAGAGACATCCTCTCCTCTCTCATTTCTCTCACTCAAACTAGTTTTATTAAAGGAAGATATATCCTCAAAAAAATTGATAACAAGTTGCGAAGTAATGGATTGGACTAAATTCTCAAATAAAAATATTGGAATTCTCCTTCTGAAATTTGAGAAGGCTTATAATAGAATCAAATGGACTTTTCTACTAATATCCTTAGAATTTTTTGGATTTCCAAAATAATTTTGTAAAATATAAGCAAACTCCCTTGTCTTCCCATCTTGTCACTTGAGCTTTGATCCTTGAGGTGGTCAAGGAACATTCATCATTTTGAGATCACACCATTTTGGGTTACCCAATTTCCTCCTCTACAATTTTTTTTTTTTAAATTCTTAAGTTATTTTTCATGCAAGAGAATGCATTCCAACTATACATAATATTTCACTCACCATAAACATTAACAACCAAATTGATATTTTATATTACAACCTAACAACTAGGCTTTAACACAAAATGAAATAAAATTTGTACAATATATATTATTTCCACATTACCATCATGAAAGAAAAGTATATAAAATAAATATTTATAATCCATAATATAAAATAATAGCAAACATACCATAAGATAACACCAATTGTACCTTGACACAAAATTTCAAGGGAAAATATAGCCTTTGAAAGAACCCACACAACTAATTGCATTATCTCAAGAAATAGGATTACAATACACTTTCAAAGCCTCTATGTATTCATTCTAAAGCATCAAGAACTCTATTTATATTCCTCCATGTGAATGGGAAAATGAGAATGATGTAGCTACACATTCCAATCTATGTTTCCTCTATTGGCATATGGCTTTTGGTGTTGTCATGTTATGATGTCTTGGACATCTTGAATAAACATAGACCTCGGGATTTGTCTCTTCTACTTTGTAATATCTTTCTGGAAATATATTGCATTCATAAATCTTTTATTTTGTTCTTCTACACTCAGGTATGTTGTGTCCAGGACCTTCATATCAAATAGATTCATTTGGATAAATGTGGAGAGCCCAAATGTGTATACAATCCATTCTATAGAGAGCTTTGCATAGACTCTCCCTTCTTTCTCAATGACCCTCTTGTTTGGGTCGTGCCAATTCATACATTCCATTACCAGCTCAAGGGCTTCCATTGCTAGCAGAAACCCTCTTGCCAAATGCATCACTCTTGCAATAATGTTCTTTGTGCACTGAGAGGCATTCTCTTGTTGAATCCATGTGATTAATTCAATATCAGTAAACCATCCTTGATGAGTGTCGATAATTATCTTGTAGATTGATATAGCTTGCAAAATAGGGTACTTGAATTCCTCATCCGACCTCTTTCTAGAAGTGCTCATATTTTCCTAGGTTTCCTACATTATTAGTAGATATGTGCCTTGTGTGTGAGTTAGGGTTAAATCTAACCATTCATTTTCAATAATTCATTAAACTTTCAATCTGCAATTAGGTTAAATTTATTTCAAAATAATCAACATTTTAATTACTAGACCAAGAGAAACACCATTTGTCCTAAGACATGCATGCATAGAAAATTAATAGAATTTCAGTTATTCAAAGCATACTTGGTTTTTCTAGTGATATGATTTTATTTTTGAATGCAACCTCAAAACCCTTGGTATTTGTGTTCTTCAGCTTCTAGAGGTTAACCTTTCTTTGCATGCCACAATCTTGGTTTTAATTCTTCAATATCCTTACAAGCGAGTAGTATGGAACAAGGTAGAGTGTTATGAAAGCAACTGCATGCTTGAGGTGGTGCCAAGTACGTGTATTGTTCACCACCTTCATTAATTTCCTTTTGCAAAAAATTAATTTCCCTGAATAAAGGTGCAATTATGGTGGATTAGGGTTCAAATCACAAACACCTTGGTTTCTATGTAGGGCCCACCATTTGAGAAGAAGATTGCACAAGAGGCTTACATGGAACACTTACATGCCACTTCAATTCTTATGAGGTAGAGGCTTTATAAGAAAATCCACCTTTGGATACTTAACAATTCATAATCAAAAGAGGTTTGAATCATCCAACACCGATCCTTGAAAAGATTAATGGGAGTTGTGACTTTTACGTACCAGGTTCATGAGAATCGGGTGTAAAGGGAGACTTAGAACCAGGTTCAAGTAGGACCAAATCAATTTAAATATATTCACAATAGAACCTCTCTTTTTTGGTTTTAAAGAAAAGAAAAGTCCACTACCAGGCCAACCAACAAAGAAAAGGGGGACGTAGGCACTGAGACAATTCATCCAGGTGATGACCCATTGGGCATGACTTACTTCCCAAGAAAAAGTGAAACTTGTTGAACATACAACATCCTTAGCACAACAACATCAACTCATGGGACCTAGGGGTCCAATAAATTGATAAGACCAGAGAAAATATTCTGCAACATTCCAAGTCTAGTAAAGACAAGAGCTTAGGTAGGGACTAGGAAAGTTGAATCAAAACTTCCCATTTTATCATTTCCTCCAAAAGTAACACACCAAAGCAAGCAAAAGAAAAGGAAGAGAAAGAAAAGTAGTAGAAAAAGGGGGTCCACATTTTACCAAAGAGAAAAATGGGGCATGTTGTGAGAGTGATGAGCCTAGTTTTTGGTCTAGTTTTGGGTATAATCTATAGTCTATTTTCTCATAGATGTCATGGAATTTAATGCTTAAGTGTTTGTATTGGCATAATGTTTCCCACAAACCATTGACATTTGAAATTATCCTATCTTTGCAAGCTTTGATGATATTTGGCATAATATGTGGGTCATCTATATTGATTTTGCATGTGATTAATGAATGCTTCTTAGAGTGTTTATTGATGTGTAGTTATTATGTGTACTAACCTTGACATGCAGATTTAATACGCCAAGTTGAGGAAGACATCGCTAGCTGGGCATGCACCATAACGTCCAGCTGAGAAATCACTCCAAGTCAAAGGCAATTGGAAGCAAAGATTCTTCATGCAACTGAACATAACCACGTTGCAATGAACCTTAATGATCGAGCCTGCATGGGCATTACTGCTATGTTGGATCTATGCTTGAGTTGCATGTTTGATTAGACTCCATGCATGTGTAACCGCCATCACTCCACTTTCCCCTATTTTCCATAAATGGCATCCTCCCAGTCGTGGAGTTGACTAATTTTTTTAGCTATAGTATAAATAATAATTTGATGCTCCTTCAAAAAAGGAGGTTGCATGATTTGACATTGTACTCTCATTTTTCTAGTGATATAGAAACATTACTCTTTGTATGCATGATTTACAATGAATAAAATAAAGTTCTGAGTTTAAGCATCTGAGTTCTTATTAGTTTAGAGGATACTTATCCAAGGAGGCCCACTTGGTGAGTATCTATCTTTTTAGTTTAGCATTAGTTTAGTATTATTTGTTGTTTAGTAATTAGTTAGAAATCTAGTATTGACTATTCTTGCAGCCACTATAATTCTATTATGTGACTATTCCTGCAGCCAAAGCGGACAAATTAGTCTCCTGTTTGTCACACAAATTTTCATTCTTGCTCTACATTTCAGCTTAAGCATAGTTTTTGGTTGATGTTCAAAATTTTCTTTATTTCCTTTCAAGAAATTTACTTTTAGTATTGTGTTTCTTAGCTATAGAATTCAATGACTACTTGAGCCCCTAGTGCACATACTGTGTTGACCCATTTCAAGTTCACGTCCCTAGGTTGACAAGTTAAATACACTTTCATGATGATCGAATGTCTATTCAGGTTAGATGTCTAGTCTTTGAATCATGGTTGTAAAGGCTTAGTTATGAAATAATTGTAGGAGGTTGACATTTTTGGTGTTGTTGTCGGGGATGGTGTCAAGCTAGGAAGTCTTTCAAAGTCTTTGGTAGTTTTTATTGTTGTAGTATTTCTGGAAGTTGTTCTTAGCATATCCTCATTTAGGAAGTAATGACCCTCCTAATTCTTTACCAATTATTTGTGTGAGATGACTGATAGTGAGTGATACCGCATGTATATAGGAAGAAGAAGGGATGCTTATGAGAGATTCCTTCCTATCAATCCTTGTCCATTCTAGCTAGTTGAGTACCAGAACCTACCAGAAGAAGAAGATCCACATCCCTTTGTGGGTGCATATCCTGATCTGAATAGCTCTAAAGTCTCCTCAGAAGATCAAAATCAGCTTGAGAACCCCTTTGTCTTAGAACAACATCAAGCAGTCATGGTTGATGCAAATAGGAATAGACAAAACCAACTAGCTTTTCCTTTCCCCATTTCTTATCAAAATGAAGTTGAAAACATCAAGAACATTCCTACCTCAACTCTCCCCAATTTTTTATGGACTTGTGATAGAAGATCCTGATACCTTCTTATTTGATTTTGACATACTCTACAGGAGTTATGATTACACTACTGATGCCCATAAGCTTAAGTTATTTTCCACCACTTTGAAAGAGGCTGCATTAAGATGGTTCATGAGCCTAGGTAGAGATACTGTGGAAACTTGGGAAGAAATGAAGACCAAATTCCTTAAGAAGTTCAAGGATTACTGTAGGGGTAGTGACATGAGAGGAGGTGACATTTTCAAGATGTAGTAGAAGGAAGATGAGAGCTTGGAAGATTAAATTACAAGGTTTCTATTTTTCTTGCAAAAATCTCCACACCATGCACTTAATGAGGACTCACAAAAGTTGCTTTTCCTGAGAGGAATCAATGATATTTGCACTGATGCTTTGGACCTCATGGCAGGAGGAGATATCTCCCAAGTTCCTTGGGAGGATATCAAGAAAATATGCCAGAATTACTCTAGGGCAGTTTCAAAGAAAGGGAGAGTTTTTCAATCTTCCATGGGTAAGTCAACTACCAGTGGAGTTTCAAGAATGGAGATCACTCATTTGCTGGCAGACTTCAAGAAAGATATTATCAAAAATATAGCTACTCAACTAGATGCACTTCAGTCCAAAAAGAAGCAAGAGGAGGTAGAGATGATGTTGACATAATATTGTCCCCACTATAGACAAAAAAAGGACTACAGATGTAAGATGATAGCTAATCTAGAAAACAAGCAAATTTCACTTGAGTTTAAGCCAATTCAAATTAAAGAAGACCAAGTATACTATGTTGCACAAAGGAAGCCTTGGGCTCCAAGACAAGGTATGCCACCAAATCCACTATCCTATGCTAGACCATATTTTAACTCTTATTTATCTGGTAACCAATGGCAGCCCCCATATCCACCCAGATATGGAGGATATCCACCACAACCTTGGAGGAACCCTGCAAATGCTTGGACCAGCCATCAGAGTCCTCCACCTTAGTGACATCAACCTAAGGGGAATTAGCAGCAATTTCAAGGGCACTGGCAACCACCTCCAAGAAATTAGCAGCAAACGAATCAATGGAGAGGAGGACATCAATGGCCTAGTTAGACAACTAGTTACATGTAACCACCTTCTCAGCCCCAATAACTTGCTATAATTCCTCCACCTACTAATCCAAGCTCAAATGCACCTAAACCAACTCAATCACTAGCTTATCCCACACCCAATCCTAATAACAAACCATAGTAGTAGCCTGCATATTCTACTGATTCAAATCAATTCCCTACATATGTTGTGAGTGTAAGTGACATCCACTTGCATTCAGAAACAACTCTACCAGCCCCTTCCAAGCCCATCATTACTGAGCTTCTTGTGGAAGAGGAGGAGGAGCCTTTTAATGATCCTATTCAGCCAAAGGCACCTAAAAATTCTGAACTAGTCCAAGCCAAGTAGACTGAGCAAGAACCACCATTTCCTCAGAGATTGGAAGTTTCCAAGAAGAAAGAAGAAGAAGAGGATACCACTTTTGACATCCTACATCAGCTAAAGCATATATGTGTTTAAATACCCCTATTTCAGGCCATAAAGGATGTTCTAATCTATGACAGAGCTATCAAGGAAGCTTTCCTTAAGAAGCCAGGAAGGAAGAAGAGAGACACAACTACAGTTCATGTGGTTGGACAACTAACTAATATCATGTTGGGAAAAGTGACTATTCCCAAGTATAATGACCCAGGTAGCCTTGCAGTAGAAGTCGTTATAAACAGAATTCAAGTGAAGAATGCTCTGATTGATTTAGGGGTAGTAATCAATGTAATGAACAAAGACATCATATAGAAACTAAATATTGCAATTATGAGATCTACTATTATCCTACAACTTGCTGATAGCTCTACTATTAATCCTGATGCTGTAGTGGATGATCTTGTGGTAGTTATAGACTCCTAGGAATATCCAACAGATTTTATGATTCTTTCTCCTAAGGCTACATGAGGCGGGTATCCCATCATTCTTGGAAGGCCTTGGTTGGAAACTACAGATGCATACATTGGATGTCGTTCAAGTCACATGACCATTTCATATGGAAGGAGTACTAAAAATTTTGTTCTTTATCCACCTGCTCAGCCATCTCATGATGAAGAAGATTTTGTATGGCCACAAGTTGGTGAAGAGGCCAAGGAAGTTAATTTTGTGGTGCAACTTATGATTCTAGGTAGAAGCTCTTTCATGCAACTCCAAGATGAGGATGAAGTGTTGAATAACATCATTCAAAACCATTATGAAGTGGAGGAAGCATCATCTTCTACTGCGGTTAGGACACTTATGCCTGTTCTTCCTGCAACCACTATTCCTACAAACATTCTTCCTCTAGACGATCTTCCTACAACCACTCTTCCTGCAGACACTAATCTTATAGATAGACTTCTTGCAGCAATAGGCATGTTCCATACATTGTTTTTGTATGAACTAAAGGTACCATTTGTTAATGAAACATCCATGATAGAATTAACTACACAAGTACATGTGTCAAAGGGAAAATATCTGAATGTTAATAGTAAGTTGAATGAAGAGCAGTAGTTATTGGAAAATCTATTAAGGGCCCATCAACATGCATTTTCATGGGATTATCATGACATGAAGGGACTAGATCCTAAACTTTGTACCCACAAAATTTATATCAGAGATGATTGCACTCCAGTAAGATAGCCACAAAGAAGGATTAACCCTACACTAAGAGAAATTGTGGAAGGAGAACTGTGGAAATTGCTAGATGCAGGATTTATCTACCCCATTTTAGATAGTTAGTGGGTTCCTCCATTAGTGATTGTGCCAAAGAAAGGAGAGAAGTGGTGAGTTTGTGTTGATTATAAGGAGCTTAATGCTGCCACCAAGAAGGATCACTTTCCTTTACCCTTCATTGATCAAGTTTTGGACACACTTGCAGGAAATAAATACTTTTGTTTTCTAGATAGATTCAGTGATTACAACCAGATCCAAATTGCACTAGAAGACTAGGAGAAGACCACATTTACCTATCCAAGGGGGGCCTATTCCTATTTGGTACTCCCTCTTGGCTTGTGCAATGCACCTGTAACTTTTTAGAGGGCAATCATTAGCATATTTTCAAACATTTCTCATGATTGCATGGGGATTTATATGGATGACTTCACCACTTATGGTGTGTATTTTGATCAATTATTGGAGAATCTCAAGAGAGTCCTACAGATATGTGAGGATCAAAATTTTTCCTTAAATAGTGAAAAGTGCTTCATGATGATGCAAGAGGGTGTAGTTATTGGCCACTACATCTCCCACAAGGGAATTCAAGTAGATCCTACAAAAATTGAGGTAATCACAAATATACCTACACCTGTAAAACATAAAGATGTTAGGAATTTCTTGGGTCATGCAAGATATTATAGGAGATTCATCAAGGATTTCAGCAATGTAGTAGCACCATTGTATACCCTTTTCACTAAAGATGCTAAATTTCAGTGGACTGAAGCTTGTGACAAGGCATTTTTCTAACTTGAAGGAAACTTTGACTCATGCTCTTGTACTCAAAGGAACCAATTGGGAACTTCCTTTCCACATTCATATTGATGCATCAGATTATGCTACAAGAGCAGTCTTAGGACAGAAAGGGGGAGTTGTTGAAAATGCTATTTACTTTATTAGCAAAAATTTGCAAGGAGTTGAATTCAATTATATAGTGACAGAGAAAGAGATGCTGGTAGTAATCTATGCATTGAACAAATTTAGACATTACATAATGGACTACCAAATATTTTTGCACACTGATCATGGAGCCATTAGATATCTCATGAATAAACCTTTGATCATAGGTAGATTGGCAAGATGGTTATTGTTGATGCAGGAGTTTGATATAACCATTGTGGATAAGCTAGGGAAGGCTAATGTTGTTGCAGATTTTCTTTCAAGGCTAACTACATCAGAAGACAATCAACCCATAGATGACTCTTTTCCTGATGAGCATCTATTTTATCTCAGTGTACAGATACCCTAGTACACTGACATAGCCAATTACTTGGTTACATGTAGATTTCTTTCTCACTTCTCCCCAATAGAGAAAATGACACTCATTGAAAAATATTTTCCTTTCTCTTGGATTGTTGGATGTTTGTTTTATACTAGACCTAACCATGTCATGACAAGATGTGTGAGAGAAGATGAAACATATGACATTTTGCATGCATGTCATAATGACCCATGTGGAGGACACTTTGCAGCCAAAAGGACAACAATGAATATTTTGAGCACAAGGTATTACTGGCAAACACTCCACAAGGATGCAGGAATGTATACCATAAAATGTGATAGATGTCAAAGAATGGGTAGACCAACCAGATCTGATGAGATACCACTATTCCCTTAGGTAGTAGTCACTCCCTTTGACAAGTGGGGATTGGATTTTTTGGGGCCAATTGACCCTCCATCAAATGGTAAGTCTTATATATTGGTATGCACTAATTATGTAACAAAATGGGTAGAAGTTAAGGCCATGAAGCATGCAAGAGAAAACAAGGTTGCAAATTTTCTTTATGAGGATATTTTCACAAGATATGGAGTTCCAAGAGAAATAGTGACTAATCAAGGGTCACAATTCACATCAACTCTTGTTGCAGCACTAGTGAATGAGTACAATATATGGCACAAAAGTCTACTCCTTATCACCCCTAGGCTAATGGCCAAGTTGATGTAACAAATAGGGAAATTGAAGCCATTCTGACTAAAATAGTAGCTATCCATAGGAAAGATTGGGAAAATAGATTACCAGAAGCTGTTTGGGCCCATAGGACAACATGGAAAACAACTATTGGCTTCACCCCATTTGAGTTGCTATATGGAAAGACAACTATGATGCCAGTTGAATTTGAACATAAAACTCTGTGAACTGTAGTGGATTTAGGGATGGATATCTCTAAAGCAAAGAGAGAAAGAATCATGCAGCTAAATGATTTGGATGAAATAAGAAGAGAATCCCTATAGCATACAGAAGTAGTGCAGAATCAGAGAATCAAGTGGCATGAAAAATTTATCAAGGATAAAAAGTTCAAACTAGGAGATTGGGCATTGCTCTATGATTCAAGATACTAGGATAATGCAGAAAAAATGTAGACAAGGTAGCTAGGACCATACGAAATTGCTGAGGTATTTCCCAATGGAGTTGTTTAGATTACCACCATTGACCCTATTAGGTTCAAATTACTTATCAATGGTCATTGCCTCAAATTATATCATAAGCCAACCTCTAAAGAAGAGTTCGTGTAGCAATTCACCCAGCAATCAAAGCTTCCTACATCCAAAGGTAGTGGACCTAGTGTCCCTCCTTCAACCTAATTGAGGTATGTAATTTTCATAATAAAGACTTTCACCTATGTGGATGTACATTTCTTCATCATCCGCCCATCGAACCATCCATCACCACCTTTCTCTCTCTTCCATCACTTCATTTCACCTTGCCTCATTCCACCCCATCTTTATTTATTGCTCAATTCATTTTCCAAAAAGGTGAGAATTACTTTATCTGTGATCTTTGTAGCAAATCTTCCACACATTCAGGTATGTGCACATTAATTTCTATCTTTAATCATCTATGAAATATGTTCATTTAATCATTGTACGTTAGTATAGGTATTTGCATAAATTCCATCATTTCCTATCAATTGTGACTCCCATCTCACATGTGTGGACACATGTCCAAATTTAGGTTGGGGATAGGGGAACAAAAAAGATGCAAATATTTTGTGAATTTATTGCCCATGTGTCAAATCATATTAGGCCACGTCAGAAATTTTAAAATGAGTTGATTTGAAATCCAAGTAAGAGAACGGCTTGCATTTGTAGTAGCAAGTCCTACAACAACAACCAAAACTGGAGTAGGAATTCTTGCAGCCACAACAAGAACAAGAGTCCCTATAGCAAAGGAGGGAAAACATGAGGAGATTTTTATCCTAGAGATGGAATAGTTTGACTAATGAGCTAAAACAGGTTGAGCCTCATTCCATCCAAAATTATGTTGTAGCATGAAGAAGAATTGAGAGACATATTTAGATTGGGAGAACTTAGGGACGGTCTTGGCTTCCCCTGAATTTTTAGCCACCCATGCTCATGTGGCCCATGTAAAATTTCAGATTCTACTAGTGTGACATTGATGCAAAAAGGTAGAGATGGAACATGTTTGACAGATTGGGAGGATTATATTGAGATCTTGACTCATGTACTATAGCCACTGATGTTAGATAGCTCTCAGTTGCAAATTTCAAAGCTTTGACCAGGTAGAAGAACAACTCTTCCATTGCTGGAGGACCAACAAGGCATTAGGTTGTGGGGAGTGATGAGCCTAGTTTTTGGTCTAGTTTTGGGTATAATCTATAGTCTATTTGCTCATAGATGTCATGGAATTTAATGCTTAAGTGTTGGTATTGGCATAATGTTTCCCTCAAACCATTGACATTTGACATTATCCTATCTCTGCAAGCTTTAATGATATTTGGCATAATATGTGGGTCATCTATATTGATTTTACATGTGATTAATGAATGCTTCTTAGAGTGGTTATTGATGTGTAGTTATTATGTGTACTAACCTTGACATGTAGATTTAATACACCAAGTTGAGGAAGACCACCAACTAGGCATGCACCATAACATCCAGTTGAGAAATCGCCCCATGTCAAAGGAAGTCAGAAACAAAGATTCTTTATACAATTGAACGTAACCGCCTTGCAATGGACCTTAATGATCGAGCATGCATGGGTATTACTGTTGTGTTTGATCTGCGCTCAACTTGCATGTTTGACCAGATTCCATGCATGTGTAACCACCATCACTCCACTTTTCCCTGTTTTCCCTAAAAGGCATCCTCCTAGTCGTGGAGTTGACTACCTTGTTTAGCTATAGTATAAATAATAATTTGATGCTCCTTCAAAAAAAGGAGGTTGCATGATTTGACATTATACTCTCATTTTTCCAGTGATACAGACACATTACTCTTTGTATGCATGATTTACAGTGAAGAAAATAAAGTTACGACTTTGAGCATTTGAGTTCTTGTTAGTTTAGAGGATACTTATCCAAGGGGGCCCACTTAGTGAGTAATCTTTCTTTTTAGTTTAGCATTATTTTAGTATTACTTTCTATTTAGTACTTAGAAATCTGGCATTGACTATTCCTGTAGCCACTAGAATTCTATTTTGTGACTATTCCTACAGCCAAAGCAGACAGAGTAGTCTCTTGTTTGTCACATAGATTTTCATTCTTGCTCTGCATTTCAACTTAAGCATAGTTGTTGGTTGATGTTCAAAATTTATTTTATTTCCTTTTAAGCAGTTTACTTTTAGTATTGTGTTTCTTAGTTGTTGAATGCAATGACTACTTGAGCCCCTAGTGCACATACTGTGTTGACCCATTTCAAGTTCACATCCCTGGGTTGACAAGTTAAATTCACCTTCATGATTATTGAATGGCTATTCAGGTTAGATGTCCAGTCTTTGAATCATGGTTGTAAAGGCTTAGTTATGAAATCATTGTAGGAGGCCGACAAAGAGCACACAACAATATGTATTTTACATATTCACATTGAGTTTAGGGACCTATTAATTAAAATGGACTTAATTGTTCCTTATTTTTGTTGTTGTAAAGTGTACCTTTACACTTTCACACTCATATATGGCCTTATTGATTAATTGAGGTAAATTTTCCTTAATTGGCCCATTTAATTCAAATCCAAGCCTAATTAATTACATTTTTCAAAGAGGAAACCTGACATTCATTAATGCCATGACATAACACTCATCCTTGAAGAATGTTTGTTCTAAGTGACCTAGGACCCATTCACCATAGGGTGAATGGGTCCTCACTTAGGCCTAGGACCTAAATTGAAATTATGTTTTTGAAGGTATTTTAACATTTTCAAATCCATATCTCAATGTCGGCTTGTGAAATTTGAAATTCAGGAAATTAAGGATAAGTATTTATAAATACAACTTATTTCATCAATTCAAGTAAGCTATCAAGAAGTTAACTTTTCAAGATCCAAGATTATTGTCAAGAGAATTCAAGAATACATTTATCTAGGATTTATTGAAACATTCAATATGTCAAGCATCATAACAAAGCTATGTTCAAGCATGCATGTTATTTGAGCTAATATGTTGATGTAGTGTTCAAGATCCATTCAAGTATTTAAAGGAATCATTTCAAGTCAAGTTTCACGATCAAGATCCACATCCATTGAATCCATCTCATGCAAGTTTCAAACCTCCATTATCAAGGTTCATCCAAGGGTTTGGTGAGTTGTGACATAGAGTTGTTCATTCATTATTTGTTTCATACTATATCATTTCATTTCAAGGTTTAATCACCAAAATGGGGTTTGACCAAGGAAATACACATTCAACTAACATACAACATTTTTCCCTCTTGATGTGTGTTTGAAAATTTTAGGTGGAAGATCTATTGAATAACAAAAATTGCAAAGTTGTCAAAATTGCATTTGTTGTCACCATTCTTGAAAAAGCATGGAAATTGACCTACAAAATTTATTTTTGGATTTTTTGACTATGAGATTTGGGAATCTGGGATTACAGACACAAGAGAAAAAAAACTAGAAATAGATTTTTTAGGAGTTGTACACAACGATTTTGGTTTCCCAAGGGTTCCTCTAACTCTTCTAGGTCTTTCACCTAAAAGGAGAGTAATTGGGGCCAACATGCTAATTTCTACACTCAAGATTAATGTGAAATGGATGCAATGTATCTAAATATGACGTAATAGTGCAGCAAACTGAAAGAAATAATATTTATTAATACTAAACCTAAGAAATGTAAAGTGTTGGAAAACACCCTGTGATATGCAAAAACACCTAAGAATGCAAGTAAATGATGAAATAATCAAACAAAACTGAAGAGGTGCACCTGGAATCTAGAATTTGATGTAGAGAGGCTCTAAAATCTTATAGAGTTGACTATAAATGTTGACTAGGACACTTACGCCAAGTTGGGTGACTTAGTTTAGCTTTAGGGAAAATCTATCGAAATAGGAATCTGCCAAATGGGTATCCAAAAATGTAGAAACCACCTTTCAGGGTTGGCAGTGGGACTAATTTTCCACAAATAGTGACTTAGTCCACTTGGAGATTTTTGAAATTTCAGGACAAGATTTTGTAGCTTCTGGTCTATACTTTCTTTTCTGACAGGTGTCTGATTCTGATTCTGTAGAAAATAGGCTGAAAAGAGTCTCCAAGCTTCAATTAGGGTTATGTTGACTTTAATGAATTGTTGACCACTTTTTGACACCAAACTCTTTGATAAGTCTACATACAAAGTCTGAAAACACACATGCAAAGAGGGGAAAAATGGTTAAGGGTTAGAGTATAGGGGTTTTCCTTGGTCAAACTCTGATTTGGTAATCAAACCCTAGATAATGAAATGAAATAAGAAGAGAATGATAAATAGATAACATGCAATGTCACAAACTTAGCAAACCCTTGATGTAGAAATCTGAAGATATGCAATGATCAAGTGCTCCAATGGATGGCTTGATTAAGTTTAGAGTGCTAGAATGCTTGAGATTGAAT
The DNA here is from genome assembly GCA_007258455.2 of Sequoia sempervirens. Taxonomy (NCBI): domain Eukaryota; kingdom Viridiplantae; phylum Streptophyta; class Pinopsida; order Cupressales; family Cupressaceae; genus Sequoia; species Sequoia sempervirens. The sequence goes on from VDFB02058242.1 coordinate 529,603,898, forward strand.
GCTTAATGAATAATGAGATTGCAAGAGATTAGGAGATGAAAAATGAGGAGAAAAACCCTTATTTATACTTGATTTTCCATTAATTCCCAAAAATAACACATCACAAGCCGACCGCAAGGGTAAGAGAATAAAATCCTCCCAAGAAATTAAAATTATTTTGATTTTTGTGCCTAGTGGGACTAAGTCACCCTAGGTGGCGACTTGGTCCCACCAAGGAAATTTCACTCGGTTTCAGAGATTAAAGTACATTAAATGATGTCTAATGGGAAAATCCTCAAAAATACACTTAAGAATGGTTGGAAAGTGTATTAAGGGGTCATTTAAACATAAGAGAGGGTTGAATTAGTGATGACAAGTCTAGAAAAGCATGAGAGTTTGTTACAACTCTATACAACACTTTGAAATAATACATAGAAAGTGATAAAAGGAGGTTATTTAAGTGAATTATAATGAAAGGGTCCTAGAAAAGTGTGAAAGTGGGTTGCAACACTTCACAACACCTTTACAAGACATCCTAGAAGTCTTAATGATTCACAAGGGTGCAAGACCTAATGTGAATGTGTTGGCCACATTACAACATCAAATCTAGGAAAAATCAACCAAAGTCCACTAGGAGGGCCTGAACAAGAGAAAAAGTAGAAGGGTTACTTTTTTTGTGTCCATAGTTAGCCCCCACTTTAGTGAGAGGATGAACTTGCTTCAAACTCGCACTAAAGTAGCCAATCATACAACCAAGAGGGGTCCAAATGTACTAATGCTTGGTAAGATGAGATAACAATAATCAAGAGGGATGATCAAGTCCCCAAGATCATGATCCCATGGAAAATCAAACATAGGTACAAAGGAACACACAAGAAAGTGATGAAAACGGATGAAAGCTTTGATCATTTTTCCAACCTGTTGTGGATTAGATCTAGGCTATTTGTTCAGAAAAAGAAATATGTACTCACTCTAGGGTGACAAAAATTTTGGTTGTCCATCAAATGAGAAGGCCCAAGTATACTCACTCTAGGGCCATGGAACTTCTGGTTGTCCATGGGGTGAGAAGGCCCAAAAGGTGAGAAACATATGCTTGTTTGGTATGCACTCACACAAGTAGGTGGCAATGGGGAAAAGTCATGCCTTAGAATGGGATTTCCTGCTCAACCATAATAAATTTATACCTCCTGAAAACTTTAATAAGGTGCCACAAAGGACAATTTCATTTTTTGCTTCATGAGACAAGAAAACCTTCGTATGCTTAGAACTCATGAACAAATGCAATGGCACCATAGGCATGGAAGCTGTGTTATGCAAGGTGGCCATGTAAATGCAAAATGTAACATGCAGAGGATGTTCAAATGAGTCGTGTTAAGTTCATGCAAGGTCTATAACTTAGGGAACATTGTGTCTAATGTCTCCAAGAGAGGACCAATCAAAGAATAGAAAATTCACAACTTAGGGGATGCAGTGCGTCGCATCAGGCCACCAAGAGGAATGTGATATGCTAAGATAGATTAGGCTCGTGAAGGACATCACACACAATGTCATCCAAAAAGTGACAAACACATCATATAAAGTAACAAGGCTGTAGTAAGAACTAATAAAAAGAAAAATACAAAATGAATTAATGTAAATGTATGCTCCCACTTTAAAGGAATTGCTACACACCGTTCTGTGAGTAATTACTTTAAAGTAGAGAATGAAAAATGAAAAAAGAAGAAAGAAGACATGAGATCCAACTTGGAAAGCCCCTATGCCAAGTCATATGTTTTGGAATAAGGCTACATCATGTGAAAGAAAGAGAAACGAAAGAAAGAGGGGTTTCCCCCAAAAGGAACACACCAAACACATAAGGGATCTATAGATTTGGGGTTAGTATGTTTGTTGTTGCAATGTTTTTATGAAGGAGCTCGAAACTATCATCATTCCCCAAATACATAGAACTAGAAGAATGATACAAGGAGAGAAAAAGCATTAAAAAAAATTCCGTCTTGGGCCAACATGGAAGAGACATTGCAGTCTCAATGCTTTGCATCTTTCCTAAAAGGAAAACACAAGTGAAAATAAAATGAAAAGGTGAAAGAAAAGGAAAATATTTTGGGTCAACATGAAGGAGAAATTTTTGTCTCAATTCCTTGTGTCATCCCCAAAAGGAAAACACAAAAAAAAAGCAAAAAAGAAAATAAAAAGGACCTTTTGGGTCAACATGGAAGAGACATTGTGGTGTCAATGCCTTGTGTCATCCCCAAAATAAAAAAAACACAAAAAAAAAGTGAAAAATAAAATAAAAGGACCTTTTGGGTCAACATAGGGAGTCTCTATGCTTTGCGTCATCCCTAAAAGGAAAAACACAAAAAAAAAGTGAAAAAGAAAGTAAAAGGACCATTTGGGTCAACATGGAAGAGACATAGGGCGTCTCTATGACTTGCATCATCCCCAAAAGGAAAAACACAAAACAAAAGTGAAAAAGAAAGTAAAAGGATTGTTTGGGTCAACATGGAAGAGGCATAGGGCATCTTCATCTATTTTAGAGATCTCATCATCATCATCATCATCATCATCATCATCATCATCCAGATTAATCACGATGGGAGGATGAAGGGTAATTTCCAATGAAGAGTGTATCAAGAGTTGTGGTTGTTGTATTGGATTGTTTTGTTGTGAGTGGATAGGAGGGCCATTATTTATTGCTTCTATCAAAGGTGGAGGTTGATTTTCTTTGTTGTTTCCAGTTTGTAATTGATGAGCAAGGAGACGATGTCAACTCCTACACTTGCTAGCTCCAAGTTCCTTTTGATTCTATTTTGAAGTTGTGTAGGTGTAAGAGTGGGTGGATCCACCATAGGATTATTTTCTTCCCTTAGGGGAGGAACAAAAGGAGCCATAGGAGGTGGGTCAATCAATTTCTCTTTTTTCTTTATAAACTTGTTTTATGCTAGGGGGCATGATAGGGTTGGTTTCATTATCTCATGGGCGTTTGGATGAAGAAGGTGAAGTGTTGATTTTTGGTTGATCTGGATTTGGTGGTTTAAATTCAAGTTGGAGAATTGTCTCATCTAGGATGGGGGTGTCGGAAGTGGATGTGGATTGGTTGTAGAGGGACAATTTGGAAATTTTATTTGCTTTAAAATTTTGATAAGAAATGAAAAATAAATATCGGTGAGGTGTTTATGGGTTCCATGGGCTTAGGCCAAAAGGCTTCTAAGAAGAATTTTTCTTTAGAAGACAAAGGGTTAAAGCCACTATGGTTAACAGTGAATATGGCATTGTCATGCAGAAACTTTAAACATTTTTGTATGATTGAAGGAACAACTTTCATTGAGCGAAGCCATGGATGGCCTAGCCATAGATGAAATTGATCCGATTGTGGAATGATAGAGAATGTAACATCCATTGTCTTAGGTCCTATTTGTAATGGAAGAATGATTGATCTGATCGTAGGGCACATGAAACCATTATGTGTTTTGATCCATTCTCTTGGTTTGTCATAGTTATCTTGATAAAGATCATGTAATACCAAAAATTCCTTAGTGATCACATTCTTTCCATAGGTGGGATCTATGAGTATCTCATTAGTGGGCTTAACATAAATACGTCTAACTATGTAAAGAGGACCATCAGGAAGATTCATAAGAATATCTTTAGAAGAGAAAGTAATATCACAATTTTTCTTAGGTTGGCCCTTACAAGGTATAACATCTATCACTCCTACCAGATCATCCATAGGTTTAATAGACGCGGTATGTGTAATAGGATCAAGATATTCAATCTCTTTATGAACAATCATCACATCATTGTTTTGAGTTTCACTAGCTTTGACAAATGACACATTATGTTTAGGCATTAGATTGGTAAAAAAATTCAAATTTTTATTGGGTGGGGCATCAAACGTATCACCTTTAACATTAACATTTGAAATGGATAGACTGCCAAAATCAATGTGATCTTGCACTATGTGTTTAAGATGCTTACATTGTTCTATGCCATGTCCATCTTGTCTATGATAATGGCAATAAGCGTTAGGTTGAAAGGTTGGAGGAAAAGGTTTAGTTGGATCCAATGGTTTAATAGTAGGTAAAGAAATCATTTTTTGCTATATGAGTTGGGTCATTGTGTAATGAAGAGTGTCTGCTAATGGTGTAAACTATCACTTTGGAACTCCATAACTATAAGCTATCATGGCCTTAATAACTACTACTTGGTTGTTGACAGGTTGAGATAGTTTTTGAGGAGGGGGGTTGAATTGTAAGAACCCTTTGTTTGGTTTTTGAAATGGTTATGAATTGTTTGAAGTGTTAGGTTCATATTTTTCAGTTTGGTTGGAAGTGGACTTTGCATCAAGACTACTAACCAAATTATGATAATTGCAAAGGGTTGTGTACAAGTGCATGAAAGAGGGAAACTTCATCATGGTCAATCAATCTTGGATTTGACTTTGCAAATTTTCAATGAACATCTTTTGGAGATGTAGATTAGGAATCTTAATGTCAAGTTGGGCATAAAGTGACTGATAGTGTGAGATGAAATCGATTACCTTTTTTTCTAAATTTTGTTGACATTAAATTAGTGAATATCTTTTTTGGAGTCACATGCACTTGAAAATGACTTACTAATGCATCAACTAGTTCATTGAATGAATTAATTGAATTATTGGGTAAGGATGAAAACCACTCTAAGGAAGTGTCTTTTAAAGTCCTAGGAAATAGTTTGGCTAAAAGTTTATCGTCAAGGATGAAGTCAATACATAAGGTTGTGTAAGCATTAACATGATTAGTAGGAACACCCTTTCCTTTGTACTTCTCAAGTCTAGGCATTTCTATTCCTTGTGGCATCCATTTTCTTTTGGATTTTTAAAGATAGTGCACTACTACAAACATAATAGGTAGGTGGTCCGTTCTAGTTTTGGTTGGTGGTGGATATATTTTTTTGCATGGAGGAGATGGTTTGGAGAAGTTGTGTGATGAGGGGGTCAGTGTAAGTGGGATGAGGTTGAAGGGAAAGTGGTGATGGAGTGTATGTAGTGGTAGGGCAAGTGAAGGGAATTCTAATGGATGGTATGGTGGAAGAGTAGAAAACATTCGATGCCACAAAAGAATTGGGAATGCTAAAAGGAATAGTCGAGGAAGGAATCACATTGCTAACCTGTTACATTATTGTTGTGACTTGGGGAGTGGTATAGGTAGGTATGGATGCCACTGTGGAAGGAGGAGGAGTGTTAAGTCCTCCTTGACTAACCACAATATTTTTTGGTTGGGATGTAGAAGGAGCATGTTTATTGTATATATCAACAATGTGTTTCATATCGTTTAAGCATGTGTCACTTTCAATCAAGTGATGGATATGCTCTATAGTAGGAATCACAGTGGTTGAAATGTTTTCAAGACACAAATCTTGTTGCAAATGTGCTAAATCCTCATGAATGTTAACAACTTTTTCTTACAGAATGTGATCATTTTGTGTGTCAATTTGCATATTATTGGAAGGCACATTATTGCTAAAGGTAGGGTCCATGCCTAATGAACTATTGTCAATACCAGGAGGAATATCTTGGGACAACTCAGGGTCCACAATGAGTGTGCTATCGCAGGATGCCATGAGTTGTGAATTTCTTCTCATTAGAGTATTATAAATAGGGCACAAAACACTCATAAAAAGGCTACTAAAGGGGGGGTGGATGCAAATGAAATGAAAAATAGGAGCAATAAAATTATAATAACAAAAAAATTGGAAACTATAACAGAGATGCAAGAACAGAAAATAGAAATGCAGAAAAGTCCTAGAAAATGTTAGAAATTACAATGCAAAATGTGTAGAAGGCCTAAGTTGCCCAGTGTGGCGAATCAATCTAGTGATGATTTTTTTGTGATTTTTCAAAAATTATTAATGCACTTTTATGTCTTTCAGATGCATAGATGCAACTACAGTATGAAAATGTAGAATTTTTGTTGTTTTCAATGAAAAAATGCAAACTATATGAGCTTTTCACTAATGCAATTTTTAAAACCCTAGGATGAAATTTAAACAATGCAAATCTAATGCAAAGTAAACCAAGGATGCTCTTGAAATTAGAAGAAAAAATGTTCAAAAGTCGGGTTCACCAAAATGTAAACAAAGATTTTGGTTTCCCAAGGGTTGCTCTAACTCTTCTAGGTTTTTCACCTAAAAGGAGAGGAATTAGGTCCAAAATTCTAATGTCTACACTCAAGATTAATGTGAAAGGGATGAAATGTATCTAAATATGATGTACTAATGCATAAAACTTAAAGAAAGAAGATTTATTAATGCTAAACCTAAGAAATGCAAAGTGTTGAAAAATACACTGTGATATGTGAAAAAACCTAAGAATGCAAGTAAATGATGAAATAATCAAAGAGAACTGAAGAGGTGCACCTAGAATTTGGAATTTGATGTAGAGAGGCTTTGGAATCATGCAGATTTGATTGGAAATGCTAACTGGGACACTTATGCCAAGCTGGGTGACTTAGTCCAGTTTTAGGGAAAATCTGTTGGAATAGGAATCTACCAAATGGGTATCCAAAAATGTAGAAAGCACTTTTCAGGCCTGGTAGTGGGACTAATTTTCCATAGATGGTGACTTAGTCCACCTAGACATTTCTTAAATTTTGGGACAAGAATCTGTAGCTTCTTTTCTGTACTTGCTTTTCTAATAGGTGTCTGATCTTGATTTTGTAGAAAATAGACTGAAAAGAGTCTCCAAGCTTCAATTAGGGTTGTGTTGATTTTGATGAATTTTTGACAAGTTTTTGACACCAAAATCTTTCATAAATATGCATACAAAGTCTATAAACACACATGTAAAGAGATGAAAAATGGTTAAGGGTTAGAGTATATGGGTTTTCCTTGGTCAAACCCTGATTTGGTAATCAAACCCTAGATAATGAAATGAAATAAGAACAGAGTGATAAAGAGATAACATGCAATGTCATAAACTTACCAAACCCTTGATGTAGAAATTTGAAGATATGCAATGAAGTGCTCCAATGGATGACTTGATTATGCTTAGAGTGCTTGAATGCTTGAGAGATTGAATGCTTAATGAATTATGATATTGAAAGAGATTAGGAGATGAAAAATGAGGAGAAAAACCCTTCTTTATACTTGATTTTCCATTAATTCCCGAAAATAACACATCACAGCCTGACCTCAAGGGTAAGAGAATAAAATCCCACCAAGAAATTAAAATCATTTTGACTTTTGTGCCTAGTGGGACTAAGTTTCCGCAGGTGGTGACTTGGTCCCACCAAGGAAATTTCACTGGGTTTCAGAGATTAAAGGGCATTAAATGATGTCTAACAAGAATATCCTAAAAAATACACTTAAGAATGGCTAGGAAGTACATTAAGGAGTCATTTAAACATAATAAAGGGTTGAATTAGTGATGACAAGTCTAGAAAAGCATGATATTTTGCTACAACTCTTTACAACACTTTGAAATAAGACTTGGAAAGTGATAAAAAGAGGTTATTTACGTGAATTATAATGAAAGGGTCCTAGAAAAGTGTGAAAGTGGGTTACAACACTTCACAAAACCTTTACAACACATATTAGAAGTCTTAATGATTCACAAGGGTCCAAGACCTAATGTGAATGTGTTGGCCACATTACAACATCAAATCTAGAAAAAATCAAGCCAAAGTCCACTAGGAGGGCCTGAACATGATAAAAAGTAGAAGGGTTACTTTTTTCATGTCCATGGGAGCTCTAGCCAAGACCCATTCACCATAGGGCGAATGAGTCCTTAGTTGGATTTGAAAAACAACTTTTTGTTGGAGGTACACAACATTTATCCCTTCCATATTCTACCTAAAGTCTATGGGTTCAATCATTTATCTTTTTAATCTTTTAAATGCACTTTATAGATTATAATTTGGAGTTTATTTTCTATTTTTAATCTTTCTCTCCAAAGTGTTGTTTGACTCATACCCCCATCCTTTCCAAAAATGGAAATCATTAGATTCACACTTTGACTTGATTGACCTCATGTTTGATAGTCATTTCATAGTGTGGATCTCATTTCCTTATGAAATAGAGGAAGATATGTCCATAAAACCCCATTTTCCCCCTTTTCATTTTGGTGAACCTATTTTTCAATGTTTCATAGTGCTGAACTTGACCTTGTACAACAACATTATGAAAATGGGAGTCCTTTTAACCCTAGATCTAAGTTTTGAAATCTATTGCATTAGGTTTGCATTAGTTTCATTATATTTAGCATTCTTTATATTTTTCATTAGTTTGCATCGCATATAGGGGTTTAAATTTGCATTTTTGCATGCATATTACAATAGTTTTGCATAGTGTTTACATATTAGTGTAATTTTCATCATTCATATTTAAAAATTGGATCAAAATTGTATTTCAAAAAGTGTCATATAGTTCATCATTTTTCTTTCATTGTAATTGCATTTAAACATCAAATTCTAGAAAATTATGTTACAGAAATACTAGTTTGAAACCTAGAACAGAGAACACATCTAATCACTCATAAATTTCATTTTTCAATTTTAAAAAACCCTATACTAGGACCTATTCACCCCAAGGCGAATGAGTCCTTGGAGGCCTACAAACCAAATTTTTTGATCTTTTTTGTGGTTTTTTGCACTTCCTAGGCCTGTTGGGAACCTATAGTATCAGTCTGGAAAGTTTCAAAAATTTATGTTTTATGCATCTAGGTATAAACATCCATTTAGTGTAGTCATTTTTAAATCATTCTGAAAAATCATTTTATTATTGAAAATTATCATATCTATAGGAATTTCTTTTACATTTTTGAAGCATTACATAAGTTAGATAGCTTACTTTTCATGTTAGCATTTTTCCTTTCAAGAGATGTGGTTTTGACATGGTTAAAAATAGATTGTATAAGTACAACATCCCCTCTTATGAGTTAAGTTTAGAGCAAAAAAATAAGGTCATTAAGAAACATGCTATCCATCCTTCCACTATCTTTCGTAGTTATGAGAACATCTTAGAGCAAGAGAATCAAACCATTGACACAATCCTTAATATCACCTTGCCTATCCCTCACTCAAACCCTACTATCTATCCTATTGGTGATAAAGGTGTCTTGGTGAAAGAAGATACAATCATTAAGAATCATGGTCTTGTTTTTCCTTCTCCTCGTCCTACTTGGGAAGATATTATGATACAAGAAGATGCGATCATTTACACATTTCTTAACATTACATTACCTAATCTCCATTCATCTCCCAACATCTCTCCTATTTGTGAGAATGATTTAGTGAAAGAGGATTCAATTGTAGACAATCATGAAAACCACATTTGTGAAGAGGGTATTTTGGTGTTAAGAGATCCAATGATTGAGAGTTATAAAATTTATTTCTCTCTTTCTTAATGTCCCTAACATTTGGAAATGTCTATTTGAACGAAAGGATCCAATCATTGGTAAGCAAGAAAATAATAGTTATTCCTCTCTTGATGCTTCCCTTGCTTATGATGAATCTATCTTACAAAATCCAACCATAAAATGTGATCAAAATCTTGTTTGCTCCACTCCTAAAAGCTCTCCTACTAGGGAAGATTTCATGGTACAAGAAAATGATAGAATGGATACATGTATTTCAAACAATAGTAATATGGCTCCCTTAGATGAAGATGATGAAGTGATATTTCACTCCCCTTTGACATTATGTACATAGTATACCTTGAAGCGATCTCCTGAGCCACTTCTTACCATCTACCCACCCTCACAAAAAGCACAAGTTCAAAATAAACCCGTGCTTATCTTAGAAACACCTGCAAGGAAACTTGATAATGATAGTGTTTCATAGCAACCGAGTTACAATATTTCTGATCATACATATAACATTGTAAAAATCCGCAACCAAGACAAACAACTCAAACATCCCTCCCCTTGCCTCAACCTATCTTTCTTAGTGCTCCTCATTTGCCTTTACATAATGGAAAGGATTATGATCTTGTTGAACAACTAAAATAATTCTACTAAGATATCCTTATGGGACCTTATTCAAGCCTATCCTAGTTATCATAACATGCTTCAAAGTGCTTTACAACAAGTTCCTACCCCTCCTAATGTGCAACCAAATGATGTGGAAGCCAAAATTCAAGGTGTAACTCTAGTCAAATTGGACATTACTTTCCATCAAGATGAGTTACCTCCATTAGAAGTGCAAAAAAAAAAGAATCTTTCAAGATAATAGCCCTTGTTAATACGATGGGGATAAAGAGAACCCTTCTTGATAGTGGCTCAACACTTACCATCTGTAGCATAAACCTTTTCGATAATATTGAAGTAGATAAAAGCCAATTTCAACCTAATTCTTTATCTATTCATGGGTTTGATAATGTAGGAAAACAACCGCTTGGTGTTATTACATTACCTATTATAGTTGGAAAATTTACATTTAAAACTCTGGTCCATGTTATGCCTCACGATCTTTCATATAATCTTCATTTAGGAAGACCATGGATTCATGATATGAATGTGGTGCCTTCTACTCTTCATCAAAAAATGAAGCATGTTTATAACAAAAAAAGTATATACAATAAAAGTTGATCCTAAGCCTTATAGTGTTTTAAAACTTGAAAAATACAAGGAATATAGACATTGAAACCAACCACACAAGTGGAACACATGAAAAAGAAATAAAAAGAGAGCAATATTGAAAAAGTCACGAAGTTATTGGAAGATGATTGGGGTTCCTTAGATTTCACACCTACATTCTATTGGTTATATTTTTAGAACCAAACTTAATCTTAGTCCTAACCAATGAGCTTGCCACAACCCAATTATCAGCTAGGTTGAGGATTGTCCAACACTTAAGTAAAGTAATTAGTACTTCACTTCTTCTCTTCAGGCTTAGTGAAACCCAGGGAGGGTAATCCCATACATACTCATAATATCTCACATTTAGTCAAGAGTATTTATTTGAATAGATGCACTATTCCATGAAAATCACCTATATCAAAGGCTTGACAAACCTCAGATAAACGTGTCACTTATTTTCAAGAAGTGTACCTTCATACTTAGAGTTGGGCCATTGTATTTTAAAGTATTTTGAATCATTCATCATCTTGAATCTGAGGCCCAATTCAATACTAGCTCAACTAATTATAAGATAAACTAATAAAATAATCGTTTCTTTATCGAAGGGAGAAAATGAGTTACAACTAGTAAACAATCAATAATACAATATTTATTGAACCTCAAAAATTAGTGGACCATTAGAGTGTCTCTTTGTAACATCTAACTCACTATGTCTACAAAATATCATGTCCTTACTAAAACCTATATTCTCTTCTCACAAACTAATGAGCTCATTTCAATGTTTAATCAATTCATTGAATTGAAGCATAAAAAAAATTCATACATTATGTGCAAATGAAAAAAAGAGAAATGAAATTGTCATTAACAATCTTCATTCATAACTTGGAAGAAAATACATAGGAGAGCAATATTTTGAAACTAAAATTCTTCTTCATTTATAATATTTCTTTGTAAAACCGTATTTAAGATTCGTATACAGTATAACTTTCATCTTAAACTTTATTCTTATATATCTACTAGAGTATCTATTTACATTCTATTTTTCTATTAGAGCATAGTATTCATTGTGACCGTGTCTAAACTCAAAATTCTAAACTCTCTCTCTTTCAGCCATGAAATCCCCTTTATATAAATAGGGGAGCAACAAGCACCTAGATGAATTGCAATTTCACTTTCATTTGAGTTCATTTAAAAAACCTAATTCTAACTAACTCCTCAAAGAACTACCAGGTGGTTTCATACGCAATCATTCGAGAATAGGGGAGGACAAAAGGAAAAAACATGTGCAAGATATTTGTGGTCACTGTCACAACATTCATTATTTGAAAACAAAAAGATTCCATACATATCTTCTTGAAGACTTCCACATCAGCATGAGAAAACAAAAGATAAACCATGGACATATGAAAAAAAAAAATCCTATGCAAATACCATGGTTTTATCAAAAACTAAAAATAGGAGGTGACCCTATTTAGAGTCATCAACATCTAAAAAATTCCCAACCGCTCCTTGTCCTCGATGCAATTCAAGAGATTACTAGTACATCATCATCAAAGCTCCCATATGGTACCAAGGAATGAAGGTAATAGCCATATTCCAAGTCGGTATCAGCTTCAACATCTAAAGGAGAGTCTGAAAGCATGATAGGAGAGTTGTGTTTACCTAGGAAGGCCCTATGGCTCTTCTCCTTTTTCCTAGCCTTCTTCAGTGGTAGTTCCAGTTCCTTGCCTTTGTACTTGACCACTTCACCTAGAAGGGTCCTATTCCTCAAGTTGTGAGTAATATACACAATTGACTTCTTCTTGTGGCCCCTAGCCCTCCTTTTATCCTTTGAAATCTCAGGAGAAGCCATGGCTTCTTGCTCAGCTATGTCTTCACAACACTAAAAAACACTTAGCTGGCTAGACCTCCTAACAGGTGGAATTGTTGTACCAACCTTTCCCATTTTCTTTAAAACTAGTAGAGGGATGATTAAAAATATTTTTAACTCAAGACCCACAAGAGAAACACCCCAATCCCAATAATTGCAAATAACTCAAGCAACAAAAATCCCAAATAGACAAGAGAATCAAATTTCATACTAATTTACTCAGGATGGAAACACTGAAACTCTGCTTAGGAAAACTTACAGCTGTTTCAATCTCCTTTACTACACACGCCTTACTTGTACTGTAGTATGAAAAGATAGTGTGAATAAACAACAATCAACCTACATTTAAATAGAAAATTGGAGCATGCAAAATTAATGATTTAGAATTCCTTACAGAGCGAATTGGTAACTTATTAGTTTGGCTTTGAATCTGAGTTGTTCATCTTAGAGCAATTAAAACTTCATCTAAGGTGGCCATGAGCATTGTTTTTTAACCATTATAAACTTTCTCCTTAAAACAAGGCTATCTCAAATGTTACCACATTCCCTTCTCACCTTGATTAATCATAGCTAATCTGACAATTAGCATGTATCACCAACCTAATTCATGCTTTTCATTAATATCAATAAAGTACATAGGACCAATTTCTTAGAGAGAAACTTTCTTTATACACTTGCTCACTAATACTCCCCAAAATTTAGGGTGAAATTTAGTGATGAAGTTATTCATGCAATGATTTTCAGTCCATCGAATCATCTCACTTTAAAACCTTATCAATGGTTCTCTAGTTCTCTCGCTGCTTTCCTTACTGATTTATGCAAAATCCCCAGGATCATGCCACATTTCCTTTTTCATTTATGGTCATCACTTGTTATTGATCTACTTCATCTTCACCCCGCTCCATCAGCAATTTAAAAATCCAGTGATGATCTCTGGCCCCCAGATCTGTGGCCTGACCTTTGGTCACATTCATCCTTTCATCACACATCGCTAATTCAAACCTTGTACTAATAGCACCAAATTTGGACAGGTAGAACTTTCATAAAACAAATGGCACAAAAGACATCACTCATAGGATCATAACACATTAGCGAAAGAAAAAAAACCCTTTATAGGACATCCATCACTTATAGCTAATTCAAAATGTAAGTTCTAAAACAAATCCATGATGAGCAATGAAGTTATTACAGAAGGCCTTTGTTCATCGCTAATTATCCTCATATATTTTACAAGAAATTAGCAATGAGATGATTTACAACATTTATAAGGTCCATCACGTATCGCTGATGTAAGACTTTACATTCAAAACATATCTGTGATCAAGCGATATCACATCATATCACTCATCGTTAATTCAAAACTCAAGTTCTAAAAAAAATCCGTAATGAGTGATGAGAACATAATACTAGGGCATCACTCATCGCTAATATAATTTTGAAAGCTCAAAAGCCATTAGCGACGAGTGATGTTAAAGAAAAACATCATTCCATTGCTTCTTGCTAATTCAGGGTGTGAACCTATGAATAAATTAGCGATGAGCAATACAAGTATGAGGATAATCGAGACTTAAGTGGGAACTTTTAAGCATGTGCTCATTAGTTGTTCTAAAAGAGGGGACTTCTCTAGGGAGACATGAAAATAGTAGGCTCAAGACTTGTGAATCATGCCATAAAAAAGATGTAAAAGTCAGGCGATTCAGACCTAGACACGAGAAAGGCCAGTCACATGATGACACTAATGATCATGAAATTGTTTTGTGTGACCGATAGTAAGAAATACATAGCTAGAAACATAATAGAATGCAAAGAAATTAAAATGAAAAACCATAAAGCTCATATAAGAACCCTACAACAGATGTAACAAAAAAATTTGGATTAAATTTCTTAGCATTTTAATATGAACACTCTAGAATTTTGCAAAATTTGAAAGTTAATCAGTGGCTCTTTCTAGGGAGGTATGTTCCTTAGTGAACAAAGCAAGAATTTAGATCCTTGGAGAAGCAAACCAAGTTCCTACTCCATTGGGTAATAGATTCAAAAGATCATCTCTACCCCTAACTGCTTTGGCTTGACAAGTCAAGCCATATCTAATGATCCAAGGCCACTGAAACTATAGGCCTTTTCTTACCTCTATCATAAACAAAATTTTCATCACACCTCATTGAATCCAACTTGAAGACATTACTAGAATATTCCTAATTAAATATGTTGGTATCTCTTAATAACTTAGCAAGTACATTATTATCAACAAATTCATAACTACCCTACATCTAAGAATCAAGCATACCCTTAAAATACTAATTATTATGTGGAAATGACTCATAAATTTTGTCATTCAAAATATTGTGAAGTTGAAAACAACTTTCCTTAATGTCTTTCTCATTACCACACTGCAAGAAAATTCCATCCAGTTGAAAAATCTAGCACTCATACTCCACCACATAGCTAGGATTATCATGCTTAATTTGATTGGTAGTTTGCATGTCAAAGGTGAAACAATTATAAGGACTAATCAAAATATTATGCACATCATACAAACTATCTCCAAGTGTATGTAGAGAAATACACTCATATATTGGCACACCCTGTAATTGTGCCTCAACATGTTGGTGGAGAGAATCATCAAGAATCTCTACCCTTTCCTTATTCTTACTCACTCTGATACTTTATGCACATATCATGCTAACATCTTCATCATTAATATTTTTTTCAAAAGTGAGTAATTCGAGTTCCAAAAGATAATTTGTTTTTCCTTTTAAATCATCCCCCATATCCATATGAAAAGACTCATAACTAGGCTCATCTAAGCCAAGAAACAAATTCTTATCCAAATATGAATTAAAATTCTCCAAATTTGGCTTGTAAACTTGTTGGTTATTTGTTGTTCTTAACTCATCAACACAAGTTTCTGAGTTTGCATCAGTTTGCACATTTTCATGCTCATCATATAATGCATCATTACAATCTAATGGCTTCCTACCTTGACCTACATTACCATCATGGTGATTGGCCTGTTCATAACTAGAAGAAACATCATATACCCATGTTTCATATCTTTCATAATAAAGATTATCATCACTATCAAAATCAATATGAATATTACACAATAAATAAGGGTTATTCATATGTGCATATTTTTGGTATTTAGTGGTTAAAAAATTTGAAATTTGTTCACTATTTAATAGACCACAGTTCTGATCCATTCTTTCAACCATTTCTTTCTTTTTTCCTCTAGTAGAAAAACATGCTTTACCAAGTTGTAAGTCGAGACATACCAATATATTACAACTATCAAAATATAGAAACTTCATAGAATGGTTTCATCATTGAATTGATCATTTATATCTTCTTTAAAGTAAAGAGAAGAATTTTCACTATTATGAGCATCAGTGGTGAATATTGCAATACTCTTAACTTCTTCCTTCTTAGATATGCACTTGTTTGTATCTAAAACTGAGGATATTTGATCATTTATATCCATACAATTGTTGCTTTCATCAACATGCTTATCCACAACTGAAGACATAAAACTTTGCACATATTCAATTCCTCATTTCTTCCATATTATCTAAACATGTGTAATCCATTTGCATATTCAAAATTTTAAAATCTTTAATCAGTGCACTAGATCCCTCCTCAAAAGCTTTAAAATACAAATGAATGCAATCTAATGTACTAGGTCTGAAAATTTAAGGGATTAGTGCAAGATAAACAACAAATTTATGACTGAAAGCAATGCTTGACTCTTCATGTTGTTTCTTAAGTTTATTTAAAGTTGTGACAAGATCAAAAGGTTCTTTTGCAAATTCTTTCCTAAAATCATCCACCAATTTATCCTAGAGGAAAAGGACTTCGTAGGAAAACCTAAGTACCAATCCCTAGCTTTAGCTTCAAGAGATCTAACAAAAAATCTCATCCACATATCTTGATCTCTAAATGAATGTTTCACCATGAAATTATAAAACTTTGGACATGTACATCTCCTTCACACACATTGAATTCATTAAACCTAGGCATCTGCTTATAGACTTGAGATGGCATACTTTTAACCTTATAATCAATCCATGACAAGTCTAACTAGTCATATAATGAATCAAATGAATTGACAAAAGGTGCAGAAATTTGGATAATAGACCTAGCATGATTGTCTCTTAACTGGGCTTGCATAGCCATCAGGTTCCTTTTATTCAATTCTTTAACTCCTCTTTTGAATACATCTTTCCATTCTAACCTTATCCTAGGCTTGTTTACACTTGGGTTCATGCACTTTTTGGTATCAGAGGATTTTTAGACTTATGAAGCTTCTTGACAATATGTATCCAAGTTTCTAATGGCATGGTTATTTCTTTTTGATGATCCATGGATGTATGCAAATCTAGTTTTAACTAATGCCGCACAATCGCAACTATACGAATATGAAGAATAACTGCAAATAGATAGTAATTCTTAAGATATACAACTTCATTCTAACCATCCATACTTGCTAGTTTGTGAATAAAAATTTAAGTGGAGTAGAAATTGCAATCCATATGATAGGTTCAATAAATGAAAATATGTAGAGAACTATGTACCTTCACACCTCTAGTTACTACAACTTTGAATAGAGCATTTTCAGGTTACAAATAACAAGCAGCAACCCTTCATATGTAGAAATTGTCTGAGCAGAGTCACAACCTCTTCAACAAGAGGAAAACCTTTGAAGCAAGGATATCTTTATCTGAGTTCTTCCAGCAAAGTCACCCTAGGGCTACAAAAAACCAATTTGCAGATTTGGAACTTCTTCAACATTTGAACCAG
This sequence comes from Sequoia sempervirens, assembly GCA_007258455.2. Lineage (NCBI taxonomy): Eukaryota > Viridiplantae > Streptophyta > Pinopsida > Cupressales > Cupressaceae > Sequoia > Sequoia sempervirens. Next base: position 529,621,096 of record VDFB02058242.1, read on the forward strand.
ATGTTCATTTTGTTTTGACTCTTTTAAATGGTCTTCGACATATTTGTATCAAGGATACAAAGGTGTCCCTAGCAGAGTCGCCATTTCTGTTGGTTATTTTTTTAGAACCAAAATTAATCTCAATGCTAACCTATGAGCTTGCCACAACCCAATTATTAGCTAGGTTGAGGATTGCCCAACACTTAAGTAAAGTAATTAGTACTTCACTTCTTCTCTTTGGGATCTGTGAAACCCAAGGAAGGTAATCCCATGCATACTCATAATATCTCACATTTATTCAAGAGTATTTATTTGCATAGATGCACTATTCCATGAAAATAACCTCTATCGAAGGCTCGACAAACCTCCGATAAACATGTCACTTATTTTCAAGGAGTTCACCTTGATACTTAGAGTTCGGACATGGTAGTTTAAAGTATTTTGGATCTTTCTTCATCTTGAATCCTAGGCTCAATTCAATACTGGCTCAACTGACTATAAGATAAACTAATAAAATAATCATTGCTTTATCTAAGGTAGAAAATGAGTTACAACTAGTAATCAATCAGTAATACAATTTTGATTGAACCTCAAAAATTAGTGGACCATTAGAGTGTCACTTTGTAACATCTAACTCACTGTGTCTACAAAACATCACTTCCTTACTAAATATTATATTATTTTCTCACAAACTAATGAGCTCATTTCAACTTTTAATCAATTCATTGAACTGAAGCATGAAAAAAAATCATACATTCTATGCAAATGACAAAAATGAAAGTGAAATTGTCATTAACAATCTTCATTCATAACTTGGAAGAAAATACATAGGAGAGCAATATTTTGAAACTAAAATTCTTCTTCATTTTTGATATTTCTTTGTAAAACCATATTTAAGATTCGTATATAGTATAACTTTCATCTTAAACTTGCTTCTGATATATCTACTAGAGTATCTATTTACATTCTATTTTGCTATTAGAGCATAGTATTTATCGTGACCATGTCTAGACTCAAAATTCTGAACTCTCTCTCTTTCAGCCATGAAATCCCCTTTATATAAACAGGGGAGCAACAAGTACCTAGCTGAATTACAATTTCACTTTCATTTGAGTTCATTTCAAAAAACTAATTCTAACTGACTCCCCAAAGAACTCCTAGGCGGTTTCATACACAATCATTCAAGAACAGGGGAGGACAAAAGGTAAAAAACATGTGCAAGATATTTGCAGTCGCTGTCATAGCATTCGTTGTTTGAGAACAAAAATATTCCATACATATCTTCTAGAATAATTCCACATCAACATGGGAAAAAAAAAGATAAACCACAGACATACGAAAAAAAAAAACTCCTATGCAAAGACCATGGTGTCATCAAAAAATAAAAATAGGAGGTGATCCTATTTAGAGTCATTGGCATCTAAAAATTTCCGACTGCTCCTTGTCCTCAATGCAATTTGAGGGATTACTAGTACATCATCATCAAAGCTCCCATATGGCACTAGGGAATGAAGGTACTAGCCATATTTTGAGTTGGTATCAGCTTCAACATCTGAAGGAGAGTCTGAAAGCATGATAGGAGAGTTGTGTTTACCTAAGCAAGCCTTGTGGCTCTTCTCCTTTTTCCTAGCCTTCTTCACTGGCAGTGCTAGTTCCTTTCCTTTATACTTGACCACTTCACCTAGAAGGGTTCTATTTATGAAGTTGTAAGTAATCTACACAATTGACTTCTTCTTATGGCCCCTAGCACTCATTTTATCCTTTTAAATCTCAGGAGAAGCCATGGCTTCTAGCTTAGCTATGTCTTCACACAACTCAAACACACTTAGCCAGCTAGACCTCCTAATAGGTGGAATTGTTGTACCGGCCTTTCCAATTTTCTTTAAAACTAGCCGAGGAATGATTAAAAATATTTTTAACTCAAGACCCATAAGAGAAACACCCCAATCCCAATAATTGCAAATAACTCAAGCAACAAAAAACCCAAATAGACCAAAGAATCAAATTTCATACCAATTTATTGAGGATGCAAACATTGAAACTCTACTTAGGAAAACTTATAGCTGTTTCAATCTCCTTTACTACACACACCTTACTTCTACTATAGTTTGAAAAGATAGTGTGAATAAACAGTGATCAACCTATATATAAATAGAAGATTTAAGCATGTAGAATTAATGATTCAAAATTCCTTACACGAGCGAATTGGTAACTTATCATTTTGGCTCTAAATTTGGGTCGTTCATCTTAGAGCAATTCAAACTTCATCTAAGGTGGCCATGAGCATTGTTTTTCAACCATTATCAACTTGCTCCTAGAAAATAGTGAGGCTATCTCAAATGCTACCACGTTCCCTTATAACCTTGATTAATAATAGCTGATCTGACAATTAGCATGTATCACCAACCTAATTCATGCTTTCCATTAATATTGGCGAAGTACATAGGACCAATTTCTTAGAGAGAAAATTTCTTTATATGCTTCCTCACTGATCCTCCCCAAAATTTAAGGTGCAATTTAGCAATGAAGTTATTCATGCAATGCTTTTTAGTCCATCGGATCATCTCACTTTAAAACCTTATCAATAGTTCTCCAGTTCTCTCACCGCTTTCCTTTATGATTAATGTGAAATCCCCAAGATCATGCCATGTTTCCTTTCTCATTTATGGTCATCGCTTGTCACTGATCTACCTCATCGTTGTCTAGCTCCATTAGTGATGTAAACATCCCAGTGATGATCTCTAGCCCCTAGATTTGCGGCCTAACCTTTGGTCACATTCATCCTTCCGTCACACATCACTAATTGAAACCTTGCACTTAGGATTCTATCTGTGATGGGAAATGTTGTGATAGCACAATATTTTAACATGTACAACCTGCATAGAACAAATGGCATATAAGACATCACTCATAGGATCATAACACATTAGCGAAAGAAAAAAGACCCTTTATAGGACATCCATCACTTATCGCTAATTCATAACGTAAGTTCTAAAAGAAATCTACAATGAGCAATGCCATTATTACATAAGGCCTTTGTTCATCGCTAATTCTCCTCATATATTTTGCAAGCAATTAGCGATGAGATGATTTACAACATTTATAAGGTCCATTGCATATCACTGATGTAAGACTTTACATTTAAAACATATCCATGATCAAGCGATATCACATCATATTTCTCATCATTAATTCAGAACTCAAGTTCTAAAATAAATCTATGATGAGCAATGAGAACATAAGATTGGGGCATCACCCATTGCTAATATAAGTTTGAAGGCTCAAAAGCCATTAGTGATGAGCGATGTTAAAGCAAAACATCATTCCATCGCTCGTCGCTAATTCAGGGTGTGAACATATGAATAAATCAGAAATGAGCGATACAACTATGAGGACCATTGGGACTTAAGTGGGAAATTTTAAGGACATGCTCATTAGTTGTTCTCAAAGAGGGGACTTCTCTAGGATGACATGAGAATAGTAGGCTCAAGACTTTTGTATCACACCATACAAAAGATGTAAAAGTCAAGTGATTCAGACCTAGACATGAGAAAGGCTAGTCACATGATGACACTAATGATCATGAATTTTTTTTGTGTGACTAACAGTAAAAAATACACAACTAGCAACATAATAGAATGAAAAGAAATTAAAATGAAAAACCCTAAACCTCATATAAGAATCCTACAATAGATGTAACAAATATTTTTGGATAAAATTTCTTAGGGTTTTAATATGAGCACTCTAGAATTTTGCAAAATTCTAAAGTGCCATCACATTCATGGGAGAATACAAGATCATAACAAAAGAGTCTGAAAAGGGAAAATAAAAAACAGTAATATCAACACAAAATTTAGAAGAAACTTCAAAAGCATCCACTTCAACCATTTTAGAAGAAGAAAATTACACAAAAAACTTTAATGAAGTTGATTATGAACAACCACCAAATCCAAAAGAAATAGAAAAGCTTTATAGAAGAGGTTATGAACTTATGAAACAACTTGGGTATAGTGGAAAAGCATGTGGTGCTAGAGAACAAGGTATATGTGTCCCTATAGAGCATAACACACAAGAAACAACTTGTGGTATTGGTTATTATCCTTCAAAAGAAACAAAAGCATCAAAAAAACCTTCACTCAATAACAACACTATTACAAAAGATTCTTCTAAGCCAACTTTAACCTTGGTGCATCCTGAACTGATAGAAACTAGTGGTCTTGGCTATTGTCCCTTGAAAGAAATAAAAGAATCAAATAAATCTTTGCTTAACATCAATTTCATCACACAAAACAATCCTAGGACATGTCTTAGTAATTATTGGAGTTCATTAGATTTTACACCTTTTGTTAGAGGAAGGTACAAAATCTCACATTCTAAAGAGTCTTGTGTGAGTATGAAACCTTGTACTAGGAAAGAGATATGTTTTTTACAAAATAAAGGAACATCTACTATTGATCAAGAGAGTATCTTGTCAATACTTCTGCACGATCATTTGATATCTCTCCCTCCAATAACATGAAAGAAATTTTACAACAAGAGTTCATTTTGTTCATATCATAGAGTTCATGGTCATTCTACTAATTAATGTAAGGCTTTAAGTTATAAAATTCAACATCTTAAGGATTGTGGTGCTCTTCCTTGTGTTGAAGCACTTACTTCCTCTAATTGATAGTGATTCATTCCATTATGTTTCTCATCAATCCCTTCGACTCACCCTTGTCTTGCACTGAGTGGGGGCAAGGGGTTTGGTAGCCTTGTCCTCATATGACACTTGTCATTGTCTCTTTTGGCTAGTTGACCACCTTGCATGTATATATAAAAGAAAGCTTGGGATGTGGATGACATGCCTTAAGTTGGCTTGCATGGGATGCACTTTTAATTCTATGTTTAGCATATTATTTTGTGGGAAACCCCTTATTCATGATGTAGTTTCATTCAAGATCATATGACTTGGCATAGGGCTTCTTGAATAAGTTCTCATGTCTTCTTCTATACTTTAAATTGGATTTCTCACAACAATGGTGTTATCAATCACTTTAAAGTGGGGGAATACATCGAAACTCATGCTTCTTTGTGTGATTTTCTTTATTCTTGTGAAGTGCCCTTTCCTTGGTGGTGTCATTGGGTAATGATATCCTTTGAGAGCATGATATTTCATTTATTTGTCCTCTCTTGGATACATTAGGCACAATGTTCTTTAAAAAGAGACCTTACATGAAATAAAAAAATCCACTTTGAGCAAACCTCTACTTGCATGTTTTTCATAAGTGTTTAGCATAATACAACTTGTTAACCTTGTGAAGTTCAAAGTTTCATTTTGTGGCGCCCTATTGAAGTTATTAGAGGGGTAGCTTTGGTATGGTTAGTAAAATGAAAACCTAGACAGAGGCATGACTTTCTCATTATACGATGAGAACCTAGACCTGGCATGACTTTCTCACTAAGCCACTTTCCTAGAGGCTCACCTAGTGGACGGCCTGAGGTTCCATTAGCCTAGAGTGAGTGTGTGTTTTGGAAAAATAGTTGAGACCTAATCCACATTGAGTTGAACAAATAGTTGAGGCTTGATCCCCCCCTTTTTCTTTTTCCTTTTTTTATTCTTTGACATTGTATGTGGGTATGTGCAGGATCATCATGGAAAAAATAAGCCCTTAAGTGGCAAAAAGTTTAGAAAAATTAGAGTTAGGAAACTTGATGTAAAAATTTGAATAAGTTATCTATATTATTTAAAAAATATGTAAGAATAGAATCTGTAGAAAATTGAATGTAGTTTCTAAACTACTAGGTTTATTTAAAAAAAAAATCTATTTGGTGAAAATTTGAAATTTCAATGTAGTAAGTACTTAAATTTTAGGGAAAAAATAAGTAGGTGTCTGTCTGACCACCCTAACCACAATAAAATGATAATATTTTTTTATAAGATTTTAGATATAAGTAGAGGACTCATGTCCTGATGTGATGCATATTTTTTGTAATTTTTTTCCAAGTAAATAATTAATTATGATTTTTTTTATTACAACTTTTAAAAAATATAAAAACTCGTATGTCTAACCACCTTAGCTTGGTCAAAATTTATAAAATTAATTTTTTTTAATCCTATAGTATATGAAGCATAGAATGTGATGCAAGTTTCAGATTCAAAAAATGTGATACCATTTGAAAGCTATAGATGTTTTTCAATCAGCTTATTAATTAGGACTTTAGTCGTTATTCAAATAGAAAATGAATAATAATTATTTATTAAATTCAAAGTAAATCATAATTTATATTGGTGGAAAGCTAAGAATATCCTTTAAAAACCCTTTTCATTTCATCTATTTTGGGTAAAAAAAAGTCGTCAGCCACATATCCTATACATACCCATCATATCGCCACTTTTTGGCCCATCATGATCTTGCACATACCCATGTTTGTGTATCTTGTTTTGTTGCTTTGTATCATACACCTTGTGTTTCCCCTTTTGCTCATGTTGGTTTGACGTGGGATCTTGCATCCTGGGGGATTGATCACCCTCCTTGATCTTTTTCATCCTATACCATCCACATTGGTACACTTGGACCCCTCTTGACTACTTTAGTTTGAGTTTGATGCAAGTTCCTCCTCTCACTAAAGCGTGGGATAATGTAGTGTAGGAAAAAGAATCTTTTTTTCACACTTAATTTGGGAATTAAATAATAAAATGAACTAAATTATGCCTTAATTTAGTGTGGTAATATGTATTTTACATATTCACATTTAGTTTAGGTCACTATTAATTAAAATAGACTTTAATTGTGCCTTTATTTTAGTGTTGTAAAGTGCACTTTTACACTTTCACACTCATGTAGGTCCTTATTAATTAATTGAGGTTAATTTACCTTAATCGGACCCTTTAATTCAAATCCAAGCCTAATTAATTGCATTTTCTGAAGAGCAAACCCAACATTCATTAATGCCATGACATAACACTCATCCTTGAAGAATGTGAGTCCTAGGTAAGTGACCTAGGACCCATTCACCATAGGGTGAATGGGTCCTCACTTAGGCCTAGGAACTAAATTTAAATTATGTTTTTGGTGCTATTTAACATTTTAAAATCCATCTCTCAATGTTGGCTTGTGAAATTTGAATTTCAGGAAATTAAGGATAAGTATCTACAAATACAAATTTATTTCATCAATTCAACTAAGCTATCAAAAGGTGAACTTTACAAGAGAAAATATTATTGTTAAGAGAATTCAAGAGAAGATTTATCAAGGATTTATTGCAGCATTCAATATCTCAAGCATCATGTCAAAGCTATGTTCAATCATGCATGTTATTTGAGAAAATATGTTGATGTAGTGTTCAAGATCCATTCAATTATTCAAAGGAATTATTTCAAGAAAAGTTTTCTGATCAAGATCCACATCCATTGAAACCATCTCATGCAAGTTTTAGACCTCCATTATCAAGGTTCATCCAAGGGTTGGTTGAGTTGTGACATAGAGTTGTTCATTCATTATTCCTTTCATGCTATTTCATTTCATTTTAAGGTTTAATTACCAAAATAGGGTTTGACCAAGAAAAAACCCAATTCAACTAACAATTTTTTTTTTCCCTCTTGATGTGTATTTTCAAATTTAAGGTGGAAGAACTATTGAAGAACAAAAACTGTGGGTTGTCAAAGCTGCATTTGTTGTCACCATTCTTGCAAAATCATGAAAATTGACCTAAATAATTTATTTCCATCTTTTCAACTAAGAGATTCGAGAATCTGGGAGTGTAGACACAAGAGAAAAAAACCTAGAAATAGATTTTTAGGAGCTTTAGCAAGGACCGATTCACTATAGGGCAAATGAATCCTTAGTTGGCTTTGAAAAATCACTTTTTGTGAGGTACACAATATTTATCCCTTCTAGATTCTCCCTAAAGTCTATAGGTTCCATTTGTTTTATGTTTAAGCTTCCAAATTCACTTTACAGATCACAATTTAGAGTTTATTTTCTAGTTTTAATCTTTCTCCCCAAAGTGTTGTTTCACTCATACCCCCATTCTTGCAAAAAAAGGAAATCAGTAGATTCACACTTTGACTTGATTCACCTCAAGGTTGATAGTCATTTCATAGTGTGGATTTCATTTCCTAATGAAATTAGATAAGTAGGACACATTTTCCCTCTTTGGATCCACTTTTCCATTTTGGGAAATTCACCCATCCTATTTTCTATGTTTCATATATATGTATGAGCAATTGTGTGGTAACTTGGTTGTTGTGACACATTATTACTATTTAGTTCTCTTGTGAAGTTTAAGATAGCACTTGGAGGTTTTGGTTTATTTTGAGGTTCTCCTATGATAAGCACATGTTTGTTTTGGACTTGAGGTTGTTATGAAGGTTGATAAATGATAAGTTGAGGTGTGATTGTGTTGATGTTGGATACTTGGAGTTATTGGAGATTTTAATATTGTTGCACTATGTTTTCATTAGTGTTGTCATTGATGTCAAACCCTAGTGTCGATATGTTATGGTTTAATGTCAACCCCTGGTATGGTTGTGTTCAGAAGATATTGTGGTGATGAGAAGTTGTTGCAGATGTAGCAGGTTCACTTGGTTTCCAAGTGCTTTTGATAAAATTTGTATTTTCATATTTGGGTGGTATCATATCAATTTGTATATGATATTTTCTTATTTTTTCTCTCTTTTAACTTGTGGTTCTAATGGCTGAATCAAGTTTTGAGGCTCTAAATCCTCATAACTATCACACATGGAAGGGAAAATTAAGGAAATATATTTGGTCAAGGGGTTTGTGGTCAACATTGGATGATGAAAAAGCTAATTTTTCTAGAGAATATGAAATATTTTCTCATAGGAAAAAATTTCATGAGGCTATAAATTTGATTTATATTCATGTTTTTGATAGTTTTTTCTTCCATATTGAGGAGTGTACTACTCCTAGACAAGTTTTGGATAAGTAGAAGGAATAATTTAGTTCAATTTAGTGGGATTCATGCTATACAATTAGAGGTATAATTGGCATCATTATCCATAGATTCTTTTAACACCATTGAGGACTATTTGGTAAATATAAATCATTAAGGTCACAATTGGTTGGATGTGGGTAAGATAATAATTGATAAGTAATACATATTATTTATTTTGACTTAGTTGAAAGTTTCATTTGCATACTTCTTTGTTGAATGTACAAGACAATTGAGATGGGGGTTAATCAGTTGTTCAATAAAACATAAAAAACCTCATTAATATTTAGATCCACATCAACTTTAATAACCTTTAATTTGTTAGAATTATTTAGCATGAAATAAAATAACAAAAACTGAAACACATCAACACCATGCACAATAGATCACCAAATTTATGTGAAAAACCCAAGAAGGGAAAAACCATGGTGAGGATTAGCTCACAATATAAAGTAAATGTAACACTAAAAACAATAGGCTCACTGCCCAAAAGAAAGAAGGGCTCATTTCCAATGGCTCATTGCCAGACTACAAAAAAGAAGAAAGAAGAATATTACAGTGATAAATCCATCTCAATGCAATAGAAAATTCCACCACGACATCACCAACACATTCAGATCCTTTATAAATATTGTAGACACCTTTTGCTCACTGCCTCAAGTAGTCTAACTCATTAAATCTTTCATTTCACTTCACTCTTCACAACTCTGCAATTCACATCATACACATTACCTTCCCTACACGCACACCCTCCATCAACAAAACACTTATTTAGACTGTCTTCAACATTGAAAACATTCTCCAAGGTTGACTATGCACCACAAGCATACAAATTCAAATTAGGTCGGCACCAAAACATTCCCATAGTGGAAATAAGTGAAGGTAGACCTCATCACACCTTAACTCAAACCTAAATCCATATATACATGCCACACTACTCTTCCACAATCACCGAGGACAATCCATAATTAGTGTAAACACCCAAGGTCAGTTGAACCTATGTGAACACCATCAAACATTTAAGCACATGTTTCCTTTGATCCAAAGATGACTCGTAGACAAAAATATCACTTGAAAAAAATCTAGAATATTCCAAAATCACCCTAAAATCCAACAAATTCCTTTGCAACAACTTTCACTTGAAGAATGTACACACCCAATACTCTCAAATTATCTTCCACACACTGTAATCAAAAAAATCAAATTGTAGAGCACAAAACGATGAAAAATTTCAATTAAAGGTAGATATGAACCTTATCAGCACATTTCAAGACCCACAAGACTAGAAACCAAACTATGGAGAAATCTGTAACAAAACCATTTCTCCCAAACACCACTGCAATACATAGCTCACACACTAGTGAACACAACTTTCTGTACACAACGATCCAAACCAAGAAACTCTAGATATAAATTTTATGAATACCTTTTATCAACATGTCCAAACAACACAAATAGATCTTCAACATAGAATAAATGTGAAGCAAAACCAAAACACCACTCTATATGCTAGAACACCACTCAACCACATTGTTTCTTCTTTTATTCAAATTTTCTAAAAAGAACTTGGAAACCAAGCACCAAAAACACATTCTAATTATCTTCAACACTTCCTCAACACCACCAAACCTAATACAACAAATCAATACAACCAACCAACTCAACGAAAACTTATCAAAGCAACACTAGAGGTTGACACCAATAACACATTGATGGCAACATAATGAAACTAATCAAAGCATCACCACAAATTCATCAATGCAATAGCATAGTCTTCCAATAATCACCAACAATATGAACTAGTTGAAATGAATGACAACACACACTACTCATACTAGCAACACTTCTCTACTTCCTTTTTATGGTACAATGGATGGATTAGGTGATTTATGTGTCATGCCTTCTTTTGAGGAATTTTGTGATAGGTTGAGTAGGGAACAAGATAAGCTTAGTCAACATGATATGTACGCTCTAAGAGTCATTCCTTGATTACATCATCACCTAAAGGTAAAAAAAAGAATAAGTCAAACCTAAGATAAGATCTAATGATAAACCCACCTCTCCTAGAGAGGGTAAAAATAAGGTGTTGAATGCACAAGACAATTGAGAGGTGGGATGAATCAATTGTACATTAAAACATTAAAACCCTCATTTAAATTCAGATTTACATTAGCTCTTAAACCTTAACAAACATTAAACCCTTGTCATGCATTAGAAGAATGTAAACATGAGAAATAGTAATGAAAACACATCAAAACACATGAGAACACTAGATTTATGGGTAAAACCCAAGAAGGGAAAAACCACAATGAGGATTATCTCACAATATAAAGTAATTGTAGCATTGAATACAATAGGCTCACTATTGGAGGGATCACTACCCAAAAGAAAGAAAGGATCATTGCCTGAATAGAAAGAAAAAGATAAAAGATTGTTACCATGAGAAATCCATCTCAGAGCAACAAAAAAATCCATTCCTACAACTCTACACCATCTACAATTTCCAACTCACTGCTTTTAGAAACTTTAGGTACTCTACAAATGTAGACCCTTCTTCTCACTGCATTGGAGTCATAGACATTAATATCACACTTTAGATATTTGCATTTGATTAAATTTGTATCTCAGTACATCTTCACATCTACACACACTTCTCCAAAATTTCACCTTTCCTTGATACCATTCACAACCTTAAAGACATCTTTCAAGGTCTTTTATGTAGTTCAAACATGCATATTCAAATTAGGTCAACACCAAGACATTCTTGTGATGGATAGGAATGAAGGTGGACCACATCACACTTTAACTTGGACCTAAATACATACACACACACACCATGCCATGCTTCTAAAAACACTAAAGCACATCTGCAATTAGTGTAAACACCCAAGGTCGGTCGAACCTATGTTAAAACCATTAAAAATTTAAGTACACACTTTCTCAAATCCAAATACAGCTCATGGACCACACATAACACTTAAAAATAATTTGGAATATTTCATCAACACCCTAAAATCCCACAAATCCTTCACAACTTCATACACTTGAAAAAAATAATCATTTTGTCCAACTAGTTAACCTTCCACACACTATAACACATGAATCCAACCTTGTGGAGTACAAAAAATTAAAAAACTCAAAATGAAGATATAGACATTGTAAGAACACTCCCAGATCTGCAAGACCAAAAACCACATCACAAAGAAATGTGGAGGAAAACCATTTCTCCCAAATACCATGGTGCAGAACACTAAGTTCTTCCATTTTGAGAATTATGTCTAGTTAGGTTGATTGAGTCTTGATGTTGTCAAATAAGGCCATGTGAGGCCATTTGTAATTTTTGTTTTAGTTTTATGAGTCAAGGTGGGGGCATAATGCACATATTATAAAAGTTGCAAAAATGATGTAAATGTTGTCATATCATAAACTAAAAATTACAAAAAATGCAATCTTGTAGAAGCCCAACAGTCATGGGTAGTTAAAAGGTAGTGATAGGCAGTTTAAGGGGAACTGGTCCAAAGAGACCTATTGAGGTTTTAAGTTATGTTTTGTGAGAGTAAAACAGGGGTCTAAAAAGGTGTGGAGTTTGTTGACTAAAGGCCTTCTCTAAAAGATATTTGTGAAAACAACAAGTTGGAGATCTACAAGGAAACTAGGTTGAATAGTGAAGAGTGGATGAAATAGAGTTGTATGGGAAAAAGATTGGTTTGAGTTGCATCAAATTGTGTTTGAGATTGGTTTACCACCCTGTCATTGCATCAATTGGTATCAGAGCACAATACTGATTTGAGGAAGGAAGAGTTGTATTGGAAAAAAGACATGATGAATGCCTTAATTAGAGAATTGACTGAAGGGAAGTAGATGCTACAAACAAAAGAACTTTTCAAAACCATCTGCAAGTGTAATGGAAAGGTATGTATTGTAATGCTAGGTTCTAGTAGCTTAGATAACATGGTATCACACGAAATGGTTAAGTTGCATTTAGCAAGGATAACTCATGAAATGACATAATATGTTTCTTGGTTGAATGATGAATATTCTCTTTTGGTCAAGGAGGAATCTTGGATTGATTTCAGTATATGTGCTTATAAAGATAAAATCTTATGTGATGTGGTACTTATGAGTATATGCCATTTTTTATTAGGGATACCATGGGAATTTGAGAGATTTTCTTTGTATGATGGAAGGCATAATAGTTATAAAATTGTGAAGGATGGATTTTCTTTTACTTTGATTCCATTAGTGGAAAAGGATCAAGGACAAAGAAAGAAAGTGAGAGTAATAATGTAGGGTAGAAAAGAGTTCATAAAATGTGAGGAAGAAAAACAAGTGAAGGTGTAGCCACTAACAAAAAAGAGAATGTTGAGATAGAAAGTATAGAAAAAGATGCAACATTGAAGAGTAAAGAGGATGATGATTCAGTGATGAAGACTGAGATAGAGAAGATCAAGGTGAGATGACCTTGAAGATTCAAGACAAGCTTGAAAGGCATGATGAAGACAAGAGAGGGGCTGAATTTTGGAAAATGAAAGAAAAAGGGGTTGTAGGATAGTCAGATAATGTCAAAATAGTGACAAGCAAGTCTGATATGATATAGATAAGAGGGAGAGATAAGATGAAAGCAAGTGATTTTCCTAAGGAGAGGCAAGATTGGCCTAGTAAGGTCATAGTGAGAGAAGTATATTGTCCACTGATTGGACAAGAGGATAAAGTACAACAGATGTTTGATAGCAGAGAAGATGGTAGACCTAATAGAAAAGAGGTCTTATAGGCAAAGAGAATGAAGACAAAGGAAATGGATAAGGACAAAGAGAGTGAATGGACTATGGAAAGCCAAGATGGGCTTGTGAAGTGTAAAGAGATCATGGTAGGTGAAGTATTGTGTTCATTGAAGGTAAAAGAAGGCAAGGAGAAGTCAAGCACTACTAAGTTAGAAGTAAATAAGTCTTGAAATACAATGATGATAGAGGCAGAAAGTCTGATGCAAGTTATGAGAGTGAAAGATGCAAAGAGCCAAGGTAAATGGCAAGTGAAAGAGGTTGAAGAGAAGAAAAGTGAGAAAATGGAAGGTGATGTACTTTTTCAATTGATGGGACAAGAGGTTTGTGGGCAATCATAATCTGTGAATATAGTAATCAAAGAACCTGAGAATACAGTAATGGTAAAAGTAGAGAATCAAGTGCAAGACAAGAAGAGAGTGAGCCTAGGAGAATGGAAAAGGTTAATGAAAGGAATTGTAAAGGTTGAGAAAAGGATGAAGGTTACAGTCACCCCAAGTGGTGAAGATGTGAAAGAAAATAGTTTGAGGAAGGTCTTAGTGATAGAAGAGACCAAGGATGTGATAGGCCGAGAAAAGGCTAAAGAGAGAGTGTTTGTGAAGTCTCCAAATGAAGTGGAGAAGAGAGATAGTGTTGTGGTAAGGACATAGAGTTGTCCTTGGATGAAAATATTGGTTGAGGGGCAGTCATATGCTACCATGGTAGAGGTTTCTAAACTTGATTGCATAGGGGTTTAGAAAATGAAGAACCTAAAGATGGTTGTGAAAAGAAAGGGTAAGAGGAAAAGAGTGAAGGAAGTCCTTTATTACTTCCTTGTTTTGATAATTATTTTGATGGGAGTCAAACCAAGGGTCAAGATGAAAGAGGAAAGACTAAATGTGGACTATTTTGCAATGAATGAAGCTAAAGAACAAAGTGGAAGTAGATGGATGAAGCAGTTGATGAGAAATTAGAGCATGAAGATGCAGATCCAAAATGACAAGGCAAGAAGCAGACTACTTTTCATGGACAAGTTCAAGCCAAAGGTGAAGATGAATATCAATGGAGAAGAGCATGGAAGACTACAAGGAGGAGCATCAAATCAAGGTATTTTTTCAAGTTAAAGTGTTGAAGACTTCCAAGGGACTTGGAAAGATTTCATGGTTGGGTGAATGGTGTAGAGCACTAGGTTCTTTCATTTTGAGAATTATGTCTAGTTAGGTTGATTGAGTCTTGATGTTGTCAAATAAGGACATTTTAGGCCATTTGTAATGTTTTTTTTAGTTTTATGAGTCAAGGTTTGGGCATAATGCACATATTATAAAAATTACAAAAATTATGTAAACGTTATCATATCAAAAATTGAAAAATTGCAAAAAATGCAATCTTATAGAAGCCCAATGGTCATGGGCAGTTGAAAGGTAGTTATAGGCAGTTTAAGGGGAGTTGGTTCTATTAGAACTATAAAATTTTGAAAATTTTACAAGTTGTTTCATACCCCTGAGTTTCCAACTAAGCCCTTACCCTAAGCACAAATGGCCCTTTTCATAACATTTTTCCCATATTTTGTCATAAAGTCCCATAGAATCCACCTAAGTCTGAATATTTCACATTATAATCCATATCGGCATGAGAAAGCAAGGTCTCCCCAACCCATTGTGTATTTTTGCTAATATATATCTGCTATAGGTCTATCGGCAATACTTCTTTAATGTCACGCCGATTGGAATTCATCTACAGGAACCAATCGATAGGACATACACATTATTTCAGTGATAGATGAAAATTCACATCGGCAAGGGTGATATCACAGGGGTGAGGTCTCATTGAATGGGTCATGTCTCACCGACCAATTCATGAGGAGGTTTATCGGCAGGAGTCAGGTCATCGGACTGAGGTCTTAGCAAAATCTTATTATCTTACCGACCGGCACAGAAAGAACGTATTGGCGAAAGATATTTCATCAGAGTAAGTCATGGCAACCCATATGTCACACAGATAAGGATACAAATATCGGTAAGAGTAAAGAGCATCGGAGTAATGTCTCACTGAGTGGCTCCGGTCTCACTGACAAAGCACGAAGGGATTTTATCAATGGTTTTCGGTGTGAGGTTATATAGTCTTGCCGACATGTTTGTCACGCTGAGGTGTGTTTCATCGGTGAGAGAATGATATTGTCAAGGAAATCAAAAGTGAACTTAAGGAGACTTTCGGTAAGACAAAGTATAACCTATGAAACCTCCCCCCGACTATGAATTGTCTCAGTGACACACAAGATGGAAGGATGACTTTTGGTAAGACAAAGTATAGTTTGTGGGATATCTCCCCGACTCTGAAAGGTCACAGAAAATCGTATGAGACAAAAGGATATTTCTCGGTGAGTCATTGGACTTCGGTGTGACTACAGGATGTCTCAGCGAGTGCTTAGCGAATAATGGCAGAGCCCGAATACTATTGCTCGCCGACATGTGATTTTGAAGTGATGTGTTTTTTCAAATGCAAATGTATAAATATCCATTTCTGATTGTAAATGAAGAGAGGAGATCACATTAGATTAGATTAGATTAGGGATACAGTAGAATAAAATTTTCAAAATAGAGACTATGATGCATGATTTCAAAATGGAGATTTTAATGAGAATCAGTTAATGTGGCAGTTCATTTTTGGTGTCAATTGTCTATTGTGCTTATTGAAAGTATTACTAAGTTGTCTCCAAGATTGATGCTTTATGGTTATTTAAATTGATATAACAAGCTTATATTCAGTTTATCAGTGCACATTTGTTGTATCTGTGTGGTTAATTGATTGGTTCTTTCAAGAAAAGATTAAAGCCTCTTGGTTGATCACAGTAATCAGGGAAATTCATCTAGATCGTTAAGAAGAGCTTAGTAATCATAGTCTTGCATGTTTATACAAGTTATAAATAAAACATATGCCAAACAATTTGAGTGTTCTCCAGAAATAAGTTGCCCATTTCTATTTCTTTTGACTCCGCATGCCCAATAAGGCACTAGTCTTTGCAATTTCACCATTTAGATTCATTCATTTTCTTTAAATCTATTAACAGAACATATTAGGATTTAGCTTTAAGTATTGCTATACAATTTATACCAAATTTAGTTTCATTTGTCCACTTCTATCTGCCATTGTTGGAAAAACACTTCAAAAGAGATAAGTATAAGCAAGAATGCCTAATCCATATAGGTACACCCGCCTAGGTCTAGCAGTTCCTGAAGAGTAGAAGGTTCAATTCATTTGGCCGTGTTTGTTACCCTAAAAAGTTGTGAAATCTTGGCAACCTTTCATGGTTCAAACCTGTGTTTTTGAGAGCTAAAAATTTGGCGACTCTGATGGGGACAAACATAAGAATATCCGGTTGAAGACCATCATATAGAGTCATTGAAGAAAGATTTATAATTTGAAATTTTTTAGAAAAAGTGATTCCGCTGGGGAGATGATAAAAAAGAATCATTTTCCTACTTTTGGAAAGTAGGTGGTGACTCTAGGAAAAACTTGATGAAGAATGGAATTTGTGTATGGAACAAAATAATATTTTGAGAAGCAGTAGTCGATAAGAGGAATTGAAGAATTGAAAAAGAAAAAGCTGCGATTGGACCAACAATTGTTACAATTAGGAGAATTTTGCAATAAGGATGAATACACAAATGTAGGAAGGTATTGGGCCCCTCAAGCACCTGATAATACAATTGGAAATTTTTATAATAGAGGCGATACATATCATGCACAACAAAACATTTATTCATCACAGCCATCAAAGGAAGTAAATGCTTATCCAATCCCTCCTGGACAAAGATTGGTGAGTTATCAAGATTGTCAATGTGATCAATGTCAAATACAACACAATTCTAGTCCACTTGGAGATATCATTTAGAATTTGCAACAAGGTACGTATCATAACCAACAATATAATGATGATGAATATTTCAAAAATATTTTGGATTCCTTTCTTGGCATAAGGAGATATAGAGGAGAATCTGGGTGCTCTTTACTCCATAGAATGGCAGATATTTGTAGGATAATACCTATTAATTTCCCACCTAGTAAACTTGAGATCATTCTACAGTTCATGAAAGTGTATGAGCCAAACCCAGTTTATTGGCCTAAATCATGCATACCAATTTATTTTGATCAACTAGATGAATGGATAGACATTGTAGATAGGAAAAGATATGAAGATAATTGTGACATCATTGCTGAAGATATAAACATTGATCAGATGATGCAGCCAATAGAAGATGAGACATGTGTAGGTAAAAACAATTCCTATGACCACCTGCATGAGGAAGATGAAGATACAAGAGATTTATTTTGCATAGCAAATTGTGACAGGGAAAGCAGTGTATGTTATGAGGGATTCAATGAGTATTTAGATTGTGAAGATGGATTTGTGGATTTTGATCTGCAGCAAGGTGATTCTTGTAGTTCTTGTGGTGATCGAGAGGAAGAAGCAATGAACAACACAGGTCCATTTAACAGTAAACAAATAATACCTCCAACTGTAGTTGAAAGCTACGAAGACATATTTGATGAAGAAGAGGTTTGTAAATCAGAAAATGGTTCCCAAACTTTTTCAAACCCATTGTATGATGAAGTGTTAAAAGAGGATCAGATGATATTTTGCAAAGGTGTGCCCAAGAATGAATTTTAGGTATTTTCAAATCCACTTTATCGTAAAGAGGAGATGTTTTCAAACAAGCAAAATGATGGAATAAATGACTGCATTGGTAATGTTTCTAATTTTTCATTCTCTGAGGATCTTGGACCTCTTTTTGATGATGATAAAAATGAAGAAACATGTGCACTCAGTAGTGAGGAAATTTCAAATTTTCTAACTCTTGAATACCAGAGATGTGTACAGAGGGATGATTCTAAATATTTGTGTTCAACTTATATTTGTTTTGGTAGTGAAAGTTCTTTGTGTAATGACTCATATGACTCCCAATGCATTTCCCGAAATGATGGAGAAACCTTTGAAGTTGATAAAAAACCGTATCCATTCAAGAAGAGGTATGTGATTTTGAAATATCTAACTCAAATGGAGAAGACGTTTATTTGCATGCCAAGGATGATAGAAGTCCAGCATTGATTGGTTCATATATGCATGATATTGAAGATATGAGTCATAATCCAATGTCATTTCCAAATGGTGATATGCAAGAAGTGCAAAAGGTTTCTGATTAGTTTCTTTCAGATAGTGTTGATATGATAAAAAAATTTGTTTCTCAAGAGAATCACTTTGATGGTGAATTTTCAATACAGTTGGGAGAATGTTTTATAATTCATAACAGTGAGAGAGATAATGATAAAATTTGCATTGAATATGCATATAATTTGTATGTTGAAGATAACAGATATTTACCCCATGATGATGAAGAATTTGAACTGCATAATGGTGAAGGGAATTTGGGCCAAACTGAGCATGACGATTCTCTAAAAACTTTCAATAACAGTGACAGGGAAGATTGCATGAATGTTTTCAAGAAGAATCTGATGATCTCAAGGAAAAACCAGGTGTTTGACAGAGGAAAGTATGGGCCTTTCTTTTGGATGGCCTTGAGCCATCATTTATGGTTTTAATTTTAGACCGTAACAGCTCAAAATAGATGAAGTTAAAACACAAAGGATTAAGAGTTGCCAGTGCATGGACAACTCTTGATAATCCTCTTAAAATCCTTTTCCATGCACAGTAGTTTAGGGTTTTGTTCATCTCCATTTCAAATTCATTTCCATTTCCATTTTTCTCACTAATTCATCATCTTACGTCTGGTCTGCTCACCCAAAGATCTAGATCCTTGCAATGATCCCACAATCATTCATCCCCAAATGGAGCCACTGTTAGAATTGTAAAATTCTAAAATTTTTATAAGTTCTTTCATACCCATGAGTTTCCAAATAAGCCCTTACCCTAAGCACAAATGGCCTTTTTTCATAACATTTTTCCCATATTTTGTCATATAGTCCCATAGAATCCACCTAAGTCTGAATATTTCACATTATAATCCATATTGGCATGATAAAGCAAGGTCTCCCCTACCCATTGTGTATTTTTGCTAATATATATCTGTTGTAGGTCTATCGGAAAGACTTCTTTAATGTCACACCGATTGGAATTCTTCTACAGGAACCTATCAGTAGGACATACACATTGTTTCAGTGATAGAGGAAAATTCACATCGGCAAGGGTGATTTCACTAGGGTGAGGTCTCACCGAATGGGTCGTGTCTCACCAACCAATGCATGAGGAGGTTTATCGGCAGGAGTCAGGTTGTCAGACTGAGGTCTTAGCGATATCTTATTGTCTTACAGACTGACATAGAAAGAACGTATTGGCGAAAGATCTTTCATCGGATTAAGTCATGGCAACCCATTTGTCACATCGATAAGGATACACATATCGGCAAGAGTAAAGAGCATCAGAGTAATGTCTCACCGAGTGGCTCCGGTCTCACTGACAAAGCATGAAGGGATTCTACCAATGGTTTTTAGTGTGAGGTTATATAGTCTTGCCGACATGTTTTTCATGCCAAGGTGTGCTTCATCGGTGAGAGAATGATATTGTCATGGCGATCAAAAGTGAACTTAAGGAGACTTTCAGTAAGACAAAGTATAACCTATGAAACCTCCCCCCGACTATGAATTGTCTCAATGACACACAAGATGGAAGGAAGACTTTCAGTAAGACAAAGTATAGTCTGTGGGATATCTCCCTGACTCTGAAAGGTCACGGCGAAGTGAATGAGACAAAAGGATATTTCTCGGTGAGACATTAGCCTTCGGTGTGACTACGGGATGTCTCGGCGAGTGCTTAGCGAATAATGGCAGAGCCTAAATACTGTTGCTTGCCGACATGTGATTTCGAAGCGATGTGTCTTTTCAAATGTGAATGTATAAATATCCATTTCTGATTGTAAATGAAGAGAGGAGATCACATTAGATTAGATTAGATTAGGGATATAGTAGAATAAAATTTTCAGAACAGAGACTATGATGCATGATTTCAAAATGGAGATTTTAATGAGAATAAGTTGATGTGGTAGTTCATTTCTGGTGTCAATTGTTTGTTGTGCTTATTGAAAGTATTACTAAGTTGTCTCCAAGATTGATGCTTTCTGGTTATTTAAATTGATATAACAAGCTCATATTCAGTTTATCAGTGCACATTTGTTGTATCTATGTGGTTAATTGATTGGTTCTTTCAAGAAAAGATTAAATCCTTTTGGTTGATCACATTAATTAGGGAAATTCATCTGGATCATTAAGACGAGCTTAGTAATCACAGTCTTGCAAGTTTATACAAGTTATAAACAAAACATATGCCAAAAAATTTGAGTGTTCTTCAGAAATAAGTTGCCCATTTCTATTTCTTTTGACTCCGCATACCCAATAAGGCACTAGTCTCTGCATTTTCACCATTTAGATTCATTCATTTTCTTTACATCTGTTAACTGAACATATTAGGATTTAGCTTTAAGTATTGCTATACAATTTATAGCAATTTTAGTTTCATTTGTCCACTTCTATCTGCCAATGTGGGAAAAACACTTCAAAAGAAATAAGTATAAGTCAAGACTGCCCAATCCATATAGGTACACCTGCCTAGGTCTAGTAGCACCTGAACAGTAGAAGGTTCAATTCATTTGGCCTTGTCTGTTACCCTGAAATGTTGTGAAAGCTTGGCAACCTTTCATGGTTCAAACCTGTGTTTTTGAGAGCTAACAGGTTCAAAGAGACCTATTGAGGTTTTGAGTTATGTTTTGTGAGAGTAAAATGGGGGTTCAAAAAGGTGTGGATTTTTCTGACTAAAGGAATTCTCTAAAAGATATTTTTGAAAACAAGTAGAAGAACTACAAGGAAACTAGGCTGAATAGTTAAGAGTGGATGAAATAGAATTGTATGAGAAAAAGATTGGTTTGAGTTGCATCAAATTGTGTTTGTAATTGGTTTACCACCCTATCATTGCATCACACCACTATTTCAGAGTTTACACACTAGTGAACACAACTTCATCTACCACATAATCTAGAACCTAAAATTCCAAAAGTAACACCTCTAAACACCTTTGATTGACATGTCCTGAACCACACAAGCAGATCTTCAACCATGAAGAAATACAGAGAAAAACACTGAACACTACTCTACCACACTAAACTATATTTTAATCAAATTTTCTCAAAAGAGCTTGGAAACCAAGCACCACAAACACCATCTCTTCACCTACAACACTCTTCTCAACATCCCAACCACATAAGATGTTGAACATCAGAAATGCATGCTCATCAAATCAACACTAGTGGTTGACATCAATGAGACTACTAACATAATGCAACCAATAAAAGCATCTTCATAAGTTCACATCAATGCAACAACATAGATCTGTTGACATCAAAGACAACACAGACTTCCAAAAATATCCCCCTTTTTCATTGATGACAACACATGATATGAAAAACCATCAATAACAAAAATAACAACTCTGCACATTAGTGCACATTGCTCCCTCTTACATAGGCATCTATTCCTTCCAACACTTCCTCTTTCTCCCCCTTTCTTCACATGGTTTTTCAACTAACTTTCTCCCCCTTTGACATCAATGGAAAAGGGAAATACATATTTCCTTTTCTTTATTTCCACTTTCACATCAATCTCACTTATACTTACTTTCCCCCAAAGGCAACACCTGTAAGGGAAAATAACTACATTGGAACCTCTTCTTTCACTTCCTTTGACAAGGATTCAAAGTAGAACACCAACACACAACTCTTTTATTGCCACATAATGATAACACTTACCCCCCCTAACTGCAACAACCAACAATTCCACTACCTACTCCCACTGAGAGGTAGCCACCAACATTAGTCCAAAACAAAGAGTGACTCTTGAAATATATTGGATTGATGAATAAACTTATGCATCTAATTGAAAGGATGGGAAATAACCCCTAACTTATCTCAAAGATACTTAAAAGTATCCTTAGGAAGAGCCTTTGTGAAGATATCGACAACCTGATCCTTAGTAGTCACATACTCCAACTTCACCTCATTCTCTATAACTTTTTCTTTGAAAAAGGGATATCGGATTGAAATATGATTTTTCCATGAATGCATTACCATTTTCTTTAAAATATTGATAGCACTTGTATTATCACATAAGATAGGAATTGGTTTATCATATGACACTGTGATATCCTTCAATGTTTGCTTCATCCACAATATTTTTGTGCAACATGATGTTGCAATAGTGTATTTGTCCTCTGCAGTAGATAGTGACACTAAATCTTGCTTCTTACTTAGCTAAGACATTGACCCGCTTCCAAGAAATAAAGCACCACCACTCATACTTCTTCTATCATCCACGCAACCTACCCAATTTGCATCTGTATAAGCACTTAGAGAGAAATCAGTATCCTTTGGATACCACAAACCATATTTCTAAGTGCCCTTTAGGTATCTAAATATTATTTTTACTACTGCCACATGCAAATCTCTGGGATCTTCTTGAAATATAACCACAAGACAAATTTCATTCATTATATCCAATCTAGTAGTAGTTAGGTATAACATTCCACCAATCATTGATTTGTACTTGCTTTGATTAGCCTTAGGAGATTCATAATTCTTACTCAGCTTGCAACCAGTAGCCATAGGAGTGCATATCTATTTAGAGTCTTTCATTCCAAACTTCTTCGACATTTGCTTAACATACTTGGACTGTGATATGAATATTACTTTCTTTGTTTAATTAATTTTTAGCCCAAGGAAGAAATTCATCTCCCAAACATAGACATCTCAAACTCTTTTTGCATATCTTATGAAAATCTCTTAAACATACTTTCATTTCCTCCAAATATTATATCATCAACATATACAACCACAATCAAGATTTGATCTTTCTCAACTTTAAATTGAAGATTGCTATATGTGGTACCTATTTTGAATCCCTGCTACAACAAGTATCTATCCAATCTTGCATACCAAGCTATAGGAGCTTGCTTGAGTCCATATAATGTCTTCTTCAATCTACAAACCATGTTAGGATTACTTGATAATTGAAAAAAATTTGATTGTTCAATGTATACCTCTTCTTCCAAATCACTATTCAAGAATTTAGACCTCACATCCATTTGATAAAATTTCAAATCCTTATGTGCTGCAAAATCCAAAAACATCCTAATAGCCTCCATCCTTTCCACTAGAGAAAATGTCTCCTCAAATTATATTCCTTCTAATATGAGTATCCTTTACACACAAACCTTTCCTTGTTCCTAATAACTTCTCCATTCTTATGTAGCTTGTTCCAAAACACCCATTTAGTTCCAATCACATTCTTGTTCCTTGGTCTTGGGAGAAGTTCTCATGTTTGATTCTTCTCAATCTACATCAGTTCTTCTAGTATATCCTTGATCCAAAAATTATCTTTATATGCCTCAATCATTGTTTTAGGCTCAACTTTGGAAAGTAAACATAAATTTATCTATTCTTATATCATATCAACCTTTCTTCTTGTCAATACACCTATGCTTTTTTCACTAATGATATGATCTTTAGAATTATTCTTCTGCACATACGTAGGGGTCCTGGGGATCCTTTCTAGAGCTTCTTCCTCTTTAGCCTACACTTATTTTTCCTTACCATCATCTTTCTCTTCTTCTCTACAAGAGTAATCATCTAATTCATACCCTTCTATCAACACTAAGCTTTTATATAAGTCTTCATCCATTTTGACACTTGCACTTTCAATAATCCTTTTTAGCCTCTTGTTGTAGCACTGATAAGATTTTATCTTTGCAGAGTATCCAAGGAAGATTCCTTCATCAGACCTTGTATCAAAC
Source organism: Sequoia sempervirens (assembly GCA_007258455.2). NCBI lineage: Eukaryota > Viridiplantae > Streptophyta > Pinopsida > Cupressales > Cupressaceae > Sequoia > Sequoia sempervirens. The sequence goes on from VDFB02058242.1 coordinate 529,645,618, forward strand.
TTTCTTAAGTTTTCTCCATCTCTTATGATATAGAACTTGCTTCCAAACACTCTAAAGTATTTGACAATAGGAGTTCTTCCATACCATAACTCATAGGGAGTCTTTGAATGTTTTTTCCTTGCTTATGCTTTATTAAGTATGTAGATTGTAGTATGAATTGCTTATATCCAATAGACATCAGTTAGATTTTCTTCCTGCATCATTATCCTCTTGCTTCCTAAATAATCATATTCTTCCTTTCCACCACTCCATTTTGCTAAGGAGTCCTGGGAGCTGACAAATTTCTATTTATTCCATGTCATTCTAGAGTAATCATCAATCAATAACATGAAATACTTGTCACCTTGAAAACTTCTTGTTCTTGTAGGTGAAAAAATGTCTCTATGCACCAACTCTAAAGGTCTTGCGATAGAATATTCTTTGATATTGAACCATTTTCTTATTTTTTTCCCAACTTGACATTCTTTGCAAACTATATTTATAGGATTTGTAATCTTTGGTAGATCTCTCACAGTTTGAGCAAAGTTGATCCTCACTAGGCTATCAAAATTTATGTGACACATTCTTCTATGCCATAGCCAACTTTAATTGATTCGAGTCATAAATAACATACCTTTAGCACCCTTAAGCTGATAAATGTTTCCATCTATCCTTTTTCCTTCAGCAACTAGAGTTTTAGATCCTTTTCTGATCTCACAACCACCTTCATGAAATACAAAATTATATCCTTTGCTACACATTTATCCTACACTTCAAAGATTATGCCAGAGACCATTAACATAAAGAACATCATCTATATTATTCTTGTCATCAAAACTGATTGAACCTTTTCCAGATATCTTAGCAGATGTATCATCACCAAACTTAACAATGCCACCTTCAAACTTCTAAAGTTTAAGAAACATACTCTTATCATCTGTCATATGATTTAAGAATTTGTTGTCAATAATCTAGTAGTTTTTGTCCTCTCTTGCATGAAAATTAGTCATGATAGTCCCTCTAAAATTATGAATTGCTTTCAAAGAAACTTCATTCATACATCTCTAAGAGTTAGTAGAATTAGTTCCAACATTTAGAGCCATGAATAATCATTCATCATTTTCATCATTTGGGTGATCAGATTCATCATCAGATATATTATTATCTTCTTTAACATAATAACTTCTCGTAATTGATTTACCTTTATTCTCCTTAAATTTTTCATTTGAAGCTTTTATAGGACATCTTGAAGCATAATGACCTATATTTCCACAATTGAAACATTTAAAAGGTAACTTACCTCTATATTTTTTGGTACCCTTTTTCAATCCTCTCACAAAGTTTTCTTCAAACTCATCAAACTCATCTAGATCTAATTCATCATTCTTCTCTACTTTATCAACTTTAAAAGCAATATCTTTTCTTAAATCACTTGGGCCAAACTCTCTCAATTCAAAAGTAGTTAAAGCACCAAAAAATGGATCTCTAGAATAACGATCTAAATTTTGAGCTTCTTTAATAGAAAAAAAAATTATGACTATAAGATTTAGGAAGAGTTCTTAATACCTTTTTTATCACCTCATCTTCTTCAAGTTTTCCACTAAGGCCTCTGATGAAATTGAAAACTTCATCTACTCTATGCATGTAGCTTGTAATATCTTCATCCTCTGACATCTTTAGGGTTTAAACCTTAGTGTTCAAATTTTGCATCTTTATTTTCTTGACCTTATCATCTCCTTCATAGGCAATTTTCAGCTTCTTCTAGATTTCTTTAGTATATTTTTAGCTCATAAGCTTCACAAGTTCTGAATTAGAAAGACCATTCATGAGAGCTTACCTTGATTTTCCATTATTCCCATAAGAATTGATCTCATCATCATTTGATAGTTCATTTATAGGAAATATATATCCATCTTCAATTGACTTCCAAACTCTAAACCCTAGGGAGACAAGGAAACCTTCCATCTTGGTCTTCCAAAATTCATAATCAGATCCATCAAACAAAGGAGCCTCTTTATTGTGTGTCATTGAATCTACCTCAAGTGGTTAAGATTTCTTCTAAGGAACCTTTCTCTAATACCAATTGTTGAATGCACAAGAAAAATAAGAGGGGGGCTGAATCAGTTGTACATTAAACCATCAAAACCCTCATTAACATTCAGATATGCATTTTCTCTTAAACCCTTAACAACCATTAAACCCTTATCATGCATTAGTAGAATGTAAACATGGGAAAAATTAATGCAAACACATCAAAACACATGAGAACACCATAACTACATGAAAAACCCAAGGGAAAAACCACAATGAGGATTAGCTCATAATATAAAGTAATTGCAACATTGAATACAATAGGGTCACTTATGGATGAATCACTTCCTAGAAGAAATAATGGCTCACTTCTAGATTAGAAAGAAAAAGATAGAAGATTGTTACAACTTTGCACCATTACCAAAATCCAGCTCACTTCTTTAAGAAACTTCAGGTACTCTATAAATGTAGACCCTTATACTCATTGCATTAGAGTCATAAGCATTAAGCTCAAAATTTTTATCTCAACATTTGATTAAATTCACATCTCAACATATCCTCGCATCAACATTTCACCTTGCCTTTATACCATTTGCAACCTTAAAAGCATATTTCAAGGTTGGTTATGCACTTCAAACGTGCAGATTCTAATTAGGTCAGCACCAAAACATTCCCATGGTGGAGAGGAATGAAGGCAGAGTACATCACACTTTAACTCATACCTAAATCCACCCACACACACCACACCATGATTCCAAAAACACCAAAGAACATCTACAATTAATGTAAAAACCTAAGGTTGATCAAACTTGTGTTAACACCATTAAACATTTATGTAAATGCTTCCTTAGATCTAAAGATGACTCATGGACCACACAAAAAACTCAAAAATAATCTAGAATATTCCATCAACACCCTGAAATCCAACAAATCCTTCACAACTTCATGCACTTAGAAAATATAATCATTTAGTACAATCAGTTAACTTTCCACACATTGTAACAATGAATCCAACCTTGTGGAGTACCAAAACTCAAAAAACTTGGATTGAAGATATATATAGACATTATAATCACACTCATAGATATAAAAGACTAAAAACCACATCATGGAGAAATGCAGAGAAAAATAATTTCTCCCAGACACCACTGTTTCACAACTCACACACTAGTTAACACAACTTCTTCTGCCACATGATCTAGAACCTAAAATTCTAGATATAACACCACTAATTGACATATCCAAAGCACACAAGAAGATCTTCAACCGTGAAGAAATATGGAGCAAAAAATTGAATACTAATCTTCCATACTAAACTCTCTTTTAATCAAAATTTCTCAAAAGCACTTGGAAACCAAGAACCACAAACACCATCTCTTCACTTGCAACACTGTTCTCAACATCTCAACCACATAAGAGGTTGAACATCATAAACACATTCTCATAAAAGCAACACAAGATTGACATTAGTGAGACTACTAACATAATGCAACCAATTAAAGCATTTTCATAGGTTGACATCAATGAAACAACATAGATCTTTTGACATCAATGACAACACAAAATTCCAATATAAGGAGAAGCTCAAGGATGGTTATTGTAATAGGCCTAGACATGGTGAAAAAAATTGCTATATGAAAGTGTTAGATCAGATGAGGCAGCTTCTAAAAGAACATAATATTTCTTTTCCTTGTAAGTATACTAGTTTACCTTCTTCTTCTTCACAACCTTCATCTTCTACACACACAAGTTCTATGTAGGAAATTTTCATGAGAGTGATAAGGTAAAGGATCATAAGATGAAAGTTTATGCTCTTACTGTGACACATGTTGAATAGTTTGGAGGTTAGATTATTGACTATGGGGCTTCATATCATATATCACCTGACAACCTGATAGGTTTTCATCCTTGAAGCATACTTCAATCATGAAGATCTTGACAACTAGTGGTGTTATTTGGAAGTATTTGGTAAAGGATTTTTTCATGTTCCCAATGGTAGTTTTGATGAAATTTTTTGCATTCCTGATATTTGGTATAATCTTCTTTCGATATATCCGATAGAACAAACTGGTAAATCCATTAAGTTCAATCCATATTCAATTTTTATTCATGATTTGCATATTAGAAAACTTGTTGCAGTGGGTAGGGCTAATCATGAGGAAAATATCTTACTTTTCTCATTTTATTTTGATGGTGAATTTTCTAAGGACCCCTCTCCTAGAGCCAATGTGGGTAGTTGTTCAGATGGTGGTTTTGGTGGTTGGATATACCTTTATATTCATCAACCAACTGATGAAGATCTATCATCTCATGCTTCTTGAAATTTGAGTTTTGACTTGGTTTCCAAGACTTCAGATGAGTAGGATATCTTTTTTTTTTATAGATTTTCCTTTGTAGGATGGTTTCATGGTTGGTATATTAGATTTGGTTTGTCATTCCTCTTCTACAAGTTTGGAGTACATGTTTGAGGAGGTCACTCTCCTCTTTGATCACTCATCTTTGTAGGTTTCTCTTGAGTTTCCATATTCTTTTACATCTTCAATTTGGGTTATGCTTGATTTTGTTGAGACAACTTCAGAGACACCTGTTGCATCTTTAGAGATATTATTCTTGAGGCTTATTCCCTCTTTCTTTGTCATGGAGATGGGGTTTCTTTAGAATTTTCCATTAGATCTTTTTCTTCCCAAGGGGAGACATGTTTCTTTTCAGCATTGGATTCTCTTTTATCTTTAGACTCTCTTCAGTGGTTGTGGAGTTATTTCATTATGGGGGCCTATGTGGTAACTATCTTTCCTTCTTACAGGGGGTATTTATCATGTATATATGTGATGGATGTTGTCTTTGGTAGTTCATGTTATCCTTCATTTTTTATCACTAGATTGTATTTCATCTCTCTTTTGGGGAGGAGTTTTGACCCACTGGATTTTCTCTTTTTCTCCATTTGTGAGATATTGCATTTGCATTTCTACATGGGTACCTAAAATGGCCTCATTTTTGGGACCCATCATTGTATCATTACATCATTTACATAATAATTTTTTCTCCCTAAGTTGCACTTAACGGGGGGTGTTGGTGTAAATAGGTAAATTTCCTTTTTAGTTACTTAGTGAGGTCCTATTTACATATTAAGTCCACATAGGTCATGGGCTTATTTAATACTTAGATAATATTTTATCTTTTTATATTTTATTAAATATTAGAGTCATATGGTTATTTAATGTTGAATCATGTCATTTAATTATGACACACTCATTTAATATTGATTCATGTCATTTAATTATGACACACTCATTTAATATTGATTCATGTCATTTAATTATGAAACACTCATTTAGTGTCAGTACTACATCACCTTTTCTTATATAATCAAGGTCACTGTACACATTGTATAATACCTCATCATTGTATCTCATAGATATTAATATCAAGCAAGCTCATATTCTTGCATACTATCTTGTAGAAGGTTATAATTATTTTTCTAGGTTATCTTGGGTTGGAGCTAATTTTTAGCTCCTACATAAGTGTGTGATAAATTCTAAAATCTCTCATTTAGTGCTAAAGGTTGTGAAATTAGGAAGACCAAAACTGGTGATTAATTAGTTGTGAAAGGAAGTAGGACTAATAGTGATATGTATCATCTCAGTGAGGTAAATGGACAAAATTTATTTTCAATACAAAGAGAAGAGAGTTGGCTCTAGCATAGAATATTGGGACACATTAATTTTTATGATCTTGTGAGAATTAGTTAAAAAATAATGGTAAGAGACATGCCAAAGATCAAGAAGCCTACATCTATTAGCTGCAAACCATGTCATGAGGAAAAATAGACAAGGACCAAATTTCCTACTAAGGAATATTCTACAACAAAGCCATTAGATTTGATTCATACATATCTATGTGGACCGATGAGGATAAAGAGAATTCAAGGTAATAGGTATTTTATGATGCTTATTGATGATTATTTTAGAATAACTAGGCTTACCTTTTTTGAAAGAAAAATCAAAATATTTTGAGAAGCTTAAAGCATTTAAGGTAATGTTTGAGAATGTAAATGAAAGAATAATAAAGTTTCTAAGATCAAACAAAGGTGGAGATTTCACTTCCAATAGGTATGATGAATTATGTGTGATGTATGGGATCTAGAGGATATTTTTTACTCCTAGAACTCCACAACAAAATGAAGTTGTTGAAAGTAAGAACCAAACTATACAAGAGATGACCAAAACAATGTTAAGTCAAGAAACATTCTCAGATATGTATTATAGAGAGGTGGTTTAGACAATATTTTACATTTTAAACAAATCTCAAACCAGACCAAAGACTGCAAAAACATAATATGAACTATGAAAAGGAAGACTAGCTTTAGTTAGACATCTCAAAATATTTGGAAGAAAATGCTAGTTCAAGAGAGATGAAGAACATCTAGGTAAGTTTGATTCTAGATCTGATGAAGGTATTTTAGAGTAGGGGATTTTCTACTCCCAAGATGATGAAGTCTCATGGAGGAAATAGCCCTCAACTACCTCAAAGGACATAACTCAAGTGACAAGATAAACTAATGAAGGTTTTATGCTATGTTCTACATAGAAATAAAGGGTGAGAGTTCTAGAAATTGAAAGAGTGGGTCATAGAGGTCTTCTAGAAAAATTGAAGAGCTCTCTATCAGGGATGATATTGTAGTGCATGGACATCCCCACAATGCATTGGAGTCTCATACAAACTGAAAACTAAGAATGTCTCAAAAAATAGCAAGGTGAATACTACAATTATGATTACTAGGAACTCTTAAAGTGCGAGAAAATAATAAAGAATAATAGAAACTAAAGTAATGCAAACTAAATGAAATATGGATAGTGTATACACTTAAATTTGGTCTGGAGGAAATTAATTAAATACAAGTTATTTAATTAATGATCTTTAATTCATCTACTTATGAATAAATTGACAAGATTTATTCATATAGTTCAGTTTCTTTAATTCTTCTTATCTTAAATCATTTTATTCATGTCTTAATTAAATGAACAAATTTAATTAGTTTTTTTTATTTAATTAACTCCCTTTTAATGTTATTAGATTTCCACAATCCATAAGAATATCAATGAAGTTATTTCTGGATTAGATTGTGTGTAAGATTTTTTGGATCAATGTTTTGGATCAGACTCCATGATCCATCATCAGGATAGCTCAAGGATATCCTTGAGCTCTCTATCCTAATGATGGATCATGTAGTGTGATCCGAAACGTTGATACAAAAAAGCTTACACAATCTAATCCAGAAATAACTTCATTGATAACTCCCTTTTGTTAAATTCAAATTTTAATATTTGAATTTAGTCACATTTCTACTAACTTCTCATCTTCCACCTCATCATGTGTCTCAACAAATTCTCACAAATTTTGAGGCACTTGGCTTTCACCTCCATTTGATTCCCCTTCACACTTGGCAGTTTGTTCTACTAAAGGGAACACACTCCTTGATTATCTCTAACCTCTTCATCTTCAACTGTCCATCTCTCTAGATCATATTGAGACTGTTGATTCTTGCCACATCAACTTATACCTTGGAAAAATCTATAAATACATCCTCATTTACAACATTACATAGAGAGAGTTGAGCATAATTAAACTCTGTAGAATTTTAGAGAGCATTGTCATTCTAGTTTTAGCATCTTAGTATTGTCATTTTAGTGTTTTCATTTTAGCATTAAGTAGATTTATCATGGCATACCATTAGCTGCATCTTAATCACAGTACTTTAATTGCATCATTTCATTATCAATATCATTGCAACATCTTAATATTTGCATCTCATGTACAACATTTTAGTAATCAATCATGTAATGTAGGAAATATTTCTTGCATTTCTAGCATCTCGTTCTTCAGGTTGTCATTTGGCAAGTCATGTGCACAAACAATCTGAGAGAAAAAATGACTTGAAAAATCCTTGGAGGTAGAGGATAATGAGATGCCATTGGAGAGTTTGTTTGTTTTGATTTGATTATAATTTGGATTCTCTAATATAATGTTTCATTGGTGTGTTGTATTATTTTCTTATGCACTCACATTTTTTATTCACACCATAAATTTGGCACCCACCATGGGGCCTAGCCCCATTTTTAACATTTTCTAGCAAGTTTTCATCTACAAGTTCAATCATGAATCTTAATGTAGCACACCCTAAGCCTCTTTTTGTGCATTGGTGGTGACTTTTGGCACATACAATTTGTATTTCGGCACATATATCTTCTCTTTTGGTGCATCCAAGCTCTGTTCTAGTGCATATATATGATCTTCTAGCGCATATGCCTTCTCTTCTGGTGCATATACATGATTTGGATTTTGATTTGCTACTTTCTAGATTAGCGCATTTACGGTGTTTAATAGCGCATCTAGTGAATCTTTTAGTGCATATTTTGTTTGTTTCAGCACATTTATCTTTATTTATAGAAACTTAAAATTATAGAGATTGATCCGTGTCTTTCTATTTTGCAGGTGCTTTAAACATTGTCATAGTAAATTATCTGAGACTACTAATGGTGTTTGTAGGGGCTAGAGTTATTTTGTTTTCCTTTGATTAAATTAGGCATCTAGTTTAATTACAATGTTAATGAACACCATGTATGTTGTGCTTGTAAAGTGATAGGCCTATGCTCTCCCCTTCACTAGGTGACCAGAATGCCATACTCACTCTTTCATTTTATTGCAATAACACTTGTAGAAGGCCTACAGTAGTGGGAAAAGTACACACCCTATGAGAATGACCTAAGTGGGAATGGCTAAATCCAAGTATTCCAACCCACTATAATCAAATGTGAATTTGAGGAAACTCATATTCAACGGTAGTGTGCATTGATAACCATCCCCAAAGACTTTATTATAAAGGTTGGGAGGTCTCCTGAGGGAGTTTATCATTTTCTGCACCAAACAGAAACCCTTACTAAGAAACTTAAGTGTAGTAGCCAACCGAGTCAGTTCTCGAACATTATAATATTCACAATGCAAGGGGAGGGAAGAATCTACCCCCGAGATACTCACCATATAACTACCAGGGATTAGTGGCCAAAAGTGGAGGATTCAACTTTGGTTAAGACCTAGAAAAGGAAAAAACATGGGTGCCTTCTATGGGTGACAAGGCTGTGTGAGATAATTGATCTATTTTCTCTTGTTTAATACTAGTGGAAATCCAAGGGATCGAACCAGATCCTTGAACATACACTTAATGTTTAGATCATAGGGTGAAACAATTGTTTTACTACTTGCTGCTGTGATTGAAATCCTTTTTCAATCTAGACCATCCATTAAAAACACTTAATTCACATGATTCAAAAATAAGAGAACTAGGAAAATTTATTGTTTAGAAGGTCATCCATTGAAATCACCCAACTCACTAAGTCGAAAACAAGAAAAAACTAGACAATTTTTTTAGGAAATAGTGACAATTTCCAGTCTAGCACATAAAATTCATATTCCAGCACATTAGGTTCATAATTTGGCATATATAGGTTCTATTCTGGTGCATTCATCACATCTTCTAGCACATTTACCCCATATTTTAGGGCACCTATAATTTTTTTTAGGGAATCCATCCCATCTTTTAGTGCATATAGTCCATATTATGGCGCATTTACCTCATCTTTCAGCATATACAATTTCTTTTCTAGCACATTCATCACACCGTCCAGTGCATTTAGACCATGTTTTGGCGCATTTATTCCATCTTCCAATGCATTTGCAATTTTTTTAGCACATTTACCTGAGACTCCAACAAAGAGATAAGTTGAACATCTGTCAGATAACTTGAACCATATTTAGGGGAATTCTAATGCATCTCTATCTTTTTCTAGCGCATTTAGATTATCTTCTAGCACATCTAGGTTCTTTTCTAACATATTTGCCTCATCTTTCAGTTCATAAATTTCCTATTTTACGCATATAGGGGACAGTCTGGTGCATCGAGGCTTTGTTTTAGCGCATTTGTGTCATCTTTTAGCACATTCACAACATGTTTTAGTGCATCCATTTGAATCACAAATAGAGAGCTAAATTAAATGCCTATCAAACAATTAAAAACTAGATTTAGGGATCCTTTTCAGAACATATATCATTCCTCATTACAACATCAGGTTAAACTAGAAGAAACTAAACTTTGTTTAAGTGAAATTCCTTTAACTAAACTTGGATCAAACCAATTTAAAGTGCCAAATCATCAATCCTATCTATGATTGTTAAGCTAAGTTTCATCATCAGGATCTATCATCCTTCATCATGAAACAAATGATGTACATCAGATTTCACCTTAGTCTCATCAATAGAATCCATCATTCTATTTGACGTAGGCATCTCATTGGCACTCCCAAACAAAGATCAAAGTATAGAAAACCTTTAACACGTGCATGTCCATTTTAACAAAATCTCAAAAACAAAAACTCAAAGAGAAATAAATTGAAACACAAACCATCATTGTAGAAGGAGAAGAAAATCCCTTTCACAGATTCCACCAACCTGAAATAGATGAGATAATTGATGAGGACATTCAACAAGCTCAACAAGACCCTAATTTCACAAGTTCATGGAAAATATTCTAGAAAAAGATGGAGAGAAATATTTTCTGATGTTGGCAAACCAAGGTGTGAAATTACCCAATGAATTTGTTATCAACCAATTGAAAGAGCTCCCAAGAAAATAGAATTTTATTCAAGAACCACAGATCCAATGAATGTTTTAACTTAGCAGATGCAAAATATTCAACAACAGATCCAAGACATACAAAGAGGAACAACAAAAATATGTTTGTTTCAAGACATCTTCCCTTATCCTTTTAACAAAAGTCTGAACATGATACCAATTCCACCAAACTGTGATCTTCCAAAAATGGAAAATACAATGGAAAATTTGATCCTATAGATCATGTAAGAGAATTTTGTACCATGAGCTTGGAATATGCACATGAAAATACTTATTTAATGAGATTATTTCCAAGAAGTTTGGGTGGTCAATGCATGGAATGGTTTTCAAAACTCCCACCAGGTATTAGATATTTTGAAGATATGGTCAATAAATTTATCACCCAATACTCATACAACATTCAACATGAAATCACCATGAAAGATCTTTATAACACAAAACAAAAAAATGGTGAACCATTTCTCACATTTTTACAAAGATGGAGAAGATTATTTGCAAGATATGCCTGTCCTATACTTGAGAAAGAAAAGATGGATATCTTCATGACAACCTTAACAATGAGATGACCTATAGACTACAATTGCAATGTGCACCCAACTTTGAAAAGATGATTGAAAATGGACTTAGTATTGAGGAAGACTTGGTTAAAAGAGGAGTGTTAAAAATCTATAATGAAGGAAAAAACTCAACAAACTCTTCCAATCATTATAACAACAATGAGAAATCTAAATTTTGGACAAGAAAAAAGAATGTTGGTAATGATGGTGCAGCTAAAACACATAATGTAAAACCAGTCTTCAATCTATTAGGAATCACACCCAAAAATACTCAAAACAATAATGAATTTAAACCAGCTCCACCACCATATCAAACACTATCAAATCATCAAAAAATTACACCTTTGGGGAAATCACTTGAATCAACATTAAAAGAGCTTCTTGCAACCAAACTCATAACATTACCAGAGGCACGAGATTGGGAACCAAGAGTTAAACCATCATGGTGGAATGATGCACATTACTATGATTTTCATACAAACAAAGGTCACAAAACAAATGATTGTATGCAACTAAAAAATTTGGTGTAAGACTTGATAGATAGACATGAAATATCAATAGAGGGACCTCAAACAAATGTTGATCATGGAGCATTTAAAAATCCTTTACCCAACTATGAAAAAGGGGAGTCCTCTTCAACAAACACCAAAGGGAAAAATGTGAATTATGTTAATGATACCACAATCCTTCACATTGCTAAAGTTGATAATCAAGTTAGTTACATCAAAACCAATCACATTGTTGCAACTGATCATCAAATCAATGAAATCAAAACCAAAGATAAACAAGACATTGTTTCCATCCAAATTGAAGAGAAACAAGACATTGTTGCCATCAAAATCAAAGATAAACAAGACATTTTTGCAACTGATAATCAAATCGATGTCATCAAAATCAATAATAAACAAGACAACTTACTAGTAAATGTGACCACAAGAGCACAGTCCAAGTATGTATTGAAGGGAAGTACATCTTAAAAATTTGTTGCTCCTTCAAATCAATACAATATAGTGGACCAATTTCAAAAGATTCCAGCGTAGATATCCATACTGCAACTTCTTAAAATTTCACTAGCCCATAGGGAAATTTTGGAAAAAGCTTTGGTGGACACCATAGTACCAACTAAGCTAGAAGTTTGTACATTCCAAGCCATGGTGGGACATTTGATTGCACCCCATTGCCTATCATTCTCAGAAAATGATGATGCATCCCTCACTCATCCACATAATGCACCACTCCATATTAAGGTTTTAATCCATAAACATCAGGTCAAACATGTTTTAATAGATGGAGGAGCTGGTTTGAATATCTGCACCTTAAATCTTATCCATGCATTGGGATATTAATAAAATTCCATAGATTCCAAAAGAAATGTCACCATTAAAGCTTATCCTCACAAGGATAGATAGTATTGCCAATTCACGTGGGACCAGTTGTAAAAGATATACTCTACCAATTTTTAGACAAGGATTTTACCTACAACATACTCTTGTGATGACCTTGGATCCATGAAATGCAAGTAATTCCCTCAACATACCATAAATGCTTGAAATTCCCCTACAATGGACACGAGATCATCATTTCAGCTGATTCCAACAATCCTCAATACTACAACACTCTCAAGATAGTCCAAGATATTTTTGTACCACATAACAGGGAAGCTCATACTTCTATTTCATCAAGTAATGAAAGCTAACTAAATTCTTTGTCAAATCAGCTTGAGAAAAAGTTTCAGTTGAAAGATAATGGCGTCAGTGATTCTACTTCCTCAAATAATGAAAGCCAACTCAATTCCTTGTCAAAACAGTTTGAGAAAAAAAATTAGTTGAAAGATAAAGGCATGGGTGAGTATTCAATTGCATAGTCCTTATGTCTCTCACAATTGCTAGCTTCTCCAAAATCATATGGGAAGTCATCAACATCTAGACAACAATATTCACAACCCACCATGCTCTTTGATGGTAAATTTGTAAAAGAAGGCACTCTAGTTGATGAATCTGAGGACAAAGACATTCTAAATTGGCCTTACAAAGATGAAGGAGAATCCCAGGCAACAACTTCCAACATACCAATAGAGCAATATGGTAAAATATTCAAAATCTTAGAAAAGATGGGATACGAAGGAAATAGTCCTATTGGAAAAAGAAAATAAGGTATCATGGAACCAATTCATCATATCACAATCAATGCAAAGGACAAGACATGATTGGGGTACAAAGAAGAGACAAAAGAAGAAGCCAAGAAACAAATTTGTGAATGAATCCTCCAATTGCAAGCTAGTTTTGAAATAGACTCAAATGAATATGAATGGGATTCACTATCTGAAGTATCTTTTAAAGAAAAATAAATTGATGTGATAAAGAGGTATGCACCCATATGTATGGAGGGACAAAGTTCAGGGTCTAGACCACTTGAATTTGGATCACTACATATCGATGACTCTAGTGAGGATGATCAGACATTGAGCAAGATAAATAATTTGATAGAGAGTAACATTATAGACCTTAACATTGTTATCAAACACCTTGAAAACGTTATGACATTTACTTCCTTTGATCTTGACCAATCCAATGATTTATTACCATTGATACATCCCAAACTCGTTAACTGGGAACAAACCGAGCTGCTTGATATCCCTATCTCTGTAGATGACGATGCCATTGTCAACTTCCTTTGTTCAAAAAATATAGAAACAAGTTCCATCAATGAATTTCATAACAAATCTTCCAATCAGGTGAGTGCCAAATCTCTTGGCTGCAAAATAAAGAATACAAAAAATTGATCTAATGGTGAAAACCATACAATGGCAATATTAGATCATGAAAAAGTAAAAGGAAAGAGCACATCCAATGGTGAAAACCTCTTTGAGGCATTGAAGGATTAGAGATTTGACACTCTTCCCAAGCATTATCATGAAAGATCTTCAATATTGGTTGAGCCTACACAATCCATTAACATTGGTATTGCAGAAATAGTAAAGACCCTACACCTAGCAGCATCAATGATAGAGGAAGAAAATCCAAGTTTCACCAAATTCTTTGAAGAAAAAAAAATCATTTTTTCTTGGTCCTATGCTGACATGCCAAGAATAGACCTGGATCTAATAATGCATCATTTATCTTTACCACCTGGAGTCAAGCTAGTAAAGTAGAAATTGAGGAAAATGCATCCACACATCGCCCTACTAGTGAAAGAAGAATTGAAGAAACTATTAGATGCAGGGTTCATCAGACCAATTGATTATACATAATGGATTTCAAACATTGTACTAGTCTCCAAACCATACAACATCAAAATATGCATATATTTTAGAGATCTTAACAAGGCTTGTCCAAAGGATGACTTTCCTTTGCCCAATATAGACATCATTGTGGATTTAATAGCAAGACATGCTAGGCTATCACTCATGGAATGTTTTCCAAGATATAATTAGATTAAGATAGCACCAGATGATCAAGACAACACAACTTTCACATGTCCATGGGGTACATTTTGTCGGAATGTCACGCCTTTTAGATTAAAGAATGTTGGAGCCACTTATCAGTGTGCAATGGCAACAATAGTTTATGACATGATGCACACATTCATGGAGGATTGTGTGGATGACCTACTAGAAAAATCATACACCAAGGAAGGACATCTAGAAATCTTGGATAAAATCTTCACCCGATTGGAAAAAATTCAATTTGCGATTAAACCCAAAGAAATGTGTATTTGGAGTAACATCAGCAAAAATCTGATGATACATAGTCTCAACTAAAGACATTGAAGTAGATCTAGTGAAAGTCAAAGAAATCATGGAAATGCCACCGCCTAAGAACATTAGCCAACTAAGATCTCTACAAGGAAAATTCCAATCTATTAGAAGATTCATCATGCAACTGGTGGAGAAAAGTCATCCTTTTACTCATTTGCTACACAAGAATGTTTCTTTCATATGGGATGAAGAATGTGAAGATTCCTTTAATCAATTGAAACAATATCTCATGAATCTACCTATCTTGGTACCACCAATTGAGGGAAAACCACTTCTTATCTACATAACAACTACTGAGGTATATTTGGGTGCTTTGCTAGCACAAGAAGAATCTACAGGAAAAGAAAGGGTGATCTACTACATCAGTAGGACATTGACTGGATATGAAATTAACTATACATTCATTGAAAATTATTTTTGGGAAGTTGTGTTTGCTACTCAATAATTGCGACACTATATGCTAACATATACTATCAAACTAATAGCCAAGATAGATCTATTAAAATATCTTCTCAACAGATCCAATTTAATAGGAAGACTAGCAAAGTGGGTGATGATATTGAGTGAATTTGACATTTAGTATGTGGATAGAAGAGTAATCATGTGCCAAGAAATAACATATCAGTTAGCTAAAGCACCATTGTAAGATGACCATCCTATGCACATTAAATTTCTAGATGCGAATGTCCTCACAATGACAACGCAACATTGGATATTATACTTTGATGGTTCTTACAATCAACATGGATTGGGTGTTGGAATCCTATTTGTTACTCCTCAAGGACACACTATCCCAAAATCTTACAGGTTGATGTTCCCTTGCACTAACAACACAACTAAGTATGAAGCACTAATCATTGGTATCAAGGTAGCAGTGGAATGGAATATCATAGAACTGCAGGTTTATGGAGACTCTCAATTAGTCATCAATCAGGTTAATGATGATTATCAAACAAAAGATGAAAAGCTGATGCCATTCAAGAAAATGGTAGATGACTTGAAGAAATACTTTGTTGAGATCAAATTTTAACAAATTCCAAGAGTAGACAACAAAGCTGCAGATGCCATGGCAACCATTGTTTCTCTGTTACAAATACTAGAAAAACAAAGTTGTTATGAATTCATGGTGGAACAATTATTTAATCTTTCCTATGACAATCTTAATTCCCAAGTCATGTACCATCTAGTCAATGTTGATTCTTCAATCTATGGGAAGATTTATACCTATCTAAGAGACAATACCCTTCCACCTGATCTATCCTGAAATCAAAAACGTAACTTTATCCATCAAGTAGCTCGACACACCTTGATAGCTGATACACTTTATCGACGAGGTCTTGATGGTACTCTCCTTCGATGTCTTGAATGTGATGAATTTGAAACCAATTTATGAGAAGTTCATGAAGGTATTTGTGGTACTCATTCAAGTGGTTTAATATACCTAAGAAACTCCTATGCTTGGGATATTATTGGCTAAACATGGAGAAAGAATCTTTTCAGTTTGTCAAGAAATGTAAGAAATTTCAAGTCCATGGAAATCTCATACATGCACCAGCGCAGGAGCTGCAACCATTTGCATCAACCTGGCCTTTCTATTAATGGGGACTTGATCTTGTTGGTAAGATTCATCCATCTTCCTCTAATGGACATAAATTCATAATCACATCCATGGAGTATTTCAGAAAGTGGATTAAAGTCATCCTGTTAATCACAATCACTGGTAAACAAATTGCCTCTTTTATCCTAAACTACATTATCTGTCAGCACGACATCCCTAGCTCCATTGTCACTGACAATGGTAGACCATTCAAAAACTAGGATGTACAAGAAATTTGTGACAAATTTCATAGCCAACACCGATTTTGTACACCCTACTACCCTCAAGGGAATGGCCAAGCAGAAGCCTCAAATAAGAGCATTTTGAAAATCTTGAAGAAAACTGTCAACAAGGATGGACATGATTGGAATGTTCAACTAAACCCTACTTTTTGGGAATACCATACTAGCTTCCACACTCCTACAAGATCCACACCATATGCCCTTTTATATGGATCAAAAGCCATTTTACCTATTCAGGTTGAGTTACCTTCACTCTGGGTATCATTGAAAGGAATCATTTCAGAAGAAGACTATTGGGTATCCAGACTACAAGAGTTGGAATTGTTAGATGAACATTGTCAACATGCTATTGATCATCTAAAGGCTTATCAATAGAGAATGTCAAGGAGCTATAATCACAAAGTAAAAACAAGAACATTTCAAGTTGACGAATTGGTCCTGAAAGAGAATCCCCACAATCAACAAGATCAGGAAAAAAAGGGAAAATTTGAACCTAATTGGCTAGGTCCTTTTGTCATTGTATCAGTCTATGTATGTGGAGCATATTAGTTATCCACACCTGAAGGGGACCTATTTGAAGAACCTATCAATAACCTTCATCTCAAGAAGTTTTACACATAACTCATCTAGTGCACGGTAAAAGTAGAAAAATACAAAAAATCAAAAAAGTTGAAAAATATAAAAAAACCAAAAAAGATAAAAAACCAAAAAAACAAAAAAAATACAAAAATACAAAAAAAGTAAAAAATCAAAAAAATCATTACCTTGATGAAAAATTGGAAAACAGGTATCTTGGTAACAACAAAAAAAATCATAAAATTAGAAAAAGTGCAATAAAAACAAGTAGTGAAAACCTAGAAATAGGATATATTTGTGATAGATTAGCTTTTCCATCTATTGGAGAATGTGTCGGTCGTCCGCTTTTCACCATCTTTATGCCTGATCATCAAAAACACCTCATGTACATATATGGGCATCATGTCGTGTCTCATCCTGGCTTTGTGATCATTGTGTGTATTCATAACAAATGGTTGGTTTCTCACTGGGGGAAAAATCCTGAACTCATTGGGGGCAACCTACTTTGAGCTTAAAACAATAGAAAAACAATAGTAAGACAACATAGCAAACATACTGATCAAAATAGAGACTCAACATTGAACATCCATCACAAATTCTAAAAAAAAACCAACCATCCAAATCAGTAACAAGATCAATCAAAAAAAATCTAATTGGATGATATTCTTTTGAATCATGGTTTAATCATTATAGCATGAATGTTCAACTATTGAATCTTGATTTTTGTTATCATTTCTCTAAAGCAAATCAAGGATGTCATAGACTAGAGAAGCTAGGATGGAGTATGATATTTTTCTTTTTTTTTTGTTTGTGAGTTGATCATTACTACTATGTAAATTTTCATGTGACGTGCTCTACAAAGTATCACTGATGACATTCTTGATTTACATAGGAAAAGGATTAACTCTTGTCTATTTTATCCAAGCAATACTTAGGTCATCTCGGTTCAATTATTCCTAGATGCTTGTGTTACCTTGCCATATCAAAAATTAATGGAAGTTGTACTCAAGTCATCATTTTCTAATTATACCATCGATGCTTGTACTAAATTTCAACATATTAAAAGCTCAATGATGATACCAAGCATGACGAATTCGGCTGAAAAAATGACAACATTGCATAGTTAAGATAGATTGCATCCATATTAGTTTTGCATCTGTATTTTAGATTTTCCAAGGTTGGAAAATTTCAAAATGATTTTATCTCTCTCATTAAAAGATTGAGTGCATTTGACATTAACAAAACAAGATCATTTACATATATTTGTATAATCATTATCATATCATACATCCTTCCATGCATTAGATCATATGTTTGCATTAGAAAAATACAAAAAAATAAAATGCATTACATCTTATGCTACATGATCACATCCATCTCATACATTATAAAGCATCACCCATAAAACATATAGAATCATCATCTATCCATCATCATTTCATTATTACATTCATACATAACCATGGAATAATCATATAGACATCACATATCATATAGAATGAAAATAAAATGCATCCATCATAAGCATTCATCACACAAGCATGTAGACAACATATAGATCAATAAGAATCCACTGCATATCATACAATCTCAAAATAATCGATGTAAAGTGTATAATGATATCATAAAACATGGAGAGATACATCATCAAAATGGCATAATACCATAAATTCTGCAACTGAATCAATGTATACATCAAGTGTCGATACATCAAATTTGAACACAAGAGCTATGTGTTGCTCCCCCTAGATAATACTAGCCTCACTTTTTCTCCTGTTGCACCACCAAATGGACCTACACCTAGATCTTTGGGAGGTGGCCCAGTCACACCCCTTCTCATAGTTTGAGAATGACTCTGACCTGATCTGGCACTAACAGACTATGCATAGCTAGGGGCACACCACTCTATAGGAACTGCCTCATAATATCACAACCTATAATACTCTGCCTCTTTGGCTGAATGCCAAACCTCTCAGAGAATATCCCCTATAGTGGTCCCATCGGACACTCTCTATAAACTCTCTGCTAGGGCCTCGACCTACTCACATCTCTATCTCATGTTATCTCTCTTTGTTGTCAGAGAGGCAATCTGCACCCGTGCCTAAAAAATTGTCCCTATAAGCTCTACACCTATGCCTGTAAGGTGTCTACCTGAGCCTGCTACTAATGCGAGGGCACGTGAATCTGAATTTGTGATGGCCCTTTCTACTACTGTCCCAAGGGAACCAAAGATCTCCTCTAAGGTACTCTAAAATCTAGTATTGTTCTACACCTCCATCTCCCCCATCTCCTCCATCTCCCCCATCTCCACCATCTCCGCCATCATATCCTCCATCCCCACCATCTCCCTCCTCCTCATCTCTATCTCCCCCATCCCTCCTCTATCTCAGTGCACATGTTGGTGCTTTCTCATCATCATCCAATGTTATCGTTGGTTCATCTAGACCAGATATCCTCAGGAAAGCATGTGTGAAGAAATAATGGGCATAATCATTTGTCATCAAAGCATCTAAGATCTTTGGAAAATAATCCCAAAACCTATGGCTGTAACCCAAAGTACTCCTCACAAGCTACATCATAAGATAGAGTGGGTCCCCACTCTGAATTACCTATCATCTCCGAGCATATAAAATAGATCCCTGCGACATAACCTATACTCGTCCATAATGATGAATCACTCTCATAAGCATAAATATCTCAATGATAAATTGTGTTTGTCCAATAAAATATCTGGAAGTGAAAACATAGGGTATCTCAATATCGCCCTCAAGCCACTACTCATAGTCTAAATATGGCCACCATGTCACATTATCCATATCATCAAGAACACACTGCCAATACTCTAATTTTCCCAACTTGTGCTAGACAACTGGACCTGTATACCCAAAAATGTATGGCCAACCAACTGGACAATCCCTATCTGCTATAGGTTGAGTAACTACTATGTGCTCCCACACCCAAATCTGCAATAGTGTCACTCCAGCTGATAGACTAGCTGCTCCAAGATATACCGCCTAATGCAAATCATGGTATAAGTGTGCCAACATGTAGGAACCCCATGCATATTTGATCCCTTGCGTAATCATGCTCTCTAGTATCTAGTCCCAACCAACTGACAGTCCCTTCAACCTATGGTAGGGACATAGAAAACCTCCAATGAAACCAGCTAAAACACAAGGTAATGGTTGATATGAAGCAACCATCTCCTACCATGGGATCTCATACCCACTAATCCCATCATCATGAAAAATCCTCCTCACTACATCAATACCTCGTTGCTTAGTGTGATCATAAAAAATCAACTCCCCAACCATAGGAATCCCCAAAATCTTATATACATCCTTTGGGTAACTATCATCTTTGTGGTGGCCAAATGGAAATAGTTTTGGTCACTATTCCATCTCTCAGCTAAAGTAATCAAAAGTCCCTTGTTGATCCTATACTGGGTAATATCAATCAAAGAGGATATACCACATTTACCAATCACATCGAAATCCACCTATATCAGATGTAGAATCATGTCCCAGGTCTTCAGGAAGTGCTCCTGAGACTAAAGAACTCTAAAGTCCTATCATCATGACATATCAAAAATCAGCATTTTATCAATCAACCTATCAATCAATCTAATCAGCTCTAGTGAGATTTTGATCACATCTCATTGAGAGTCTATCATTAACCCTAACCTATCATGAGGTCAATCACCATCTATCCTATCATTGACTCTCACCTATTATGAGATCAATCATCAAATATCATCAAACATCATCAACACAATGGCTAGCACGATCATCACGCATCAAAAACAAGGAGAAAAATCAACAAAATTCCATTATGGTGTCTATGCACTAAAACAAAGCTTTTATGCGCTAGAAAACTAGATACACTAGAAAATTCCATCTATGTGCTTAATCAACCTATGCGCTAAAATAGTAACCCTATGCACTAAATCAGGTTCTCCATGTGCTAAAACGTGCTAACATAGAATTTAAAAACATAAAAAATGTAGGAAAAACAATTCAAATTTCCACAAGTGGTTTCTTGAGGTATGTACCGAAGGTGCATACGTGGCTGGGTGGTTGTGTCGTCAAACTCGCTCGAATCAGTGGATGCAGTATGGGATCACCATCTTGCTCCAAGTGCTCAATCACCTCAATCTTTGAATACCCATGAACTCAAATGAGCTCACTTTTTCATATTTTACCTTTTAAAGTGGTAATTGGATGGTATTTTAAGTGGGGTTATTTTATTTTCCAAAAAGGCATCAATTAATCATTTAATCAGTCGGAAAGATCATTCTTCATTATTGGGGGATAAATTGTCTCAACCAAATAAAATTTGAAAATCATTATAAAATCATAAAAAATTCAAAAATTCAAAAAAAATCCAAAAAAATCAAAAAATTCCCAATTACCTCCCAAGGGGGCATATACACGTCATCACTCGAACAATTAGCATCTAGGGCATATCGAAATTTTTATCAGCACTATCAATTTTTTATTTGAAGCAATTTGTTGCAAAAACATCACTTCAAAGAGGGGAAAAATGTATGCACTTAAATTTGGTCTGGAGGAAATTAATTAAATACAAGTTATTTAATTAATGATCTTTAATTCATTTATTTATAAATAAATTGACAAGATTTATTTATATAGTTCACTTTCTTTAATTCCTCTTATCTTAAATCATTTTCTTCATGTCTTAATTAAATGAACAACTTTAATTAGTTTTTCTTTATTTAATTAACTCTGTTTTATTAAATTCGAATTTTAAAATTTGAATTTAGTCACATTTCTACTAACTTCTCATCTTCCACCTCATCATTTGTCTCATGAAATTAAATATTCTTAATATTTAATTTGGGTTTATCCTCAACAAATTCTAACAATTTTGAGACACTTGGCTTTCACCTCCATTTGATTCCCCTTCACACTTGGTAGTTTGTTCTACTAAAGGGGACACACTCCTTGATTCTCTCTAACCTCTTCATCCTCAACCGTCCATCTCTCTAGATCAAATACATACCATTGATTCTTGCCACATCAGCTTATTCCTTGGAAAAATCTATAAATACATCCTCATTTACAACATTTCATATAGACAGCTGAGCATAATTAAACTCTGCAAAATTTTAGAGGGCATTGTCATTCCAGTTTTAGCATCTTAGTATTGTAATTTTAGTGTTTGCATTTTAGTATTAAGTAGATTTATCATGGCATTACCATTAGCTGCATCTTAATCATAGTATTTTAATTGCATCATTTCATTATCAATATCATAGCAGCATCTTAATCTTTTCATATCATCTACAACATTTTAGCAATCAATCATGTAATGTAGGAAAGATTTCTTGCATTTTCAGCATCTTGTTCTTTGGGTTGTCATTTGGAAAGTCATGTGCACAAACAATCTGAGAGAAAAAATAACTTGAAAAATCCTTGGAGAAAGAGGAAAATGAGACGCTATTGGAGAGTTTGTTTGTTTTGATTTGATTATCATTTGAATTCTCTAATATAATGTTTCATTGGTGTGTTGTATTATTTTCTTATGCACTCACATTTTTTATACACACATATAGTAAAAAAAGAAGAAAGGAAGAAAACACTCACATGGAACCAAGAGATGAATCCTTTAGAAAATAAATATCATCAATACCTACATACATAAGAGCAAAGAAAAATGTTGGGGTTGTTTAAGGGCTTGCCTCAATCAAACCCCCATTTTGGTGTTTCCACCTCTGTAGAAAACTAGGTAGGATCGAGATAGATAAATAATATAAATCAAATATGTTTGATAGAAACAAACCCCATAGAGGAGGAGAAACCCTATCACAAATTTACTCAAATGAAGATAGACAAGATTATATAGATAGGATTATCTAAAAAAAATAACAAGAGAGTGTTACCAACAACCTCTAATTCTCCTCTTGAATTGATAGATATGATAAACTTGTGAGAGATAATTTCTATAGAGCTTTACTGTGGGAGTGATAGAACAAGAGGGAAAAGAAAGATAGAGATGATAGAGAGCATAAAGAAGATTGATAGATTGAGAGATAGATAGATCACCAAAATGAAATGTTTTAGGAAGGTATATGCATGCAAGAGTTATTATAGTGTGTCTACAAGCTATTCACTCAGTGTTACATTCATTGATAAGAAGGAAATTTAATGTATCAATACTAGTACAATCAGGAATCTATTTGGGATGTTCATGCCATGCACAAATGTCTACACAATACACATTTTTTTGAGACATATATCCATCTTAATGATAAGAAACCAACAAGTTAAGCAATTAAGGGTTAAATTAAAGTTAGATAAAAAGGGGAATTGCATTATTATCTTTATTTTATCTAAAGGGGAGACTCATGGAATGTAAAATTACATAGGATGCAATTTAAGACATTATATTTTGCCGCAAATTTAGTGAGATATGTGTTCTAGTAGATGTGAGCTAATGTAGAAAGAGAAAGGGGGTGAAGAGAATATACCTAAGATGAAGAGGATGCAGGTCTTTGATCCTATATATGCAATTGTAAAGCTGAGCTAGGATATGAAGTGGAAAAAAGTCTTCTATCCTACAAAGTTGACTACAAATTCACCATAAAATATTAGTTACAGACAAAAACATTAGGTGAAAAAGAAAAAATAGATGTGATAAATCTGATCAAATATAAATTTAGTGTTGAAAAGTATGGATAGAAAGTTGTGTTATGCTAGAGACCATATAGAAAGCTAGCCATAACTCTAACCCTAACCCTAAACATAACTCTGACCCTAACCTTGATTCTATGTCTGACCATAACCCTAACCCTAATCCTAACCTTATCCTCAAACCTAACTCTAATTCTAATTATAACCATAACCCTAACCATAATTATATCTCTAACCATAACCTAACCCTAATCCTAAACATAACCCTAACCTTAACGCTAACCCTATCCCCAACCCTAACTCTAATTCTAACCCTGACCCTTTTTTATCTCTAATCATAGCCATATTTTTTCTATCTCTATCCCTAACCGTAATCCTAATATTAACCTTAACCTTCTCCCCAACCCTAACTAATTTTAACCCTAACCTTGATTATATATCTAACTATAACCCTAACCATAGCCCTAGTTCTATATCTAACCCTAACCCTAATTCTATCCCTAACCCTACCCCTACCCCTCACCCTAATAGGCTAATTCTATCTCTAACCCTAATCCTAACCCTAACCCTAACACAAATTCATTTAATATCTTATATGTTGCATCATGAATGTTACTATATATATATATATATATATATATATATGTATATGTATATTACACAAAATATGTTGAGAGATATACTTTTGGATGTGTCTATTTTTTAATAAATTTCTTGCATAAAAGTGTATATATATATATATATATATATATATATATATATTAGCTAGTATAGTTTATACATAGATGTCCTTCATGGGAACATGATTTCCTACTCCATGATTATTTCTTAGATTATATCTTCATTTTATCTTGGTCTAACAAAGTTCTTTCTTTGTATCCTTCATGGGCTCCAACTAAATTCCATAGTCATGATCGTTTCTTACATAATGCTTCTATATCACTTCATATTTAAATGGATCATCATTGCATAATTCATGGAGGCACACTAGTTTTAATTCCATGAGCTTCCCTTGCATCATAATTCTCTCCATGTCATTTTTTTTCCCTTTTAACACATTGTTGATCTCACGATTAGAAAAATGTAAAATATTTATGATGATATTTTTAATGTTATTTTAATGTAGTTTCTTAAGTTCCACCAAAGACTTGTGTGTGTTGAATGAACAAGACAACTGAGAGGGTGGGTGGATTAGTTGTATCTAATCAAAACATCAAAACCCTCAACAATAATCAAATCCACATGCATTCATTAAACCCTTATTTTGTTATAATGATTAAGCATGAAATGCAGATAACATAAAATGAAATAAAAAAACCATACACAAAAGAACACCATATTTACATGGAAAACACAATGAGGGAAAAACCACAATGAGGATTAGCTCATAATATAAGTAATTGCAAAATCAATATAAAAGGGATCATTTCCAGAATAGGGCACACTATCCATAAAGGCTCACAGCTAGGGCCCACTATCATAGAAAGAAATATAAGAAGATAGAAGAGAAATGTTACACAAAGAACAACTTCTCAATGCAATAGGGAATCCACCACAAGTGCCCCAACACTTTCACAACCTTGTTTGAAAGATTGTGGACACCTTCAACTCACTAATTTTTGAAATCCAATACTTTGAAGTTTGCACTGATCTGCTCAAATTTGTATCACACACATCAATTACATTGATCTCACATCTATCTTGCTTCTCTAACTTGATTATTTCTTGAAACTCATAACAAATCCACTCTTATTTATATCAACCTCAACCTTAAACATCTTCTCCAAGGTCAGAATTCTATCCATTGTATTTACAAATTCAAATTAGGTCGGCACCTAAAAATTATCGTGGTGGATTGGAATGAAAGGGGATAAAAATAACACTTAACCAAGACCCAAAATTAAGTTTCACATGCCATAATACAAATACATTAATACTTGAACATTTTTTAATGTAGTGTAGAGACCAGGTTCACTGTTACTCATGAAAACACATTAAACATTAAGTAAATGCTTCCAAGACTTCTGATACACCTAACCATGAATCCTCTTGAAAAAAATAAGAGAACAACACCATTAACTCTCCTTCAAAACCAAAATTTCTGAAAATTAACTATGGAGAAATGTGGGGCAAATACATTTCTCCTTGACACCTCTGTACAACACTACAAAACTAGTTCTCATACTAGTAAGCACAACTTCCTCTCACCAACAATCTAGAACCCAGAATTCTAAATATAGCAACCTCTAAAAACCTTGAAAAACATATCAAATTTGAATAGGCATAGCATCAACATAGAAGAAACACGAAGCACGATTTGGAGCACATTTTGAATACTTACACAATACTATTTTCTCTTTTTATCAAATTTTCTCAGAAGCACTTGGAAATCAAGTACTGAAGACATCTTAGCTCATTACTTCATTCCAACTTATCTCCAAACACTACAATAAAAGATAGCTCCATGTACTCACAAAACTTCATCAATATCTCAACTTTAAACATGCACAACCTGCAACAACCTATTTTTCTCTTTTTTTCAATTTTCTCAATATCCTCGACATTTTCATCATGCAAAAACTTCCTTAACACATAGATGACATAAATGATAACACCAGTTAGTAGACATCCTATTGACATCAATGAAAACACATTAATACTTGCAACAATCTCCTCCTTTTTCATTGATGGCAACATAAGATGTGAAAAACCATCAAAGACAACACAATAGCTCTAAAAACACTTTCTTTTCTCCCCCTAAGTGATTTGACAATATACAAATTTCTCTACTGATACCTCACACTTTTTCACATGATGCTTTATCCCCATTTTACATCAATGGGAAATGAATTTTTTTTTGCATTATTCTCCCCCTTTGACATTGAACCTGTTATCTACTGAATGTGTACCTTATTGAATTAGAAAATTCAACAATCTAGAGACAACATTGGAAGGTCTCACAAAGTGTAAGCTTTGAAAAATGAGATCAACCTTTGAAGAAGGTCGACTTCCTCTTGTTTCTCTCCTAAATCTAACCTATTCTACTACTTTGATAGGAAAAAGGGGAGAATGAATGCTTAAAATGAAAACTAAAAATACTATCTCTAAGGTGATACACCCAACTAACTATATGAGACCTATAAATATAACTTGATTACACAGCTCAATTAATAACTAAGAAAAGCACACACAACTCATCTTTTGTATATTGCTTACATAAGTACTTTATAAGGAGGCTCAAATACAAACTCTTAAAAGGAAAATAATGTTTTATAACTAAAATTCTTGCATCTAACACACAGCTTATAACCTACAATAATATACTATTCTATAACAAGGTGTTTACAATGACACAAAAATACTAGGAAAAGGAAAGTTTCACAAGTAATTCGATCAATCACCATAAAATATGCACACAAGAAAGAAAATAATAAGGAAAAAGTGGTCAATGTTATTAATATTTAAGGTACTCACTATTTTACATATAAAAATTGAGTTACACAGTATGTTGTAATCTCCCAAAAGACTGTATGTAGTCACTAAGCAGAAAATACATCACCAGAACTCCCTAAAAATGAGTCACACAAGTGACTATATCACTCAACTCCCTCCAAAAACCCACTACAAGTGGTTCTAGAAATAGTTGAGGTCGGATGCCCTCAAAAATCTAAAAATATAGCAACAAGATCTCCAACAAATGAGCTCCAAAAGGATGAAAAAGTCAAATTTGACCTTATCCCACCAAAAGGCACAAAAAAATTGCCTAAATCTTCTCCAAGTGCTCCAAAAATTGAATGAATACCCCTATACGACCTCCTCATGTTTATAAACTAAAAACATTTCCAAGATGCTCTCAAAGCCATAACTGGGTCAAAACAAACCCCTATATTTGCTCCATTGGTCGACCAACTACCTCAAACTCCCCTACATGCTTGTAAAGGGCATCAAATCCTTTATAACATTCATAAAGGAATAAAAGGTGTGTATCCCATTCTACATTTGAATAGCAATGTGACTTAAATGATTTAGAATAACATCATTGAAGTCAAAATTGCTTTACATGTAGATAAAAAAAAAGCAAGAATAAAATCAAAGATTCGACCTACATGGGAAAATAACTCTAAAGCATAAGTCTTTAAAAGACTTAACATAGAAAATAAAGAGCAAGGCATAAGATTTAAAGTCTAAGCCCATAAGCTTCATTAGTCAGCATTTCATTTTTAAAAAAATTGGTAAAAAATGCCACTAATGCATATGTCGACCCAAAATTAGGGAAAGAAACCCTAAAACAAAAGAGACAAAGAAATGAAAATTACATTTCATTTTCCTTCGAAGCTTCTAGAACACTTAAGGTGCCGCCATCAGAGGGTTTCATGGAGCTACTGTGAATGATTTTCATGGTGAAAAGGTGGCATATCCAACAGATTTTCAAGCAAAATAATAAAGGAAAGCTTGAAGGTAAGCTTGTTGTTACTGTCTGTGTTTCTCTTTTTTCTCCTATGTAGAAATCAATCACTATTCGAGCTCTTTAAAGGAAAAATGGTGGTGAGAATTTTTTTTGTTTTCATGTAGCTCCTTGCCCAATTCTGTCTATGAAAGAATAATGAAGCTTTCTATAAAGAAGAACTCTTTCTTAGTTGAATGATGAATATATTTTATTTTCTTCACTTTGTCTATAAACTCCATGCATTTTTCCTTCAGAAAATATGAGCTCTTTTGTGTATTTCACCTAACATATCATATCATTTTAATGGAAAGTTGAGTTTCCTCTACATACTACTTTCTGTATCTACAAATATAGAATTTTTCTTGCCTTTATGGATGTGGCCATAACTTGCAAATTTTATCATTTCTAAGTTGCATGAGGTTGTAAGGATTCTATATATTTCATAAATTTTTTGAATATTTTATATGGCTGAGTCCACTTTGGAATACTTGGACTCATTGTTCCTCCTCATAACCCTTGTCATAGTCTCATCCTACTGCATTCTTAATACTTGTATTTCATTTTAATATGGATTAAACTTCATGAGATACATGCACAATATGCTTTATTAGCATTATACATTGCCCTTATGTTTTATCACTTCTGAAGATAATGATTGGCCTACCTCTTGCTTAGTCAAATTGTCCTATATAGGAGTGTATTCTCACCATTTACAATTTCCTTAAAAAAAAAGTTCCTCTATGCCTTTTGTGGCTATCATACCTTACTAGGAGTGCTACTCCTATAAGTTCATGAAATTTCCAAGGTTTCAATTGATTATCCTCTTTGTATTGGAATTTCTATTCAAGGCCTAAACCCTTTTTGTGCAACTGTCAAGACTGTATGCAAGTTGTCCTATTTGACAACCCTCATGGCTAACTTAGGGTTTAATTGTTTAAGAGTGCAGATGACAATAATCATGGTCTTCTCATCATAATTGTAATATATTTAACAATACTTTGAAAGTACTTTATAACCTCTTGTCATGCTTAGATCTAAAATTTTCTTTGCATAGTGACTACTCTTCGTCCTTTATTAACCTTGGACAACCCTCTTTTACAATCCTCTGCATAGCAATGATGACTATCCATTTGATTTACCTTTTTCTCATGTGGTTGCCATCATAAAGACTATCCTTTTCTATCCTAGCTCCTACCTTCTAGGTTATCTGTGCAACTTCATTATGTCATTGTCACAAGGACATTGAAATTCCTCCATTGGTTTCATCCCATGATCACTATTCACTGTGGTATCTTCATTATTTCTTTGCATCTTTTTCATTCCTTGAAAGTCACTAACAACACTTGTTCTTCATTGGGATATGCCATTGATTGTAGCAATCTATTCACGAACATAACCCTTAAAATTATCCTACATTTATCTGAGAAGATCTCACTATCCTTTATTATGCCTACCCAACTATGCACAAGGCTGCCACTACATGATCATATTTTAATGTATTCCACCTTCTGCTCATGGAACTATCGCTTCACTTGCAATCACTATCATCTAACTATGAGAACTTAGACAATTAAAACCACATGTTTGAGATAAAACTTTATGTTGTTAATCCATGAATACATGCTCTCTTTGAAAGAACAAACACTTTCACTATGATCATTGTCCTATCTTTATGGCATTTGACTACCCAACTATTTTTTCCTAGACTCTCACTGTGGTCTCGAATATTTTGCATCACTCCAAAAGTACTCATTCACTTTCTTACTATCATTACTTGTTTTTGTGGACACCTTGAATTCTCATGAATTGCTCTTCTCTTTAAGTGAAGGTGGTTGTCAGCCTCCTAGAATGATTTAATAACTAAGTTGTTATAGTTCTGATTCAGATATTGGAAATCTATCCTAAATAGCTATTTCAATCATCATGAAGGTACATTTAGCTTGTCAACCTAGGGGTGTAAACTTTAAATGGGTCAGCACAGTATGTGCACTAGGAATCCAAAGTAGCCATATTCATCCTACAACTAAGAAAGACACAATGTTGAAAGTAAATTGCTTGGAAAGAAATAATATAAGTGTTGAGCATCAACCAACAACTATACTGAGTTGAAATGCATGACAAATGAAAATATAAACAAACAAAGAGGAAACTACTCTATCTATTTTGGCTGCAGGAACAATCACAAAATGGAATTCTAGTGGTTGTAGGAACAGTCAGTGTCAGATTCTTAACTAATTACTGAATAGAAAGTAATAACTAAAATAAGGGACGAAATTCTCACCAAGTGGCCCCCCTTGGATGAGTATCCCCTAAAACTAATGTAAACTCAGATGTATGAACTTATAGCTTTATTTTATTAGTGGAAAACATAAGTACAAAAGAGCGGCATAGCTATATTAGTGAAAAAATAAGAATGAGAGTACATCATTAGATTACACGACCTCCTTAAAGAAGGAGCATCCAATTCTTATTTATAAGAAGAAAAGATACTAACTAATCACCTAACAAGGCGGTCAAATCCAAAAAATTAGGATACCACTTTAGGGAAAGCATAGAAAGTGGACACGCGGTTACACATGCATGAAATCTAGTCAAGCATGATTTCCTTAACACAAATTTGGAACAATAGTAACTCCTATATTCGCTCAACAACAATTAAGACCATTTACAAGGTGGTTACGATTTCAACTTGCATGAGGAATCTCTCGCCATTGAGAGTATTCCCTCCATTGACCCTTGAATGATTGTCTTATTGACCATTATGGTGAATGACCAGCTGGTAGAATCTTCCTCAATTTAGTGGCCTCTAATTATATCTGCATGACAATATTAGTATTCACAATAATTGCATATCTATAACTATCTTAAAGAAACATTCATTAATCCACATGTAGAATTAACGTAGATAGTGCATATAGGATGTCAATGTCATTAAAGATTTGTAGAAATAAGCTTATGCCCAATGTTTATGGTTTTGAGGAAATATCATAAAAATGCCATCATCTAAGTATCAAAGTCTATGACAACTACAACTAATGGATCATAAATTCTATCAAAATTAAACCATAAACTGGAATCATCACTCCCCCCAACCTAAGGTTTTGCTGGTTCTCTAGCAAAGGAAGGGTTGTTCTTCTACTTAGTCAATGCCCAAATTTTTTCAACTATGAGTTGTCCTACATCAGTTCTTGTTTTGCACGAATTACGGTCCCAATAGAACCCTTGTTGTTTGTCCAATATGCTCCATCTCTCCCTCTATAGCTATATCATACTAGTAATATCTAAAATTTGGCATAGGCCACAATAGGATACGTGGCTGAAAAGTCAGTGGAAGCCAAAATTGTCCCTTTATCCTTCCAATCTATATATATCTATCAACGCTCTTAAGTGTTGCAGCATAGTTCTACATAGAGTGAGGCTCAACTTGTTTTAACTCATCAATTAGGTTGCTCCACCTTTGTGATAGGTATCCCTTTATAGATTCCCCTTTTTTTTACTACCTTCTCATATTCTCTGTAAACTGCTTCTCTCTCAGGCAGGATCCTATTGCCATAGCTTGGTCTATAAAGAATTTTGTGTGAATCCTTGAAAATGTCTCCTAGGTTTCTAGATTCATCCCTGATAGATAGGGGAGTGTTGGATTCTATTTTCCTATAAGTCCTACTCTGTTGTCCCCAACTAATTCCATTATGTATCCAAGACATAAATTCCCTTAATTGGACATACCCAACATACAACAATGGATTTCAATCATGATCTTGGGTCACAACATAATTATGTAAATAGAATTCACACAACAAATTATTCATTTCAGGAGGATTAATCTGATAAGCATTGAAAAATTCAAGAGGAGTCTCAATAGAAGGATTCAAACCTAAAACAGTCCTTGCTAGCTTAAACGAAAGATGCTTCTCCTTCAAATACAGAGCATAGACTCTTTGAGGAGTCCTGCATTATAATATTTGAGGCACTAAGGCTACTATATTGTCCACCTTTTCCTTTAAAGCAACAATTTCTTCATTCTTATCTTCAATCTCTTCATCCTTCTTTTGAATTTCCTTCTTTTATCTTGCATTTCTCCTCTTTCCATTCCTCCTCCCTCCTTTGCATATCTTTCCATAAGTTCATGGATACCATGTGCATTGAAAAATTAGGGGGTTTATGTATTCCTACCAACATTTTTCCTGGCACTGATGCTTACTCTTCATATGGTACTACCTGTAGGGATTTTGGTTGTTCGACCAATTCTAGCTATAGGGTTGTTGATTGTTCTCCTAGTTATGGCTGCAAGGCCTCTTGTTCTTTCTCCAAGAACACTTGCTTTTGCTCTTGTTGTAGGAGCTCCTGATTTTCATCATACTCTTGATTCTCAACTTGTTCTATGATGTTAGCAAGATCTGTCAGTGTTATGTTTGCTGCTTCCTCAAATATGTCCTCCTCAACATTCACCTACCCCATTGGAGCTTTTGTGTCCTCCCATGATGTTTCTCTAGGCTTAGTGCTTTCCTATGGAGACATACCAAAGGTTGTCCCAGTTTGTCTTTATTTTCTAGGAGGGCTCTCATGTTTTTCTTTAGCTGTAGGAAGAACAGTGTCAACCTTCCATTTCTTAGAGCTTGGCACTTCTTTTTCTGTTGTTTGCTTAATCTTCTCCCTTCCTTATTTCTACTTCTTTCTTCTATGCACTAGTTCTCATTAGGATGCCAAGAGGAAAATCATCATTATAATCTAAAGAGGAAATTTCTTTGTTTGAATGTTATGTCTTAGATGAACTAATCTCTATGGTTTTTTCAGCTCCATGAGGGTTTACACTAGGGCCTGTGCTAGAAGTTGAAGCACCAAGAGTGGCTTCAACCATGCTCAATCTCCTACTAGAATTTTTTGGGTCTCAGCCACCATGATTGAAAGAAGGTGGTATAGCATGTTCAACACATTCATTCTTCTCCCATGCCTCATGTAGGTTCAACTAGCGACCTTCATAGGTGATGTAATTTATAACATAAATAGCCACTTGCTTCCATGGCTCAAGCAAAGAGGTTCTCTTCGCACCTTTTTTTCCACATTCAATGTTGGGTCACCAAGTTCTGTAAATTCAGCCCTAGCTGACCTTGCATCTTTGGTAGTAGGGTAATGTTCATCGTTGGTAGGTAACCCTATAAATTTTGCAATCCTCTCTTCAGTAGCTATGACCTCTAAACCTTTTACCATGGCCTTTCCTTCAGACAATGTTTGGGAAAATTCCAATGCAACATCTTCACTAAAACCATTCAGCTTCAGGAAATAATCTAACCACTTGTAGTTTTTGAACTCGGCCTGCCAAGGTGCATCCTACAATAATACATCATGAACCGTGGGTTCATTTCAAATTAACCTGACTCCCATTGTTCAATTGTTTGAAATTAAACAATCACTCTACAAAGTTTCCCCTCTTGTAATCTTCATCTGAGAGCTAAAATTCTCCTTGCAACGCTACTAAATTTCCAATGCCAATGTCATCTAAATTTTCCCTTTTTGGCTTAAGATTATGACAGATCAATAAAGGTAGTAAAGGAGTAATAACTGAAGGTTATGATGGAGAAAAATGGTTGTGGTTGGTGTCACCTCAAATATGTGAGTTGTCATCCCACTGAGAATTCAAATCAGCTCAATTTAAACTTTGCTGACGTAAACCAACATGAACTGACAAATGGGCATGGTATTCACACCTTCCCCCCAACCTAAATTTTAGCATGTGTCCTCACATGTGAGGTGGTAATGAAGATTTGACAGGGATAGGGAATAATGGAATGCTATGGTGAACATCCATATTAATGTACATCAATTAAATGAATGTACTAAAAGACAATCAAGATATAACAAATTGATGTGCACGTACTTGAATTCTTGGAATCATTGCAAAGATTATGGAGAAAGTACTGATCACCTTTAAGAAATTACTTGAGAAATTATTGAAAATGGAGTGGAATGAGGTGAAATGGAATGAAGTGAAATTATTGAAGAAAGAGAAAGGTGGAGATAGATGGGAGGATGGGTGGTTGGATGAAGAAGTGGACTCCCACAAAAGTGAAAGTATTTTTTAGGAAAAATTACATACCTTAATTAGCCAGAAGGAGGGACACTAGGTCCACTTCCTTTGGCTGTAGAAAGTTTGAGCATTGCATGCTGAGTGAGTTGCTGCAAGAATTCCTCTTTAGAAGTTGGCTTGTGATACAATCTGAGGCAATGGCCATTGACAAGTAATGTCAATCTGACATGGTCAATGGTAGTGACCTGAACAACACCATCGGGGAAGACTTCAACAACCTCATATGGTCCTAGCCACCTTGTCTGTAATTTTCCTACATTATCTTGATACCTTGAGTCATAGAGCAGTGCCTAGTCACCTAGCTAGAATTTCTTGTCCTTTATGAATCTAGCATGCCATGTCAATCTGACAAGGTCAATGGTAGTGACCTGAACAACACCATCATGGAAGAATTCAACAACCTCATATGGTCCTAGCCACCTTGTCTATAATTTTCCTACATTATCTTTATACCTTGAGTCATACAGCAGTGCCTAGTCACTTGGCTAGAATTTCTTGTCCTTTATGAATCTAGCATGCCATTTCATTCTCTGATTCTGCACTACCTCTATGTGATGCAAGGTTGTTTTCCTCATCTCATCCAAAGCATTCAGCTGCATGATTCTATCTCTTTGTGCCTTAGAGATATCCATCCCCAAGTCTATTGTAGTCCTATGGGTCTTATGCTCAAATTCAATGGGCATCATAGCTATCTTTCCATACAACAATTCAAATGGAGTGAAGCCTGTAGTTGTTTTCTAGGTAGTTTTGTAGGCCCAAACAACTTCTAGTAGCTTGTTTTCCAAATCCCTTTTGTGGATAGCCACTATTTTGGTTATAATGGCTTCAATTTCTCTGTTGGCTACCTCAACTTGGCCATTAGCCTGAGGGTGATAAGGAGTAGAATTTTTTTGCCTTATGTTGTACTCATTGACTAGTGTTGTAACAAGGGTTGAAGTGAATTGATCCCCTTGATCAGTCACTATCTCTCTTGGAACCCCACAATGTGTGAAAATTTCCTCATAAAAACATTTTGCAACCTTATTATCTCTTGCATGCTTCATTTCTTTAAATTCTACCCACTTGCTTACATAATTAGTGCATACCAGGATATAAGACTTACCTTTTCATTGAGGATCAATGGGTCCTACAAAGTCTAATCCCCACTTATAAAATGGAGTGCTTACTACTTGAGGGTAAAGTGGAATCTCATCGGATTTGGTTGGCTAGCCCAACCTCTGGCATCTATCACATTTCCTTGTATACTTCCCTGCATCCTTGTGGATTGTGGGCCAACAATATCTTGTATTCAAAATTTTCATTGTTGTCCTCTTGGCTACAAAATTCCCTCCACAAGGTTCATTGTGACATGCATGCAAAATATCATATGTGTCATCTTCCCTCACACATCTCCTCATGACATGGTTTGGTCTAGTATAGAACAAACATCTAGCAATCCATGAAAAATGAAAATCTTTTTCAATGAGCACCCTTCTCTCTTTTGGAGAGAAGTGAGGAGGGACTCTCCTAGTGACCAGATAATTAGCTATGTCAGCATACCAAGGTGTTTGCACACTGATGGAAAATAAATGATCATCAGGGAAAGAGTCATCTATGACTTGATTGTCCTTTGATGTAGTCATCCTTGAAAGAAAGTCTGCAACAACATTTTCCTTCCTCGGTTTATCCACAATGGTTATGTCAAACTCCTGCATCAGCAATAACCATCTTGCTAGCCTACCTGAGATCGAGGGTTTATTCATGAGATATCTAATGGCTGTATGATCGGTGTGCATAAAGATTTGATAGCC
The DNA here is from genome assembly GCA_007258455.2 of Sequoia sempervirens. Taxonomy (NCBI): domain Eukaryota; kingdom Viridiplantae; phylum Streptophyta; class Pinopsida; order Cupressales; family Cupressaceae; genus Sequoia; species Sequoia sempervirens. Next base: position 529,682,017 of record VDFB02058242.1, read on the forward strand.
TATTATGTAGTGTCTGAATTTGTCTAGGGCATATATCATTGCCAACATTTCTTTTTTTGTCACTGTATAGTTGAATTTAGCTCCCTACAGATTTTTGCTGACAAAATAAATGGTATTTTCAATGAATCCTTTCTATCCTAATATTTCTCCTATAGCATAGTTTGATGCATTCGTATGAATGTGAAAATGAATCTCCCAATTAGGACCTTTAAGTATTCGATCATGAGTTAAAGCTACTTTCAAGTCAAAAAATGTCTTGTCATAGTCTTTTGTCCATTGGAATTCAACATCGTTGCTTAGGAGAGTGTACAATGGTGCTGCCATTTTGTTGAAGTCTCTGATGAACCACCTATAATAACCTACATGTCCTAAGAAACTCCTAACATCTTTTTGTTTTGCATGTATAGGTAGATTAGTGATCACCTCAATCTTTGTAGGATCTACTTTAATTCCTTTGTGAGAGATGTAGTGGCCAAGAACTACACCTTCCTACATCAATATGAAGCACTTGCCACTGTTTAAGGATAGATTGTGGTCTTTACATCTTTGTAGGACTCTCCTAAGATTTTTCAATGCCTCATTGAAATTAGCACCATAGGTAGTAAAGTCATCCATATAAATTTCTATGCAATCAAGAGAGATGTCTGAAAATATGCTAATGACTACCCTCTAAAAGGTTGCAGTTGCCTTGCATAATCCAAATGGAAGTATTGAGTAGGCATAGGTCCCCCATGGATAGGTAAAGGTGGTCTTCTCTTGGTCCTTTGGTGCAATTTGGATCTGGTTATAGCCACTGAATCCATCTAGAAAAGGAAAGTCCTACTTTCCTATAAGTGAGTCCAAAACTTGATCTATGAAAGGTAAGGGAAAATGGTCCTTTTTGGTGGAAGCATTGAGTTCCCTGCAATCAACACAAACTCACCACTTCCCTCCCTTTTTGGGCACAATCACTAATGGATACACCCATTGGCTATCTAAAATGGGGTAGATAAATCTTGCATCTAGCAATTTTTTTAGTTCCCCTCTTACAACTTCTCTCAATGCAAGGTTAATTCTTCTTTGTGGCTACCTCACTGGTGTACAATTGTCTCTTATGTATATCCTATGAGTGCAAAGATTAGGGTTCAATCTCTTCATATCATAATAGTCCCACACAAATGCATGCTAGTGGGTCCTCAGTATGTTTTCCAATGACAACTATTGTTCTTCATTCAGTTTGTTGTTAATATTTAGATGTTTTCCTTCTGATACCTACACTTGTGTAGTTAACTATATCATAGTTGCTTCATTAATGCTTGGTACCTTGAGTTCATATGATAGCAATGTATGGGACATACCTATTGCTATAGGAAGTTTAGTTGCAGGAAGAGCGGTTGTAGGAAGAATAGGAAAAAGTGTCTTCACTAGATCAATAGAACCAGATGCATGGGAGGATGATGCATCCTCTACTTCACAATGGTTCTAAATTATGATAGACAATACTTCATCTTCATCTTGAAGCTGCATGAAAGAAATCCTACCTAACATTATAACTTGTGCCATAGAATTAAGTTCCTTGGCCTCTTTAACAGCATGTGGCTATACAGGATTAACCCCATCATGGTATGGTTGAGCAAGAGGGTAGAGAACAAGCTTTTTGGTGCTCTTTCCATTAGAAATGGTCATGTCTCCCATTTGGCATCCAATATAGGCATCTTTTGTTGCTAACCATGGCCTTCCAAGAATAATGGGATACCTGCATAGTGTAGCTTTAGGAGAAAGAATCATGAAATCTTCTGGCTACTCCCAAGAGTCTAGAGTTACCACAAGGTCCTCTACCATGCCATCAGGAACAACAGTAGAACTATCAACAAGCTACAAGATAGTAGGATTAGATCTAATTCTTGCAAGATTTAGTTGTTGTAGGATGTCCTTAGTCATTATATTTATTGTTGCTCCCAAATCAATTAGAGCATTCTTTATCTAAAACCCATTTATAACAACTCCTACCACAGGACTCCCTGGGTCATTATATTTGGGAATAGTCACTTTCCCAAGCATGATGTTAGCCAATTGTCCCACAACATGAACTATAGTGGGGTCTTTCTTCTTCTTGCCTGGCTTCTTAAGACATGCTTCCTTGATTGCTTTGTCATATATGGGAACATCTTTTATGGCCTAAAATAGAGGTATCTAGACACATATATGCTTCAGTTGATCTAAAATGTCAAAGGTTGTCCTCCTTTTCTTCCTTTTTTTTACAGTTTCGAACCTTTGGGGAAATGGTGGTTCTTGTTCAGTCTGCTTAACTGGGGCTGGTTTAGGATTTTTAAGTGAACTTGGATTAATGGGGTCATTCAGATGCTCCTCTTCTTCCATAGGAAGCTTAGTGATAATGGGTGTGGAAGGAGTTGGTAAAGTAGTTCTTGAACGCAAGTGGATGTCACTTACACTCACAACATATGCAAGGAATTGATTTGGATCAGCAGAGTATACCAGCTGCTGCTGTGGTTTGTTATTTGGGTTAGGTATGGCCTAAGCTAGTAGCTAAGTAGGTTTAAGTGCATTTCAACTTGAATTAGTAGGAAGAGGCATTATAGCAGGTTGTTGGGGCTAAGAAGGTGGATGCATGTAATTAGTTTTCTGGTTTGACCATTATTGTCCTCCTCTCCATTGAGATGTTTGTTGCCAATTTCTTGGAGGTGGCTGCCAATGTCCTTAAAACTGCTACCAATTCCCCTAAGGTTGTTGCCACTAGGGTGGAGAGTTTTGATGATTGGTCCAAACATTTAGAGGCTTATTCCAAGGCTATGGTGGATATCCTCCATAATTTCATGGATATGGGGGTTGCCATTGGTTACCAAATGAATAAGAATTGAAATATGGCCCAACAAAAGATAGTGGATTTGGTGGCATACCTTGTCTTAGAGCCCATGGCCTCCTTTGTGCAATGTAGTAGACTTGGTCATCTTCACCCTAGATTGGCTTGAACTCAGGTAGAATCTTCTTACTGCTAATATTAGCTACCATCTTGCATCTGCAGTTCTTCTTCATTTGTCTGCAATGAGGGCAATATTCTACCAACATTGCCTCTGCCTTCTCTTGTTTCTTCTTAGCCCAAAGTGTATCTAGATGAGTAGCTAGATTGTTTATGATGTTGTGCTTGAAGTCTACCAACAAGTGATTAATCTCCATCCTTGAAACTCCACTAGTAGATGACTTACCCATAGATGATTGGTAAGCTCTCCCTTTATTTGAATCTACCCTAGAATAGTTCTAACATATCTTCTTAATATCTTCCCAAGGAACTTGGGTGATATCTCCTCGTGCCATTAGGTCCAAGGCATCAGTGTAGCTATCATTAATTCCTCTTAGAAAAAAACAACTTTTGTGATTCTTCATTAAGTTTATGGTGTGAAAATTTTTGTAGGGAGAATAGAAACCTTGGAAGGGGTATGTGCAAGATCATGATGGGCCAAAAAGTGGCGATATGATGGGTATGTGTAGGGTATGTGGCTGATGAATTTTTTTTTACCCAAATTTGATGAAACAAAAAGGGTTTTTAAAGGAGATTCTCAGCTTTCCACCAATATAAATTATGCTTTACTTTAAATTTAATAAATTATTATTATTCATTTTTTATTTGAATTACGACTAAATTCCTGATTGATAGGCTGATTGAAAAACATCTATAGCTTTCAAATGGTATCACATTTTTTGAATTTGAAACATGCATCACATTCTATGCTTCAAATACTATAGGATTAAAAAAAATGAATTTCATGAAGTTTTGACCAAGTTAAGGTGGTCAAACATATGATTTTTTTATATTTTTAAAAAGTTGTAATAAAAAAATCATAATTAATTATTTACTTAGAAAAAAATTACAAAAGAACATGCATCACATTTGGACATGAGTCCTCTACTTATATCTAAAATATTATAAATTTTTTTATCATTTTATTGTGGTTATGGTGGTCAGACAGACACCTACTTATTTTTTCCTTGAAATTTAAGTACTACTACATTGAAATTTCAAAATTTTCACCAAATAGATTTAATTTTAAATAAACCTAGTTTAGAAACTACATTCAATTTGCTATAGATTATATTCTTACATATTTTTGAAATAATATAGATAACTTATTCAAATTTTAACTTCAAGTTTCCTAACTCTAATTTTTCTTAATTTTTCATCACTTAAGGGTCTGTTTTTTCCATGATGATCCTATACATACCAAAATGTAATCCTCCAGGCTCTCATCTTCCTTTTGTTGCATCCTAAAAATGTCATCTCCTCTCATGTCATTACCCCTGCAATATTCCTTGTACTTCTCAAGGAACTTTGTCTTCATGTCCTCCCAAGTCTCCATAGTATTTCTGCCTAGGCTCATGAACCATCTTAGTGAAGCTTCTTTCAAAGTGGTACGGAATAGCTTAAGCCTATGGGCATTAGTGGTATAGTCATAACTCTTGCATAGTATATCAAACTCGAACAAGAATGTATCAGGAACTTTTGTAACAAGTCCATAGAACTTAGGAAGGACTAAAGTAGGGATATTTTTGAGGTTGTCAACTTCATTCTGATGAGCAATGGGGAAAGGAAAATCTGGTTGGTTAAGTCTATTTCTATTTGCATCACCCATGATTGCCTGATGAATTTCCAAAGCAAAGGGGTTCACAATCAGATTTTGGTCTTCAAAGGAAGCTTCAAAATTAGTTAGATCAGGAAATACATCAACAAAGGGGTGTGGCTCTTCTTCTTCTTTGTCTCTTGGTAGATTTGGATGCTCTTCTAGCTAGAATGGATCAAGGTTATTAGGAAGGAATCTCCCATAAGCATCTCTCCTCCTTCCTCTATGCATGCGGTATCAACTCACTATTAGCTAGCTCACACAAAGAATTGGAAAAAGAATAGTAGATCATTACTTTCCTAAATGAGGGGTATACTAAGAATGAACTTTTAGAAAGACTACAACAAGAAAAACTATCAATGAATCCAAAGAACTCCCTAGTTTGACAACATCCCCGGCAATGGCACCAAAAATATCAGCCTCCTACAATGATTTAACAACTAATCCCTTACAGTTGTGATTCATAGATTGGAAATATAACCTAAATAGCTATTTCAATCATCATGAAGGTTCATTCAACTTTTCAACTTAGGGATGTAAACTTGAAATGGGTCAGCATAGTATGTGCACTAGGAATCCAAAGTAGCCATATTCATCCTACAACTAAGAAAGACACAATGTTGAAAGTAAATCACTTGGAAAGAAATAACATAAGTGTTGAGCATCAACCAACAACTATATTGAGCTGAAATGCATCAGAGAAATGAAAATATAAGCAAACAAACAAGAAACTACTCTATCTACTTTGGCTATAGGAATAGTCACAAAATCGAATTCTAGTGGCTACAGGAACAGTCAATGCCAGATTCTTAACTAATTAATGAACAAAAAGTAATAACTAAACTAAGGGATAGAATGCTCACCAAGTGGGCCCCCTTGGATGAGTATCCCCTAAAACTATTGAAAACTTAGATGCACGGACTTATAACTTCATTTTATTCAGTGGAAAACATGAGGGTATGTGCAGGATCATGATGGGCCAAAAAGTGGCAATGGGAAAAAATTATGTTTTTCATCGACCAAAAATGTGAAAATCCTGAGTTGACTATTTTTTGGCTTGGGTGTCAGTACATTGCTCCAAAACAATGCCCAAACCAAGATTTACATATCAAATATCCGATTCAAATCGGATATCCAATCCAATCAGATATTTGATTTGAGGTGCATATAAATACATAACTACAGGCTTTTAAAATCACTTCACTCATTTTGAAGAGGTTGCGGGTGCACAATGAGAATGAGTTTTGAATATCATATATCCAATTTTAATAGATATCCAATTTGAAAGGTAAAATTTTGGATTTCTTTTTGTTTTAATCAATTTTTCAATTAGATTTGTATAATTTTATGTAGTTTTTTATGGATTTTTTTTTAAAGTAGGGTTTTTGATTGATTTTTATTAAAAACTAGAGTTTACAATGGATTTTTATTAAAAATTAATTTTTTTATGGATTTTGATTAAAAATAGTGTTGTTTATGTACTTTTATTAAAAACTAGGGTATTTTTACAATAATTTCATTTATATTGTGTAATTTCAATTAGATTAAATAGTTTTCAACTTTAATTAGGTATTATGGCTATTGAGAATGAAAATTCACAAATTCCAAATGATCCACCAGCTGAGAATGAAAATCCACAAATGCCAAATGCTCCACCACCTCCGCAACCATCAATTGAAGACTTAATTGGTGAAATATTGGAGCAATTGAGGAGAATTTGTGATGTTTATAAGAAATCCCTTGATTATCTAAGATGACAAACACATTGAAGGAAATAATTAAAAATATAGAAACCCTCTCCACCCAACATAATTCCTTTCATTTGTGGTGAGAAGACATGAGGGAATATTATGCATGCAGATTGTCTTACAATGATGTGAAAGATCTCCAAATACCCAAAGCCCAAATAGCCTTTTTATTTGTTAACCCCCGCACCTATTTGCCAATTAATGTTAATAAATGAAAATTTTCTATAAAATGGTGCACAAATAGGGACATTGTAGATAACTTTTGGGATCGTTAGTGTATGGTTTTTTATAAACCACTGAACAACAATTGTGATATACCATTTTCCTTTATTAAAAAATTATACGCTGAGTTTGTGTTAGGGCATCATGTCAATTAGTTTGACATTAAACCCTTCTAGGACATCGATGAAGGAATGCCCCAGGATAGACCAAGGGCAGTTAGAGTAGTCTCTCACCCATATGTTCCCCCTCCTCCCCTTCCTCCGCCACCTCCAGCATATCATCCAGATATTATGCAAGATGCAGCCACATAGACTATCCAGACTATTCACTCTTTGAGTGGTCTTTTGGTTTTGCATGTTTCTACAGTAGCTCAACCACATTTTGGTGATGTTGGTGATGGCTCGAGTGTTGCTGCATCATCCTCCTTAGGGCCACATATTTGTGTGCCACATACTTGTTCTATGTGCCACCAGATATGTTTTGGTCCTCTTGTATAGCTCGTTGAGCATCCCTTGGACACTTCTGATAATGACATCCATGATCTAGACATTATAGATCAAATTCAAGGGAGTGGAGTGCACCCTATAGAGTCCTCTCCTACTAGAGAGGGGGACATTGGAATAGTGACACAGGTAAGATTTAAGTTGTAAATTCATAACTTGCATTTGTTTTTAAATGAATATTAATAAGAGATAGTATCAAGTACTAATATTTATTTACATGGTCTATTTAATAGTTGATGTATGAGGAGGAGCTCGCATAGGTGACTAATAGCACCCTTAGGGCCATTTCATTTGGCCTTGACATGCAAATAGTATATATTTTTGCACTCACTCGTTAACATTTTTTTATTATATACTTGCTTGTCATTTGAATTGTCATTAATGAAATTATATAATAACTTATATGTTTATCTTGTTTTCCTCTTGTAGGAAACACCTAGTACGAGCAAGATGCAACGTTGTCCAGACTATGGAGGTGTAATGTTAGATAAGGGAAAGGTAATTGAACTCAAATTTGATTGATCAATTTTATGTTTTTGTTCACATATATAGATTGACATTATAAAAGTTGGTTTGGTTGGTTCTTTGAGAGGGGCATAGTTTAGGACTCCTGACCCTTTGAAGAGACGTATATTTCAAGTAATCAAGATTTCAATTTTAGAGTTCAATTATAATTCAATATATATTGATTTTGATGTTAATTATTCGATTTTAAATTATATAGTATAACTAATCTCAATTGTGGTTTGAATTTTTCTTGTGTAGCCACCTTTAGAGCTAATGAGTGCTTCAAAAAGGCTCCATTTTGATGATCCACCAATAGTTTAGGATGAGTTAGACATTTTGGCATGAAAAATTTGAATAGATATCGAGATGGAATATGTGACATTTTGTAAAACTTTGTTTGAGTTGGCGTTGATGCCATTTTTTTATATGGACATACACTTGATTATTGGATAATTTGATATATAGAAGTTGACAATAGAAATTTAATTTCTTCCTCATGTGCAGGATTAAACTCTTTGAAAATTTAATCAAGTGAGCAATAGTTAAATATCAATGTACAATAGCATAAAAAGGAATGGTTATATTATGTAGTTTATATTCATATTGCTGATTACATTGCACTGCACATCTTTCAAACTCAAAGCATTACTTCACATTGTGTAACTAACAACTAGATGCTAATAGATGAAAAAAATTCAATTACAATATAGTTTTTACAAAGTCAACCTAAGCAGTTATGCAATTAATTCACATTACAAAACTAATAACTAGGAGCAACTGTAAATTGCATTTGCTTGTCATGGAATTCTATGAGACCACATTTCTTTGAGGCATTTTTTCAAATAGTTCACTACCTTGTCTATGCTACCACATTTTTCATACATGTGTACCAAATTTTTTTATCAAATAGTTCACTAGCTTGTTGCTATGGATAAAAGCCTAAAAAAAGTGCTTTCAAACAAGCTATGGATTGATGTGGAGTGGGGGTGGAAACCATTCAATCTACCAAATGAATGAGTATCAATCAAAATTTCAAAACAAAATTAGACGATCTACTCAAAACTCCAAACCTTACTATGCTTTCCCTTGTAGCACTGGCAACTCGGTTTAAGGGATTCCAAGACACCACAAAAAAAATAGTGAATCAGACACCACACAAAAAATTAGTGAATTAGACACCCTTTTCAGAGTTACACAACATATGTGAAAACTACCCTTGAATCCTTTGGACCAAATTTGAGAACCAATACCATACCCCTATCCTAGGCTAGTGAATTAGCCCTCTTTTACAAAGTGAGTGCCCTTTAAACACTTGATATTCACAATAACACCCCAAATAGTCTTGAGTTGTGTCATAAAAAAACAAATTCTAAGATTATTCTGCACCTATAGGTCCTTTAGCAAGTTGTCCCATGAAACCCTCCATTTACCATGCAAATGCATAGGGTTTATTGAAAGTACCACTTGCACAACTCCCCAGACCATGCCACCAACTTAGACACCTATATTATGACCCCAATATGCTGAAATGTTAAAGAGACTCCCCCACTCTTATTGATTTTAACAAACACTGGGCTAAAAGCTCCATTTTCATTCAATTTAAGCAATGGTTTGCTTAGGACAACAACTCCAAGACTCACAAATCATCTTCATTTCCTTAAATGGGCCTGTACACATTCAAATCATATTTTACACAACATCTACACTGAGCCACATGAAAGGTACAGTAGGTGGAGGGCTTCAATAATTCATAATTTACTCAAAATGCAAAATCTAGGTTCACTACCCGCCTTGAGAAAACTTGGCACAAAACTCATGAAAAATGAAAAGAAAGCACTCAAACCAACTTTAAAGGGGTATTAGGCCTGCTTTCCCCTCATTCCACATGATATGAAACCATTTACTTGTTGTGCAGGGGCCGAACAATGGAGAAAACACAATTTTTTTTTGTAGAAACCACATTTTTTGCAAGAAAACTCAATATGATCTCATTGATTCTTCACAAAATTACTTTCATCACTTCCCAAAATGAGTTCCTCAACCTTTTTTAAGACTCTCCCCCACACAAAACAGCTGACCAACTCCCAATAACTGACTTACAAACTAAGTTACTAGTTTGGGTTTGAGTTCAGGTTCATGTTCGGGGATTTAGTTCGCCGATTCAGCTAAATTTTTTTTGGGGGTGGTTCAGTTCATTTTGGGTTTTTTAGTACAAAAAATATGTAAAAATAATATATATATGCAGCCTAGAAGCATGAATTAGGATTAGAATATCACATAACATCATATAAACAACAAAACTACCATAAACTTGAATGTCATTTAAAACATGCATGATAAATATTCATCATTGAAACTTGAACTATGGGAGCTTGATATATAGAGTCTATTGATGCCAGGGTTTAATTTGTATGATTTTGAAAAAAGAAGCCAATTGAGTAGAGTTATCAACTTTCTTCATAAATCATAAGATTTTTTTTAGTACACTAGCCATTTTGATGTCTACTTGCAGTCTCAAATGTTATTTTGTATCATTGTTACATTGGTCTTGAGAGTGGTAGCTTAATATAGCTCCTCAATACAAAATGTGGTTTACCTATGCAGTGTAACAGTGGCATAGGAAGATTTTTCTTTGAAAGAACCAAAGGGTGACTGCAAAAATGAAGTGTATAAACACATATCTTTTTGTAATATCAAGGATACTTTTTGAATCTTCCATACATTGCTAATCTAAAAGGAAAGGTCTTTTGCCTAATCTGTATGCAACCATGCTTTTAACATTGTCAAAAGGAGAAAAACCTCCCTAATGATGCAAAGGCATGGCCAAGTAGTTATAACTCTCCACATGAAAGAAGAGAGATGTTGAAGAGTACACCAAGTCAGTGAGAATAGAAGTGTAATGTGTTTTATTTTGTAGTACTCCTCTATTTCTCTACAGATGTGTGATAAATTCTTAGTTCAATGATGCAAAACAATTTTTGAAAAAAGAAAGTTGTGTCATAGTCAGCTTTCACAAAAACAAATGAAATTACCTCAAAACAAGTTTGTGAAGAAGTTAACTCTGCTGCCAACTAGTTTCAATTAAAAACAAAGTAACAAGCTATGGTCTCATGGCTTTTTTTCACACAAAAATCAGCGTTGGAGTTTGGTTGGAGGCTGAAAACTACTTGTAAGGGCATAAATAAATCTTGTTCTACAACTCATATGACCAAAATGATATGTTCCATCACATCTAGGTGGTTACATTTAGGCTAGGTATGGTCCCCTTTCACACCCAAACAGGCCAAAGCAGTTTGAACTATGTTCAATCGGTGAAATCCCTTAAGAGTCCAAAGTGCAAAAGGGTAGTAATCTTTGATGGACTATTTCTTAGAAACCATAATGCTTACAAAATTTTTGTTTGAGGCTACGAGATTGTGTTGGGCCTCTCTACAATAACCTCTCTCAGGTTTTGCTAGCTTAGAAGCATTTTCCCATGGTGACAAGTTTTCAATTGAGGGAAAAGTTGTTAAATGCAAGTAGTGTAAAGTTGTAAAGTGGTGCAACTTTCATTCTACAACTTGTACGACCAAATAGACTATTCCAACACGTTCAGATGGGTACATTTACACTAGGGATGGTCCTCTTTTTCACCCAAATATACCGAATCACTTTGAGCTACATTGGACTGACGATTTCCCTTAAGAGTCCAAAGTGCTAAAAGGAAACATTCTTTGAAGGGATATTTCTTAGAAACCATGATGTTTATAGACTCTCCATTTGAGGCTATGAGATCATGTTGGGCCCATATATAATAACCTCTCTTGGTTTTTTCTATCTCGGAGGTGTTTTCCCGTGGTGGCAAGTTTTTAGTTGAGGGAAAAGTTGTCAGATGCAAGTAGTGTAAAGTTGAAAAGTGGTACAAATTTCGTTCTGCAACTCATACTACCAAACGGACTATTCCAACACGTCTGGATGGGTACGTTTATGCTAAGGATGGTCCTCTTTTGCACCCAAATACACCGAATCACTCCAAGCTACATTGGATCAGTGATTTCCCTTAAGATTCCAAAGTGCTAAAAGGAAACAATCTTTGAAGGGATATTTCTTGGAAACCATGATGTTTATAGACATTCCATCTAAGGCTATGGGATCATGTTGGGCCCATCTACAATAACCTCTCTCAATTTTTTCTATCTTGGAGGTTTTTTCTCGTGGTGGCAAGTTTTCAGTTGAGGGAAAAGTTATCATATACAAACAGTGTAAAGTTGCAAAGTGGTGCAAATTTCAATATGCAAGTCATATGACCAAACAGATTGTTCCAACACATCTATATGGGTATGTTTACACTAGGGATGGTCCTGTTTTTCACCCAAATACACTTAATCACTTTGAGCCACATTGGACCCGTGATTTCCCTTAAGAGTCCAAAGTGCTAAAAGGCAACAGTCTTTGAAGGGCTATTTCTTAGAAACCATGACATTTATAGAATCTTCGTCTAAGGCTATGGGATCATGTTGGGCCCATCTAAAATAAACTCTCTCGATTATTGCTATCTCAGAGGCATTTTCCCATGGTGGCAAGTTTACAGTTGAGGGAAAAGTTATCAGATGCAAGCAGTGTAAAGTTGCAAAGTGGTGCAAATTTCATTTTGCAACTTGTACGATCAAATAGACTATTCCAACACATCCAGATGGGTACGTTTACACTAGGGATGGTACTCTTTTGCACCCAAATATGTCGACTCACTCTAAGCTACATTGGACAGACGATTTCCCTTAAGAGTCCAAAGTGCTAAAAGGCCATACCATCTATTGTACAGTCTGTAGTTGAATGGTATGGCCATGGTAGATGTTATTAGGCCTGTATAAGCTAACTATGTGAGTTTAAAGAGCTAGAAAGGTCTGTAGTTGAGTTGGTGAGTTGCCATGCATGGCAAAAATAAGTGAAATTAGGTGAAAAATGGTGGTTACAACTTGCTAATGTCAATGAAACATGGGGGAAGCAAGATTTAAGGTTGGATCAAGCTTTTGCAAGTCCTAATAGACATTTGTGATGAGTTTATAGGGTGTGGAAAGGTGGAAACATTGATTTCCTTAAAAACCTCATGAAAGTTGCCAAAAATGAGGGTTTGTTGAAATAGAGCTTTAGAAAGCATATCTCACCAAAAGAAATTGTGGTTTTGGTAGTTTGGTAGGTTGTTTAATGTTTCCCCTTTGAAATTTCATGTTTGGGAAGTGTTTAAATATGATTCTCTTTGTAAAATGGGCCTATTTTAGTGAAGTTGCACCCAAGTTTGGGTTTGAGGATCAAATTGGAGTTTGAATCATCTTTAATTGTAATTGTATTGTTTAAAGCCACCTAGCTCTTGCATCAAAAAACTCTTAACCAATCAACTTGAACATCATGCACACCCAAATACCTTGTTTCCGCTTTGCTAGATCAAAGACTCAATTACATTGGAAATGACCTTCACGTGACCTTTTTACATTTTTGTTTGGAAAAAGTGGCAAGCCACTATAATTTATTATATAATAAGAGATATTACAAAACCTAGTTCAAACAAGCATACCAATAGGAAAGAACTAGGAAGAAAACCTTTGGTTGTAGCTCGATTAAGTACAAAAATTTATTACAGAATTGTCCCAATAATAGTAACAAAGCATACACCTGTATGACTAATTCAACCTATGAGTTTCCAAAATATAGACCCCTTTACATTTTAAACATACCCTTTATACAATGCTAGACATTTGACCCATATTTTAAAAACATCACTAGATATAGATTATGCCCATACATAGTTATGACCTTTTTACATTGTTTCACATTTAAAAATTCAAATTTTACAAATTTTTCCTATTGGAGGCATTCAAGCACAGTCTTCCAAAATAGTAGTATGTTCACATTTTGGACTGACAAGCACCTGCACAAACCATCAAGGTAGCAGTTAAACTACATACAATAGAAAAGATGCTTAGAATAACCAATCTATATTATCGTAATTTGTTGCGTACCTCTCTGAAAGGATCAGAGCTAGCTATTGTTGTATCTATATTGTCACAATAGAAAAGATGCTTAGAATAACAAATCTATATTAATCTAAAGAACCTAAATGATGATGAATTTGTAATGTAAACTATAAAAGATGCTTAGAATAACCAATCTATATTATTCTAAATGACCCAATTGATGATGAGATGGTAATGAAAACTATAAAAGATGCTTAGAATAACCAATCTATATTATTGTAATCTATCACATACCTCTCTGAAAGGATCAGAGTTGGCTATTGTTGTAGCAGGTCCATGATCAATTGTGCCAGGAATATCGCAAAAGTTTTCAAATGAGAAATCTATATTGTCATAATAGAAAAGATGCTTAGACTAACAAATCTATATTAATCTAAACAACCTGAATGATGATGAATTGGTAATGTAAACTATACAAGATGCTTAGAATAACCAATCTATATTATTCTAAATGACCTAATTGATGATGAGATGGTAATGCAAACTATAAAAGATGCTCAGAATAACCAATCTATATTATTGTAAGTTGTTGCATACCTCTATGAAAGGATCAGAGCTAGCTATTGTTGCAATAGGTCCACGATCAATCATGCTAGGAATATCACAAAAGTACATACAAAATATCACTATTAAAGACACCTGCATTACAATATTATACAAAATATTAGTATTAAATAAAGAACACTAATGAACTTAAGCATAATGAACGTAAGCATTGTACCTTCCATTCTTGAAAATTTTATTCAAGTGTGCCTGAAGGGTCATCTCTTTGCTTAAGAGTATCCAATATTGCTTCATGATCAACATTACTAAGTGTCCATGGTTGTTTTGTCTTTGGTCTGGAATGATGCTTCAACAACTTAACCTTTGTTGCTATAAGAAGGTGTGAATACATGAGAATGGTTTTGTGTTTCTTGTAGTCTTCAAATGTAGGTATGCCATTCTTTCTAATCATGTATGTTCGCAATCATGTTCCTACAACCACAACTGAACTTGTAGGATACATGAAACCATAATCATCTTCCATCAGTTGTGTTAGCTTATGCTTTACCCACACACATCGAGCCAACCAATAGTCTAATCTCTCTTCATTCCCCTATGGTGCAACATTTGCAAAAACATGTCCTAGTTGTAGTAGCTCTAAAAGTTGATCATAATCAACTGAACTTTCAATTGTGTCATTTGTCATGGATATTGTTTGAGATAAAGGAGTTAGATATTGTGGAACCCATGTATCCACCCACTCACTTGACTTTCATTGATCCCACTTGCACTGAATATAACTCTGACAAAAACAAGCTAACTCTCATGTCCAAATGGTCCATGTGCCTACATCTGAGCTTTGAAATGAATGCATCTTTGAATAATATTTGATTGTATGATAATCCAATCTTCCTCCCATTGAACCCTCCTCAACCAACCAAAATAATCTGTGCACTATTGAATCAAGTGTCCCTCATGATAATGCTGAACTACACCAATCAACAATAGAATGTGCATCACTAAATTTTATTCCTGAAATATTCAATTGCTCCTAAACTAGAGCTCCCTTTACACATGCACCTACTCCATCGTGCTCCCCTTTCCCATTCCCAGCTTCAAAAAAACTCCAAATATGAGGTACACCCCTCTCTACATGCATTCTACTCAACCAATAAAACATATCAACATTCTTGAATTTACCTGTGTAGTTATCTAATAAAATGAGATGTCAAACTAGTGCTATATCATGCTCCTACAAAAACTCAAAAAAATTCTCAAAACAATGTTGGACATACTCGGACGAGTGAGATCTGTCATCACTCATATAAAAATGATACTCTCTTATTATATTTTGATCCTCCTCTGTACTATTAGGTGCATGTCTAAATGTTATGTGGACAAAAATAGCAATTTGAATGGAATTGTAATAATGAGATTGTACCTCATTTTGTGGTTGTAATGTGTAGTTTTCTACAAAATAAACCACTAATATATTAGTGACAATTAGAAAAGAGTCCTTACACATCTTGAATTTTTGATCGAGCCACTGAGACCTATGACTATGCCTTGCATACTTGTAGAAAATATTGTCCTTAAAATCTGAAATAAAATCAGCAACACTACATTCTTTTACAACCAACGCATCTAGAACCTTCATCTCCACTCTACAAAGTATATTTGACTATCTTATATCTCTTTTTCTCAACAAGCTTCTTTCCAAATTCATGTTCGGAACCCTCATGAAAACATTGAACAAACTTTGACAAGCCACCACATTGTGAGCACTTTGCATTTAAACAATCATTTCTATAGAAAAAGCAACCATCATCTCTAGAACATTAAAATAGATCTAGCAAGTCCCTTGAAAATTTTGGAAGATGCATTGCACCACACTCCTGTAACATTTCATTAGTATGCAAAGTAGAATGGATATAGCATAATAGTTCATGGTACATCAAAAACTCCACATGGTATTTGCAACAACAAGTATTACAAATCTTAAGAAGCACACAATAAAATGGCTTCAAACCTTCAAAAGTCCTTTGTGAGATTTCCATATTTGGATGTGTTTCAATAGTTTTTTTGAACAACATTGTTTGGCTTGATTCCAAGAAATGTTTAGGATGCGGTGTACGGTCTTGATTGCCAATTATTAACTTTAAAACATCCTTTGCATTGGGTGATACTCTAGAGTTATCATGCCAAAATTGTTGAATTACTTGCTTTAAATTATCGGTTTGCTTCTTATCAACACGTGGAAGCCTCCTAGCAAAAGCCTATGTATCATTTTAAACATGATCATCTATTCTTTCTCTTCTTGCAAGTTCTCTATCCAAAGTTTTAAGATTTATGTCAAAATCAATACAAGTTTGTCTCATAAAGCAGTCATTTTTCAATTGATGGCTTACTAGGGTGGTTGTAATGACTCTTCGAGCAACTCTCTTATCCTTTTCCTTGTTATTTTTTCCAATAGACTTCAGAGCATTAAAAATATTTTTGACAATAATAGAATTTTTTTTGGTCTTCCTGCTCACATGAATCTTCAATTTGTCTAGCAAAGGTCTCATCTTTTACATCTTTAGAAATTGTACAAGAAATTGGCATTGCTCGGTCAATGTATTATCACTAAAATATTGGTTGAAAAGTCTTCTAGACCATAACTAAATGGTTCATGTTGACCTCTTGCCTTCAAAATTGTTTATAATGTTCTCATCAATTTCAAGTAACCATTTAAGGGTTCTTGAATGTCTTGAGTTTGGAGTATGTCTTTCTTCCACACAAGGTTCTTCATTTCTCATGTAATATGTTGAAACATAATTTACACTTGGTTGAATATTATGTTCAACATATTCAATTCCAACATTTTCACCTTGAACATTTTCAATATCAATTTGAATAATTTCATTCCCAATTTCAATATCATGTTCAACATCTTCAATTCCAACATTTTCACCTTGAAATTTTTCATTATCAATTTCAATATTTTCATTCCTAATTTGAATATCATGTTCAACATCTTCAATTCTAGCATTTTCACCTTGAACATTTTCATTCCCAATTTCACTATCATGTTCAACATTTTCACCTTGAACATATTAAATTTCCTCTTCACTTGAAAGACCATAGGGCTTAGGTTCACCAATATTTAACATACCTTTTCTTCTCTTGCTATGACCTTCTCTATCTCTTTGTCTATATGCTTCAATTTGTTCTTTTGTAAGCTTTCTCTTGCATTTTTTCTTCTGACGACTGCTACTCCCCATTATACCTTATAAAATTTGCTAAAAAATCATTGCTTATGACAAATTTGAGTAGAAGATGCTCCAAAAAGTTGATATTTATCTCTTCCTATCTCAAATTGTGAATTTGTCACCTACAAATCCTGCAAACAAAATGTAGGGTTAGTTGGAATGTACAAAATGACCCACATGAGGTTTTTCTATGTCCCACAAGTTTGATATCCAAAATAATTTGATATCCGATTTGTAAACATATAGACCTGAGGGTTAATGGTATAGGGTAAAGAGTTTAAGGGTAAAGGGTTTAGGGTTAATGGTTAAGGGTTTAGGGTATAGGGTAGAGTGTTTAAGGGTTCATGGTTTTGGGTTAAGGGTTTAGGGTAGAGGGATATAAGGGTTTAGGGTCAAAGGATAATCAATCAAAAAAATCATCAGAAATCTCCTCGAAAAATCGATAATTTCAAAAAAATCGAAAAATCGAAAAGAAAAAAAAATCAAAAAATCAAACGAATCAAAAAAATCAAACGTCAGGCAAAATCGCACATCAGAAATCAAGAAAAATCGAGCAGAAATCAATCAGATCAAAATCAGAAATCATCAAATCAAACAAAATCAAACATCAAACGTCAGCATCAAAACATCAAAATCAAAGATCAGAAAAATCCGAAAAGGCATCAAATCAGGCGATCAATCGATCTTGAAATCAAAATCAACAAAAATCAAAGATCCGCAATCAGATCAAAACGGTCGAAAAATCAGAAAAATCGCGGATCGAAACTCAAAATCGAAAAATCGCGAAATCATGCGAGATCTCAGCTCAAAATCAAAATCGCAAAATCGAAAAATCAGCATCAAAATCTGCCAATCTCGAAATCTCCTATGCTAATAGACAAGGTCAAAAGAATTCAACCTTATACTCTTTAGGTGCTGCAAAACCTGGGTGGGTGTACCTCTCTGAATTGTGTAGACTTAACTTGTGATTATCCTCTTAAAGCAATTTGTTCACAATGGTAATGGGAGGTGAACAAATGAAATCCAACTTGAAAACAGTAACACTATTTTGATCTGAATCCTAAAATGAATGCTTGATTAGTAGATGTAGAGAAAACTGAATGAGTTCAAATGGTGAAATGCAGAGACTAGTGCCTTGTTGGGTATGCAGAGTCAAATGAGATCAAGATGGGCAACACTTCTCTAAGAGAATTCAAATCATCTGGCATATATTATGCTTACAACATGTATAAACATGCAAGAATGTGATTACTAAGTTCAACTTGAATAATCCAAATGAATCTCTTTGGTTACTATGATTAACTAAAAGGATTTAGTCTTTACTTGAAAGAACCAACCAATCAATCACACAAGTACAAAAAATGTGCATTGATAAATTGAATACAAACTTGTCATATCAATTTAAACAACCAGAAAGAATCCATCTTGGAGATAACTTAGCAATCATTTTATTAAATTCAATAGATAACTGATACCAGACATGTGCAACAACATCAATTGACATTCATAAATACCTCCATTTTAAAACATGCATCATAGCCTCTAATTTGATAAATTTACTGTTTTGTATCCATATAATTTGCCTATTGTATCGAATAACTGATAACTCGTGATCGTTTTACAATTACAAAAATGCCTATTTATACACTAGCATGAGAAAATAAATCATATTGAAATAACATTTCGGCCCTCCATAGAATTCGGGCTCCAATTGTGTCGGCCTGCAACAGACATCCAAATAGATTCATGTCGACCACAATGTTTATATTTCTGTTATTCATCAGTGAACAGTCGACGAGACACAACATATAGTCATGCCGAAGGAAATTCACTCGTTATCATCCTGTGTGCTCCTTTGTTTTATTCGCATTCACTGTAACTCATTTGGGTCAGTGAGACGTCACTTAGACCATTTTGTGTCTTACCGATATGCCTCTTACCACCTATTTATCGTTATTTTGTCATTACACCGAAGCCATGGAGTACACTTATGTTCTGTCATTGTAACATTGCAATATCGAGGAGAATACATCAAGATCATTATGTCAAGCCGAAAGACATTCATCATTTCCAATTCACCAACACTCTCACTGAAATATAGTCACCATTCACTTTCGCCAAGACCATAGTCAATCGGGAAGACACTATACAGATTGCTCAGTTTTATACCAAAGGTCTTCATTCATATCGAGTCATTGTGACACTCCAATTGTTATGCTAACAAAGTGACCTCCACCTCCATTCGGTGAGACCCAAGGCACCTTGCCAAGACCACATATTGAAATCAAAAAGTCACACCGAGCATTACCTTTCGTGATATTCATCTTCGCCAAGAGAAAATAAATCTTACACCGAAAGCCACTCGAAAGAACCCCCATGCTTCATCAGTGAGAAATACAAATCGTCGTGACCACTCACCAAAGACACCCTAGGCTCATCGAAAGATCTATCAAAGGAATTCCATGTCTAAGGTCGGTGAGACCGAAGGTCACTTGCCAAGACCTTACAATGCTAGCTATATCTCTTATCGAGCTTGATCCTTTAGGTGTCGGTCGGTGAGACAATTAGAAGTCGCTACAACCTCAGCTCGAAAGTAATGTGTTAGGCCAAAGAAAATCCTCAATCCGCTTGCTGATAAGACTCCTCCTGATACAATCCTTTTGCACATTGTTGGTGAAACTTACTAAGTTCGCTAAGACTTTTACTGAAGCTGTTAAATCTTGTTGATAAGAATCCTCCAAACACGGGTCAGCAAGACAAGAAGATATCGTTATGACATTTCACTGAGAACAAAATCCTTTACTGATATGTGCACCACCTTTGTTGCCGAGACATCACGAATTTCATGCCGATAGCTACCCAGAGGAAAATTCCAGTCATCGTGACAAAGAACATGTCTTGCCGATACACCTGAAACAAAAAATATTGGCAGAAAAACATAATGGGTTGGGGAGATCCAAACAGACTTATGTCGATAGGTTCAGTAAGATGGAAAATGCACAACCCGATGGATTCTATAGGGACATATAGGTAGAATGTGGGTAAAGCACATGAAAATGAGGGAAATGTGCCAAAGGTAAACTTCACATGGAGACTCAGGGGGTATGAAAATATGTAAAAATAATCAAATTTTGATAGTTCCAACAGTGGCTCCGTTTGGGGATGAATGATAGTCAGATCATTGCAATGATCCAGAATCTTTGGGTGAGCAGACTAGACACAAAAAAGAGAAAAATGGAAATGGACAAGAAGTAGATGGAATGAATGCAAAATGAATGCAAGATAGAGATGAACCAAAAACCTAAACTACTGTGCATGGAAAATAATTTTAAAGAGGATAAGCAAGAGTTGTCCATGCACTGACAACCCTAAATCCTCTGTATTTCAACTTCACCTATTCTGAGTTGTTACAATCTGAAACTCCAACCATACTTTCCCCTATCAAATACTTGGTTTTTCTTTAAGTTCATCAGATTCCCCCTGAAGACATTCATACAATTTTTTTCTGTCACTGTTATTGCAAGATCTTAGGGTATCATCATGCTTGGTTTGGCCCAAAATCCCAACACCATTCTACAGTTTGGGTTCTTCATCATCATTGGAAAAACCCCTGTTATATTCAATACAAAAAATGCATGCATATGAAATACAACTTTCTACATTATTTATGTCACTGTTATGAATTTTGAAACATCCTCCCAGCTGTATTGAAAATTCATCATTAAAGTGCTTCTCTTGAGAATCAGAAAATTCTATCATATCAACATTGTCTAGAACAAACAAATCTGAAACCTTTTGCACCTCTTTAGTATCTTTATTTGGGAACAATACTTGATTATGACCCATATCCTCAATGTTATGCATATGTGAACCAATCAAATCTAGAATTCTATCATCCTTGGCATACAAATAAAAATCTTCTCCATATGAGTTAGAAATTTCAAAATCACATACCTCTTCTTGAACAGACACATGCATTTCACCAACTTCGAAGGTTCCACCATCAACTTGAGAAAAGCACTGAGAGTCATATGAATTATTGCACAAACAAATTTCATTTTCAAAACAAAAGCAAGCTAGACAAAGAACTTCAGGATCACCTTCATGTGTATATCTCTGATATTCAAGGGTTAGCAAATCTGAAATTTGCTCACTGCTGAGCAAGAAAGTCTCAACATTTTCATCACTACAATTGTATTCTTCACATTTTTCATCATCAAAAAGAGGTCAAAGATTATCAGAGAATGAGAAAACAGAAAAATTACCAGCACAGTCACTTGTTCCATAATTTGACACATCACCTTGTTTGTCTGAACATATCTTTTCCTCATCATCAAATGCATCTTCATATCTTTTAACTACAGTAGGAGGTATTATATACTCATTCTCAAATAAACACACATTGTACAATGCATCTTCCTCTTGATCATTACAAGAATTACAAGAATCACATTGCTGCAGATCAAAATCCACAAATTCGTCTTCACAATCTAAATATTCACTGGATCCCTCATAACATACACTGCCTTCTATGTCATAATCTGATATATAGGAAAGAAATTCATCATCCTCATCTTTCTCATGCAGGATATCATATGAACCATATTGACTTGCACCTGTCTCATCTTCTATTGGCACCATATTGATCTCTTAATGCCTATCCATGATATTATCATTGTCTTTGTACCTTTTCTCCTGTATGGTATTAATAAATTTACTTACTGGATCAGAGGCATATTGTTTTGATGACTCTGGCCAATCTAATGATTCAGGCTCCCATGCTTCACTAGATTACATCCTCCACATATCATTGCAGTCAGGCACAACATATTTTTTATTTGGATCAGTACTAACTAACTCATGTTGGGATGATTCTATCTTAAAGTTGCCAAGGTTTATATCACATAAACAATTAATCTAGTCCTGAGGCACAAAGTCAACAAGCTGGTTCATTCTTGGCTCTCTATACAACTTGACTTCCTGACCATTCACTGGAATAGTAGCATAAGACAAATCAAACTGAATATTTCCCCCAACTGCAGTTGTCCACTGTCTTGATAAAAGCATCCCAAACTGAGGGGGAGTATCTATCACTATTATATCTATATTATATGCCACCTGTGGATATGTAGCCAGTTTGAATTCAACATTTCTCATAATACCTACCACAGGAACAGGTCTGTTATCCATTGCATAACACCTCCCTTCATATGTATCAACCCACATGCCTAGCTGCTTCATAACTCCAACTGGCATAATGTTTATAGCAGCACTAGAATCTATTGATATGCAGTTCCTCAGCAATTTATTATTTATAAGCAATGTGGTGAAAAAAGGATCCACTTGTGGGGAGGTTGCTAATACATCATTCAAGCAAACATCTAGGATATCTATTTTCTCCTGCCTATTGAATGCTTGAATAACTAGTTTCTTTTCAGAATTTATTATCATTTGAACAACACTATCTCTGTATTCTTTTATTCTCATCAATTCAAGTAGTGGAATAGACATTTTTACCTAGGATAATGCCTGTGTGAAGTCAAAAGAGGAGCTCTCCATCTTAACAATTTTCTTTTGTTCTAGCATCTCTCCTTTGTCTTCTTCCTTCTCTTTTTTACTAGGCTGGTCAGGCCTTTGTGTCTCTCTGTGTAATTCTTCAACTTTCTACTTTTGGATAGGCTTCTCCATAGTTCCTTGTGTTACTTTCTTATCCTTCATAAAAATTCCCCCCAGGAACTCCTTCCATCTCATTTACTTTTATGTTTCTCAACTAGTATTTACTTCTTGCTCCCTCAATTGCAGTAGCAGTTATTCTCTCCTTTTCTTCTTCAGTGAGTCTCCTCACACTGTATTGAACAGGCACCTCAACAAAATGTGGCTCAGTATAATCTTCTTCATAATCTTCTTTAGAGTCATAGAAGATCTGTTGTTCAGCCATATGGACATTATATTTCTGATTTGAAACATCATATTCATAACCTTCATCCTCTGAAGATGAGTACCCTTCCTCCATATGGTAAAAGGTGTTTGAAGTCAAATAAACCTTGTGATCTTCTCCATTTTTCTCCATCAAAATTCCCTCTTCTTGCATCCTTTGAGCTTCAACACAATAGTCTAGAGAATGTGGCTGATTGCAAACTTCACAAAAGTAATTATTACTCACCATGTAAGTTCCCTTCTTGCTCAACGGATCAGGAGTCTCTTTGCTTCTAGGCCTGGCTATTATAGGTTTCTCATCTTTCCAGTTTGTATTGTAAGGCATATCATGCAACCTCGGCCTTTCATTCTTGTTCTCATTTCTGTATGTATTCTCTTGTCTGTACTAATAATTATTGCTTTACTGAGGAGGCCTCATATTGTCTCTTTTACTAATTATACTAGCAGCCTTCCTGTTGTTTTCAATTGTCAGTGCTATCTTTTGTGCTTCAGCCAAATCTCTTGGAAATCTATTCCTTAATTCGTACCCTTTTTTAGGATAAAAAGCATTTAAATAAACACTCAATGCTATAGAATCTGACAATCTTGATCCAGGAGGTACCTTAGTCTGCAACTTATTGAATTTTCGATTGAAATCATAAATTGAGTCATTCTGATTTTTTTGAATTTGCATTAATTCATGAAGAGTAGCATCTGGAGCATTTTGATTTCCATATTGCTCTAAGAATTTGTCTTGAAATGCTTGGAGAGAATTAATTATGAATGTTGGTAGGCTATTGAACCAATCCCTGACATCTTCAAGAAGTGACATCATGAACAGCTTCATGTGTAAATCTTCATAAGGAATATCTATATCTTGGATGAAAACATTAAAACTCCTTAGATGTACTTTAGCTGTGATTGCATTACTCCCTGTAAATTTAGGCACCATATTCCTCCAACTTCCATCCATAGGGTAAGGATATAACTGAAAACCAGCTAAATCAAACTGTTTGATCATGGTTGTATGCTGGTGAGGGGGAGGCATAGGTGGATGCTAATACTGATGCATGTGATTATTATATTGTGCATTATGCTGTGGGATATAATGCTGACTAGGAGGTGGATACATACCTGTATGCTATGTGGGAATGCGAGGCGGATGATTTGGCTACTTGTGATGATTTCTCGTCTGATGGCGAGGAGATACAGGTGGACCAGAAGGCCCTGCAACATGATTTCCCTACTTATGAGGTGGCACATACTTTGGGGGGCGATCAGCTGTCTGAGCAATGTTTTGATTTTTCTGCAATTCAAATTATTTCATTGCTTGTATCATCTAGGCCTTTTCCTATTCTTCTCTCTCCTTCTTCTGAGATTCAAACCATGCTTTGACTTCCTCATAAGTCAAATATTCATAATCTGTTTGAGAAATTACATTCTCATTAATCTGGTTTTGATCATTTTCCATTTTCTGATCATATTCATGTTGAATTCTGATTCATTCAGCCTCAAGTGTAGCTTCAATCTCAGCCATTTTCTGAGGATCAAGAGAAGTGAAAGGATTTCTTCGATCTTTAGGGGTGCAAAGTTCTGCACTTGAATTATCTCTCCATGTATCATAGCGATCATATGTTTCACAATGTGCTCTTGATGTTTTATCTTTGTCAGTCATGCACATGTCCTCGCTTATCCCTTTTCCTTTATCCACCTTGTCGTCTTTGTGTGTCCATTTACTACTGCCAGTAGGAGCTCCAATATGACCTCCCCTATACTGAGATCTTCTTCCATTCATGCTGAATAGTTGCAAAATTTTTGTCAGAGTCGCCACTCACTTTTATCAAAAAATGAGAAAATACTTGATACTTCTTGTTCCCAGCAGAGTCTGTGCAAGATTTTTGACTCTATGATTAAGGCTTTGATTTTGATTGTTCCCCAATAGATTCACCAATTTGTTAGCTCTCAAAAATGCAGGCTGAATGCCTTAAGAGGCTGCTAATCTCTTGATATGCTTTATGGTAACAGACAAGGTCAAAAGAATTCAACCTTCTACTCTTTAGGTGCTGCAAAACCTGGGTGGGTGTACCTCTCTGAATTGTGTAGACTTAACTTGTGATTATCCTCTTAAAGTAATTTGTTCACAATGGCAATGGGAGGTGAAAAAATGAAATCCAACTTGAAAACAGTAACACTATTTTGACCTAAATCCTAAAATGAATGCTTGATTAACAGATGTAGAGAAAACTAAATGAGTTCAAATGGTGAAATGTAGAGACTAGTGCCTTGTTGGGTATGCGGAGTCAAATGAGATCAAGATGAGCAACACTTCTCTGAGAGAATTCAAATAATCTGGCATATATTATGCTTACAACATGTATAAACATGCAAGAATGTGATTACTAAGTTCTACTTGAATAATCCAAATGAATCTCTCTAGTTTCTATGATTAACTAAAAGGATTTAGTCTTTACTTGAAAGAACCAATCAATCAATCACACAAGTACAACAAATGTGCATTGATAAATTGAATACAAACTTGTCATATCAATTTAAACAACCAAAAAGAATCCATCTTGGAGACAACTTAGTAATCATTTTATTAAATTCAATAGATAATTGATACTAGACATGTGTAGCAACATCAATTGACATTCATAAATACCTCCATTTTAAAACATGCATCATAGCCTCTGATTTGATAAATTTACTATTTTGTATCCATATAATTTGCCTACTATGTCGAATAACTGATAACTCGTGATTGTTTGACAATTACAAAAATGCCTTTTTATACACCAGCATGAGAAAATAAATCATCTTGAAATAACATTTCGGCCCTCCATAGAATTCGGGCTCCAATTGTGTTGGCCTGCAACAGTCATCCAAATAGATTCACGTCAGCCACAGTGTTTATATTTTTGTTATTCATCAATGAACAGTCGACGAGACACAATATATAGTCATGCCAAAGGAAATTCAATCGTTATCATCCTGTGTGCTCCTTTGTTTTATTCGCATTCACTGTAACTCATCTGGGTCAGTGAGATGTCACTTAGACCATTTTGTGTCTTACCGATATTCCTCTTACCACTTGTTTATCATTTTTCTATCGTTACACCAAAGCCATGGAGTACCCTTATGTTTCGTCATTGTAACATTGCAATATTGGGGAGACAATACATCGAGATCATTATGTCAAGTCGAAAGACATTCATCATTTCCAAGTTGCCAACACTCTCACCGAAATATAGTCACCATTCACTTTTTCCAAGACCATACTCAATCAGGAAGAAACTATATAGATTGCTCAATGTTACACTGAAGGTATTCATTCATATCGAGTCGTTGTGACACTCCAATTGTTATGCCAAAAAAGTGACCTCTGCCTCCATTCGGTGAGACCCAGGGCACCTCGCCAAGACCACATATCAAAATCAAAAAGTCACACCGAGTGTTACCTTTTGTGATATTCATCTTCACCAAGAGAAACCAAATCTTACACCGAAAGCCACTCGAAAGAACCCCCATGCTTCGTTGGTGAGACAAATACAAATCGTCGTGACCACTCACCGAAGACACCCTAGGCTCATTGAAAGATCTATCAAAGGAATTCCATGTGTAGGGTCAGCGAGACCGAAGGTCACTCGCCAAGACCTTACAATGCTAGCTATATCTCTTACCGAGCTTGATCCTTTAGGTGTCGGTCGGTGAGACAATTAGAAGTCACTAAGACCTCAGCTCGAAAGTAATGTGTTAGGCTGAAGAAAATCCTCAATCCTCTTGCCGGTAAGACTCCTCTTGATATAATCCTTTTGCACACTATCGGTGAAAATTACTGAGTTTGCTAAGACTTTTACCGAAGCTGTTAACTCTTGCCGATAAGAATCCTCCAAACGCGGGTCAGCAAGACAAGAAGATATCGTTATGACATTTCACCAAGAACAAAATCCTTTGCCGATATGTGCACTACCCTTTTTTGCTGAGACAACACGAATATCATGCCGATAGCTACCCACAGGAAAATTCCAGTCGCTGTGACAAAGAACATGTCTTGCCGATACACCTGAAACAAAAAATATTGGCAGAAAAACATAATGGGTCGAGGAGACCCAAACAAACTTATGTCGATAGGTTCAATAAGATGGAAAATGCACAACCCAATGGATTCTATAGGGAAATATGGGCAGAATGTGGGTAAAGCACATGAAAATGAGGGAAATGTGCCAAAGGTAAACTTCACATGGAGACTCAGGGGGTATGAAAATATGTAAAAATCATCAAATTTTGATAGTTCCAATAGATGGTAGGAGAGAGGGTGGGACAGGGTGGGAGAGAGTGGGAGAGAGTGGTACAGGGTGGGACAAGGTGAGAGAGAGTAGGAGGCATCGTGAATGTCATGCCCTTCTCGATGAGTAGGAAGTTAGGGTCTGAGCCCACTCCAAAAAAATAAAAAGGTTATCTAGTTAGATAAAACATAAGTTAATGTGGTAGGAGAGCTTAAAAATATCCATGTACAGATTGGATCTGATCCAAGGATCCAAACTTATGTGGATATCCAAGTCGCAAATATCCTAGAAACCTATGGTATGCTCTTGAGCAGAGACCTGATGAAAAGTCTAGGTGGATATTTGTCTTTGGATTTCTCACACATGTGGCTGCCTTGGAAAGGAATAGAAAGCTAGATCAGAATTGAAAGTAAGCCCAGGCTCAAACCCATGATCACTGAATATGATTCCCCTAATGAGGTAGCCTATTTCAAAACCGAGATAGGAGTTTACAAGTAGGAGGGAATCATGACCTTTTTAGTACTTCATTATGATGACTCACCCCTTTCATAGCAAAGTGACCCAATGATTACTGTTAATCAACAAGTCCTAACAAGGATGTTACAACAAGATAGGCTAGTACTGGGAGAGGAGGTTGATATGTGGAGTCTCCTACTTCCTAACTGGTGTAGGGTGCATTACCATAATCATTCTGAGTTAACTTGCCAACCTTATGTAGATATCTTAAAACATGTCTCCTCGGTAGAAGAAACTGGTGAATGTCAACCCCAGACCCCTACTAATGAATTTCCATTTCAAGCAAAGGATGCAACCATCCTTACGAGAGTCAGCTCTGCTTAGAGGGAATCATCTTCTCAACTTGAGCAGACTCAGGTTTTGTGTTATGAATTACCACTAGAGACTGAGGAATCTCAGTCTTTGCCAATTACACTTATCCCGGAAACACTTCCAATGCCTAGGGCATTGGTGACAAAGGTACTAAATCATGACCTAGCTCAAGGGGAGGTTCAAGAATCACTTCCTGAACAAATTTTCAATTCAAGAGAATCTTCTGATAAATTGTGCCCCCAGTTACTTTCAAGTACTGATGATCAACACCAGTCCAAGCCGCCATATACTTCTGCCAAGAAAAAGACTGTAGGCCATAAAAAGAAAGAGATCCCAACCCCAGATCAATTATGGATTTTGAAATTTGATGGCTCTAAGTCCAAATTAGGAAGTGGAGCAGGGGTGGAATTAACCAATCCAAAGGGGAAGACTTACTTTGCTTCCTATAGGCTACAGTTTGGTTGCACAAACAATGTGGCAGAGTACGAAGCACTTGTTAGGGGTTTAATGTTTGCTCATAAGAAAAAGGTCACATCTCTTATGGTGATGGGGGACTCTGAAGTCATTATCAAACAGGTTCGCAACCAATATACTTGCCATAATAAAAGATTGGCTGCTTACAGAAATAGGGTTTGGAATCTGATCGGGGACTTTGATGCTTTCAGAATTACTCTGATTCCTAGGGAGCAAAATCAGATTGCAGATGCTTTGGCAGTTACTACTAGTACTTTGGAGCCTATGCAGGACTCCAAATTGAAAAGATTTCCAGTTGAGCTAGTTTCAATCCCAGCAGTCCCTAATAATGTTCGCAATTTTCAAGTCTTTGAGGATGACCAACACATACTTTCCTTCATGGCAAGTTCAGATGTCTTTGAAGGGCAGATCATAGATGAATCGGATAGAGATCAGGGAGAATGGGACCCTAAAGGTTGTGATACGGGGGGAGTAATGAACTTAAAGAGTAACAGCATCCCCAAGGGGATGGTAGCCTTAGAAAGGATATTTGATTATGATCCTCGGGCTCGGGAGAGAGTGCTAATGCAAAGTGAAGGAGGGAAGTACAATTCTACTAATTTGGCTTATTCGGGTCCTGAAAGAAGTGTCCTTATAGGTAAGACCTGCCCCGAGGAGATCAGAAATGAGATAATTAAAGTGTTAAAAGAAGATATTACGACAATTTCTTAGAGCTATGAAGATTTGAAGACTTTTGACACCTTTGTGATCACACACACAATACTGTTGAAACCAAAAGCCAAGCCCTTTCGTCAAAGGAAAAGCCTGGTCAATGCCTTGATTGAACCATTCATGCAAAAGGAAGTGAAAAAAAATTATCAACAAGAATCATCTTCCCAATAAGGCACTCCACATGGGTGGCCAATCTAATTCCAGTGTGTAAGAAAAGTGGGGAGATCAGTTTGTGTGTTGACTTCAGAAACTTGAACAAAGCCTCAGAGAAGGATAACTATCCACTTCCTTCTCTTGATGAGGTGTTACAAACTGTTAATGGATCCCAGATGATGTCATTTTTAGATGGCTATTCTGGGTATAACCAAGTGTTGGTCAGCCATGAAGACAGGATGAAGACTGCCTTCACTACAAAGTGGGGGACATTTTCCTATCGATGCATGCCATTTGGCCTCATTAATGTTGGAGCTACCTTTCAGCATGCAATGGATGTGGGTTTTAAGGATTTGATAGGTAAGTGTATTATTATATATGTGGATAACTTGACAATTTTTTCCAAGAAGAGAAAGGATCATGTTGCTGATTTAGCCAAGGTCCTTAAAAGATGTATTAGCTATGGAGTATCTCTTAATCCCAAGAAGTGTGTCTTTAGAGTTTCTGAAGGGAAACTTCTAGGGCATGTGATATCAGAAAAGGGAATATCCATAGATCCCAATAGATTTGAGGCTATCTTGAAATTGATGATGCCAGGTAGTAAAAAGAAGATGAGGTCCTTCTTTGGGAGGATTAATTTTTGAGGAAGTTCATAACAGGGTTTGCAGAAATTGTCAAACCCATCAACAAGATGATGAAGAAAGATGCTAAAATTGAATGGAGCAATGAGGCTAGATCTGCATTCTCACAGATTAAGCAATCAATATTTGAGGCACCGGTCTTGACCAGCCCAGATTACCTAAAGCCCTTTTACATTTATTCATTTGCATCTAATCATTCATGTGCATTAGTCCTAACACAATGCAGAGGTGAAGGAGATGAAAGGCCAATTGCCTTCATGAGCTCGCCATTCAAGAATGCAGAAGTCAGGTACCCACCCTTGGAAAAATAGGCCTTTGCATTGGTACGAGCAGTAAAAAAGTTTAGGCATTACATTTTGAGAAGCCAAGTTATTGCTATAGTGCCTGATCCAGCAATTAAGTCTCTCCTTATGCAAAGTGAATTGGGGGAAAGAAGAGGAAAATGGATGGCTATCCTGCAAGAGTATGATTTAGAGATCCATCTAATGAAACTTGTCTGAGGACAAGGTTTATCAAAGGCCATGGCAGAGGTTGACAAGAATATTACCTGTCAGTAATATATTGTGCACTCATTTACCAAGGACCCATGGTATACTGACTTGATCTTCTTCCTTCTAAATAACAGATGCCTAGAAGGGATGAATGCTACCCAGAGAAGGGCACTGAGGATGAAGAGTGCTCATTACATGCTCAAAGGAGGGGCTCTATACAGAAGAAATTATGAGGGGGTGTACCTACAATGTTTGGATCAGCAAGAAGCTAAGCATGCCATGGCTGAATTCCATGGTAGGCATGGCACAAGACACGGGTTAGCAGATTCCTTGGCTCATCAAATCCTCAGGTCAGGATATTATTGGCCCCATGTGTTCAGGGATGCACATCAACATGTCAGGACATTTCATGCATGTCAGACTTCTGCATCAAAGGAGCGTAATCCAACAATGCCTCTACAACCAGTATATGAGGTAAGACCATTTTCCCAATGGGAACTGGATTTTGTTGGGGTAATTAATCCTAATTCTTTTGCAAGACACAAATTCATCCTAACTGCTACAAACTATTGCACCCGTTGGACTGAGGCTCAACCATGCAAGAAGAACACCACTGATGTGGTTATCAAATTTCTCACTGAAAATATTGTTACCAGGTTTGGAGTGTCGTTCGCCCTGGTATGTGACAATGGCCCTACCTTTTCATCTGCTGAATTTATACAATGGGCTTATGAACATAAAATTATCTTCAAATATTCCTCTAACTATTGTCCTTAGGGAAATGGTGTAGCAGAATCTGCTAACAAGAATCTGTTAGAAGTGATAAAGAAGTTACTTGAAAGTAATCCTAGAGACTGGCATACCCAGTTAAGATTTTCCTTATGGGCAGATCAAACCCGTATTAAGGTTGCTCTAGGAAGTTCCCCTTTTAAATTGGTCTATGGCCAAGATCTAGTTTTCCCCATACACTTACAGATACCTGTTCTTAAGTTCGTGCAGGAGTTTTATACAAGAGATGACCGGATTGAGGTAAGACTAAATAACCTTTTAAACATGGAAGAACAGAGAGATGCTGCTCTACAAGAGTTTTTCAAGCATCAGGCTGTTGTCAAACGTTGATTTGACAGAGCTAAGATTAAGGCATTCAGAATCTCAGACCTAGTGTTGTTGTGGGACAAGGCTAAGGAGAAAAAGGGTGATCATCAGAAATTTGATAGACTCTGGCTAGGTCCATATCAAGTAGCCGAGATCTTGGATGAGAATGCTTTTCGTTTGAGCACCTTGATGGGAGAACATGTTCCATTGCTAGTCAATGGGCAGTTTCTCAAGCATTACTTCGGCTCGTAAAGGTTTGAGTTTCTAAATTGATTGTATATATGTATTTTGAGTAATTACTGGTTCTTTGCTTCCTTTTTGTTGTTTGTTTGTTGTTTCTTTCTTTCTTTTTGTTTCCTTTGTTGTTTTGTGTGTATTTTTGTCTTCTTTGGGGATTCTCATTTCTTTCATCTTAAAACATTGGGGTTGTTATTCAAAGAATGTTGTGGGCACTAGGAGAGAAATTGGTTTAGGCATTTTTGGGCATATGTGTCGAAAGATTTTGTTCTAAAGCTCATGCCTTATGGTCATTTTAGCATGAGTCTGAAGGTTATTGGGAGTAAGGTATATTGTAGATAACCTCCTGAACTATCATTGAAATCTGTCACAAAATAGATAAAACATCCGACTATAAAGTGCCTATTCATCTCAGGGTGATTATATCTTCGATTCAAGTGAAAAATCCGTTTCCCCAAAACTATCATGGGATTCACTGTAGTTTTCAACCCACATCTCAAACTATTAAAGTCTTTGTATTGAGGAGGTTTTTGAAAAGAATTTTCACAAGTAAGGCCTGTAAAAGAAATAAGAAAAAAGAGAAGCACTAAGATAAAAGGAAAACTCAATACAAAATGGGTAATTCAAGTATCTCTATCGAGGCTATGGAAGCCTGACTAGTAGTAGAGCAATGCTTTGAGAGAACTAGAGGTATCTTTGTCGGGGCTATGGACACCTGACTGGCAGCGGAGCAATACCCAGGATTTCATTGCACGACAGTTGAAGGACTCAACCCATGTAGCTTGGATCGTAGATATAGTTGTTTAGGTGTGGAGAAAGCTCAAATAAAGAAGGATGCACCATAAGCATGCACACATTCAGATTCAAGCAGTAGTTTATGTTGGTTCTACATTTGAGATTCCAGTTCAACTTTACTTAAATATTCTGATCACACTTAAGTTAACATGTCTCATGAATTATAAGTTTTGGGGTGATTGAATTCTTCAATATCTTAAAAATGGGTAAACCATTTTTCCCAGCCAAGTCGCCATTTGTTATGCCTTGCATAACCACCCCATTTTATTTTATTTTGGAACAAAATGGGTCCCCCTTTTCTTTTCTTTTGGTCATCTTTGGTTGTCAAGTTGGGTCTTAGGAGTTCTTTGTTTTTTGCTCCTAAGTCTTTCTTTTGTTCTATCGGAGGCGGGTCCGGAACCAAATCTAGACATGGAACTATTTCAAGGTTTCTAGTTCGGATATGGTTCCAACTCCGACTCCGCCTTCTCTGTTGTTTCATTTTTGTTTTATTGGTTGTTTTTCACTAACACTTGGGTTGGTCCATCCTCCTATTTGTTGGTCGTTTCCTTGTGTTTTTTTTTTTTTTCTCATGCAGGATTGGAACTCACATGGGAAGTTTCAAGTTTCCATTTTTTTTGTTCCCGTCCTGACTCCGCTTCCACTCTTTTTCTTTCTCGCTTTCTTTGTTGTTTGGGCCGGGTCCGGTGTTCACTTTGGTCTCGCTTCCCTTGTTCTTGTGTTGTTCTTTTCTTTTTGGTCAGGACTGGATCTGGACCTGGAATCGAACTTCAAACTTTGTGAAGTTCCATTTCGGTTTTGTCTCCGCCCCCATCTTCGTTTGTTGTTTTCAGTCAGTCTTTTTGTTGGGACCGGATCCGGGGTTGGAAATGAAATATGGAACTTTTTGTAGTTTCTCTATCTTGTTCCCGACCTGGCTCCATGTCTGCCTTACCTTTTGATGTTCGTGGACTTGACTTAACTGTCTGTTCATGTTGTTGGCTCCATCCCCGATCTACCGCATTTATGGCATTAAATGTAGCCTATTGGCATGCACGAATTATTGATTAAATGTTTAATTATGCTTAAACTACCTCATTGTTATTATTATGTGAATTGTTTAAGCAAATTACAGCCAAGAGAGTCTCGAGAGAATTGATTTGATCACAGGGGTGAATTGCGGAGCGAATCTTGGTGAATTTCTGGTCAATCCTAAGGAGCATTTTGAGGTATGTTTCTTTTGCTTTTCTTCTTCCCTTTTGTTCTTTCGCTTGTGTCATTTTAGCATATTCGCAAGAGGGTTTATTCTGTGAATTTTTTCGCTTGGTTGGTGTTTGTTTCTGTTCTTTTTGTTATGTTTGCTTGTTTCTTTCTTTTTTGTTCCGTTCTATTTCGTTGGGTTTGTTTTCTTCATTTGTCATTTTTGCTTTGTTGTTTGTTCTGCTGTCACTTTCGTGATAGGTCCATTTTTTCATGCTCTAGTTTGGACTAGGGTTTCGATTTTGAAGGGGTTTCCTTGCTTGGGTAATGAATTTCATTTTTGGGACCCTGTTCTGGTTTTCTCGCGTCGCTTTTGGGTTATTCGTACGAATTTTCTGTTGTTCCCTAGTTTTTGGAAATGATGTATCGGGTGAATTAGGGTTTTGTAATAAAACCCTTTTTCATGGTTTTAATGACTTTTGTATGGAGGAATTGTTGGAGGGTTAAGCTGAGCTATTTCTAGTTTCCGTTGGGGCCTGTATGACCTAGGTTTTAGGGCCCATATGACCACTTTTTTTTGAATACTCTTCATTTGCTGGAATTATTCCAATCCCATTCATTATTATGATAATTATCTTTACTTTAGTTGGAAGCGGATCCAAGGAGGAAGTTGAACTTGGTAGCTAACTTTTGGTTCTGGTCCGATTCCCGTTCCGGTCCCACTTCCAATCATGTTTTGGTTCCCATTCCAGTCTCGCTTCAGATCATGTTTTGGTTCCCGTTCTAATCCCACCTTTGATTGTTTTGTTCTTTGTCCAGTTTCAATCCCGGCCCCGTCGCATGATAAGAAATATCCTTTATGCCTAATACTTCTACTGTTCCACCTCCGATAAAGGCATGGTTTGACTAAGTAAATGTTATCTTAGGAGGATGGAATAGTGATTATATGATTGACTAATTTAGATGCTTTGTTCATCTAATACATGGAATTGCTACATGTATTAAGAGATGTTGGGAGCATCAGATGAGGCCTCTTAATGGAGCCAGCCAGGTGAAACTTCATGGCAAGGAGTTAGGCCAAAGAAGATCAAAGTGGAACAGCTCCCGTATACCTTGAGATGTAAGCATAGGGAGGTTGTCCTCACAACTAGCAAAATTGATTCTGACTGGACTGATATTACTGACACCAATTTGGGTCCTTTTAACTATGAAGAATTGCATGAGGAGACATTCACTAAGGAGTAGGTCACAGGAAGGACAGAAAGGATTGTTCAATCAGGACTGGCACATGTTGTACTCTTCCCCCTATCTATTCAATGTCCAAAGTTGATTCTTGCAGCAGCTGGAGCATATAACCCTGCTACTAGGCAGTGTGTGGATGTAAAGGGTAATGTCATTATTGACTTCACGCCTCCAATGATCAAATCCCTATTTCATATACCTAATCCCAAGAATCCTAAGCAATTGAATGAGGTGGAGGCTTTAAAGCTTTACAGTGATAATAAGGAGAGGAATAGGTTTCACATGAATAAGACTTGGATGAGGGTGGAGAAGAAGTCTCTGACCAAGCTTCCAGACTAGCCTAAGAGGGCAGACTTTAGTAAAGAAATTGTAGATATAATCATGTTCCTCTCTAGGGTGTTTGGTAAAAGGGATGCTTCACTATTTAAAGAATGGATGTTTCCTTTCATTCAAACTATTTTGGATGGGAGGCAACAATTTGACTGGTCAATGATAGTATCAGACAACATTCATATTCAGATGATAAAAGTGAGAGAAACCAAGCGTCTCTTTATGACCTCCTATGTAGTTTATGCAGCTGCCCGAGTGGGGATTTTTCCTGGACTTCAAACAGTAGGTATATTGGGGGAAGCCCAAGGACAGAAGAGAGTGTGGGAGTATTATAACCAGCTCACCTTGCAGGCATCAGAGCAACATTATAGAAGGGTTAATGATGCCTTTCTTTATGTCATTATTAACAAGCTTAATGGTGATGTTGGGTATAGGCTTAGCAGGGAGGCAATGGCTTTTGTGAATGAATGGGGGCATTGGTTTATCTAGTACCCCACATTCACCTATTTTAGGTTAGCAGGCTTTGATGGTCACCCCCATTTGCTACCTAGATGTTGTGGTGATAGGATCATTTTAATGGAGTTTATTTATCAAGCCTTGGCTGTGAATTTCCAGTTTAGCAACAAGCACAAGACTGGGTGCCATAAGTTTCCAATGAAGCTGGGGGCCTTTTGTTGTCCACACATTCAGGTAGCTAAGACTGTTTGTGATGAGTTAGTTTATTTGAAGTTGGGCTTGTACAGGGCCAGGAAATACTATGACCCCAAACATAAGATGAGGGCTTTGCTTACTAATGTCTTTGAGTAGCATTTTAATCTATTAGAGGATTTTTGGAAGGACTTGCAAGATGAGTATGATCTTAGGAAGAAGAATTATGAAAGGATACCTATCCCACTTATGGTTGAGTTTGGGATAAAGGAAGACATTCCAGAAGTATTGTTTGATGATGGGATTTTTTTGGATCCCGGGTACGATGCAGGCAAGATTGGTACTAAAGATCTTGATCCAATAGATTGGAATGCTGAGGAGACAATCGACATAAAGAAGATTGCAAGACCGGTGTTGGACAAGAGAATTCAATGGGTGAGTTTGAGGACTAATTAGGTCGAGGCTACATCGTCCAAGAAGAGGAAGGCTGCAGGTACCACCCAAGGATATAAAAGGGAAAAGAGAAGGATGACGCCTAAGGAACCTTTAGAGTTCATGCCTTCTAGTGCACAAGGTGAGGAGGTGGTTCCTCAAGATCTTCGAGAGGTACAGGAAGATGAAACAATTGCGGAGGTAGGTGCTTCTGCATCTGCTGCAGGGGAAGCACCTACTTAGCCCTCTGATGCACAAGAATTGGGCCAAGAATCACCAAAGGGAGCTCTCCATAGTGAAGCAGAAGTTTTAAAGCAAATGGAGGGTCAAATTGAGATACATAATACAGAAATGGATTCAGAAAAGACTGCATCTGATAAAGAGCATCCGACATTAAAATCTTTTGATATGATAGATGATGTAGGGACTGAGCACGTATTGATTGAGGAAGATCAATGGAAACTCTTTCAAGAGGCGAAAAGAGAAGCTGATGCTAAGGCACAAGCTAAGGCATCAGCTAAGCAACAGGAAGAGGATGCTAAGGCACAAGCTGAGGTATCAGCCAAGCAACAGGAGGAGGAGGAAAATGCACAATATGAATTGGCACTCAAGTAGAAGGAGTTGGAAGATAAGGTCAAGGCTGATGAATTGCCTCAACAACAACAACAAAAGGAGCAGGAACTCAAAATTCAAGAAGAAAGGGATAAGTTGATAATGCAGCAGAAAATCCATGACCTTGAGGAGGAAAAGGCTCAACAAAGAAGAGAAAAATAAGCTATTGAAGCTAAGCTCAAAGAACAAGAAGAAGCTTATAGGAAAAAGGAAGAGCAAGAATGTTTGAAAAGGGAAAAGGAGGCTGCTGAGATTGCTGAACATGTGAAGAAGTCCAAGGAGGCATGGGACTATGTTGAAGAATTGAAAAAGCAGCAAGATGAAATGTTAGAAAAGAAGAAAGAGGAAGAGGAATGTTTAAAGAAGGAGCTGGAGGCTAAGAGGCTGCAAGATCAAAAGGATAAAGAGGAAGCATAAAGGTTTACACAGGAAAGGGAGCAAAGTGATCAACAAAATGCACAGGAAGTTGATTCTCAACCAAGGCTTACATTGTTGCAACCTCTGTCTTCCACTACTGTTGCTTCTTCAGACCAGGCAACCGCTACTCCTATTGCTCCTACTTGGTTAAAAATGGACCTAGAGAGAAAACAAGTTGTTCAACCACAACCGCTGAATTGGGAAGAAATGATGAAAGAAATTGGGAAAGAGAAACCTAAGAAGAAGGCCCAGGTTCCCACTCCACTAGGCCTCACTGATGCTGAGAGATCATTGTTGAATGCAACTACACCAGAATGGAGAAGAGCCAGCTGATGATATGCAAACTACTGATTATCACTGGGAATAGTAAATGGGAAAGCCCACTGAGAAACCAATAGATGAGTTTGGATTGATATTGTGGCTTCTTCCAACCAAAAATCTAGATGATCATGATAAACAAAGGAAGCTGATGAGCTTAAGGCTCAATTGATCAGCTCCATGGTTTCTTGAGAAAGATGTTTCAAAGCCCCATTTCTCAACAAGATGCTCTTCCTAAATCCCCAGCTTTGTTAACCAAAAAGGAAGCAAATGATTTGGTCCAAAATGAAGAGAGAAAGCAAGTATAGGGGAATATAGTCGTTAAAAGATGAGCAACAAACTAAAGAGAGTGCAAATAACAACTAAAAACACCCTACACTTCAAGATTGGGCAAATGATAAACTCAACAACATAAAAATGGAACCTTTTACCTTGTAGAGTTGTTCTTTGGTTGGCCCTTCGATTATAGATGAGATGTATGCTCCTTGATGGCAAGTAGATGAAAGATGTGAAGTGTGAGATGCAAGATAGTTGGACAAAATGGATGCAAATGGCTAAGTGTAGATTGAGAAACAAAATTGCAAGAGTTTGGCTAGCAAAATGATCTCCCTCCCAAATGAGAGAAAAGATGGGGTATTTATAGGAATTTTGAGAATTCCTAGAAGAAATGGACGGTTGAGATTGACCCCCCACATGGCCAAGATGTAGGGCTATGGTGAGTTGAGAACTCACAAGCCCTCACATCTTGACATGTGGCAAGGGGAGAGGTTTGAGAAAGATGAGGTGGAGATGAGGTGTAAGGGAAGTACATGACATGGATGTACTTCAAAGTACCATTGGGATTTGGTCAAGATATCCTCATAAATGATGTCCTTGTCCCATGTGGGTGAGAGGACATGTGAGGAATTAAAAATTCCTCAAATATCCTCATGGGGAGAAAGAAAAGAATAAAGAATTCCTTTGAGTGCATTGGGGAATTAAAAGTGAATTAAAAATTCACATGGGGAAGTGGAGTGCTTTGTCCAAAAGGTGCGCCCTAATAAGGTT
This sequence comes from Sequoia sempervirens, assembly GCA_007258455.2. Lineage (NCBI taxonomy): Eukaryota > Viridiplantae > Streptophyta > Pinopsida > Cupressales > Cupressaceae > Sequoia > Sequoia sempervirens. The sequence goes on from VDFB02058242.1 coordinate 529,721,207, forward strand.
GACTCAAGGACACATCATCAAGTAAAGGACATGGGGAAGAGAAAGAACTTAATATTCCCTGAAAGGAGAGAGTGGAATTAAAAACCCCTCAAAGGACTTTGGGGGAAGACAAAAGGAATTCAAAAAAAAATCTCGGGGATGGGAAGAGCTGACTAAAGGGGTTGATTAGGCTAGCTGATGAGGGGTTAGAGGAAGGTTAGGTGGCTAAGAGAGATTAGAGGCCAACTTGCAAAAGTTGGAGGATGTGACACCTCCTAATCAAGGATTAGGCATGCATCCTACCGATGATTAGGAAGAAGGATTCAAGATTAAGATAATAAAAGATGGAGGATGTGACATGAGGAATTAAATAAATGTCCTATTTTATTAATTCATCGATGAAAGGAGGACAAAAGCGAGATATGCACATTGACAAATAATCTTAGGGATCAAGGTATTAGAAAGCTATTAATTAAATAATAGTAGTATTACTTAATTAACTAAAAATAAGATCTAAAGGGGATGAATCCGGATAAATTAAGTGTCCAAATTTAGATGTCTACATTTTTCCCCTCTTTGAGATGGTGTTACAAAGTAGCATCATTTCAAAGATCATTAAAACATAGAACCTAGAAGAAGATGGTTAGATTGGGAAAAATGCCCCAGTCATTCCTTTGAATGATTAGGAAGGGAAAAAGATGATGAAAATTAGGGATGAAGGATGCCCCCTCGAGAGGACATGTGGGTTCAAGAGAACACAGGTGGGCTCTCAAAATGGAGGAGATGATGCAAGGGAATACGGATGATGATGCAAGGAGAGAGTGATGAAGGAGATGAGGAAGCACAAATGGATGACCAAAGGTGATGTTGCCCCAGTCAAGGTACAAGCCAAAAGGGGGTTGATGAGGGATGGAGTGTTGTCAATGAGGGATCTCGAAACAACACGAGGATAGGGAAGGATACATCCCATTGAGTGGTATTGATGAGGGAAGGATACATCCCAAAACACCAATAAAGGATTGGGAAGGATACCTTCTGATGATGATGAAAGTGTTGTTGATGAGGGAAGGATACATCCCAAAACAACACCAAAGGGATAGGGAAGGATAATGATGGATGATGAGGATGATGATGATGGTTCAAGGTTGGTAACAAGGATTTGATTAGAGTATTTGTGTGAGATATGAGTTGATGAGGATAGGATTGAGATGTGAGAGAGGATGGAGAATGATGAAGGATGAAGGGATGGGGGGATTTGGATAGATGAGAGGATGGGGGAAAACATGCAAGATGATGTAATGAAAAGATGAGATGCAATTTTCCATTGTTAGGAGCATTGATTTTTGCTATAGCAGAAGACACAATACACCAAGGTATAAAGGACCAAGGTAGATTAGTGTCTAATGCATGAAACAAACAGATCAAACAAGAAGGCTATCCCAACACCCCAAAGTCGCGATGACCTTGGTCGGGCCAGGTGTTGGGATAACCACAAGCATAGAAGGATGCCCCAGCATAACACAAGACCCCAGGGATCTTGGTGGGTACTACGTGGGACAACCAAGAAGACAACAACAAAGAAAAGATCAATATACGCCCCTATGTTGACTAGTCAAAGTACACCATGATATGATGGATCAAGGTGACCATGAAAAGTGATGATAGGGAGCTCAAATGATAAACAAAAGCCAAAAGCATCAAAAGATCACAATCAATTGCAAATGTCCTTTGCCATAGGATCCAGGGGATGGATGGGATTGATGAGGTCTGTTAGGAAGGATGCATCCTGTTGAGACCGATGATGGATACTAAGCTAAGAGACCAATATAACACAGGATATTCAGAACCGATTGGATATGATGATACAAGTGGATCTTGTTTGTTAAGAACCAGCTAGATGAGGGCATAGCTTGACGACACGACACAAGAGACATGACACATGATAGGAGACTGACACATCCTAGCAACCTAGGGGCTTAGGGGCCGATCAAAGATTAGCCCTGCCTACGTGAAAGCACAGAGCCCTCGTAGTTTGACAAAAGGCGGACAACTGACCATGGATAAAAGCAGAAAGAGGATGATGAAGACCAATGGTCGATGAAAAATACTGGACAGACAAAAGCAGAAAGGTCGATGACAGATGATAGAGGAACAAACGGATAAAGCCCCAGGGGCAGATCAAATGATCAACCTTGCCTATGTGAAAGCGCAGGGGCAACGTAGTTCAACCAAAGGCCAAAGACAAATGATGGAAAAAGGATGACCAATAGAGAAAATGATGGGACCAATAGGATGAGATAAGATAGACCTGTTAGATTGGATCGGAGGATGATGGTGATCACGAAGCTCAGGGATGGGATAGTTATCCAAGTCATCAAAAGAGGAACTAGGAGGATGATAGGATGGATAGATGAATGATGAGATAGTAGGCTATAGCTAGATACCAATGACAAGGGATTATAAGATGGGATGAGGAGAAGGAGATGAGGATGGGAAGATGAAAAGGATGGGGGAGATAGGTAGGGATGGAATAGTGATACAGGGATGTGATGGTGGATGGATATGAAGATAGGGATGGGGGGGTAGAAGAGATTGGATGAATAGAGGGGATTGGCTAGGTAGATGGATAGATGCTAGGATGGATGGAGAATGATAAGGAGGTTAAAAGGAAGGTTTGGATGTATAAGAAGACGAGGACAGGAAGACACAAGGGATTGGTAGGAAGACAAAGATGGGGATATGAAAGGGAGTGTTTTGATGGATGGATAGGAAGATGAGGATGGGGATGGGGATATAATGATAAGGAAATGAGGATAGGGGAATGGAAGGGAGTGATTTGACAGGATGAATGATGTCTCCAAGGACTATAGCACAAAGGAAGATAGATGCCCCCACGCTAGATAGGTCATGTGCGAGGAGGCATGAAGGATGCAAAAAAAAAGGATAGGAAAATGAAGGAGCGAAATGGATGAAGATAGGATGGATGGATAAGAAAGGGAGATGGAGGGTAGTGTGACAGGTGGATTAGGAAGGTAGGTTGAGGGTAGTGTGATGGGTGGATTAGGAAGGTAGGTTGAGGGGAATGTGTGCTAAGAGGTGTCCAAAGCATGTTTATATGTTTTCCCTTATTGTTACCAAGATCACAAGGAGGATGGAAGAATGGGGATAAGTGAGATATGCCAAGAAAAATGTGTAAGATAGGGAGGATGGAGGGGATGAATGAAAAGGATGTATAGGATGGAGACGGGTGCATAGCTGGAAGCAAAGCGGATGGAGGGAACGCAAATCAGGAAGTTTCCCCCAAGTGCAGATGGGGATTTACGCATGACGCCTATTTGCCAGGTTTTCATCATGGTACTTATCCAAGGCGCTTGTTTTCCAAGTTGTCACCATTGGACGAATTATTTCTCTTTACTATTTTATTTGTTGATTTTCCTGGAGTTTTTGACTTTTCTGGATTTTTCGACTGTTCTAGATTTTTGGATAACATGCAAAAGGAGATGGATAAAGATAGGGAGGCGAATAAGTGGTTTTAGAAGACATGCGATAAGGATATGGGTGAAGGACTCAAGCATCAAGTTCTATATCAGGTATTAAGAGCCCATGTTCGAACCGACTATTGGTTGTTGGTACAATCTTATGAGGATAAATGGATTATGCAAGAGGATGAATTAGAGGGATTTGATGGGGGAGATACGTGGGATAATGGGTGGGATGTTGGAAAGTGTATTGATGGAATGATGGGGTGGATATGTGATGGGGAGATGTGTTTAGGACCAACATTGGCACATGTGGTGGTGGATGTGAAAAGATAAAAGGATTAATGGATGGAGAATGCGGGGATAATGGAGGAGACAAAATAGTTTATTTTGGGACATAGGGGCCCAAAATAAATGTAGGAGAGGGTGGATGAAAATGATTAGCTTTTGGACCTGACCTCCCGAAGGTGAAATTTCAAGTTTTTACTAATTGTTCTTTGGTAAATTAGGCACATAGTTTAATTAGAAGGGTCAACAAACCTTGTTTGGCGTGCTTGTGGAAGGCTATTTGATGTATCCAATCCCCTTGCACCATTTGGTGATCCTGGGTGACGAGAAATCGTAGCTTTCCAAGTCCTTTGAGTCACCCTATTTCCATTTTCTTAGTGGGACCTGCTTGGGGATTTCATCACCCCAAGGGACGATTCCAACCACGCGTACCGGCGGGGTATATAAAGGGGGGAGAGCAAAAGTTGTACCTCAATCCAACCACGTTGTAATTGGTGAAATGACGTGAAGAGTTGGTCCGAGCCTTTAATATCTTGCTAAGGTTCCTGACTCACGCTTGTAATGGGTTGGTGTTCACGGTTTGGGCCTCACGTACTGGGTGTATATCGAGGACTCCTTAGTAACCATGTTCATCCTAGAGTAGAAGACTTTGTTGGCCATACCCATTTCTACTAATCTTAGGGTTGTGTTGTCTGAATTGTCTTTCTCGTGCAAAACCAGTCATTTTCAGTTTAACCAAATCTTTTTATCAATGTTTGCTATATTTTGGGTCCTTTTCCTTACTCATCCATCAAAAAATCAAGCTTAAACTTATCCTTTGGCGGACCTAACCTTATCCTTTGGCGGACCTGCCCCATCCTTTAGCAGACCTAACCACATGCTGTGGCAGACCTGACCTCATGCTATGGCGGACCTAACCTTCTGCTCTTTCTTCCCGGGGCCACCATTTCCACATTGTTTATCTGATTGACTCCGTTCAAAAATAGTTCTCATTTTTTCGTGCTCTTTCCGATGATATATACCACTCCCTACTTTTGAGAAGTTGCCCGGGACCCCTTTTTCATCCCCCATCTCCCTTTTCTAAACGTCCATACGTCCATTCACCATCCTAAATGAACATTCGAGCATCCTTTATGAGCTCTCTTTCACTCATTCTGAATTTTGGGTCCTTTGCCTTACTCATCCATCAAAAAATCAAGCTTAAACTTATCCTTTGGCGGACTTGACCTTATCCTTTGGTGGACCTGACCTTATCCTTTGGCGAACCTGACCCCATCCTTTGGAGGACCTGACCTCATGCTATGGCGGACCTGACCTCATGCTGTGGCGGACTTGACCTCATGTTGTGGCGGACCTGACCTCATGCTCTTTCTTCCCGGGGTCGCCATTTCCACATCGTTTATCCGATTGACTCCGTTTAAAAACAATTCTTCTCATTTTTTCGTGCTCTTTCCGATGACATATACCACTCCCTACTTTTGAGAAGTTGCCCGGGACCCCTTTTTCATCCCCCTTCTCCCTTCTCTGAACGTCCATACATCCATTCACCATCCTAAATGAACATTCGAGCATCCGTTCTGAGCACTCTTTCACTCATTCTGAATTTTGGGTCCTTTGCCTTACTCATCCATCAAAAAATCAAGCTTAAACTTATCCTTTGGCGGACTTGACCTTATCCTTTGGCGGACCTGACCTTATCCTTTGGTGAACCTGACCCCATCCTTTGGCGGACCTAACTTGCCGACCTGACCACATGCTATGGCGGACCTGACCTCATGCTGTGGCGGACCTGACCTCATGCTGTGGCGGACCTAACCTTCTGCTCTTTCTTCCCGGGGCTGCCATTTCCACATTGTTTATCCGATTGACTTCGTTCAAAAATAGTTCTTCTCATTTTTTCGTGCTCTTTCCGATGACATATACCACTCCCTACTTTTGAGAAGTTTCCCGGAACCCCTTTTTCATGCCCCGTCTCCCTTTTCTGAATGTCCATACGTCCATTCACCATCCTAAACGAACATTCGAGCATCCATTCTGAGCACTCTTTCACTCATTCTGAGTCCTCCTCCCCTCATTCTGAGAATCATTCATCCGTTCCGAGCACTCTTTCGCTCGTTCTGAGTCCTCCTCTCCTCGTTCTGAGAGTCATTCATCCATTCCAAGAGCTTGTTCGCTCGTTCTGGGTCTTCCTCCCCTTGTTCCGAGAGTCATTCATCCATTCTGAGCACTCTTTCGCTCATTCTGAGTCTTCCTCTCCTTGTTCCGAGTGAACGTTCATCCATTTCACATCTTGGTCTATCATTTCGAACTCTTGTTCTATCATTCCAATCATTCATTTACTCATTTCGAGTAAACATTCATCTATTTCGAACCTTCGTCTATCATCACAAGCTTTTTTTTTCCATTCTGATCATCTGTTTTACTCATTTCGAGTAAACGTTCATCCATTGCAAACCTCCTTCAATCATTTCAAACTCTCATTCAACAATCTTGATCAATCGTTTACTCCTTATGAGTGATCTTTCATCTATTCCAAACCTTCACCTTCTTGTCCTGAGGATTCTTTTCATCTATTCCAAAACTCTTCTACCTTTCCTATTTCTGGCAATCATTCTATCCACGTGAGCAGCCATTTATACATTCCGAAAGAAGTTGTTCTCACTTGTTTTGATTTCCGGGCCATTTGTCTATTTTACTATTCGCTCTCTAATCAAATTCTCCTCATTACTTTCTATCTAAATCTCTTGGAATTCTATTTCGGAAGAGCAAACCCAACCTGATTCTCAAGTAAGTTCGATTCTGGACAAGTTAATATCAAGATCCACTTAGGATTGTCATCCATCCTAAGTTAATCATTATCGTCGGCCCAATCAATTCATTTTCAATCTCAAAGTGGATTCGGTGCCGCAATCATCTCTTTATCATTTAATCCGATCAATCAGCATCCTAAGTCACCTAGGGTAATCTCTGAACGGCATTTAAAGTCCCTTTTGTCATCCTATCTGATTCATCAATCGATCTTATCAATCATCAATCAATCCAATCCAATTGCATCCAATCACATCCCTATCCAATCACCTTTGACCCAATCAATCTACTTCCATCTCAGAGCAGATTCGGTGTCGAGGTCATCCTTTAGTAATCAAATCCGATCATCAAAATCAATCTCATCGCATCATCTAATCATCCTAATCTGAGCTTTAATTCAATCCCGATTTGAGCTTAACCTAAAATTTTAGCTTGACCTTTAGTCTGTTCCCATCGAAAACCATCCTCCATCCCTTTCATCATTATGAATCCTTATTCTCCATCAATAGTAGTCAAGGGAAACCCTAATTACGTCAACGATGATAATGAAAGTCTTGTTGATCAAGAGGTATACGACATAGATCCCCTTGACACTATCATTGCTAGTAAGCTTTCTCCACCCACATTCCAAAATCCAATCACCCCATTAAGTTATCCCATCATGTCTTCATCTATGCCTAATCACACTCTTTATGCTACCTTTGACAAGGGATGTCCACCATATCCATCATATCCTTCATCTACATCATCCCCTTATCCTAGTTTTCCATCACAATTCCTATCTTGATCCCCCCATCCACATCCTCTTATCTCAACTCTTCATCCACATGTACCTACTCAAT
>VDFB02058242.1:529728702-530106725 GCA_007258455.2 Sequoia sempervirens
TATTTTATATATTAGTAATATATATATATATATATTTAAATATTTATAAATTAACTAAAATATTGAAATAATATTTAAATATTATACATAATAATACAATATATTATATATTAAATTATAAACTTTATTGCATTTTTTAAATCATATATTAAATTGTATAACATTTTTTAAACTCATATCTAAAACATATCAGATATTGGATTCAAATTAGATATCCAATTTGAATTAGATATCTGATATGTCTAACATAATATTTAATGCCTAGGGATTAGCCTTAGGCTTGCTTTGGAATTTGCTTCAAACCTAGCAATCCTAAGAAGTCAACATAAAAAATGTGTTTAACAATTTACCTTGCTTTCCCAGACTTCGCCAATGTGGTTGACGACTTTTTTTTACCCAAAATTGATGAAATGAAAAGGGTTTGTAAAGGAGCTTCTCATCTTTCCACCAGTATAAATTATACTTTACTTTGAATCTAATAAATAATTATTATTCATTTTCTATTAGAATTATGACTAAAGTCCTGATTGATAGCCTGATTGAAAAACATCTATAGCTTTCAAACGGTATCACATTTTTTGAATCCAAAACATGTGTCACATTCTATGCTACACATACTATAGGATTTTTAAAAAATGAATTTCATGAATTTTTTACCAAGTTAAGGTGGTCAGACATACAAGTTTTTATATTTTTTAAAAATTGTAATTAAAAAATCATAATTAATTATTTACTTGGAAAAAAATTACAAAAAATGATGCATCACATCCATACATGAGTCCTCTACTTATATCTAAAATCTTATAAAAAAATATTATCATCTTATTATGGTTATGTTGGTCAGACAAACACCTACTTCTTACTTTTTCCCTATAATTTAAGTACTATTGGATTGAAATTTCATTTTTTCACCAAATAGATTTTTTTTAAGGAAAAAGAAACCTAGTCGTTTAGAAACTACATTAAATTTTCCACATATTCTATTTACATATTTTTGAAATAATATAGATAACTTATTCAAATTTTTACATCAAGTTGCCTAACTCTAATTTTTTTAAATTTTCATTGTCATTTAAGGGCCTATTTTTTCCATGATGATCCTACACATACCCATGAGTACAAAAGAGTGGCATATATATATTACTAAAAAACTAAGAATGCGAGTACACCATTAGATTACAAGAGATCATTAGAGAAGGAGCATCTAAGTCTTATTTATAAGAAGAAAAGCTACTAACTAATCACCTAGCAAGGTGGTCAACTCCAACAAATTAGGAGGATGCCACTTTATGTACATCATAGAAAGTGGAGAGGTGGTTATGCATGCACAAAATCTGGTCAAGCGCGATTGCCTTAATGCAGATTTAGCACAACAGCAATGCCTATATTCGCTTAACAACAATTAAGACCATTTACAAGGAGGTTAGAATTTTGATTTGCATGAGGAATCTCCCGCCATCAAGATTCTTCCCTCCATTGACCCTTGAATGATTTCCTTGTTGACCATTATGGTGAATGACTAGCTGGTAGAATCTTCCTTAATTTAGTGGCCTCTAATTATATATGCATGACAATATTAATATGCACAATAACTACATATCTATAACTATCTTAAAGAAACATTCATTAATCCACATGTAGAATTAACATAGATAGTCCATATAGCATGTCAATGTCATTAAATATTTACAGAAATAAGCTTACACCCAATGTCTATGGTTTTGAGGAAATATCATAAAAATGCCATATGACAACTACAACAAATGGATCATAACTTCTATCAAAATTGAACCATAAACTGGACTCATCAGTGGCTACTTCAAAACCAACTTAAGGGGACTAAAACCCAAAACTTCAAACTTCTGCCATCTTATTCCTTGTTTGATAGTTGATTGTTGTCCTTGTTTACCAAACTGTCATGTATGAATATCTCTGTCATAGGCTATGACTGATCTTAAGATTATTCCTTTCCTTTCACAACTGTCATATAAGTCATCATAGTATATGCAACTACATGCCTTCAATCCCCTTATATCATTGTTCATCCTTGGTGGGAAGTGATTGTTTTGATGTTTGGCACTGTATTTTATGCATATGATAATGATTCCTTCATAACCTATATGACAGTCTCATCTTGAAGTGATTGTCCTATTAAAGTTCTCTTGGAAAATCAGAATTATCACTATCCTTATATTGTGATTGTATTGGATAAACACTTGTTATTTATATGACAGTGACTTAGTAACTTACTGTCCTAAATGATGAACATTTTCCCAATGTGACCATAATATAAGTTATAGTCCTATCCCTCTCAAAAATCATGAGGGCAGCATGCTTGGCTCGACCCTTGTGGGAGTCACATTTTATCCCACATGTTGTAATTAGATGAATCAAAATAGTAACAAGGAATTCACATATACCTGCACAAGAAGCAAACATGTCTAAAAAATATGTGCATATGATAGATTTGTTTGATAATCCTATTGTTTACTTGGACATATTTGGCATACTAGCTATTTTTAGTGCACACAAAGATAAAATTGTATGTTTATAGATGTATGTGCATGTATGGATTAGTGACCTTTCATTGCTCTAACAAAAAACTCTCTCTCTCTCTCTCAGATGCAGGCAACGAGGAGCAGCAAGGAGGCTAAAGTTGATTGTAGGACAAGTGAAAGACTAAAGATGATACAAGGCAACTCGACCGGGACCAAGACTCGTCATTCAGGAAACAACGGGTCACCCTTCCTTATATGTGCATTTATTTTCATTTATGTCTATAAATGTATAATATTTTCTTTCACTTGTACTAAAAGAGTTAGTCTCACGGCTTGTGTGAGACCTTATACATTTACATTATCAATAAAAATTACTTTTCTTGAGAAGATTGTGCAATCTTTCTACATAATGCAATGTGATAGTGTAATATTTTTTTTCTCTCTATGCACATTAAAATGATATAGTAGAATAAAATGTAGCTTCTTTAATTTGTAAAACATAATAGCTCTACCTATTTGAGCTAGTAGCTAAAATAGGTAACATAACCGATATACCTACTTTTGAATACTCCCCTTAGGAATACATCCAATCAAATCAGCAACTCAATGACAACACATGACACTACCTACTCCCCTTGAGAGATAGCCACCATCATCAATCTAAAAAAGAGAGATCTATGGATCCACTAGACTGATGCACCTCCATATGCATCCAATTCAACGAAGGAGGGGAAATAACCCCCAACTTCTCTTGAAGATACTTGAAAGTATTCTTAGGAAGAGCCTTAGTAAATATGACAAGAATATAATCCTTTGCAGGTACATACTCAAGTTTTACTCCATTCTACATAGCCTTCTCTCTCAAAAAGTGATACTTAATAAATATATGCTTTGTCCTTGAATGCATCACTGGATTCTTTAAAATGTTAATTGCACTTGTATTGTCACAAAAAATAGATATAGGCTTGTCATATACAATTATGATATCCTTCAATCTCTATCTCATCCACAAAACTTGTGTACAACATGATATTGCTGCAATATACTCAGCCTCTATAGTAGAAAAAATAAATAAATCCTTCTTCTTACTCAACCATGACACCAATCTACATCCAAGAAAAAATGCACCACTACTTGTACTTTTCCTATCATCAACACAACCAACACAATCTGAATCTACATACACACTTAATGTGTAATTAGTAACCTTAGGATACCACAAGCCATAATCCAGAGTACCTCTTAAATATCAGAATATCCTCTTTATTGTTGTAACATGTGTTTCTTTAGGATCTTCTTGAAATCTAGCCACAATACAAATTGCATGCATGATATCCAATCTAGTAGAAGTTAAATATAGTAGTCCATCAATCATAGATCTATATTTTCTCTGATCAACCTTAGGTGAATCATCATCTTTGCTCAATTTACAACTAGTCAACATAGGAGTGCATAGTGGTTTGGATTAATCCACTCCAAACTTTTTCAACATCTCTTTGACATACTTAGACTATGAAATAAAAATCCCTTTATCTATTTGATTGACTTGTAGCCCAAGGGAGAAATTCATCTCCCCAAACATTGAAATTCCAAACTCTTTCTACATCTCTTTAGCAAATTTTTACACAGCTTCATTTCCACCAAAGATAATATCATCTACATATACAACCACTATCAAGGTCTTGTATTCCTCAATTCTGAAATAAAGATTACTATCTATGGTGCCCTTACTAAATCCTTGATGTATCAAATATATGTGTAATAATGCATACCAAGATCTAGGATCTTGCTTCAATCTATATAGTTCCTTCTTCAATTTACATACCATATTTGGTTGATCTAACAATTGAAATCATTCCAGTTGTTCCATGTAAACCTCTTCTTCCAATTCACCATTTAGAAAAGAAGACTTCACATCCATCTAATAAACCTTAAAGTCTTTACATGCTACAAATGCCAAAACAATTATGATAGCTTCCATCCTAGCCACAAGAGAAAAATTCTTCTAAAAGTCTATACCTTCCACTTGTGAGTAACCCTTACACACAAGTCTTTCCTTGTTTCTTATCACTTCTCCATTCTCATTCAACTTTTTTCTGAATGTAGACAAATATTTTGGCACCCAAGGTCTTTCTAGCACTTCCATGGTTTTTCACCTAAAAGGAGAAAGATGGGCCAAAATGGGCAGTGTCTTGTTGGGTGAAAATTATGTAATCAGCTTTTCGATAGATTACACAACTTGGACTTCAGCCACAACTATGTGAGATGTAAATCTCTCCTCTCAAAAAGGGGAGGCACCCTTCTTACTGCTAATAGAAGCGATAGTAAATCAAACAAATAATTACAAAATGTACACGAAACTTACGAAGTGGGGGGGTGTGTTACATTCATCCTTCTCTCTTTTTTCAGAGAAGATGTTTACAATGCTTCACCGTTGAAAGTTCACAATTCTTGATAACCTAAAATTAACAACTAGCAGTAATACCAATATCTCTATCTCGTCAAAGCGAAGCGTAGAGATACCAGAAGTGATTAATAACAAACAAATAAAGTAAAAAGGGAAAGCTCACGAAGGCACAAAATCGTTCCGTAGCTTTTTCAATGTTGGATCTGTGCAGATGTACCATTTTTCGTGTTAGAAGCACAAAGTCTTCTTAGACGTAGCAATTCTTCGAACAACATGAACGATTACAAGCACAAAGTCTTGTAGATCATCCAACAAAAGTATCCAATAGCATGAACGATTACAAGCACAAAGTCTTGTAGATCCTTCGACAAAAGTATCCAAGAGTATGAATAATTACAAGCACAAAGTCTTGTAGATCATTCAACCAGAACATGCAAGAGCATGAATGATTACAAGCACAAAGTCTTGTAGATCATTCAACCAATGATAAACAGAAATACAAATGCAATATAAATAATAAATGTAACACAAAGTTTACATAAACTACTTAGAGTCCTCCAGATTCTTCAAGCTAACCACTACCAAATAAAATCAACTCACAAAAGTATCGAATCCAACGCAAAGTTTGGCTTGCAATCCTTTTCTTTATTAATCGAATCTCATTCACAAAGCATGAACGCAAAGTTTCACAAATTTGCTTCAAAAAGGGCAGCACTTCGTTGCAAAACACTAAAGGATAAAATTACAATGAAAATCCCTCACATTATATAGAAAGAGGGATGAGCAAAAGAAGGAAAGAGATTGAGAAAATCAGGGAAAGTTAGGTGAGCGATTTTAGGAGATCTCACCTAACTTTGACCAAAGTCAAAGTGTAATTTGTTTCCAAAATATTACATCTTTGGACTTGGTGTAATTATAATTTACAAAAAGACATTCGAAAATGTCGAGAAATATTTACAAGATGCATAATGGGATGCACCAAAAATGTCTAACACTGGAGAATAGGGGGCTGCTTCACGTTTCTTTGCATTGGGCGCGGAAGTCTTCAAATTTCCTCCTAGTCTCCTGCACAAACTTCTCATCTGGACCAACGGTGTAATCCACAATGGTATGAATTCTCGTGATTGATCTCATGGCAGATGAGTGAACCTTCTTGCACCTGTCAAGATGCGTCTTCAGGTTGTCCAATGTGAGCCTTGTATCACAAATGATGTTCATCGAGACTTTTGAGAAGTCTGAACTGTCAATCAAATTCATGATGGCTTCCTTAAAGATCTGGGATATTTATGTGGCCGGCAGGAAGATATGATTTTCCTCAAGAAGTTGACCATGCAACTCTTTGATACCTTTTTCAAGAATAGTATGATGCCTATCGACATCTTCCTGTATTTGGTGAAGATCTTCTGAGAGATTGAACCACTTGAATTATGTGTTTCAGTGATTCTCTTACCTCTACAAATTTTTCTTTGTTAGGAATTACCCCAACCTCCACCAATTTGCTGAGCTTTACCTGTTTCATTTCTGACCATGACAACAGGCATTTTTCCATGTCTCTGAGCTCCTGGGAAAGTACACTCTTTTCTTTATCAAGCTCTGTGGTGAGCTTGGCCAACATGGTAGTTTTCTCATCCGCAGCCAAAATTATCTGAGATCCGTGTTCAATGATCTTCTCAACAAAATCATATAACACCCTGCCTTTGGAGGCAAATTTCTCAGCTTTCTTTGACAGCTAGGTCTTCAATATTTATCACTGTCAGCGGTTGTGCATTATTTGGAGAACCTGCAAGTCTCTTTACAACAGTGGCATAATGCTCTGCCCTCTGTTTGTACATGTTACGAGCTTGCTCTACTTTATCCAGCCTTCCCACCAAGATATCCAAAGTGACTTGCGCATCAGCATTTGCACTTTCGTTGGTAACCTTGCCAAGCTGGACCTTTGTTACTGTGTAGTCCTCCATATTGACATCACCTTCTTCATTTGGTGGTATGCCAATTTCAGCATACTTGTGGCCAGACTTATCAACATTCAGCCTTGAGTATACCTTTTCCTTCTTCTTCCCTTTGGCTTTTGGAAGAACTAACTCTTCGAGGTCGAGTTCCTCTGGAGAAATCATTTTCTTTTTACACTTTGACACTTGAGATATTAGCCAAGGAGGAAGAAAGGAAGTGTGAACTTCCAGATTTACTATCAATTCGGTCGCCATTGCTACTTCTGAAGTTATTGTCACATCTGAACTCACCATAGGTATCATGACAATTGGAGAAGTGTTTGTCATCATTGCTCCTATAGTTGACACATTGAGCTGATCACACATTGACTCATTCATGAAACAATTGAATTCATTTTCAGAAGTGATATCATACGTTGGCGAAGACAAGCTAGGAATGGATGATGGAGGGCTCGACAGTATATCAACCGTATGGATACTTGTCACTGAAGGAGTATCAATTTGGGTTGATGCTGCAGGGATAGGGGATATCTCGACTATAGGAATGCATGTGGTAGGAATAGGTGACGAGGGAACAGGAGGTGGAGGAGTTCTTGAATTTGGAGGGGTATGAGGAACATTTGAAGTCACGGGCGATGATGTTCTGGGAATTTCCTCAATTACATTCTCAGAAGGAGAAGTAATTATTTCTTGATCATGCCCGGGTTCCTGTTGATCACCCTCTTGTCTCTCCGATTCTGGTTCGCCTTCAAAGTCACCTTCAGATCCTTCTTCAGAATCTTCATCAGACTCTTGCCCGCTTTCAGAAACCTCTTCGACATCGGAGTCTGCTTTTGCTGAATCTTCATCTTCAGCGGATTGGTCGCTTGAATTTTCTTCTTCATCGGAATCTATCTCTTCTAGAATAGACTTTTTACCCTTAGAGCGAGATGGATTAGATTATGTGATTTCTGTCTCTTGGACAACCTGTGTATCTTTCTTACCAACAGTGAACTTGATCCTAGGACCCCTTCGCGAAGAAGTGGGAATGGCCGCTGATTTGTTTTTGTCGCGGAGTTCTTGCTGTTGGCGAGCTTTTGCTTCAGATTCCTCTCCTTCTGAGTCTATTCTGAAACTTTTCATTGCATAACCATGTTTATGTAACCATTCTTCTATGTTGGCTAGGATTGGTCTCAGCCTTTCTCTCATGCTGGTAACTTCTTTCCTAGACCATTGTATTGCAGGCAACGACCTTTTAGCAATGCCTTGCTCATCATAGACAGCATTCATGATATCACCTGGATCTTCAAAATCCTCTGGTAGGTCAGCAATACCAAGATCTTTGATTTGTTGAACAGTCAACCTGCAATAGTCCATTTTATGAATGGCTTCTTCATCTCTGCAATCTGCCCAGATGTCTTCAAAATGGTACCTGTGTTGGTGACCCTTTTGTAACTTTTTTCTGACATCTCGGTAGTCAAAATCAAACCTATACCTGTAGGTTTTGATGGTCATGATCTGCATTTCAGCATAGACAGACTTAGCTTTTTGTGCAGTTTGGATAGTATATCGGCCGATGGTCAGTGGGAACTTGAACCCACGCTTGTGGTTGCTTCTTTGTTCTTTTTGCACTGACATCAACTGTCTGCATGTTTCCATGAGAATCCACTTATCCGAAGGATAACGTGGTAGCATGTAGGGACAACCAGTGTAGCAACCTACTCTCAAGTAAGTAAACGTTGGGAATTGGAGAAAAATGCATCCAACTTTACTTACCACCTTATAAGCCTCATCAGATACTCTTCTTCTTTCCAAAGCTAGATCAAAGTTGAAGAGTAAAGGCGCAAAGAAAGCATCAGTGATCCGTCTGAAATGATGAAAGCTCTCCTTTAGCTCCAATTGATAGAAATATCTGTACACAGGAACCATCATCCAATTCCCTTTTGTAGATAGACTTGGGAATTGTCTCATCACAGCTGCCGCATACACCAGGTAAGAAGTCATGTAGAACTTCAATGTAGAAGGAGCATTGATCAACTGCTCATGTATCTCATCACTGATTTGTTTCCCCAGTCAATATGCACCTTCTGCCTTCTTATGATCCTGATGTATTCATACATCCAATCGTGAAAAGTGGATGATTCCGGCAAGCCTTTCACCCTACTTAGAAACGTGATCATATCCTTGACGTCATCTTTGAAGTCACTTCTCAAGAGTCCTTTCGGCCATCGGGAAATAGATGATCTAGGCTTCTTGAGCCATTGAGTGTTTATCAACTATTTAGCCTTATTGGGATCAGCATCAAAGATCTCCTGTGCTTTTGATATAGAGATGTCAATGTATTTCTCCATATGAGGGACCTTGAAGACAATATCAAAGAAGTCGGGGTCGAGTCTCAGAATCTCGTGCCCGGAAGAGTCGATCACACTTTTGCTTTCTCTAATGTAATGAGATGCAACTTGAAGAACAAACTCGGTATTGTGTGCAACTATAGGAAACATCGCCACCAAATGGAGGTTGCTGTGTACGATCACTCTCATTGAATCAGGAAGAGGCTTCGTCTTAGTTAGCTTTGCAAAGTCAACCAAGTCTTGATTACCAACTTCTGTATCTTTTATCTCTTCGACTTTGGAAAGAACCATAGTCAGCGGATAGACACCTTGATATTTGTACTTCATCTTTCCTTTTGCTTTCGAAGAAGAAGGAGGTTTAGTAGCAGTCATCAAAAAGAACTGAAACTCTGATCAATCTTGACTTGACGATCTTTGAAAATAGATTGCAATCCATTTAGCCAGAACAAACATCAATTGTTAGGAAACATGGGAAAGCACGAAATGAGCATGAGGATGGGAAAGCATGAAGCGGATGAAGAGGCACACAAAATGATGCACAAAGGCGGAAAAATGAGGCTCAAGAGTGCACTGGTCGAAAATGAAGTTTATCTGGGAAGAATTGGAGAAAACTCAAAAAAAGTGTAAGGGCGCTAAAATTTAGCGCCCTTACATCTCTGGAAAATTGCTTTTGATGCAAGGGCGCTAAATTTTAGCACCCTTACATCTTTCAGTGTTAGAAATTTTTTGACATTTTCAAAATGTCATAGCGCTAAAATTCAGCGCTTCAGCAATTTTTTGACAATTTTGAAATGCAGATGTAGGGAAGAATGGCGATGGCGCTCATGCTTGGCAAATGCAATGTTTTCATGGAAAGCTTTGAAACTTGTCTCAATATCAATGTATATGCATTTAAGGGTTTCATCAAGAAATCATTCTTTTTTGAGATTTCAAAGTTCGCTCCAAAACGTATGAAGAGAGCGACATGGATAACGTGCTTAACAAGCACAAAAACATTGGAAAGATACAAGTTGTGAGGAGAATGGAATTAACATGAAACACAAGAATTTGCGTTGTGTGAGGATAGATGAAAAACACGAATGGAGAAGAACAAAATGCGTAGGGTAAAAGTAAGGAAAGAATGCGTAGGGAAAGAAAACGGAAATGGAGGAAATAAATGCGCATTCAAAACAATAAGTGAGGTTGAGAAAAACGCGAATGGAGGAAAAGACGTGAAGAGAAATAGAAGAAACAAAACAAAAACGAGAATGAGGAGAAGAAAAGAAAACAAAAACGTGTATGTTAATATTGAACACATACAAATGAAAGAAGAATAAAGACAAACCAAAACGACTTACCAGAACCAAAACGCGAAGACACTGAAGGAATGGCGAAATCTCCAAAAACGTGATTTTGCAGTTTGAAGAAAACTCGCCCAGCAAGAGGAGAGAAAAGAATATGAAATGTAAACAATGAAAATGGCGAATTCATACTTTTTAAGTGAAAAGGAAAATTAAAAACCTAACTCAAGTCGAGCAATAAATCTAGGCACGAAAAGTGGCACGATTGACAAAAAACACGAAAACATGAAGAAACGTGCCAAAACCATGAAAAAGAGTTAAGTGGCGAAGAAAAGTGTAATGGCGCTAAAATTTAGCGCTATTGCAATTTTTGGAAATTTCACTGCATGCATGGGCGCTAAATTTTAGCGCCCTTGCATTTTCCAGACTTATCCAATTTTGGCTTCAGGGTAGGAGCGCACTTTTTCAGTGCCACTGCATTTTTCGTAATTCATTAAGTATGAACAGTGAAACTTCGCGAAAGATCTCATTTCGAAGGTCTTCGCGAGGAAAACATGGGGGAATGCTCGAATTGACTATTCAAGGCTTGGGAATGCATTTCGAGGTGGCTTGAAAATCACTTCGTTATGTGTGCTTGAACTTCACGAATCCTAGGAAATAGACAAGTTTTGTAGGGGGTTATCCGTGGAACGAGCGCTGCTAGATTTCGTGATAACATGTCTACACTCAATATTAATGTGATGTGGATGAAATATGTCTAAATCTAATGTTCTAAATGAAAAGAATAGATAAAAGAGATTGATTATTAAAGATAAACTATTGAAATGCAAGTTGTTTGAAAATACAATGTTGTATGCAAGAAGACCTAGAAAGTGACCTAGAAATGATCATAAAAAAAAATAGAAAGATGTAAAACTGAATGCGTGCACTTGTAAACTTGCTAAGGACTAGAAATGACTCTAAAATTTTGAAATTTTTGATTTTAGGCCTAGTGGAACTCATTTTCCATTTTGGGCGAATTAGTCTTAGATCTGGGAAACTATTCTGGAGCCCATTTTAGACAAATGGGTATCCAAAACTACAGAAAACCCTTTTCAGTCCTAGTAGTGGGACTCATTCACCACTAATGGTGAATGAGTCCTCTTTTTAATTTCTAAGAATTCAAAAGTGGAAACAGAAGCCCTCGGTCTGCACTTTGGTTCCTGATAGGTGTCTACCTCTAAAAGTTTCATTTCTGGCACTGTAGGTGACTTTAATTGATATTTTGACCTTGCAAGGAAGAATATGACTCTAGTAAGTCTTCAACCTATTCTTCAATTATTTCCAAATCTTCAAGATACCTAAATCTACAAACATACAAGAAAAGAGAGAGAAATGTTAAATGTTAGGGCATGGGGGTTTGCCTTGGTCAAACCCCTTTTGGGTAATTAAACCAAAATGGAGATATAATGTAATGAAGCATGAAACAATGGAGTTAGTACTTTGCCATGATGATTGATCTTGATTTTTTGCAACAATAGATGAAGATTCTACCCTTAAATGCATAAAAAATGATCTTGAATGCTCTCTAAATGACCTAACCCTAGCTTGCTTGACTTGAGGTGGAAGACAAATGATGAATGAGTTAAAGTTATTATGAAATAGGGTTTAGAATCTTGTATTTATAGGCAATCCACCAAATTTTCTCGTTAATTTGATCCCTAAGGCCAACATGGAGAAAAAATAAACTTAAAACCTAATTTTTCCTACTTAAACCCCAAAAATGGATCAAATGGGACTCATTCACCATCAAGGGAGAATGGGTACCACCTGGATGGGACTCATTCACCCCTAATGGTGAATAGGTCCCACGGGGGCCATTCTGCTAGCTGGAATGCTAGGAAGTAAAGAAATTAGGTTTATATAGTGACTTTGTTAGTTATTTGATCAAGTTATGCCTTAGGATGCACAACATGGTGTCATAGGGGCATATTAATGATGATGTTAAGGGTGGATAAGGCCAACGGCACAAAGTTCAATGTGAAATTGTGATTAAATACAATTTACAACACTAAAATAGGGTTCATACAACCTAGAAAGGCACAACATCCAATGTGAATGTGTAAATCACATTACAACACTAGATTAGAATCAAGTTTAATTGATAAGCCTTCTAGATTGATGTGAGATTGCTATTAAATACATTTAATAACATTGAATTAGGGAAAAATACATCCATTAAGTCTAGAGAAATGTGAAAGTATTTTTCAACACTTTACAACACCTTTACAAGACATCAATGAATGCATTTGAAAGGGTCCAAGACCTAATGTGGATGTGTAAAACACCTCACAACACCAAATCAAGGCCTCATTAAGTCCATTTTTTCATCAATTATTCCTAAATCAAGCAGGAAAAAAGGTATCCTTTTTTCATGTCCATAGTTAGCCCCCACTTTAGTGAGATGATGAACTTGCTTCAAACTCACATTGAAGTAGACATTCAAGAAAGGGTCCAATCATACCAATGTGGATGGTCTAGGATAACAAAGATGAAGGAAGCAATCAAGCCTCCATGATCCAAGATCCTAAGTCAAACTAACATAAGCAAAAAAGGACATGCACAAGGTGAATGATTTGTAGCAAAACAAGATACATGATCATATAATGGAAAGTACTAGAAATAAAAAGAAAAAATAAAAAGGTGGATCAAGCTTCAACCATTTTTCCAACACGTTGTGGATTAAATCTAGGTTTTTTGTCCAAAAATGCATACTCACTCTGGGGCAATGGAACTCATGGTTGTTCACTAGGTGAGAAAGCCCAAAAGGTGAGTAACTTACACTCATGACTGGTATATTAGGGTTAGAAAAGATAGATATCTAAAAATTAAATGCAGATTAAATTAATAAATAGAGAAACTAAAATGCACATAGAATAAATTATAACACAGAGAATTTAATGTGGTTCACCCAATCTGGGCTACATCCACCAAATCGTAGCCATCCAATAATTTTATTATCCAGTGAAAAACCCTATTAAAATCTTGTGAATAATCACATTTTTCATCATACTGTAACACACATCCAAACCCCTTTTTAACAAGCTTAGAAGCTTCCAGAATTTTGGGTTCTACAAAATCATATTTTTCCTTTTTCGTTGATTTTTCCCTTTTTTGGTGATGACGTGAAAAAGTAGGAGGAAGATTTTTCCCGGACCCTGGAAAGGATACATATCTGGGTGTATAGTATACCATGGGCTATACAGTATAGCATGATTAGTTGCCCCACACCAACAATCTCCCACTTGGATACTGATCAGGCTCCACACCATCACAACCTCCCACTTGGAGACTGATCCTAGACGACACTGCTGCACTTATAGCTCCCATTGCAAATAAGTACCTTAGACCCTGCTACTCTGTTATACTTGAATTCAACCTTGAAGGCCAACTAAAGCTAAAGAGGAGCTCAGATTCTCCCTTGTCACCACCTTCATAAACATATCCATTGGATTGGCATCTATATGTATCTTGTCCAGCTTGACCTATCCATCCTCCAACACCGACTGAATGAAATGATATCTCAACTGTATGTGTTTTGTCTTAGAACGCAAGGCATAATTCTTTGCAAGATGTATAGCACTTTGGCTATCTGTATATAAGTAATTTCCAGCCTGTTGTTTTCCCAACTCATCCATGAAAAGTTGCAGCCATATCATCTCTTTTTTTTCCTCTGTTGTAGCAACATACTCTGCCTCTGTGGTGGATAAAACAACCACCTTTTGCAATCGAGAAATCCAGCTCACTATTGTCCCACCAACTATAAATACATAACCTGTGGTACTCCACCTAGTATCTATATCCCCCTACCAAATTTGAGTCAACATAGCCTTTTAAATTAGTATTAGAGCCCCCAAAACATAAACATTTATTGGATGTACCTCTCAAGTACCTGAGAATCCATTTCACCGCATTCCAATGCTCAACTTTGGGATGACTCAAATACCTGCTAACAACTCCTACAACATGTGCAATATCCGGTCTCGTGCATACCATGGCATACATTAAACTACATACAGCTGAAGCATATGGTACCTTGGAAATTTTTTCTTCCTCCTCTTGTGTCTTTGGACACATATCCTTAGTCAATTTAACATGATTAGGAAAAGGTGTGCTAATAGCTTTTGCATTCTCCATATGAAATCTCTACAACACCTTTTCAACATAATTAGCCTAAGATAAAAACAATTTTCTATTTTTCCTATCTCTACAAATTTTCATACCAAGGATTTGTTTTGCTACCCCCAAATCCTTCATAGCAAAAGATTTTTCTAACTATTGTTTTAGCTCACTTATGTGATCCATGTTAGACCCAGCTACAAGCATGCCATCAACATATAAACATAAAATAATGTAGCTGTCATTATCAAACCTCTTAAAATAAACACAATGGTCAAAATTACACCTGTTGTAGCCTTGCTCAACCATAAAACTATCAAATTTCAAGTACCATTGTTGAGGTGCTTGTTTCAAGCCATATAAACTTTTCTTCAATCTGCACACTAGTTTCTCCTTACCTTTGACCTCAAATCCTTGTGGTTGTTCCATATATATTTCCTCTTCCAAATCAGCATGGAGAAAGGTTGTTTTAACATCAAGTTGTTCTAAATGAAAATCTTCAGCAACCACAATACTTAAAACAATACGAATAGAAGTCATTTTAACAACTGAAGAAAAAATCTCATCAAAATCAATACCCTTTTTCTGTGCAAATCCTTTTACAACTAATCTGGCTTTAAATATTTTCTTACCTCCATCCTCCTCTTTCAGCCTATAAACCCATTTGTTTGGTAAAGAATTTTTACCTGCATGCAACTTGCATAATTCCCAAGTCTGATTTTTCAGCAAGGAGTCCATTTCTTCTTCCATTCCATGCTTCCACTGAACCTTGGTATTCACCTACATAGCTTCATCATAATATTCTAGTTTACCAGCATCAGTTAACAAAATAGTATACAAAGAGGGAGATAATCTTTCTGGAGGTCTACTTATCCTTGAAGATCGTCTAACAAAAGTTTGTGGTATTTGTTGTTGTTGTTGTTGCCCAACATGAGGAACCACTAAAACATCATTGTTTGGAATATCATCCAACACTACATAATCATTTTCTTTCTTCTCATGCTGCAGCAACATATCTTTGTACAACACTTTCTCATTGAATATGACATCCCTGCTTCTCACAATTTTATGATTTTCAAAATCCCAAATCCTATAACCAAATTCATCAATGCCATATCGAACAAATATACATTTCTTTGATTTTGCATCAAGCTTAGTTCTATTTTCATAATCTACATGTGCAAATGCTTCACAACCGAAGGTTTTGAGAAAAGAATAACTCACCTTCTTACTTTTCCATGCTTCCTCTGGAATACCACAACCCAAAGGATTAGAGGGACCTCTATTAATTAAATAAACAACAGTGTTTACAGTCTCTTCCCACATTTTTAAAGGCAGCCCAACATGCAATCTGATAGTCCGTGCACGCTCCATTATTGTTCTATTCATGCGCTCAGCCACTCCATTTTCCTATGGAGTCCTTGGAACCATTTTTTGCCTATGAATACCATTAGAGGAACAATAATCTTCAAAATCTTCGCTGCAATACGCACCACCATTATCAGATCTGATACATTTTATCTTTTTACCCGTCTCATTCTCAACCAAGCTTCTCCATTTTTTAAAAGTTTCAAATACATCAGATTTCTTCCTAAGGAAATAAATCCATACCTCCTAGTTGCATAATCAATGAATGTAACACAATACAGAGAGCCACCAAGAGAAGATACCTGAGTTGGTCCCCATACATCCATATGCACAAGCTCCAATTTCTCATATTTCTTTTGCTTCTCATCCTTGAGAAAATTTACTCTTTTGTTTTCCATACACACAACCTTCATAGAAATCCATATTAAAAAAATTTAGACCTGGTAAAACATTATTTGAATGAAGTAATTTCTTACTTTTTGCACTCATATGCCCAAGTCTATTATGCTACAATGCTGATTCAAAGTCCACAACAACCATATGATCTTCTACTTGCTGAACTACAACAACTGTTCCTTAACATTGACCTTTTTTTTGTAACAATTAAAGTATAAGGAATAGTATGACCTATACAAAGATATAAGGTGCCTACTTTCACACCTTTTTCTACCACTAAGGCACCCTTTATGACCTTCCAATTTTTATCACTAAATGTAACAACACAACCTTCATCATCTAGTTGCCCTGCTGAAATTAATTTTTTCTTTAACTTTGGAACATGCCTTACCTCACGTAGTAGACAATGATTCCCATTTTGCAACTTAATCTTGATTCTTCCCTTTCCAACAATCTGGCAGGGTTCATTATCTCCTAAATAAACTAGCGCAAAATCCCCTTGGACATAATCAAGAAAATAACTTCTATGGGGGGTAGCATGAAATGAAGCCCCTGAATCTAACACCCAAGAATCATCAACATTATCAAGGGAAAGAAGCAAAGCATCCTCATCAGATTTATTGCTTACCACATTTGCCTCTTTACTTCCTTCCTTTTTTTCTCCTTCTTTATTTTTCTGAGACCAACAATATTTCTTCAAATGACCCGGCTTACCACAGTACCAACAATCCCTCTTGTCTCTAAATTGGGACCTTTTGTCCTTTGATTTTCCTCGTGACTTCCCACAATTTCTGAAATTGTTTACTCTCTCTTTTGTTCTGCCCCTATTTTCTGCATTCAAAACATTTCCTGATGTGGATATTCCACTTGAGCTTTTCCTATGAATTTCCTTGCTCAAAATAACACCAACAACATCATCAAATTTCAATGTATTTGAACCAGAAATAGAATTGCTAACAACCATTACCAAGCTATTCCATCTTTCAGGCAAAGAACATAGAATCAAAAGAGCCCTAACTTCTTCATCAAAATTTACTTTTACAGAAGTTAATTGATTGGTGACCATATTAAATGTATTCAAATGATCAGTAACTGACCCACCTTCTACCATTTTCATATTAAATAAACGCTTCATAAGAAATACCTTATTTGAAGTGGAAGGATTTTCATATAACTTCACCAAGGTTTCCATCAACTCTTTAGTTGTCTTTGTTGTTGTAATATTGAATGCCACCGATTGTGCTAGGCATAAACGAATACTACCAAGAGCCTTTCTATCCAAAATATCCCAGTCCTCATCAGAAATTGTTGCGGGTTTCTTGGTTTTCCCTTCCAATGGCCGCCATAAATTCTTCTGATAGAGATAGTCCTCCATCTGCATCTTCCATAACTGATAGTTCTTCCCATTAAACTTCTCAACCTTCTTACCCTCGTCTGCCATTACTCCCACTCAACCATGAGACTCCCACTCAATTGTGAGACCTTCCTATAGATGATAATTGAAACACAACCCGCTCTGATACCACTTGTTAGGGTTAGAAAAGGCAGATATCTAACAATTAAATGTAGATCATTTAATTAATAAACAAAGAAACTAAAATGCACATAGAATAAATTATAACACAGAGAATTTAACGTGGTTCACCCATTCTGGGCTACATCCACCAAACTGAAGCCATCCAATAATTTTATTATCCAGTGAAAAACCCTATTACAATCTTGTGAATAATCATATTTTTCATCATATTGTAACACACATCCGAACCCCTTTTCAACAAGCTTAGAAGCTTCTAGATTTTTGGGTTCTACAAAATCATATTTTTCCTTTTTCGTTGATTTTTCCCTTTTTCGGTGATGATGTGAAAAAGTAGGAGGAAAATTTTTCTCGGGGGCTGCCACCCCTGAACCCCCACCCAAGGCCCAGCCTAGCCCTAAACCTTGGCAAGGATACATGTCGGGGTGTATAGTATACCATGGGCTATACAGTATAGCATGATCAGTCACCACACATCAACATGGTATGCACTCACAAACACGCAGGAGGCTATGGGGAAAATTCATGCCTCAAAATGGGCTTCTCTCTCAACCGTATCAAAGTTATACCTCCTAATAACTTTAATAAAGTGCCACAAAAGAAAAGGACTTTTCGAGCTCCATGAGACAAGCAAATCTTTGTATGCTTAGAACTTGTGAATAGACAAAATGGAAAGACAAGCATGCAAGTTGTATTATGCAAGGTGGACATATAACAAATTCAAAAATGTAACATACAAAAGAATTTCCAAAGGAGTCTTTCTTAGTTCATGTGAGATCTATAACTTAGGGAACATTGTATCTGATGTCTCCAAGAGAGGACCAATCAAAGAATATAAAATTTGCAACTTAGGGGATGCAATGTGTCGTATCAGGCCATTAAGAGAAATGTAATATACTAAGATAGATCACACCCAATGTCATCAACAAAGCGACAAACGCATCATATGAAGTAACAAGGTTGTACTAAGAACCATGAAAAAAATGCAAAATGAATAATGCCAATGTATGCCCCTACTTTAAAGGAATTTCTACACACCATTTTGTGATCAATTACTTTAAAGTAGCAAATGAAAAATGCAAAAAGAAACAAGACATGAGAGCCAAGTTGGAAAGCCCCTATGCTAAGTCATACATTTTCAAGTAAGGTTGTGTCATGAATAAGTACATCACATGTGAGTCCACTTAAGACATGTCATCCACATCCCAAGCTTGCTCTTATATGTTCATGAAAGGTTAACAACTAGTCAAAAGAGATAATGACAAGTGACCTACAAGGACAAGGATAACTAACCCCTTGTCCCCACTTAGTGTGGGACAAAGGTGAGCCGAATAGGATGAAAGTATGTTTCAATTAGAGGAATTAGGTGTTTCAACATGAGGAAAAGCACCACACTGATTAAGATGTTGAATGTTTTGTTTAAAGCATTAGATGAAAATATATGTAAGAGAGATAACCCTAGATCTTTAGTGAAAGAGTATGGTAAGTTAGTTTTCTTTGTGTGTTTATTGTATCCATGTGTAGGAGGGAGATTGTAGTCAATAACATAACAATCTTGCAAGTCAGATGAAGGGGGTTTATGCTTCTCTAAAGGATCAACTTCTTTACAAGAATAGAAATCCTTTTTAATGTTATGTTTCTTCTCCCCATGATGGATGGGAGTTATATAGCCCCATCACCACCATGGGGTGATTTTGTAGAACTAAGTTGAGAAAATGAAACAAAAGGTTGTGTTTGTTTAGATTGTGATATGTCGCACCCTCCCCTAAAGGAAGGAGTGAAACCCAAATCACTACTAGAACTTGTGTCTAAAAATGAATTGTTTGTATATGAATATTTGGACAATGAGGGTGAGATGTTCAAAAATTTATTGAAAGGTGGTGTAAAATATGACAACCCCCTATTATCACAAAGGATTTTTGTTGTAGGTGAAGAGTTAAGATCAACTTGTATAGGTTCAAGTTTTGATTTATGAGTAAAAGAATTGGGGGAATTAGAAATGTTGTGATCAATTGATGCATAGCTTCACTCATCTGCATCAATCATGTATATCTTGTTATTGCATTCAAATTTCATTGTATGGTGAAGAGTCGAGGGGACACCTTTCATAGCATGAATCCATGGTATCCATAGGAGAAGAGTGTATGGAAGGGGTCCTTGCATGATATGGATAAAAGTAGGAAACACCATAGGTCCGACCTCAATAGGTAATGTGATCATCCCTAGTGGTTTCCTATTAACATTGGCAAAGCCACCGATATGAACACCATTAAGTTGAATGAGCTTTTTGTCTAGGCCAAGTTTGTGTAGGAGGTCTAGGCTACAAATATTAATTTTTGAACCATTATCTATGAGGGTGTTCCTGATTAAATTTTCGTTAATGATCACCTTTATCATCAAGGGATCATTCTTGTTTTGAATCTGGAGTGAGGGTAATTCATGCTTAGAGAATGTGATATATGATTGGGTGAATTGCATGGGATGAGAGGAGGATGTTACATTATTCTATTTTATGTAATATTGGATCTCCTTCTTCTGTATTTGCAACATTTCATGAAATAGAAAATTGTATATAGGTGATATCTGAATGAGTTTCCATATAGATAGATTAGCAAGAGTCCTTTTAAAGTCATCAACACTAGGCAGTTTCTATGGAAGAAAAGGTAATGAAGTAGGAGTGTTGTGTGATCCCATATATGTTTGAGTCACTAAGTTACAACTTAGTGGCTTCAAAACATTGTTTTGATTTGATTACATCATGGATTTCAATACATCTCTTAGTTTTTTGTGTGATTCACTAATGGGAGGTGACTTATGAAGCTCACTAATTAAAGGAGATCCCACTTGTGTCATCATAACCTCAAGAATCTTGTCTTTATTTATAGAATTTGTGAATGAAGGGGATTCTAATGTCACTTTAATATCTTCACCTAGGGAAGGTTTAGTGTTTGAAGGATATGTGTCAATGTTTACATTTTCTTGCACCATGATATTCTCCATAGGAGGAGAGTTTTTAGGAGAATGAACAGCCAAATGTTCTTGACATTCAATGGTTGGTTCTTCTAAAAGGACTTAATCACAAGTAGGGGAATTATCAATGGTTGAATTTTATTGCTTAATAAGGTTTTCCCTAGGAGAATGGGAACAACTAAGATACTCATGACCTTCATCGATTGTGTTTTCTAACATCAAAGTATTTTCTTCACAACTAGGAGAGATACTAGGAGAAGAACAAATGTTAGTGTTTTCTTGTTCATTAATGTCTTTTCCACTAGGAGAGGTACGAGGAGAGAAACAACTAGAATTCTCAAAACTCTCATTTATTGGTTCTTCTAACACCAAAATATCTCCTTTGCAATAGGAGAGATATTAGGAGAACAAATATGATTGTGAAGAATGTCCAAGGTTGTATTCTCCTTCACAAAAACACTCTCATAGGGAGGGAATTTTTGCTTATCATGCCTATGTATGTAAGAAACTAACATGTTTTTAAGAAAAATGAAAAGCACTTGTAACCATGTCATGCAATTTTTTAGCAATGTAAACAATGTATATCCAAATATGCAAAACATTGTTATCCAATGTATGCAAATCTTTAAGAATACAAACAATGTATATGCAAGAATGAAAAACACTTTTAACAGAATTATGCAATTTTTTATGAATAGAAACATTGTGTATTCAAAAGTGAAAAGTACTTTTATCCATGTTATGCAAAATTTCATAAATGTGAGCATTTTCAGGTCTAATGATACTTAAGATAGAAATGATTTAAAAAATGACTACCCTAAATTGATGTTTTTGAGCTAGATTCATAAAAAAAATGTTCTCAAAACTTTCTATACTTATAGTGTATAGTACTAGGAGGCTTAGGAAGCACAAAAATGAGGTTTTTGATGCTATAATAGACAATGAAAAATATGGACTAGGACTTAGTCACCTAGAATGGCGAATTAGTTGCAGTTAGGGTTTTTTCTAAATTTTTAGGAATTTTTAATTGGTTTTGATGATTTTGATGCTTTTGATGTTGTATGATGCAGACCTAAGATGTAAATGTATAATTTCAGAAATTTTCAATGAAATTATATGTAATAATGCAAGCTAAATGATCTTTTCACTAATGCAAGATTTGAAACCCTAGAATACAAATTAACCAATGAAAAACCCTAATGAAAAGTTAATGCAAAATAAATTTAGGATGATGATGGAATCTGAATCAAAAAATAAATTATTCAAAAAGTGCGTTCACCAAAATGTGGACAAAGATTTTGGCACCCAAGGTCTTTCTAGCACTTCTAAGGTTTTTCACCTAAAAGGAGAAAGATGGGCCAAAATGGGCAATGTATACACTCAAGATTAATGTGATGTGAATGAAATATGTATAAATATAATGTTATAAATGAAAATACTAGATAAAAGAGATTGATTATTAAAGTAAAACTATTGAAATGCAAGTTGTTTGAAAACACAGTGTTGTATGCAAGAAGACCTAGAAAATGACATAGAAATGATCATCAAACAAAACAAAAAGCTATAAAATTGAATGTGTACACTTGTAAACTTGATGAGGACTAGAAATGACTTTGAAATTTTGAAAATGCTGATTTTTTGGCTTGGTGGGACTCATTCACCATTCTAGGCAAATTAGTCCCAGATATGGGAAACTGTTCTAGAGTCTGTTTCGGACAAATGGGTATCCAAAACTATAGTAATACCTTTTCAAGCCTGGGAGTGGGACTCATTCTCCATTAATGGTGAATGAATCCACTTCTAAATTTTTGAGAATTCAAAAGTGGAAACAAAATCCCTCGGTCTGCACTTCAGTTCCTAATAGGTGTTTGCCATCGAAAGTCTAATTTCTAGCACTATAGGTGACTTTTAGTTGAAATTTTGACCTTGCAAGGGAGAATATGACTCCAATAAGTCTTCAACCTATTCTTAAATGATTTCCAAGTCTTCAAGATACCTAAATTTGCAAGCACAAAAGAAAAGAGAGAAATGTTGGATGTTAGGGCATGGGGGTTTGCCTTGGTCAAACCCCTTTTAGGTAATTAAACCAAAATGGAGAAATAATTTAATGAAGCATGAAAAAATGGAGTTAGTACCTTTCCATTATGATTGATCTTTATTTTATACAATAGATGAAGATTTTTCCCTTAAATGTATGAAAAATGATCTTGAATGCTCTCTAAATGACCTAACCCTAGCTTGCTTGACTTGAGGTGGAAGAAAAATGATGAATGAGTTAAATTTATTATAAATTATAGTTTAGAAGCTTATATTTATAGGAAATTCACCTAATTTTCCCATTAATTTGATCCCTAAGGCAAACATGGAGAAAAATTAAATTTAAAACCTAATTTTTCTCGCTTAAACCCTAAAAATGGCTCACATGGGACTCATTCGCCATCAAGGGTGAATGGGTCCCATCTGGATGGAACCCATTCACCCCTAATGGTGAATGAGTCCCACAAGGGCTATTCTTCTAGCTAGAATGTTAGGAAGTAAAGCAATCAGGTTTATACAGTGACTTTGTTGATTATTTGATCAAATTATGCCTCGAGATGCACAATATGGGGTCATAGGGGCCTATTAATGATAATGTAAAGGGTGGATAATGCCAAGGACACAAATTTCAATGGGAAAGTATGATTAAGTACACTTTACAACAATAAAATAGGGTCTATATAGCCTAGAAAGGCACAACATCCAATGTGAATGTGTAAATCACATTACAACACTAGATTAGAATCAAGTTTAATTCACAAGCCTTCTAGATTGATGAGAAATTTCTATTAAATACATTTTATAACATTGAATTAGGGAAAAATAGGTTCATTAATTCTAGAGAAGTGTGCAAGTCTTTTCAACACTTTACAACACCTTTACAAGACATCAATGAATGCATTTGCAAGGGTCCAAGCCCTAATGTGGACATGTAAAACACCTCATAATACCAAATCAAGACCTCATTAAGTCCAATTTATCATCAATTATTCCCAAGTCAAGCAAGCAAAAATGGATACTTTTTTCATGTCCACACTGAATACCCACTTAGTTCTTATTATATTCTTGTTTGCCGATCTAGGAACCAATTACCAAGTCTAGTTTTTCTCAATTTGCATAACTTCTTCCATTGCCTTCATCCAATGTTCAACTTTACAAGAATCACTCACTGTTTTAGGTTCAAATTTAGAAAGTAAACATAGATTTACCTCAACTTGAACAACTTTGCTTCTTGTTAACACACCTTTCCTTTTATTTCTAGTGATTTTATCTTTAGAATGATTCTTCTGCACATACTCACATGTCTTAAGGGTCTTCTCTAAAGCTTCTTCCTCTTCATTTTTCACTTCTTCATCAGGTTATTATTCTTCTACTTCTATGCAATCAGGTTCATTTGACACATATCCATCCACTACAATTGAGTTCTGCAAATTTTCATCAACCTTAACATTTGTACATTCAACTATCTTTCTTAGCCTTTTTGTTGTAACATCTGTTAGATTTTCTTTTAGTAGAATATCCAAGGAAGAGACCTTTATCAAACCTTACATCAAACTTTCCTAAGTTTTCTTCTTCTCTTTTGATATAACACAATTTGCTTCCAAATACTCTAAAGCACTTCACAGTAGGAATCTTTCCATACCATATCTCATAGGGAGTCTTTTTGTTGTTAGTTGTAGCTTGAACTTTGTTAAGTATGTAAAAATCATTATGAATAGTTTCTCTCCAGTAGACTTCCAATAGATTTTACTCTTTCATCATACTCCTAGCAGCTTCTTGAATCATTTGATTTTCTCTCTCAACCACTCCATTTTGCTGAGGATTTATAGGGGTAGACAAGTGCCTCTTTATTCCATGAACTTTACAAAACATGTTAAAATCATTGGAGGTGAATTCACCACCTTTTTCATACCTCAAACATTTAATTTTCAGATCGATTTCATTCTCAACCATAGCTTTAAATACCTTGAATTTATCTAATGCATCAGATTTCTCTCTAAGAAAAGTAACCAATGTCATTCTAGAGTAACCATCAATCAAAAGCATGAAATACCTACCACCTTGTAGACTTCTCACCCTTGTAGGACCAAAAAGATATGTATGAATTAATTCCAGTATTCTGATAGTAGATTGTTCATTTCCCTTGAAACTACTCCTAGTTTGTTTTCCAAATTGACAATCCCTACAAACAACATTGATAGGCTTTGTGATTCTTGGTAGGTATCTTAGTACATGAACTAAACCGATTCTCACCAAATTATTAAAATTCATATGACACATCTTCCAGTGCCATAAAAAACTTCCAGCAATTTGAGACATAAAGCAATGCCCATCAACACCCTTAAGCTGATAGATGTTTCCATCTATTATCTTACCAGCAACAGTCACAATTTCGGGCCCTTTTTTATCTCACATGTTTCATCCTTAAACAAAAGGTTGTATCCCTTGCTACACATTTGTCAAACACTCAAAAGGTTATGCCTTAAACCCTTAACATAGTAAACATTATCATTGTTATGCTTTCCATCAAAACTGATTGAACCTATTCCACAAATCTTAGCTCCTAAATCATCTCCAAATTTAACTAGTCCTCCATCATATTTTTCAAGTTTGAAAACCTTACTCTTGTCTCCAGTCATGTGATTAGTCCAGCAACTGTCAACAACCCAGTAATTCTTATCTTCTTTAACATGAAAATTAGATGCCAAAGGACCTTCAACCTTATCCTTCTTCTCGAAACACTTTCTGCACAACTTTCAAAGTTAGCACAACTAGATTCATCTTTTATAGCCAAGAAAAAGCATTCATTGTCATCAAAGTGTCCATAATCAGACTCATCATCAGAAATACCATCATCTTCTCTAACTTAGTAAGCTTTCTTAATCATTTTTCTTTTATTTCCCTTGCTCTTATTGTTTATAGCTCTTTACAGACATCTTGAAGCATAATGAACTATATCACCATAGCTAAAAAATTTGAATGGTAATTTACCTTTGTACTTATCTAGGCCCTTTTTCATTCTTTTTACAAAGTTATCTTCCACATCATCAAGATATTCCTTATCTGAATCTTCAACCTTTTTTGATACTTTGACCTTAAAATAAGTCTCTACAGTTACACCATTTTTCAAGCCTTTTTTTCTCATTTCAAATAAAGTTAGTGTACCAATCATCTGATCTCTAAAATAAGTATCAAGATTTGCAATTTCCTCAGTAGCAGAAACATTTTCACTATAATTTCATCAAAAATAGATCTAAGAACTTTCTTTACCACTTTAGATTCTTTGACTTATGCACCAAGACCTCTCATTGCACTCACCAACTCATCAACTCTCTACATGTAGATTTTGATTATTTCATCTCTAGACATATATAGGGTCTCAAATTGTGCCTTCAAATTCTATAATTTGCTTGTTTGAATTTTTCATTTCCTTCATAAATGCTTTCAATCTTATCCCAAACTTCTTTAGTAGTCTTCAAACTCGTAAATTTTACTAATTTAGTATTTGAAAGACTATTCACAATAATAAATCTTGCCTTAGCATTGATCTCATGCGCCTTGATTTTAGCACTTGTACTTGGACCATTTGTAGGTAGAGTATATGTAGTTTAATAAGCCTTTCAACCTCAAATCCTTGAGCTTCCAGATATCCTTCCATATTTGTCTTCTAGAATGCATAATTTGTGCCATCGAATCTAGGGCATTCCAAAGAAATCTTGTTCACCATCCCAGATCTGCCTCAAGTGGTTAAGCAATTCTCTAAGGAACCAATATTTGATGCCAATTTTTGAATGAAAAAGATAACTGAGAGGGGGGTTGAATAAGTTGTATCTAATCAAAACATCAAAACCCTCAACAGTAATTAGATCCACATGCATTCATTAAACCCTTATTCTGTTATAATGATTAACCATGAAATGTAGATAATAGAAACTAAAATAACAACACCATACACAAGAGAACACTAGATTTACATGGAAAACCCAATGAGGGAAAAACCATGGTAATGATTAGCTCACAATATAACTATTTGCAAAACCGGTAAAAAAGAGATCACTACCACAAAAAGAAATATAAGAAGATAGAAGAGAAATGTTACACAATCTCAATGCAATAGAGAATCCACCACAAGTGCTCCAACACTTTTGCAACCTTGTTTGAAAGATTGCGGACACCTTCAACTCATTGTTTTTAGGAATCCAACACTTTGATGTTTGCACTACTTTTCTCAAATTAACATCACACACATCACTTGCATTGATCTTGCATCTATCTTGCTTCTCTCTCTTGATTCTTTCTTTCAACTCACATCAACTCCACTCTTATTTATATCAACCTCAACCTTAAACATCTTCTCCAAGGTCAACATTCTATCCATTTTATTTACAAATTCAAATTAGGTCAGAAACTAAACATTCCCATGATGGATAGGAATGAAAGGGGACCAAAATAACACTTAACCAAGACCCAAAATTAAGTCTCACATTCCACACTATGCATCCATTAATACTTGAACATTTTTTAATGTAGTGTAGACACTAGGTCAGTTGTTACCGGTGAAAACACATTAAACATTAAGAACACACTTTCAAAACTTTTGATACACCTAACCACGAATCCTGTTGAAAAAAACAAGAGTAAAACACCATTAACTCTCCTTCAAAACCACAAGTCCTAAAAATCAATTGCGGAGAAATGTGAAGAAAATACATTTCTCCCTGTTATCTCTGTACAACACTACAAAACCAATTCTCATACTGGTAAACACAACTTCCCCTCACTAACGATCCAAAACCAAAAATTTTGAATATAGCAACCTCTAACAAAGTAAAAAAACATATCAAATTCACACATGCATAACATTAGCACAGAAGAAATGTGAAGCATGATCCAAAGCACATTTTGAACACTTGCACAATACTATTTTCTCTATTTAAAATTTTTTATTAGAAGCACCTAGAAATCAAGTATCAAAGACATCATGTCTCATCTCATTACTTCATTCCAACTCATCTCCATACACTACAATAAAAGATAGATCCATTTACTCACAACACTTCCTCAATATCTCAACTATACATGCATAACCTACAACAACCTATTTTCCTCTTTTTCTCAATTTTCTCAATATCCTTGGAATTTTCATCATGCAACAACTTCCTTAACACACATATGACATCAATGACAACACTAGTTAGTAGACATCCTGTTGACATCAATAAAAACACCTCATACTTGCAATAGTGTGTAAATGTTTGGATATGTTGCTCTATTACAATACAAAGAAATCATAATGGATCATCCTTATCCTATATTCTTAAATCAACTTCATTATTTCACTTACAAATTTTATTACTTTACTATTCCTAATTCATATAGTTAATATTCATGCCAAAATAGAGAAAAATATAGTGAGGAAAGAACATACCTAGCCCTTTTTCTCTATTTTACACTCAGTTTTGGTCATTTCATAAATGCATTCTCCTTATGCTCAATTTTCCTTTTTTTTTGTGTAAGCGGACCTTAATCTTAAACCCTACCTCTACTATCCTTTTAATTCATCATTGTTGATTGAGACCAGTCTAACTATAGGTTTCTATCACTTTGGACTAGAGCATGGGTACAAATTTATCCCTTGAATGGGATTGTACATGTGGCTTAGTCCTCCCAATTAAAAGCTAATTTCTTTCCTTCCCAAGCTAATCTTTTCAAAGAGTATGACTGTTACCCATCAAGTTTCTTTCCAAGAATCTTTAAATTAAGCACTAAAAATTTTGTCTTTAAGGAGAAGCCTTGTGTCATTATTTGATATTAAAAAATCTCAACATATCATATTTACATTACACAAGAGCTTGCATCAACACTTGTATCATAGTCACTACCATCAACTTATCATCAAGGAAGCTTCCATCTTTTCTAAGCTTGTCTTCTAGTCTTGTTCATTGATAATGGGGCTTGAATACCATCAAGGAAGTCAACATGATTCCCTTTATGTATAGAAGGCCCCAAAATGTGCTTGATAACAATAGTGGATTTTAGATACATGTATAAATACATGTAAACAACTTTTGAAGTTACAAACAGTAGAGGAAAAAACCATTCCACTAGGACTATATCATGAAAAATGGACTAATTCATGTGTCATCCTTCCAATAAGAGCTCAAAATCTCTATAAATTTTTTTGATAGTCAAAATAGTGTTGATTCATAAACATATCATTAATTTATATTATTGAATAATCATCCTTCACCAACTCCCTAAAATTAATAAAATTAAACTAAATTACCAAAATTGTTCTCTTTTCCTTGCTAATTTATATCAATTTACTAAACCAAAATAAATATAATTTTTATTCTCTTTTCCTACTAATACATATCCAAAAGTTTTAATTAATTATTTATTAACTTAAATTTATAGATTCTAATTTGTCAGTAAAAATCGTATCATTTTCAAATATATATCTTAATCTTCTATTTGATTAAATTGTAAACAATTGAGACAAATTTCCTATTCTAAGGATATAAAGATTAAACACTTAATTTTTTTTTTTGAAGACCTAGTCATTGAAGGTCATTTAACCAATGCTTGAATAAGCCAAAACTTTAGTAGGGAAGAGGACCGAGTAGTTGAGCATGTTTCAATAGTTGTGATAGTTGTTGTTTATATAATGCCCAATAGTTGTGACTTGACTACCCATAATTAAACAAAATGAATTCTTTTGATCTAAAAAGCAACCAATCATGTGATGCCACATCAACACTCAACTACCCATGATGTGAATGCACAAGTATTGGTCTCAATTTTTCTTTTGGCCTTTTTGGACACCTTGACAAAAAGCATGCTGATGTGGCAACATATTTGATGATGTGGCCCTAAAATGAAAGTTATAATCAAGGGACTTTCCAAGTAAGCTGTTGTAAAAAATTGGAAGTGATTTGAAATTTCCACGTAGAATAATTAATGGCAGAAAGTTAGGGTGCACAACTACTGGGTCCTCTCCCTAATTGAGCTTCTAATTTTTATAGTATTTTTTATTTTTGGTTTTACTCATTCAAAATATTGAGAGAATGATAGTTGAAGTATTCTCATAAAAAATACAGATTAAAATTTTAAAATAAAGTAGAAATTTTCTACACATTTTGGTTAGCATAATGATAATATTAAAGTGAAATTTGTCACATATAGTCCTCACAGAGAAGGTTGATTTAGCCACAAGCTTAGCTTAGTATGCATTGAAGAATGGTTGGAGAAAATTTAGCATACAACAAAGTTCATGTCAAAGATATTATATATCAACTGCCAGCTCCATTAAATTGACCGACTGATGGGTTTTGACTGATGTAAAATCAAAAGTTATGATTTATGGAGGCATCAATATTCAAAAATATGATATTTTTGTTTTAGAAAAAGGGAGAAAGGAAGGTGTATGAGATCTTCTAGGGTTTTGTGTTGTCTGCGGTCATTCTTCACCCCTCTTGCATCATATTGCATTGTTAGTGCAGGAAACTCCTCTTTTCTTGTGTGTATGACCACATTTAGTGTGGTTTTTGTGTTTTAATATGCCTTCAACTGGCTCTAACTTGGCAATTCATGCTAGTATTAGCAGTTATTAGCTTTTCTCAATGACTCCTTCTCTGAACAAATGTCCCTAAAAAATTGCTCTGAAAGTCTTTCACGAGGTAAGTGTTCTGATTCACCAGCTAATGTGGTTCTTCCTTTACCAGATTTTGATACTGCTTGTCAATGGCTTGAGCAACACACCCTTGTCGAGTATTTTTTTGGGAGAACTCCCCCTAAAAGTGTGCTTAAAGAGTGGGTCAACAAGGCTTGGGTCCCTCATGGGGTCCACCTTGACATGGTCCAAAATTTAACCAAGGGTTTCTTTTTGTTCTGCTTTGCGAAAGTCAATCATGTCTAGGCTATCTTAGCCCATCGTCCCTGGTATGTCTGGTCTTCTTTATTAGCTTTCCAGGAATGGACCTAGGAATTTTCTATCTAGGATGACACCAAGTTGTGGGTTCTGGTCTGGATTGGTTTCTTGGTTTACCCTTGCCTTGTGTGCCTTTTTTGAATCATATAGCTTCCTCATTGGGGAGGGTTATTTGCATTGAGCCAAATAGGTTCTTTCAGGCCCGACCCTAGAAAAGGGTTTGTGTGGAAGTGGACCTTTCTAAATATTTGAAAGATTCCATTGATATCCAAATTGGAGCTCTTTGGAATACCTAGAAGGTCACATATTTTAATCTTCCCAACATGTGTTATAAGTGTCAGTTTGCAGACCACAAGATCAAGGACTGCCCTTTGGCAATGGCTCATACACCTTCTTTGCCACAAGATGTTGAAAAGCCTCATCTGATGGATGCCTCTGCTGCCAAACATGATAATAAATGGACTACAGTTACGAACAACAAGAACAAGTCCACTGGTTCTGGGTCAGCCCCCAAGGCCTCCGAACTAGCAAAAGTTGTTTCAAACCCTTCAATGAAGGGGAAGGAAGCTCCTGTTGGAGCTGATTATGTTCCACTATAGCCTAGGCCAAAGGCAACTCCTCAACATGCTATTGTCATGTTAACACAGCCAAATGTTTCTCCTCCTATGACAGGAACTCAAAGGTAGTCTCGTAGCCCTTCTCCTCTTAGGGAAGAAGGGGAATATGTTCAAGAAAAGTAGAGGTTTTCCTCTCCTTCCATTTAGATTGGGTCAGTTCTGCCATAATTTTTGTAGAATCATTTCTCTTCTCTAAATGAAATGGAACCGGGCTTCAAAAATATGGAGGAGTTTCATTCATGAATTTCCTCTCATGGAATGTTTGACGTATAAGATACCTCTCCAGAAAGTATTTTGTTAGGGATACCTTGCGTAAGTATTCTGGTATTGAAGTGCTTTGTCTCCAAGAAGTTAAATTTTTTTGGTTTTTTGCTTGTTGCAGCTTATCTTTCTATTTGGCTAGCCAGTAAAATGTTTTGTACTGCTCATGATACTAGGCATGGTGGAGTTGTCACCCTTTTTTCCCCATGGTGGCACTCTTATGTGGTCGACCATGGGTTTGATCCCACTCATTGGATCGTCTAGATCCTTTTCAATATTGATAATCATTCCTTTGGGATTATTAATGTTTATGATTCTAATGATGTTGTGGAACATTCTTTGCTCTGGCATTGGATTGTTGATTCATTGCTAGTTGCTACCTAGTTATTGTGTGGGGATTTCAATATGGTTGAGATGGTGTATGAAAAAGATGGTACCTTGCCATTCATATGGACATTCGATGAAAGGGAGGCATGGTTTTACATGCACAATAAATTGGGGCTCTTTGATCCCAATATTGGTTGTCGCCATTCTCATTCTCTTTGGCACACTTGGTGTAACTACAGAGTCGGGTGATAGAATATTTAAGCACCTTGATCATGCCATGATCTTGGCTCAATATTTTTTATCTTTTGAAAGCTCTTCTCTCCTGGTTAAGCCATTAGTAGATGTGACTTTTTCAGACCACTTCCCCATTTCTTTTCGCATTGAATGGGAGAATCAATAGCCTTGCACGTGTACAACTCATTTTTTTCTAAACATGTCTTTACTCTGCCACAAGCCTACCCTAGCCCACATTTGTATATTTTGGAATCTGGAGTATAGGCCATCTCATCATACAGGCTGGATTACTTGGTGGAATGATGATATCACTCGCATGGCTAGATTTCTATGCATTTATGGGCACTATCTGGCTATCTTTCGCTGGTGGTCTTATGAGGCTACCACTGCTGACCTCCACTCAGCTATTGAGGCTTTGGCAGCCAACCCTTTTTCTCCATCATTACAAGTCAGGGTGGCAGAATTAAGGCACAAAAAGAAAGTTGCTGAAAATTATGTTGCCAGAGGTGCACAAATCAAAGCCTGGTTACATTGGTTAAAAGTTGGTGATCATGCCTCCAAAGATTTTTTTGGGCTCTATGTGTCAGGAACTCATCCCTAGGCATTAAAAAAATTAAAGATGGAATTCGGGTGCTTTCTGAGCTTCTTGACATTCTCCAGGCCTTTGTGCATCATTATGAGTAGGTTTTCACTGCATAGGAACACATGCTTGTGCAACAACAAGCCCTTCAGGACTGCCTTGTTGTGGTGCCAAATAGGCTTTCCTCAATCCAGAAATTTTTTTGTGATCAATTGTTAACAATTGATGATCTCAAAGAGGTTGTCCATTCCATGGCTGATGATAAAGCCCTAGGGGTTGATGGGTTCCCTTGTGAATTCTACAAGGCCCTATGGGACTATATTGGGAAAGATTTGCATCATGTTTACTTAGAGGCTTTTCATGCTGATTCTCTAGGTAACCTAATAAAAAAAGGTAATATAAAATTCATACCTAAGTCTAGTGACCTAGAAGACATTTGCAACTAGAGACCTATCACGCTTCTCAATGTCTCCTACAAGATAATCACCAAGGGTTTAGCTCTGAAGATCCACCATCTTTTACCTCAGATTGTGCACCCATAGCAAATTGGGTTTATCAAATCCAAGTTTATTCTAGAAAATATTATTGTTGTTTGGGAAGGCATGGAATGGGCCAGGTGTTCAAACTAAAAAGCCATGTTTATCAAAATTGACTTTGCAAAAGCCTATGACCATATTGAATGGCCTTTTATTCTTGCTATGCTGCAAGCTTTGGGTTTTGGGCCCATCTTCATTTAGACTGTTTGAATGCTCTTTGTGGATGCCTATGTTGGTATCACCATTAATGGTCATCAATCCTCTACCTTTGGACTCTTTCGTTCCATTCAGAAAGGGTGTTTTCTTGCCCCCTCTCTGTATGTGCTTGCTGCTAAGGGATTTATCTACCTTCTAGCCAACGCAGTTTCCCAGCAGTGTGTCCAGGGCATCTCTCTACCCAACTCTCAGGCTCAGTTGGTTAATGGCCATTTTGCAGATAACTCTTTACTCACTCTCCTAGAGGAAGAAGATACTATTGTAGTTGCCTTGGAGTGCCTTAACATATTTTGTCTTGCTTTTGGTTCTGCCGTTTAGTGGCACAAAAATTTGTGCTACAGATAATCTATCTTTCCTTCTCCTCCTTTGTTGCAACAATATGGTTGGAAGTGGATTGGGCTAGGAGAGATTTTTTGGTTTCTAGGCATTCCTTTTGCTTTCCAGGCATCCCTGGTTGAACTTTAGCAAGTCGTGCTCTCCAAAGTTGAGTAGAAAATTGCTTATTGGATTACTAAGCCCCTCTCTCTGGTGAGCAAATTTTAGGTATGCTCCAAAGTTCTGGCAGCCACCCACATCTACTATTCTTCCTGTTGGGCTCATTCCAAAGTTGCCTACGATAAACTTGAAAAATTTCTTCGAGACTTTCTTTGGACCTCCTTTGAATCCCACAGAGGGTTTCACCTTGTGGCTTGAGAATTTTGTTTCCTTCCTAGAGATTCTAGAGGACTTGGGTTGTTTTCCACTCAATGGAAAGGGACTGCTTTATGTGTTAAATGGATTATTCATGCCCTTACTAGGGATGAGACCTAAAAAATTCTTCACAGGCATGGTATTCAATCAGGCTTCCTTGTCCATAGACTCGCCTAGAAGGGGATTGGCTTTCAAACCCTTCTAGTCATGGAGAAACTAGTTCAAATTGTTTGGACTTTTGTGGCCAAAAGTATCTAGCGAGCTTGGCAGGTTGTCAAGCTCTAGCTCCATTGGGCTAGCTCTGGTTTTCAAGATGGGATTTCTCTCAACAAGCAGAATATTTGGTGATCGCCTCCTTTTGCTTGTAATGGTTAGCCGTTGGCTAAGTCACCTTGGCTTAAGGCGCTCAAATTCCATAAGAAGGGTATTTAGACCCTGCAACAGTTATTTCATAGACCCACCATGTGTATCATGTCATGAGAAGATTTTTGTGCCCAGAACAGGCTTCATAACCAAGACCGTGCTACTTATGATGGTCTAGTGAATGCTATTCCTGTAGAAATGCTTCATAAGGTTGGAGTTCATGGGACCAAACCTTGATGGAAAGATTGGAAATGGTATCCTGACACCCCTTTCAAGAATTACAAGCCTCAGCTTTGTTATAGGTGGCTTTCACCACACTTTTCTATGATTGAGAGTTTGAACCAGAGGTGGCTTCTTCAATCTCCTACTCATGTCTAGCGTAAAAGATTTGCTACCACTTGGTCTACAAGTTTTGAGCCAAAAATTTCCCACTTTTCTTGGTGTATTCTTTTCCAAGGCTTGCCTGTAGGTTCTTGACTTGTTCACCTAGGGGTCCAAGACCCTCGTTGCCCTTTTTGTGGGAAAGTTGAGACTTTTAAGCATCTTTTCTAGTTTTTTCCTAGAGCTCAACAGCTTTGGACCTGGATTCATGACATTTTTCAGCCCCTTAGGCCAAAGCCTTTCTCTTGGCATATGGTTCTACTAGGAGATTCTCCTAGATTTCTTGCAAAATTCATCCAACTTTAGCATAGTTTCATGGTGGAAATTCTCTTCAATATATGGAAAG
The DNA here is from genome assembly GCA_007258455.2 of Sequoia sempervirens. Classification (NCBI taxonomy): domain Eukaryota; kingdom Viridiplantae; phylum Streptophyta; class Pinopsida; order Cupressales; family Cupressaceae; genus Sequoia; species Sequoia sempervirens. The sequence continues at coordinate 529,764,111 of VDFB02058242.1, forward strand.
ACAAAAATTCTTGCATTTTTTCTCATTCTCAAATGGATATTAATGTATCTTTGTATGCTAAAGCTATTATTTGTTCTAATGTGCTTTTACAGATTCAGGTGCAAGCTAACAAAGTTGCACTTGAAGGTGCTCACCTTCAAGTTCTGCTGGATCACTAGGGAAATGCCCCTTGTACTATTGCTTGGGTCCCCACTTCGTCCACCTCTTCCTATGGCTGGTTGCCCTCTTGGGGCTAGAAACATAGTGGTTTTGCACGTCCCCACTCTCAGTCTCCGCTTCGGTGGGATTCTCACACTCCTCGGTGAATCCGCTCTCCTTCGTCGTGGGCTAGCCAGGGGTGGCCTTCTAGCGGTGCTTCGGGGGGCGGCAGTGGCTATTCCAGGTGGCCCTTTGATGACCCTCCTGCTTCTAGCTCTAGTTAGCTAGATACTGGTAAAAGCTTTCCACGTCTAGCACTTGAAATCTTGCTTCGACACGAGGATAAAGGTAAAGAGAAGGAAAAATATGCCGATGATGGTTGGGGTCCTCCTCCTGATGTCACTCCAGACCCCACTGATGTATGGGGGAAGAACATGGATGACAAGAACCCTCCTAGCTCTGTTGGCACTGCTTTGGCCACTTCATGGCCCTCTTATTTTATGTTTTGTAATCTTTGACTTCTGGGTTCGACCCATGTGATCTTTTTCTTTTTCTAGGCATTGCCCATATGACCCTCGGGGTGTGCCTTCTTACCACCCATCTTTTTTTGTGAATATGTATCTTTATCTTAATTTAATATAGATAACTTCCTATTCATAAAAAAAATCTAATATTTGTGAAAATTTGATTGAATAAAAATCAAAAAGTTATAATCTTTAATAAAATATTGATGTAATTTTGGTCATTTAAATGTCTTAGTGTTCAAATTTTTGATATTTGTGAAAAAATTATTAAAGAAAAATGAAATTTATGATCTTGACAAAATATTGATGAAAATTTCATCTGCGTCAATGTTCAAAAGTTTGATATTTGTGAAAAAAATTATTGAATCAAAAGTAATGATCTATGATAAGACATTGATGAAAATTTCAACCATTTTAATTGTCTCAATGTCTAAAAGTTTGATATTTGTGGAAAATTGATAGAAAATAAATCAAAAGTTATGGTCTTTGTAAAACATTGGTGGAAATTTCATCTGCTTTAATGAGTCAATGTTCAAAAGTCTGGTATTTGTGGAAAATTAATTGAAAAAATTTAAAAGTTATGATCTCTAATAAGAGATTGATGAAAATTTCAACTATTTTAATTGCCTCAATGTCTAAAAGTTTGATATTTGTGAAATATTGATAGAAGAAAAATCAAAAGTTATTATTTTTGACAAAACAATGATGGAAATTTCATCCACTTTAATGTGTCAATGTTCAAAACTCTGATATTTGTTGAAAATTAATTGAAAAAAAATAAAAGTTATGATCTTGATAAGACATTGATGAAAATATCATCATTTTAATTGCCTTCATGACTAAAAATCTGATATTCGTGGAAAATTATAGAAATAAAATAAAAAATTATGATTTCTTTGATGAAAATTTCATCCACTTAATAGATCAATGCAATTTGAAAAAATTGACAAGGAAAACTTAAACGGTGGAAAATTATCGGACTCGAAACATTTTCGAAAATTTCATACTACTGTATGCGTTGAAGATACTCCACGCGACTTTAATGGCCGTCAATGTTGAAATATCTGGTATTTTGTGGAAAATAATTTTAATCAATATTTTTCAAATAATGAATTATCAAGTGAGATTTGAAAGTTGAATTAGAAAGTATTATATAATTATTTAAATCTCTATAGATGTTATTATAGATTATAAAAATATTATTTTATTAATAAAATAATTTAAAAAAATCAGTATAGTAGATTATAATAATATGTTTAAATTTAATGGTCTAATAATCTTATTAAGTTTTTAGATTAATGTTTAAGATGTCATTTTGTGATGTAAATGAGTGATTTAAAATTAAAAATTAATTGTACATTAAATTATTATATTTTCAACAAGTGCCATTTAAAATGTTGATCTAAAAATCATAGATTATAAAATGTGATTCAAAATATTGATTTAAATATGATAGATTATGAAGTGTAATTTAAAAACTATCACACAGCTAAATCTAGAAATTGATACAAAGTTACTATTGTGAACTACATAATTACTCTCCTTTTTTAAAAAGATAATTCAAAAAATGTTAAAACAATATTTACATTTTTTGAATCTTGGGAAAAAAATTCCTATTCAAAAATCAAAGATGAATCTCACAAGATGTGTAAGGATATTTTTTCACCTAAGGAAACGATTATCTCTATCACTAACAATTATTATTAGAAAAATAAATCAATATTTATTATAAAATAATTCTATAATTTATTTTAATTGTAAAATAGACTTATTATAAATGCCCTAGGCATTTGTCACTTTTATTATGAAATAATATACACAAATATAATTCCACTTTGAAGCATTTACAATGATATTAAAGAATATTATGTTAATCATGTTAAAAATTTATCTTTTATATTAAATTTGAAGATATATTTACATATTAAATAATTAATATATTAAAAAATTATAACAAATAATTAAAATAAAATTATAATTGGCATGCTTACAATTAAAATCATAACCAACACATAAATTTAAAAAATAAAAAAATCATCTCAAAAGTAAGGAGTGATAGCAAGATGTCATTGTTGCACTTGGCCTCAATAGTTGTGGCTAGGGTTTCCTATGGTGGGAGGGGTGAAAATTTGTTGGTTTTGATCACTTTGCTAGTTCAAAGCTTCGTCCACATGTGAAGGCTGTGAAATTCGAGCACCATTTGTTGAAGTTAGGTGGGGGACATGTTGCAAAAACATAGAATCGGAGACCATGGCACTTTCATCAAACATTTAGGGTGCATTATGGTTAGGTCTTTGTGCCAAATGGGGATCAGAAGGGGAGAAGCCCGAGCAATTAAAGAGTTGATAGAGGTTTCAAAGGCCATGGGAGGAGAGATGGATTCCAAGTATGTGCACCATGCTAGAGAAAACCCCACAATCTCCTTTGATTGAGACATTACAAAAGAAGTGGCTAAAAATGCAAGATATTTTGTAGAACTAGGGCTAATAGGCACATTTTGGGGTTTTTGGTTGTTCCTAGCCATTAGATCACTAATATATGACATCCAGTATTGGAAGGATAATGTATGGAGCTAAATAAATCATAATATTCAATTGAAAATAGAATTAATTAGCTCACACAATTCACTAGAAAACATACTACACAGGCAAACAAATTCTTGCAACAAATATTGCAACCCAGGTTTGCAACTTGCAACCAACAATCTCCATTCAAATAAAATTTGTAAATGAAATTGCATTAGTCCTAGAAGGACAATGGAGTTGCAAAAATCTCCTACAAAACTTCTAGAAATCACCACAAGAAATATTTGCAACAACAAATTTAAACTATGTAATAAAAGATTTCTCTGGCTCCTACAACAATAATCTCTCAAAACAATCTTCACCACTCAAATTTGCAATTGTTGGTGATGTTCATGGCTCTGCAATCAACCTCCAATTTGAAAAAACATCATCGAAAACCCTTCCTGGAGATATGCTACACCCTTTCCGTGTATTCTCTATAAACTAGAATATTTAACTTCCTCCAAAATGAAATTGATTTTTCATTAAACAAACTCCAATCCACATGAAATGAAATGTGTGTTCATTTCAGTTGAATTTCCTTTCATTTCAAATCCACCTTCAAAAATCAACACCCACCTCTTGTAAACCCCTAATTAAATTAAATTACATTAATAAAATATGCTTTTCAAACTCCATGACCTATTGTGAATGGATGACAGTGATTTTATTGCATTCTTGCTTTCTTGAATAAAGTGAAAATCAGATTTTTCCAATCTTGGCGTCCACTTCCAAGATCCCTATTTTTTAGGAGTTGTAGAATTCAAAATTTGGAGTTACAAGTCAATTTGGAGGTCTCCCAAAAACCCACTCTTCCATTTTTTTTGGCTTTTTTTTCTTTCAAGGCAAATTCTCCACTATCTCCTCTATCTTGTCTTCTTCAAATTTACTCCAAATTTCAAATTCAAATTTACAACATGGCATAACATCCAAATGCATGTCAAAATATGAATTTCATAGGAAAAAATATGAAATTCAACTCACACCAAAAATTGTAGTTAATATCAAAGCCTTTTGTTGACACAAGATAGCCACTATGCCATGGATGCTCCTACATGAAAGGTGATGTTCATATTTATCCCACTACAAAGGTGTGTTGACTCAATCTGTTCATCAAGTAAAAATTTCTTTATTTACATCCTGCGAGTAAATAAATGTGCTAACAAGTTGCTCCAATAAAAGTTTTATTTTCTTTATTGATCAAGATGCCATATCAAATTATACTAAAGATTCCATTTCATAATAATAACTTCACAAATACATGAAACAAGAATACATACCTTTACAAACATAGCTATAGTGAACTTTAGAACTAATAGTAGTAAGAAGGTCTAGGAATACCGCCTTTCAAATCTTGGTACTTCAATGGCCTTTAGTTGAGGAGAAACATCACTCAGGTGCTTTTCTTCCAACCACAAACTTATAATGCAATCCCCCACACATCTATCATTTGATTTATGACCCTCCCTTCAAATGAAGAGATTGGTAGAGTAATCGATACTATTAACCAATTGAGCAAAAGTGGTGTATCATACATAGCTAGATGTTATGCATCCAAAAACTCTTGACCTAGTATTTAATATGGGATCACAGTGTACTGATAGTGTAATCATCACACAGTCTAAGTGGATGTAGTTATGTTACACTAATTTGATCAAACAGTTTAATCTCAGCCAATGGTTGAGAGTCATCTATCACATACACTATTCAAGGATGATTTGACTTAGGGCTATCATACACTACGCATAGGTATTGTCCTTCAATGGGTGAATCTATCACCCTAGATATCCTACAACATACTAAACTACTAGAAATGAATCAACATAACAATTATTTCACAATTCCCCTCCTATACTAGAAATATTTATCCTAGGAGTATCGCAAGCTTTTTCGAGTTAACCTAATAACTTAGTTGTGGATCTTAACTTGACTCTTGCCTTCATTTTAAACCTAGTATATAGTATCTAATGCCACCAGTACTCTCCTTATATGGAGATCATGCAATTGGCACAGAATACAACTACAATGCAACAATTCATTCTGTATGTACAAATAGTAAATACAAGCATAAAACATCCCATGTTCAAATATGGCTTGTATAATTAAATACTTATGTTGTACCTTATGTAATATTACTGAATTCATCATTCAGGTACTTTCTCCTTTCATGGAGTACTTAAAACACATTATGAAAGTGGCTCAAAGGTTTTAATTGTTAGAAACCAAGATCAGATTTGCAAACCAGAATATCCTTCCATAGAAGAGAAAAATAGAAAAAGCATAGAGGTTGCAAAAAGATGTGCAACATAATATTATTCAAGAATTGATAATTACAAGATATGATTTTCTTTATAAAAGAAAAGATGCATAACCCTAATCTTATCTTAAGCAACAAGATAGCTCAATAAGATAAAGATGAGAATAATAAACCTAGGAAATAAACAATTACCTAAGTAAAGTAATGCAAGTGAAATTAAATATTAATTACACTAACACCCCCCATAAGTGCAACTTAGGGAGAAGCAAATTATTATGCAAGAGATGTGAGATGGGTCCCGACAACAAAGGCCTAATCAAGTACCCATTTACAAATGCAATGATGAGGTAGAGAAGGAAAACCCAGTGGGACAAAATCCCTCCTACAATGAGATGATTGTTGCAAAGAAGCACTAGAAGAACATTGTGGAGTAACATTGGAACCGCAATCCGACAAGCAAAGAAAGATACTTTTTTATACAACTAAAATCAAAAATGGAATCATGATAATGCGATAGTAGAACCAATGCCATAGAACAATGAAAAACTCACAAACTGGAACAACCCTGGAATCTGTGAAGCAACAATAGATGAAATGATGACAGAATCTAGAAACTGTGTATCTTGATGCCGATGCCAAACTGTGACGAAAACTCTTCCATGGGAAGGAGTACCATGAAGACTCTGGAACATTGACCATAAAAACATGGCCTTCAAACTAAGAAGTATCTGAACCAATGTGGATCAAGAAACATAATCTCTCAACTGAAGTGTGAACTAATGAATCTGATATCTGTCAAGCTAAGACAAGAATGTGGCCAAAAGAAACTAAGAAACTAGATAACCCATACGAGTTGCCAACAAATCAAGATGGATATGGAGATCAAAGTGAAAAAACTACACTCTAATCAGATTTATTATGTAAGAAACCCCCCTGATGGAACTTTATCTCAGTTCATTTATTACAATAACCCAATGATTTTAAAAGGAGAGAATGCTAATGTGCATAAACAGAAAATAAAATGATGTGGTACTGAAATGAAGTACAACTATTCAAGTTTTACCTTTCCAACTGCCAAAACATCCAAGTAATCTCCAAAACACCCATCGGGAAAAATTTGGAATAATGATAAACTTGGGATAGATATAGAAAAAAGTGCATGGACAGCAAGATAGAGCTCCTCAATACCTTTTCAACGCTTCAAAAAAGACGAAAATCGTAGATCGTGGCAAAAATTTATGAGCTCGGAAGCCCAAAATGAACATCTGAATTCAAATAGAAAAAAATGTAGATAAATAGAAAAATAATGAAAAATAACTTGTACCACTAGAAATTCCTCAGAACCAGCTTTCTGGCGATATCTTGTTTGCCCAATTTCGATATTGTATGCCCAAATTATGCTTAAAAGAAAAAACTACTCCTTTAGGAAAAATCGGGGCTAGGAGGGGACTTGGAGTGTCGTACGGCTACTGACGTTAGAAGTTCACGTGAAAAAATTTGATGGCCATCTGGCTGTTAGGGAAAAAAAATGCCCCCTTACCAGAAAAAAATTTCAGCACCGATATATTCTGAAACTCATCGAAATATTTTGCAGATGCCCGTCGAAATATGCTCTGGCTATCAGAATATTCCCTAGTGGCAAGGGCTGATTGTGGGCCTTTGGTCCACCATACAACCACATAGGGAGCTGGGAGTCTGGCTGGGGGCTAGGCGCATAGCGCCCAGTCCCCCAGATGACTGGATCTGTGCTGCAGGGGGGTTGCAGGGCTGCAACCTAGCTGGTGGTGGAGTGGGACAGTGGCGGCGGAACAACTGCCACCCAGTGGCCGCTTGGCGACAGACTCCTTCTGAATTGGAAGCACCAACGGTAAATCCAAAAAATTCCCTTTTTAAAAAAATTTGTCATTTTTCGTGCCTCGGGAAGCGAGCTTGGGGAGGCCGAGGCCTAGCAAACAAAATTTGCCTCAAAAACAACTTTCTCCAAAATCAACGAAACGAAAGGCAGTCTTAGGGTTTTTGGCCTCTATGAACATGATGGTGACCTCCGTTTGTGCCCAAAGTGCCCCAAAAAATCAGCTACCCCCAGAGCTTGCGAAAAATATCCAAGCTTGAAACCCTCACAGATCTGGCAAATGATGGCCAAAATCTGCAAAATAAAAGCCAATCCTGACTTTTCCCAGCGCTCTGAATCCAATGGTGAAGCTCAATCTGATCCAAAACACCTCATAGATGAACTCAAGGCATGATACCCTTGAAGAATCCTGAATGAACTCTTCAAATATTTTCTCAAAAATCTGAGAAGGGGCTGTGAATCAAAGCTCTGATACCATGTTAGAAACTAGTATCAGATTTGCAAACCAGAATATCCTTCCACAAAATAGAAAAACAGAAAAAGTAGAGACGTTGCAAAAAGATGTGCAACATAATATTATTCAAGAATTGATAATTACAAGATATGATTTGCTTTATAAAAGAAAAGATGCATAACCCTAATCTTATCTTAAGCAACAAGATAGCTCAATAAGATAAATATGAGAATAATAAAGCTAGGAAATAAATAATTACCTAAGTAAAGTTATGCAAGTGTAATTAAATATTAATTACACTAATATTAATCCTTTTTTTCGTAAGCAAATAGGTTTAGCAAATAGTATCCATGCAAACAACATTCTTCTTTTATGGAGACCATACAATTAATGCAAACACAACAAGTATCCATATTCATCCTTTAACCAATTTACTTCCTTGATGCAACAAATATGCAGTTCATAAAATAAATCACTTATTCATAACATAAGTACAAATCATAATGCAATTCCTTATCTATGCACAGACTGTAAACACATTTCCTAGAAATATATTACGAATTGTTATTGAAAATAATAGTAGAAGAATATCCCATGCTTGGTTTAAGAATTCTTCCAAATGATGAAGGTTCAGTCTATACTCACATCACTTCAAGACTATCAACAAATTCTTCAAAAAGTCTCTACTTCTCTCTCACAGAAATTAACACTCAAAATATATATTCAGTTGATATTGGTTTTAGCTTCTCAATATGAACTCAGGAGAATTCAATAACAGAGTTTGATGATTCTTAGAAAATGATAATGATGATTTCACTTTGAGAAACATACATAAATGGCTCTCAAGAATATAATGAATTATCTCAGAATATAATGATTGCTCTCATAAATTATAATGATTTATCTCAATGATTCTACACAGAAAGCAAGATGAGTGAATAAGTAAAAAAAGTGGTGAATGAAAATGAGGATGGGGTGGCTATTTATACAGCCCCAATGTCCAACAAATTCCAATTACAAAAGTAGGTAATTTTCCAGAACTACAATTTGAATTGTTCAATCAAATAAGTGGTGTATTTCTAATATCATACCTAGAGATGAGTCAACCTCCAATGACTAATAACAAGGGAAGACTTTATCAAGAAACACATGGATATTTTCAGAGCATCGACACCTACAGACCGTGTTTATCTAGAAAATGGCGCCACTGTAATAAATGGCAGATTGAAGTCTCAGGGAAAAAGTCCCTTCTAGATTTGAAGACACATCTATAAATTTGTAGTTGTGAGTTTGAATATTTTAAATAATAGTTCATATGCACTTCCCAGGTGTGGAAATCCTTCTGCGCATAACTTATTTCGATGCTTTCAATGTTCAAAAGTTTGAAATATAATCATTTCTATTTCAATAGTTGAGAACCAAATATTTTATTGAATAGAAAAGGTTTGATTCAAATGTTAAGTGATTCAAATAAATTGAATATTGAAAAATCCCAATTCCAAAGTTAAATGACAAATATTCATTGCTAGGAAATAAGTCGATTTCCTATGTTGAGATCAATTTAGAAAATAATTTGATTTTCATAAATTGAGAAATTAAATAAAATATAACTATGTATATTAAATCATTTATGGAAAATAATTCAATTTCCAACTATGAGGTTAAATATCAAATATTAAATCATTTATGGGAAATAATTCAATTCCCATAGTTAAATGATTTAAATATTCAATAAATATGAAATATGTCGATTTCCTTAGTTGAGATCAATTTAGAAAATAATTCGATTTTCAAAATTGAGAGATTGATAAAATATATATTTTGTTATATAAATATTATTATAGTTTTAAATATATTAAACATATATACATTTAAATACCCAAGTATTGATATATATATATATATAACACTATAATATATATTTATAATATTATATATATAATTATTTGTATCGTGAGCCAGTTAGCATATCCGACATATATATATATATGTAAGTTGTTAGGCCTACAATAATAATATAATATTATTAATATCCACATAACATAGATTGTGTATGTATGTACATGTATATATGTTTGTATATATACCTCTATTTGCACATATATGTAGGTATACCATATCGATGGATTCATATGAGCATATCCGTTTGCCAACATATGTTTGTATCGATATGTATATGCATATGGTACATGCATATACAATATACATGTATATATGCCCACTTCGTATACACTTACATTCATTAATGTTACCATCATAATGATTGTAATATCACAAGCTAGATACATAGATAAGTATCACTTATAAATGCATATAGAAGTAGAGAAGACTCCTAATACAAACACACAAGCCTACAGATGACTTACATATTACCCACACAAATAGACTTAGTTCACTCTAAGGTGATGTGTGTGTATGCTCAGATAGTTTACTTTACCAGTTCTAGGTATGTGCAGGATCATGATAGGCCAAAAAGTGGCGATATGATGGGTATTTGTAGGGTATGTGGCTAACAATTTTTTTTACCCAAAATTGATGAAACAAAAAGGGTTTTTAAAGAAAATTCTCAGCTTTCCACCAATATAAATTATGCTTTACTTTGAATTTAATAAATAATTATTATTCATTTTCTATTTGAATTACGAGTAAATTCCTAATTGATAGGTTGATTGAAAAACATCTATATCTTTCAAACCGTATCACATTTTTTGAATCCAAAACATGCATCACATTCTATGCTTCGCATACTATAGTATTAAAAAAAAAATGAATTTCATGAAGTTTTGACCAAGTTAAGGTGGTCAGACATACGAGTTTTTTATATTTTTTTGAAGTTGTAATAAAAAATTCATAATTAACTATTTACTTGGAAAAAAATTAGAAAAAAATATGTATCACATTGGGACATGAGCCCTCTACTATTATCTAAAATCTTATAAAAAATATTATCATTTTATTGTTGTGAGGATGGTTAGACAAACACCTACTTCTTATTTTTTCCCTGAAATTTAAGTATTACTGCATTGAAATTTCAAATTTTCACCAAATAGATTTTAAAAAAAAAAAAACCTAGTAGTTTAGAAACTACATTCAATTTTCTACAAATTCTATTCTTAGATATTTTTGAATTAATATAGATAACTTATTCAAATTTGTATGTCAAGTTTCCTAACTCCGATTTTTTTGAATTTTTTGCCACTTAAGGGCCTTTTTTTTCCATGATGATCTTGTGCATACCCTTACCCAACCAAGCTTCTCTCCCAAGTGATACTTCCCCTCCTCCTAGAGGAATGGTTTTCATACCTGCATCCAATGTCATGCTAATGAAAGTCATTTGCTCACAACATAAGTAGTATATATAAACATCTCAAAAGTTAGAACAACAATAGTTCAATAACCATTTATTCTTATTTATGCAGTATATCACCATAAATAACATTAACTAAGATAACATCAAATGAACTAACATTCATATTGATAACAAGGTTTAAGAATCATTAATTCATCTCCACAATTCACATTATATTCACATTTACCCTTTCTAGTAATAGTAAATAGTAATGTCATAATTTGGGGTGTAACATACTTCCCCCTTGTGAATCATCATCCCCGATGATCTATAGCCTTTTAACATATAGTTAACGTCAAGTAAAGTTTTACTTACAATTTTCAAAATATGTAAGGTTTATAAAACATTCATCCTATGTAATAATCTTGTCCTTCCTGGACCTTGCTTCGAGTGTTCTCACTATCACAAAGGGAAACATTTTATTCCTCACACATGCTTACTCTCCCAAAGAGTTTTAACACATATACACATTAAATATATAATAGTTACTATGCATAATACCTAACACACAATGATTGGAAATCATTGGCCCATGAATTTATCCTTAGTATAATCCAAATAGAAAAGGAATGTCAATGCATTCTACACTACATTGTGGGTCCAATCCTTCTCTTTTAGTATTTACACTTTTAGACAACTCATAAACCAAGTCCGTCCATAACTTACACATCCATTTTCCTTACCAAAAGTACTTGTTGTTTATTACTTGTCCATCTAGAGCACAAAATTGCTCCTAGACACTTGTCAAATCTTGATACTGCTTCATACCTAAGCTTTGTATCATCAAAGTTTCATTGATCTCTTCGATCTATTACTCCTGTTTGACATTCTATCAAGTGTAGGGTTCACTCTATTTCTAAGCCTATTTTAGCTTAATAGAGTTTCCAACTTTTCCTTTCATATAATGGTTCAAAATTTAATATTTGAAATTTATAAGTCATTCAAGAATTAGTTTACCATTTTCGCTCATTGACTATAATAATATATTGCTCATTTGCTCAAATGAATGTTTCAAAGTATGATCATGGTTTACACAACCCTATCATTATTTTCTAAATTGAAATAACCCTTCAGGATTACTAAGCAACTACTTTCCCACAATATATTATTTAGGACCAAAATCCTATAAGTCAAGTTTCCAAAAAAAACGTTGGTTACTTTGATGAGTTTATCCACTTAGAACATTATGTTAGTTCTACTAACATAGATAGATTGAAATGTCTTGTGTTCTACTATTCCCTTTTGGAATCTCAAGAGAGTATACATGTCCTACTGATGACGACGTCCAGTTTTCATTTCCTAGTATACTAGACATTACCTTGCCACATTTTGTGCAACCTCTTACTCTATCTTTTCCTAGGTTATAGCGGTTTCTTATCTGAAAATTCCCATTGTTGTTCTGATGTCCTAACTTGACATTAATTCCCTCATTTCATTCCCATATCTTTCAAGATTTTGGGTACATAGGTTCTTTTATATCAATAATAGTCTATTCCATGACTAGATGAAAACCTATTTTTATCTCACGCTACCTTTTAATTCCCATGTAATAATAGTTATAAGTTTAGTGGAGTAAATTTCCTTTAACATAGGATGTCCACTCCATGGATTTTCTTCTATCCTTGGATTATTTTCAAAGATGTTTTCCATCTCTTAACTCAATCAAATTTTCCCAATAAAGTTGGTTCTAATTTCAAGTATTAATCCTTGTTCAATCAAGTTGATCCCAAGAAGATATCAATTTTTATTGCATACCTAATTATCAAGAATAAACATTTCTCATTGGTTCCATTGATTCTCTTAATCATATAGGAGAGTACCAACTTTAGTATATCCTTTTGAGTACAAGTAACAACCTCGTTGTTCTACTTAGTATAATTTTCAACATTTCTTTGCTAAGTGAAATTTCTATGATGTCTCGACATACAATAGATGCTTCCCTTTTGAGAGTATATCCCATTTTAATATAAAAGCCACTCAAAGTAGAGTGTTTTTCAATAGTATGACTTCCTTTCTAGATTTTAAAGCAACTTCTTTAACTCACTAGGTATCCCACCTATGTTTCTACTTGTTAACACTTGGATTTTGCACCCTGTTGAATGTAAAATTCAACAATCCAGTGTAACATGGGAATGACCTTAAAAGTATAAAAATTATACAAGATCAGACCTCCAGAAAAAGGCTAGCTTCCTATGTTGATAGTATCACATATACTACTAATTTTGTAAAGTAAAGGGAGAAGGCTACTAAAGCAAAACAAAAATGGTAGGAACTAATCCTATGGTGATACACCTAACTAACAGGAATCATGAAATAAAACAAGATGCACATACACTAGAAAACTAATGATAGTTATTTCATCTACTCAACATAAACTTTGTGAACTTATGCATCACTCATGAAAAGGCTTAATCTACATTTATATTTTAAGAAGACGAATTTCACAACTTTAAAGTTCAAATCTAGATTTAGAAAAAGAACAGTTCAAAACTTGCATAATCTGAAAGACAAAAAATGAAAGTAGTATGAATACTAACACTAGTTTCTAAGGTAATCTTTGTATTTCATATTCTAAAAATTCAAATAAGTTACAAAGCATACATCAGCTGAGAAAGGATTTAAGAAAAATTACTAACTCTCGAGAATGCATAATCTGAACTCTTTTACAAAGAGGCAAAAATTTCCATATATACTGCAAAGTGTCGGCCCTCAGATCTTTTGAAATAGAGTTAATGTTGCATTCAATGTGCATCCTCATGTCCATGTCAGGGAAGGATTGCTCCTAAGATGGCCTTTTTGATCTTTTACAACAATCACATTAACTTATGGCCTCTGTGTCCACCCTCGAACTTCCATCAGAGCCACCCTAAATGTGGTTGCTATGATAATCATAAATGTTGATCCACTCTTTCTAGTCGACATCCCAACTGTCATTGTGACTCATGGCCTCTCTACTCTCCTCTTGTTTTAGACCTTCTTGCAAGTTGACCCTCTTCAAGAAGTAGCATCAAACTTCCCCCATTAGATCTGAACACCATTGTTCACTGAGTTGATCCATCGTTTTTGATCTCAGAGTAGATTCATCCCGCATACAACCTATTGATCTTCTTCACACTGGTCAAATTGCCACGGTTCACCCTCATCCACCTCTAATTGGTTGAATAGATGCCATGTGGGATTGCTAGATGGTCAAAGGTTATAACTTCATAATCGCATGTCGGTGAGACACTAGTCGTGTCTCCACGATGTGATTATGCTCCACAATAGAAATCAACATAACTCACAACTATCGGCGAGAACTCATATCAAGCTGCAAAAGTTATATCGATATCCCAAAAATGTCACCCAGACTATCACTATCAACCACACATCATAGTGAGTCCTCAAGAGTCATACCGATATCCCCTTTATGTCGCTCAAACCATCAACAAGATATATTGCCTTTGGTGAGAGGTCTTGCCAAAAGCACCTAACAGTAGATAGCATTCCAACCAGACCATCAAAAAGAGTCTCGGCGATGCTCAGCATGAACAAACCAATCGGCAAGACAAACAAGTTGGGACACGCTCTTAGCGAGGTCCTATCGGTTACGCCGAAGAGTTAAAACCATCCTCTCGATGAGACTCCACTGGTCGGCCATACATTACGGCAAGCAGTAGGAGTTATAGTGATATCCCCCTTTTATCACCAAGACAATTGCATTCGGCAAGAGCCCATAGCGGGCACTAAGAATCATACCGATATCCTTTTCCATTGGCATGCTCATTGCTATTGGCGTGACTCCCCTCAGTTGGCAAGACATTATACCAAAGCCCCCACCTTTCGGCGAGACTTCCATCAATCGATGAGACATCTCCCTAAGCTCAACTTCTTTTGGCAAGAGCCCACCCTATTGGCCAGACATCATATTGATATCAATCCCTCTTGGTGAGACCTTACCCCATCGGTGAGACCTTATGTCGAAGGAAAAACCTTTCGGCGAGCTGAGACCACTTCGACAGAACCTTAGTGGGTCAGGAAGACTTCTCCTCGACACTAACCTTGTGAACAACTGTCGGCAAGACTTCTTTGGTCAGAAAGAGATATAAAAACTCATGGTGATTGAAAATTCTTAGCAACCTGAGGAAAAATTTAATCCATTTGGCCTTTATGAATACTTGAAAAATAGACCCCTACTTGATTGAGCCTGTTGTGAAAATCGGGTAACATTTCTGGCGACCTTTGCTAGATGTTTTCCTACTAAACACAAAAAATAGTAGCCAAACTTGTCCATTGGGCATGGAGTCATTAGGAAAACTCAAAAATAGACCTAGAGCAGTTCGTACATGGCTGCAACTCACTTGAGACACATGAAGCAAATCAGGACACTGGAAACTTATTGAAACCAGAGAAACTGAAGTGAAACTACCAAACTGTGTTGGAACAACACTTAGGAAATGAAACAACAATTAAACTAAAGTGAAAAAGCACTTATTGAAAGCATAAAACCTAACCTAATATGTACAATGGAAGAACTTATCAAACCTCAAAACAAGGCTTGAGGTGAATCCCATTAACTGGGATTGATAACTTTTCTCCATCCATGTTTTATAACTAGAATGCATTATGCTCCTTACATTCAGTAATAATAAATGGACCTACCCATAAATGATCAAACTTTGTATGCTTTCCTAGTTCACTCTTTAGCACATGCCACTTGAGAACAATATCTCCTTAAAAATTTTCACTATAGCTTTCTTATCAAATGCTCTCTTCATTTGGAGCTGATAATACTCCAAAGCTTTCATTGCTTTATCTCTTGATTCTTCGAGCTCCATGAGCTCTGCATATCTCATGGAAATTGGGTCTTGTTCTTCATACATCTCCAACTGGTGAACAATTTCTAGAGTTGGAAGCTCTACAGATAGAGGTAATCTAGCCTCTTTACCATAAACGAGTACATATGGAGAATTACCAACTGATCTCTTGGGGGTTATTCTATCTGCCCAAAGTGCATATTTCAATGTGGTATGCCAAATTATTTGATTCTCTTCCATATTCCTCTTAATGATTCTGATCAGATCTTTATTTGTACTTTTAGCTAATCCATTACCCTATGGGTAATAATTAGAGGAAGTATTCAAATGAATTCTGTGTTTAATAGCCCAATCTGTGACTCTTAATCCAAAAAATGCAAGAGCATTATCCAAAATGATGGAGTCAGGAACTCCAAATCTGGTGATTATATTTTCATAAAAACTCAAAACTGAAGATTCATTTGCTTCTTTCAAAGCTGTTGCCTCTGTCCACCATGTGAAATAGTCTGTAGTAGTAAGCACCCACTTGTGACCATCATTGGATGGTGGATTAATTGGCCCAATAAAGTCAATGCCCCATCTCATGAAGGGCTGCTCTACTTGAACTAGTTGTAAAGGAATAGCAGGTAACTTTTCCTTTTGTGCAAATAAAGCACATTTAATACACTTCATTGACCATGCATATGCATCTTTAAACAAGTTGGGCCAGTAGTAACCAACTCTCATAATTTTCCAAGTAGTTGTCCTTGGAGAAAAGTGACCTCCTGAAAGTCCATCATGAAACTCATGAAGTACTTGCTCTATGTGATCAACATCAATACACCTTAACAAAACACCATTAAGATCTTTCCTAAAAAGAATATTATCAATGAGGACATAAGGAATTGAATGCAATCTGAAGTATATTCCTTTTGCTCTGTCCAGACTTGGTGTACATTCACCAGTATGAAGAAAGTGGGTCATTTCTTGAACCCAACTTACTGTTAATGCGGGTGCAACACCTTGAACATTTTGAGGCTCATCTAAATTAGCTAAAACAACACTGGTTTCTGATTTTTGTACATCTTCAGGGGTTGAGGCAAGTTTCTCACAAAGTCCTCTTCCTTTGACAAGTTTTGTGATGTTGATGTTGACATCAAATTCCATTAATTTTGTGATCCACCCTATTCTTTTCTCACTCATATCTTTGTTCAACAAGAATTCTTTCACACTTGGGTGTGCAACCAAAATATGAATTTTATTGTTTGAAACTAGAGGTTTAAACTTCTTTAGGCTTTTGATCACAGTGAGAACATGTCTCTCAACAAACATATATTTCTCTTCATAATCAGCAAGTACTTGACTAAAGAAAGCTATTGGCTGCTCTAAATTATCATTGTTTTTCTGAACCAGCATAGCAGAAATTGAACTAATGCTTCCAAAAGCATACAAAAAGAAGTCCTTAGAGAAATATGGATTTACCAGTGTTGGAGCTGATGCTAAAGTTTCCTTGATTTCTTCAAAACTACATTTTTCCTCTCTATTCCAACTGAAAACTGCATTCTTTTTAAGCATGGCAGTCAAAGGCTGTAGTAAATTTGCAACATCAGGGATGAATCTTCTTAAAAAGTTGATTCTCCCTAAAAATCTCTACAATCCTTTCTTGTGATTAGGTAATGGCAGTTCGAGTATAGCTTTAACTCTTTTAGGATCAATGGTAACTCCATTTTTTGATAATATGTGACCTAATAGTTTACCTTCATGAACTGCAAAAATACTCTTTTTCGGATTGAGAGATATTCCATATTATTTGCATTTTTCAAAAACTTGTTTGAGATGTGACAAGTGTTCATATGCATTCCTTGAATATACAGTTATGTCATCTAAGTAAACCAGCAAAAATTTCTGAATTAAACTCTAAAATGCCATATCCATGGCACGCTGAAAGGTGGTACCAGCGTTAGATAAACCAAAGGGCATTCTCTTGTAGGCCATAGTGCCCCATTTTGTTGTAAATGCTATTTTATACTGATCCTCCTCTTTGACCAGAATTTGGTTATCTAGCCAAAATATCCATCTAAAAGAGAAAATCTCTCTGAACCAGCAATAGCTTGGAGAATTTGTTCCATAGATGGTAAGGGATAATGATCTTTCAAAGACACTTTGTTAAGGTCTCTAAAATCTACACATAATCTTATCTCACCATTCATTTTTCTAACCGGAACAAGGTTAGAAACTTAGAATGTGTGTTTAATTGGAAATACAATACCCCCCTCAACTAACTTGGTCAACTCTTTGATCATCAAAGGTTTGAGCTTGGGGTTCAAGGGTCTATGTTTTTGTCTAACAGGCTTGACATCAGGTTCTAACTCAATTGTATGTTGTGCAATATGAGGATCAAACCCTTTTAAATCAGAATATTGCCAAGAAAAAACATCTTAATACTCTTGGCATAAAATAATGAAAGCTCTCTTATCTTCAACTGAACAGATTTTGCCTAATTTGAGAAGCTTATCTTTAAAATTTTCAACTTCCTCATAATGATCCTCCTTGACTTGAATGCTAACTTTGTTCTTCTTAAGTTGATCATCAGAATTGAATATGGATTCCAAGGTAACCAACCATTTGGGAAGTTTATTTGTCTTCAGCTGTATTACTTGATCATCATATTGTTGTTTAATCTTTTCCTGATTCACTACAAAAAACTAATCTTCCTGGAGCAGAAAGGTTAAAATATGCTCATCACTTTCAAATACCTGCTAGTTAATGTTGTTATCAGGAATTGATGGCCTGATAACCACCTTAACATACTGCTGTATTTTGTCTTTTTTAATATCTCCTGGGATATCAAACTATGCTCCAATTGCTGCAAGTCTATCAGCATGCTTATTCTGATTTCGTGGAATAGAAATCAGATTGAAGGCATTAAATTCTTCAATTATGTTTCATACTTTGTTTCTGTAAGACTTCAAAGTATCATTCTTGGCAATATTCAGCCCTCTAACCTGATTAACTATCAATTCGTTGTCTCCATAAACTTTCAAACAGTCAATCCCTCTTTTCCTTGCCCACTCAAGGCCTTGAATGAGTCCTTCATACTCAACATTGTTGTTAGAACACGCAAAAGCAAAATGATAAGCTGAAAAGTACTTATCACCCTATGGAGAAATCAGCATTACACCTCCTCCTGCTCCATTCTTGCTTCTGGAACCATGAAAAAACACTTCCCAAAGTCCACGTTGTTGTTGCAATGATTGATCTGTACTTTTTTTAAGGTTTGGAACCTTTGCTTCAGGTTCGAGCATCACATAATTACCCATACCGACATCTTGAATAAAATCTATAGGATTGTCCAACATATTTTCAGTTGCCCATTCATGTAGCAACACATCAAGAACAACTTCTGCTTGAAGTTCTTGAGCGACCACCAGTTCACTATCAGTAAAAATGACACAACTTGTGTCTGGAGTAATAGGAACAACATTAATAGGACTTGGGTTATATGACTCAACATGATCTTTAGCCAGCTTTTCAGATTCAATGGTAACTCTAGTTCCATATCTTGTTCTAAACATCATATGTGACCAATCAACTGACACATAACCACCTATCTTAGTTGTAAAGTCTCTTGAGAGGCACAAAGAAAAGAAAGGTGGGAGATCTATGACACATATGTCCTGAGGAACTGAAAAATTTGGACAAGCATGAAGGGTAAGACTCAAATCTTTAATAACACCTAATGTATTAATATAAGTACCATCCAATTGAATCACTCCTTTCTCTAAAGGCTGATACTTTAGTCCAAGCTTGTTAGCAATTTTCTTTGGCATTATTGAGCTACTAGCTCCACTATCTACCATACAGTTATGAACTAACTTATCACCTATGATTACATAAACGTAAAATGGAGGTGGCTTGAATTATTTTCCTACCTCTTTGCTGGGTTGTTTATCATTTTCTTGAGGATTATTTGTCAACATAATTCTAACTTGACCTATTGGAGACTCGGATTCATCAGACACTTTAAAATTTGACAAGGCGGAGTGTAACATATCTTTTTGACCTAGGATAGCCAATGAATCCCACATAGACATCATTACATTCATATTTTTCATACTATCAAGAATATTATAGGGTATAGCTAGGTTCACTTTATGATGTACCTTTATGCCAACATGATCAACTTGCAAGTGTGGCTACTTCTTGACTGGGAGTTCCTGATCTCTTTGCAAACCACGAGTCACTTGAGATGTAGATGGTTTTGCAGCTGTTGCTTTTCCTTTATCAGCTCCTTGATCAAACTCAAAAGCTATTTTCTTCGCCCTTGTGTTAGCTACAACTAGAGAATTATCTACATTAAATCCACAAAATTCTTCACCTTGCTAGTTAAGTAGGGTAGTTTCATTGGTAAGCTAATCTTGGTGTTGTAGAGATGCATCATTGAGTTCATCATACTGTGAACTTAAGGAATTTTGTACCATCAATGCCTGATTAATGAGTCCATTTGAGCAAGTGGCTTGATTGTGAGGATGGTTACAAGGGTAGCACCACTCATAATTTGTTGCTAATTTTTTTTGAATAGGGACAAGATCCTTAATTGCACTAACAGGTGCTAGAGCATAAGCCTGGAAAGGTCTAGTATTTACACTCTGTCTTGGGCCCTGGTAGTTGCCTTGATAAGCCTATCTATTACCTTGATATTATTTTTGCTGACCTGAATTCTACTATTGATAAGGCCTATTATATGATTACTACTTTTCCAAGCTCACAAGCTTATTACCTAAAGTCTGTAATAAAATTTTGATCTCCTATAACTCATTTGAAGATCTTGAAATAGTAGTTTCATGTGTTACAACAACGAGAACAACAACTGATACTGCTAGAACAGGTGGCAAAGGCACAAAAGGTGGTATCTGCAAAGGGATATTCAAATGAGTATCTAGAAATATAGGCATTGGTGGCCTAGGAGCAAGTTTACTAGCTTGTATTAGGCTATTTTCAGCTCTGATTGCTATTTCAAATGCATCTGGTAGAGAAACACCCCCCATTGATTGTATCATAACGGCTATATCGCTGCTAAGAGCCTTCAAAAAGTACAAAAATGTATATTTTGGAGGTGGTCTCACTGTTGCAAGGATTCTATCCCAGGTTCTTTGAAATCTAAAATTGAAATCATTCATTTACTCCTGAGGAGCCCTCTTAATCGTAGTTAATTGCTCCAACAAAGAAAAATTATCTAACTTATCTTGAAACTGTTTATCCAAATTATCTCCAATTTCATCCCAAGTTGCAATTGAGCCTACTGCTAAACCCCTATACCATTGCACAACTCTTCCTTTCAGTGAAGCAGCTAGCAATCTCATAGCAACATCCTCTTGAGTTATGTGATGGACTCTGCATAACGAAGCCACATCTCGTATATGTTCAATTGGGGTAGTCTGATTTTCCCTAGTGAAAGTTGGCAAACTTTTCAAAGCTGCCATTGGAATGTCATTGTGTTGTGCCAAATTTAATGGAATACCTCCATTAAATGGCACAAAAGGCTAATTTCTAGGAGCAGCCATCTGTATAGCAAGAGGTGGGTTTACTTGCACTCTAGGTGAAACAAAAGACAGGACAACAATATGAGATCTCATAGATGGAGGAGTAGATTTAGTTCTTCTAGAATAGACAAATGTTGTCCCTGTTCTTTCTATTACCCTTCCTTTTCTCCTTGGTGGGGAAAGTTGTAAATATTCAAAAGAAATTGAGTTGCTCCTTGTCTAAACTCTTTTCATAAGTTGTAAAAGCACTAATTCTGAAGTTCTTTCTCCCCAGTGGAGTTGCCAAGTATGCAAAAATGACTACTATAAAGTCTAAAACTTTCTAGTTACATACCAAACCAACAAAAAAAGTTGTGGGTTCGAGTCCCACCGGATGTGCCAAAACTATTAACACTTGGATTTTGCACCCTATTGAATGTAAAATTCAACAATCCAGTGTAACATGGGAATGACCTTAAAATTATAAAACTTATACAAGATTAGACCTCTAGAAAAAGGGAAGCTTCCTATGCTAACAGTATCACCTATACTACTAATTTTGTAAAGTAAAGGGAGAAGGCTACTAAAGCAAAACAAAAATGGTAGGAACTAATCCCTATGGTGATACACCTAACTGACATGAATCATGAAATAAAACAGGATGAACATACACTGGAAAACTAATGATAGTTATTTCATCTACTCAACATAAACTTTGTGAACTTATTCATCACTCATGAAATGGCTTAATCTGCATATATATTTTAAGAAGGAAAGACGAATTTCACAACTTTAAAGTTCAAATGTAGATTTAGAAAAGGCACAGTTCAAAACTTGCATAATCTGAAAGACAAAAAATGAAAGTAGTATGAATACTAATACTCATTTCTAAGGTAATCTCTGTATTTCATATTCCAAAAATCCAAATGAGTTACAAAGCATACATCAGCTGAGAAAGGATTTAAGAAAAATCACTAACTCTCGAGAATGCATAATCTGAACTCTTTCACAAAGAGGCAAAAATGGCCATATATACTACAAAGTGTTGGCCCTCAGATCTTTTGAAATAGAGTTAATGTTGCATTCAATGTGCATCCTCATGTCCATGTTAGTGAAGGATCGCTCCTAGGATGGCCTTTTTGATCTTTTGCTACAATCGCATTAACTTCTGGCCTTCGTGTCCACCCTCGAACTTTTGTTAGAGCCACCCTGAATGTGGTTGCTCTGATAATCATAAATGTCGATCCACTCTTTCTAGTCGACATCCTAGCTATCATTGTGACTTGTGGCCTCTCTGCTCTCCTCTTGTTCTAGACCTTCCTGCAAGGTGACCCTCTTCGAGAAGCAGCATCAAACTTCCCCCATTAGATCCGAACACCATTGTTCACTGAGCCGATCCATCACTTTTGATCTTAGAGTAGATCCATCCAGCATACAACCTATTGATCTTCTTCACACTGGTCAAATTACCATGATTCACCCTCATCCTCCTCTAATTGGTTGAATAGATGCCATGTGGGATCACTAGATGGTCAAAGGTTATTCCTATAGAATCTCATGTCGGTAAGACACTAGCCGTGTCTCCCTGATGCGATTATGCTCCATAGCAGCAATCGACATAACTCACAACTATCAGTGATAAGTCATATTGAGCTGCAAAAGTTATATAAATATCCCAAAAATGTCACCCAGACTATCGCTATTGGCCACACATCATAGAAAGTCCTCAAGAGTCATATCGATATCCCCTTTATGTCACTCAAACCATCGACAAGATATATCACCTTCGGCAAGAGGTCTTGCCAAAAGCACCTGATAGTAGATAGCATTCCAACTAGACCATCGGTAAGAGTCTCAGTGATGCTGAGCATGAACACACCCATCAACAAGACAAAAAAGTCGGGACAAGGTCTCAGTGAGCTCCTATCGGTTACATCGAAGAGTTAAAACCATCCTCTTGGTGAGACTCCACTGGTCGGCCAGATATTACGGTAGGCAGCAGGAGTTATATCGATATCCCCCTTTCATCACTGAGACAATTGCATTCGACAAGAGGCCATAGCGGGCGCTAAGAGTCATACCGATATCCTTTTCCATTGGCACGCTCATCACTATTAGTGTGACTCCCCTCAGTCGGCAAGATGTTATATCGAAGCCCCCACCTTTCAGCGAGACTTGCATCGGTTGGTAAGACATCTCCCCGAGCTCAACTTCTTTCGGCAAGAGCCCACCATGTCGGCTAGACATCATATTGATATAAATCCCTCTCAATGAGACCTTACCCCATCGGTGAGACCTTATGCCAAAGGAAAAACCTTTCAGCAAGCTGAGAGCACTTCGACAGAACCTTAGCGGGTCGGGAAGACTTCTCCCTAACACTAACCTTGTGAACAATTGTAGCGGGACTTCTTCGGTTGAAAAGAGATAGAAAAACTCATGGCAATTGAAAAGTCTTGGAAACTTGAGGCAAAAGTTAATCCATTTTTCCTTTATGAATACTTTAAAAATAGACCCCTGCCTGATTGAGCCTGTAGGTGAAAATCCGGTAACACTACTCATAGAACTTCATAGCTTTAAGTGATTAACACTTTCTGAAGGGAAAAACTTAAACTCAACATTCCCTTTTTAGTTCTTAGGATATATTTCTTCACTGTTGACCAATCCAATGTTACAGGTTTCTATACCTCTATATGCCCCAATCCAAGAACAAATGTACCACTTATCCAAGTAAGTTAATTTCCAACTTATAGGTGTTAAAGAGTAGTTAAGTACATAACCCAACACAATAGGTTAAATATTATCCTAAGATCTCTCTCTTTATTTGAATGAACATCTTGTTCCCATTAGGTTATTACAAACCTGGGGTTTCATTATTTAAAAATCATGATTGCACATTTTCATAAGTTCTAAATGACCATAATAATATTTTTTTAGGTCATTTTTAGTTATTTTGGATTCATTGGGTCTAAAATGTAAAAGTTGCAAAAATTGAAAATATGTTGTCAATGGAAAATTGTAAAAATGCACCAAATTGCAAGATGGTGGAAGGTGAAGAGTCAAGGTAGTTGAAAAGTTAGTTTGAGGCATTGGATTTGCTTTATAAAGGAATTTTGTAAACTCACATACTTTGTGGAAGGCTGGATGATGATGTATGAAGAAGAAATTCAATGAAATTCTCAGATTTTCAATTATTTTCTTGCAATTTCTTAATTTCAAGCCATTGTATGGCCATGTTTTGTGTATAAATCCTCTCCTCATCATTTGGACATTAAATTCCTATAAATCTATTTCATTTAATTCCATTGAGTATTGTGAAAAGTTATGTGCAAATTTCTATACGTAGGTAAAAACCCTATTCTAGGGTAATAGTGGGTAATCAAAATTGTGTTTCTCAATATTTAACCATTGAAAATTGCTATAAATTAGTTTAGGAGTTTCATAATTTTGTTGAAGGATTCATATGTTGCAAGTGTTAAAACCTTGGTTTGGGGTAGTTTCTATAAATCCCTAGGACTGTAAATTGTGCAAAATTCTGGGAATTTAAAGTGTTTAGCAAATATTTTACGTTTTGATGATGAAAAAGGTATTCTCTTTTGGTGATAGTGATTTGAAAGGTTGTAGTGGTGAGCCTTGAGCCCTATCTAAATATGGTTTGGTAAAATAAAAGGTCTTGTATTCATTGGTATACTAATCTGTGCATGGCAATTTTATGACAATCATCTTTTGGAGTCTAAATTGAAGGTTTAGTATAGGTGTTGAACAAAATGTCTTGAATGAAATATGGGAGATGGTATAATGTGTTTGTACAAGAATATTTACACTTTTTTGTGGTATTAGAAAAGATAAATGGGCGTGAAAATGTGAAGTTGTTTATTGATGGGGTCTAAATAGGCCTAGCTGCTAATTGGGACAGTCTACTTTGAGAGTTCTCCTATTTGAGATGTTTAAGTTTGGAGTTGGGTTTGTGCTTGTCATTCTTATGTTGTTTAAAGTGTCTTGAGGAATCAATAAGAGAATTATTTCCTTTGATCTCAGTTTGGTGTTTTGAATCAAGAGTTCTATGAAGGGAAAATGAGTCCTAGTTGCAAGGACAACAAGAATTGGTTGTGTTCTTGTCAAGTTGAATTTTGGTTGAGAGGTCTGTGGTCTTGCATTGTCATCAATTATGTAGGAGTGTAGAGACATTTTCTCCCAATCACGAGTAATCTAGATACTCACTTGCCAGCCCCATGGGCAATGATCTTTCTTATCATGACCAAATTACCTACCTATCCTTTTCTAAGGCATCCATGATAATATTGTTTGATCTTCTAATAAATTAAGTATAAGGTATGGGATGCTAATAGTTAATAATCCTTGACCTTTCTAATTATCTTTCTCCAAAAATTCCAATACCTTTTTCCATGTGGATCTGAAAAGATAATATCATTTGATCTTTTGATCAAATAATCCTAAGTATGGGATGATAATAAGTCATATCCCTCAACCTTTTTATTTAACTTTCTTTGAAGATCCCAATATCTCTTCCCTTCGATTATAAATTGTATTACTTAAATTTCATCATGACTTGCAAAGAAGTCATTAGTCCCTCCAAACTGAGAACATGCCCATGTTTTTCATTGGGTGGGTACTTACTCGAGTCAATCCACTCTCTTACTTTCCCCCTTAGTGTTTCCACAAATTTTGATCTATTAAAAGTTGAACTCCTAGCAAACACTTGCTTCTTTTTTGAAAGGATGTGACGTTCCTTGTTGTTGGCTTTCGGTTGCCTTTACCTTGTCTCATGGCATACCTCAAATATACTTTTCCCAAAGTTAGATGCATCATTGATTTCTACCTCATAGATTTCAACAAATTGGATCATCCAATGTGAGATCTAATGAATAATCAACAACTTACAAGTTATAAGAAACTCCATTAATCCAATTCTCTTTTCAACATCCTTTTGGTGGAGAGTAATCCATATCCACAAAACTTTGTTGATTGATTTTCTTTTCTACTTAGAATGTTGTCTCCTTTTTAAATTCTATTGTTTTGACATAGTGCCACATTGTATTCCCTTTCTTTTTGGAACATTCTAAACAAATGTTGACTTTCACAAACATGTTGGTGAGTTCAGCTTATACCCCAACCAATCTATGTTTAACCTCTAGTAAATCCATCATGTCTTACCAAGTGCTTTAGGTTTCTTTTCCCCCAATCACTTTTAAAGTGACTGAATTCCAATGCTTGGAATCCTTTTCTCTTTTAACCTCAGGAGTTACCAAAGTTGTTTGGTCTCTTTTTCACATTTAAATCAAAACTCCAATAATCTAGTTGATTTTGGTTAGTGGAACCTTGTCCACTTTGTTGATTACTTTAAGGGTATGTGTAGAATCATCATGGAAAAAATAGGCCCTTAAGTGGCAAAATTTTTAGAAAAATCAGAGTTAGGCAACTTGACACAAAAAATTGAATAATTTATCTATATTATTTCAAAAATATGTAAGAATAGAATCTATAACAAATTGAATGTAGTTTCTAAACTACAAGGTTTATTTATATATATATGGTGAAAATGTGAAATTTCAATGCAGTAGTACTTAAATTTTAGGGAAAAAATAAGTAGGTGTTTGTCTAACCACCCTAACCACAATAAAAATGATAATATTTTTTAATAAGATTTTAGATATAAGTAGAGGGCTGATGTCCCGATGTGATGCATAATTTTTTAAAAAACAATTACTATTAAATAATTATTTATTAATTTTTTATTACAACTTTTTTAAAATATAAAAACTCGTATGTTTGACCACCTTAAATTGGTCAAAACTTCATGAAATTCATTTTTTTTAATCCTATAGTATGCGAAGCATAGAATGTGATGCATGTTTTAGATTCAAAAAATGTGATATCATTTGAATGCTATAGATGTTTTTCAATCATCCTATCAATTAGGACTTTAGTTGTAATTCAAATAGAAAATGAATAATAATTATTTATTAAATTCAAAGTAACACATAATTTATATTGGTGGAAAGCTAAGAATCTCCTTTGAAAACCCTTTTCATTTCATCAATTCTGGGTAAAAAAAATTTGTCAGCCACATGGGCCATCATATCACTTACATATTGCCACTTTTTGGCCCATTATGATCCTACACATACCCTTAATTCGTATCATTCTGGTATTTTCTCTTATCCCTAAGGTACTACTCTTTTCTTTGCAAGATCCTATCTTTACATAAGAATTAGGTTTATGTCAAGAGTTCTCCAACCCTTGTCGATACCTCCATTGAATTTCTTCTTCGATCTAATTGATGTTGACATTGCATACACATAGATTCTTAGGTTTTTTCTCTAAATCCAAAGATTCTTGACTTTATACAACTATAGTTTGCAACTATAAAAGGGTTATCTCATTTATTCCCATTCCCTTAGAGTCATAAAACTATTTCGTTGGAATAAGGTATATACTGGTTATTCTTCCTATCCTTCCTGCATAACTTGATTGTATAATCCTCCATAATCCCAAGTAATATTATAAGTTGTTGATTTAGGAGTTCTACTCTAGGGACGAATCTTAAACTAGTCCCAACTTAAACAAGTTAATAGGAATCTCATCTTCCCTTCACTTTTCCCTCAATTCTTTTCTCTTGTTGTTGTGGTAAAAGAACTTTTCAACCATTATCTTATGAGAAGGTTTACGCATTATTGCATAATAATCTCATAGGTTTCAGTGTTGAACCTAGTAGCTCTGATACTACATGTGACGATCTGATCCATTTGTCAAGTAAAAATTTCTTTATTTACATCTTGCGAGTAAATAAATGTGCTAACAAGTTACTCCAATAAAAAATTTCTTTTCTTTATTGAACAAGATGCCATATCAAATTACAATAAAGATTCAATTTCATTATAATAACTTCACAAATACATGAAACAATAATACATACCTTTACAAACTTAGCTCCAGTGAGCTTTAGAACAAATAGTAGTAAGAAGGTCTAGGAATTCCACCTTTCAAATCTTGGTACTTCAGTAGCCTTCAGTTGAGGAGAAGCATCACTTAGGAACTTTTCCACCAACCATGAACTTATAATGCGATCCCCCACACATATAGCATTCGATAGATGGCCCTCCCTTAAAATGAAGTGATTGCTAGAGTAACCAATATTGTTAACCAACTTCAAGCATAGTTGTGTGTCATACATAACTAGATCTTGTGCATCCAACAACTCTCAACCTAGTATGTAATACTAGATCACAGTGCACTAACAATGTAATCATTGCATAGTCTAAGTGGATGTAGGTATATTACACTACTTTGATCAAAGAGTTTAATCTCAACCAACAACTGAGAGTCATCCAACACATACACTATTCATGGGGTAAGTGCACCAAGATGGTTCCCAAAAAGGGGGCTTAAGTAGCCACTTTTTTTTATAAAATTAGGAAATATTGACCTTGGATGTGAAATTGAGGATAGTTACACTCAAAATTTTGAGATGGAACAAATACAAGGATCGAAGTGCTTTGAGACTACTTTCTAAACTACTAATTTATTTTGAAAATGGTTGAGATTAAGGGGTTCAAAAGAGGGACACACACAAATTGGTGCTATTTTTGTTAGAAAAACATAACATAGCAACTCTTGTATGACTCGAGCATGGTGAACTTTTTTATATTATTTTTAAAATCACTACGGTCAAAAGTTAGCTAACAGTATCTAGTTGATGCATGATTTTTCTGATATATTTTTAATGAATATTTGATTTTTTACTAATTTTCTAAGTGGGAACTTCCTAAAAAGCAGAATTTTGGCCGTGCTCCACCTAAGAATTTTTAAAGGTAATTGATTTTTTTAAATTTTTGTTTAAAATATTTGTAGAATGGAGTCTAGTTTCTAAAAATGTAATTTATTTGAAATTTCAATGAACAGTTAATTTATAATGAAAAAAATACCAAACACTACTTTAAGGAGAAAAAAAGACATACAAACAAAATAAATTATGGATGAAAGGCTTAACATTGTTAAAAAGTGAAAAAAATTACATCGTTAGATAGCTAAGAGAGAACCTAACATTACCCATGTGTTCAATTTTGTTGATATTGAATTACATGCAATCCTGATGGTGAACACGAACCTAATTATGTGAAAAATTTGTAGAATTTGCAAAAACATGTCTTTGGTCATTGGGAATGCCCTCCAAGCCTTTGGGTTGGTATTCCAAGGAAAATAGCAATGCTAAGGCTCGTGGATTCCCAAAGAAAAATATAATGCGAGTGCATTATAACACGCTCAGGTTATGTCCTAGTTTTGACATTTTTTCTTATCCGGGATACATGTCAAGCAAGACATAATGCGCACACATTATAATGCACTCGCATTATGTCTTCGTTAATGTTAAATGCCACTCTATTGAATGTTTGTTGATATATTTTTATGTTGGATGTAAATGTATGCTGGTGTGTCATGTATGTATGTATTTATGTATGCCTACCTATATGTATTAGTGCATGTATATTGTATGGATGTAGGATTTTATGTACATATGTATTATGCTTGTATGTATTTATGTATGTATTTAGAGGGAAGAATACTTTTAAGAGAGAGAGAGAGAGTTGTCTAGGTAGGGTGGGATAGGGTGGAAGTGAGAGTTTAAAAGAGAGGGAGTGGGAGAGAGTCAGAGAGGGTGGGAGAGGGTGGGAGAGAGGGAGATTGGGAGAGTGGAGAGAGGGTGGGAGAGAGGTGGAGGGAGGGAGGAAGAGAGGGGAGAGAGTGGGATAGGTTGGGAGAGTGGAGAGAGTGGGAGAGGTTGGGAGAGAGTTGGATAGAGTGGGAGATAGGGTGGGAGAGAGTATGGGAGAGTGGGAGAGTGGGAGATAGGGAGAGAGAGTGGGATAGGGTGCGAGGGAGGGAGGGAGGAGGAGAGTGGGAAATATTGAGAGAGAGTATGGGAGAGTGGGAGAGTGAGAGTCAGAGGGAGAGAGGGGGATGGTGGGAGGTGTGGGAGAGAGTGAGAGGGAGAAGGGAGAGAGGGAGAGTGGGATGGAGGGAGGGAGAGGTGGGGAGAGGAGGGGAGAGTGGAGAGGGGGAGTGGGAGAGGGGTGGGGAATGGAGGGAGTGGGAGAGAGGGTGGGAGAGAGTGGAGGAGGAGGAAGGAGGAGGAGGGAGAGTGGGAGAGTGGGAAACAGGGAGGGAGAGCAGGAGGGGGAGAGAGGTGTGGGAGGAGTTGGAGAGAGGGAGAGAGGTGGGAGAGGGGAGAGAGAGTGGGATGGAGGGAGGAAGAGAGGAGAAGGAGTGGGAGAGTGGAGAGAGTGGGGGAGGTGGGAGAGGGGAGTGGGAGAGTTGGGAGGGTGGGAGA
Source organism: Sequoia sempervirens (assembly GCA_007258455.2). Lineage (NCBI taxonomy): Eukaryota > Viridiplantae > Streptophyta > Pinopsida > Cupressales > Cupressaceae > Sequoia > Sequoia sempervirens. The sequence goes on from VDFB02058242.1 coordinate 529,794,892, forward strand.
GAGGGTGTGAGAGAGTGGGAGAGGGTGTGAGAGGGTACAAAAGAGTAGGAGAGGGTGGGAGAGAGAAGGAGGTAGGGAGGAATAGAGTCAGAGAGAGTTAGAGTGAGGGAGAGAGTGGGAGAGAGTATGGGAGAGTGGAAAAGTGGGAGATAGGGAGGGAGAGAGTGTGGGAGAGTGGGAGAGTGAGAGATATGGAGGGAGAGAGTGTGGGAGAGTGGTAGAGAGGGATAGTGGGAGGTGGGAGAGGGGTGTGGAGTGAGAGGGTGATAGTGGGGAAGAGTGTGGAGGGTGGAGAGGGTGGGAGGCAGAGGGTGGCAAAAGAGTGGGAGGAGGGAGGAGAGTGGGAGAGGGGTGGGAGAGAGTGGGAGAGGGTGGGAGAGAGGAGGGAGGGAGTGAGAAGAGGGAGAGAGGGGGAGGGGGAGGAGGGAGGAGAGAAGAGAGGGGAGGAGGGAGAGAGGAAGAGGAGGAGGGAGAGTGGCAGATAGGGAGGGAGAGAGTGTGGAAGAGTGGGAGAGTGAGGGGAGGTGGAGGGAGGAGGAAGCTAGTATGAGAGAGTGGGGAGAGAGTGTGGGAGAGAGTGAGAGGGAGAGAGGGGAGAGGAGAGTGTGGGAGGGAGGAGGAAGAGAGTGGAGAGTGGGAAGGGGAGTGGGGAGAGTGGGAGAGAGTGAGGGGAGAAGGGGAGATGGGGAGTGAGAGGTGGAAGAGTGGGAGAGGTGGGAGTGGGAAGGAGGGGTGGGAGAGAGTGGGGGTGAGAGCTGGATAGGAGGGGAGAGAGGAGGGAGAGAGGGGTGTGAGGAGGGGAGATGGGAGGAGAGAGTTGGAGAGTGGGAGAGGGTGGGAGAGGGGAGAGGGTGGGAGAGAGTCAGGAGGAGGAGAGGGTGGGAGAGAGTGGGAAGGAGGGAGGAAGAGAGTGGGAGAGTTTTGGGAGAGATGGGAGAGAGAGTGTGATAGTGGGAGATAGGGAGGGAGAGAGTGCGAGAGAGTGGGAGAGGGTGTGGGAGTGGGAGAGAGAGGTAGAGAGTGGGATATAGTGTGAGAGGGAGGGAGTGGTTTGGGGAGAGTGGGAGAGAGTGGGATAGGGTGGAGAAGGTGAGAGAGGGTGTGAGAGTATGGGAGAGAGAAGGAGGGAGGGAGGAAGAGAGTGGGAGAGTGGGTAAGAGAGTGGGAGAGAGGGTGAGAGAGTGTGGGAGAGTGGGTGAGAGGGTGTGTGAGAGAGTGGAAGAGGGTGGGAGAGGTGTAAGAGAGTGGGAGAGTGGGAAAGGGTGGGAGAGGGTAGGAGAGGCAGAGAGGGAGGAGGGAGGAAGAGTGGGGAGAGTGGGAGAGAGGGAGAGTGGGAGAATAGGAGAAAGAGTGGGGAGAGAGTGGTAGAGGGTGGTAGAGTGTGGTTGAGGAGTGTGGGAGAGTGGGAGAGAGAGGGAGATAGGTAGGGAGAGTGTGGGAGAGTGGGAGAGTGGGAGAGAGTGCGAGGTATGGAGGAAGAGAGTAGGATAGAGTAGGAGAGAGTGGGAGAGTGGAAATAGGGAGGGAGAGAGTGGTAGAGGGTGGGAGAGAGTGAGAGTGGGTTGGAGAGGGTGGGAGAGAGTGGAAGAGAGTGAGAGAGGGAGCGAGAGGGTGGGAGAGGGTGGGAGAGGGTGGGAGAGTGGGAGGGAGAGAGTAGAGAGTGGGAGAGTGGGAGGGAGAGAGTGGGAGAGGGTGGGAAATAGTGGGAGAGTGGGTGGGAGAGTGGGTGAGAGGGTGGGAGAGAGGGTGTGAGAGAGTGGGGGAGAGTATAGACAAAGAGAAAATAAAACTGGAAAAGAAACAAACTTTATGAGAATGCAAGTGTACTTTTCAGAAGTAGAGACATGACCGTTCTAGGGAGAAATAACACACGCGTGTTATAACGCGCTCACATTATAATGCGTGCATGTTATAACGCTCTCACATTATAATGCGTGTGTGTTTTGTCTTGCACTAAAAATGGTAAAAAAACACAATATACACATGATGTCGACCCACATTTTGTATATTCTCCTGGTTCTATGCATGCTACGACAAAAAATAGCTTTTTGAAGATTGAGTGGAGTGAACATGCATGATTTTTAGATTCCACCACCTTTTTCATGATCTTTTGACCACCTTTGCATGAAATAACATAGTTTTCATGTTGAAAGACATAATATCAATTCAATTTTGAATTCTAGTGATAATTGATATACAATTGAAGTTTGGAGGGGAACAAGCTTTTGAAAAAGTCAAATTGTTGAGTTTGAGGAAACAATAAGAAAAGACTACATAATTGGGTAGAACTCCTCCATTTCAAACTTTTTTTTTTAGGTATGTGAAGTCTTTGTACATTTTATTTCATTCTATTATGGCTTGCTTTCATTTTTGTTGTTTTACATATTCCATGTTGATCATTGTTTGTTTATCATGTTACAACCTTAGGTTGTCAATGAAAATTTTAAATTACACAATTTTATACACTTTCCAATTACATTTTTAAACCACATATCTTTGAGGAATTTTGTTATTTAACAATTGACTTACTTTGTGTATGCTTCCAAAGCTTTCATTGAGTTATTTTGTCAAATAGTTATACAAACCAGTTGATTGTCTTGTCTATGCTACCAAATTTTCCATACAAGTCTATAAAAAAATGGAATATACTCCTAATGTAGTAGGGGGAGGCCTGCAACACACAAATACACAAATCCAATTTGTAAACACAATTTTCAATTTACAATTTCATTAAGACTTCTTCATTCAACATATTCACACTGTTCCTTGTAGCATATCAAAGTCACTCAATCGGGTATAATTCCACTCACACAAACTTTAAAATCACAACACAACACACATTAGGGACCCATTACAGAGCCTTTCAACTTATTCAACAATCACCAATGCTTGTTTTGTACCAAATTGCACAAATCAGATTTTCTACGCTTTTAAGGGCCCAAATTAGCCTACTTTTACAAAGGGACCACCTTAAAAACTTTGCGTAATCTCCTAAAACCTTGGGGAAGAATCTTATATTTGTCAAAAATTCAAATTACAGTGTTAGATTGCAGAGATTCAATCATTTACCACCCAACCATAAAACCCTCTCCCTAGGCTTATAAACCCTAGGTTTTATTGAAAGTAGCACTTGCCAAAAACTCCAAAACTTTACAACTATTCAAAAAAGCCTAAAATACCCTACTCATGCTCAATCTAACATAAAATAATGCTTCCCAACTCAGAAACCCATTTTCACTCGCCAAAACCTCATTTTTCTTAAGGAAAACTCAACATTTCCTCATTTGGTTTGATGCCCAATCCAAGGATCATCCTCCATTCAAGTTTCTCATGGAATTTTATAATTTTTCCCTCGTAAAACAAACCACTTCAACTTCCAAAACTAACATTTGAAAAAGGTGACCATTGGTCTCCCTCTTTAATACATTTTTACAACCCTGGTGTAGGAGCACCTACACCTCATCCTCCTTATTTGATCATTTGATGGTAAGTAGGAGGTTAATAGGTAGGTGGATGAGTCTTTGAGCATGTTTTATTTTGAATAAGGTCAATTAAGACCACTAAGCATGTTTTTTGTTTGTTTTAAATTACCTCATCAATATTTAGCTACCTCATCACCTATGTTGTCTATTTATGAAGCCTTGAATGACATATATATTTCATTTATTTTAATGGATACATTTTTTAGGAACTAATATTCGTCTCATTACCATGCTATAGGTAAATTTATTCATCTCAGTAATGGGTCCCTGAATTGAGTTAGGTTGTGAACTGGAAGTGTGTGGTTGAGAATTTGTACTCGATTTAGTGGGTTTCCTATGCTACAAGGGAATAGTGTGATTTGGTTGAGAAAGAGTGAAATGGAGAACTTGATGATCTAATACTTGGTTGGTTGTTGAATTTGTGATTATTTGTGTTGTAGGACCTCCCCTAATTGCATCAATGATCTTGATGAAATTGAGGAAGAACAAAAAGAGAGGAACAAGAAAAATAAAATCAATACAGTGTTTCAAGGATTTGTCAAGTGAGTAAGAGAGCTATGGGAGCAGCCTCATCTAAAAGATTTTGAACTAGAGTTTGATATACCATTTAGAGAGCTTGGTTTTCATGGAGTTCCTTTCAAATCCTTTTCTAGTGATTTTGATTATGATAATTCAGAAGAGTCAAATCAATGATATGAACCCTCTAATGTAGAAGAGGAATGAGAATCACTCTTCATGTTGCAGGTACCAAGTTTAATACCAACTACAGTGGCAACATTGAAATTCCCTAGTAGTATTTATGTAAAGTAAATTTCCTTTATATTGAAGGATTCAAAGCACATCAACCACGTGGTACAAATGATTAAATCTAAGAGATGATTTGTAGCAATGAAAGAGTCTGAAAAGGAAAAGAGAGCTACATTGGTGACTCAAGAGAAACTTCAACTTTCAAAAAAAAATCCAATTAGGTTGGCAGATGTAAGGATCAAGCTAAGCATTTGGTGGAAGAGGAATAAAGATGAATGGAAATTTGTAGGCCCACCATAGTAGATTTCGATATTCAACCATGAGAGCAAAAGAGGGAGTTGATATCATGTATCAAAACATTAAGCATGCATTCTTCCAGCTAGCAGAGAAGGAGATGATTACTTTGCTTCATTTTCATTTGCATAACCATATACGGGAATGGGAACCAAGAAGACTAGGGATGTCTAGTTTTATGTGGAGGTAATGGATGTGGTCCAAAATTTAGGAGGGGCAAGAAGGTTATCTTGTTTTTACTACTTCTACCTACTCTTATAGTGTTCTTGGATTGAAGGGTTTCATGATGTAATTCGACCCATTCCACTTTTTGTGCCTACTATAACTTCTGGAATGGGTCCTCTAACTTTTATAATACATTCCTAACTTGATTATAATGTTTTGGAGTCAAGGTTAGGTGTTTGGGATGATGTTCTAGGGCTGCAACAGGGTATTTTCATGATGAAAATGAGGGTTTCAAATGGTGTTTTGACAAAATTTGGGAAGGACTGACCATGTAATGTATTATTAACCATGTGTAGGGTCTAGTAAGTGTGTTTGGTGCTTTTTTGGGTATGGTAGGTGTAGGAGATAGAGGTTTCATTAAAACTCCAAGTATTTTGCTTGAAATAGAGGGTTTGGTGTATTAGGGGTGTAGAGGTCTTGGATCTAGAAAAAAATAATGCAATTGGAGGTTTTGACACATAACATACTATTCTTTCAGAAGTTTGAGTGAAGATCTAGAGTTTAAAAGGTCCTCTCTTTGTAAATAGGGCTTGTTAGCTCTCAAAAATGTAGGCGGGATGCCTCAAGAGGCTGCCAATCTCTTGATACACTTCAGGGTAACAGAGAAGGTCAAAAGAATTCAACCTTCTACTCTTTAGGTGCTGCTAAACCTGGGCGGGTGTACCTCTCTGAATGAAGCAGAATTAACTTGTGATTATCCTCTTACAACAATTTGTTCATAGTGGCAATTGGAGGTGAACAAATAAAATCAAACTTGAAAGAAGTAGCAATGTTCTGATCTAAATCCTAAAATGAATGCTAAACTAACAGATGTAAAGAAACTGAATGAATTCAAATGATCAAGTATAGAGACCAGTGCCTTGTTGGGTATGTGGAGTCAAATGAGATCAAGAAGAGCAACACTTCTTTGGAGAAAACTCAAATTATCCAGCATATATTATGTTTACAACTTGTATAAACATGCAATACTATAACTACTAAGCTCCACTGTAATAATCCAGATGTAACTCTCTGATTACTATGATCAACAAAAAGGATTTAATCTTTGCTTGAAAGAACCAATTGATTAATCACATAGATACAACAAACTTGCATTGATAAACTGAACATAAACTTGTTATGTCAATTTAAACAACTAGAAAGCATCAATCTTGGAGACAACTTAGCAGTATTTTTATTTAATTCAACAAACAATTGGCACCAGAAAAATGCAGCAACATCAACTGATTTTCATAAATACCTCCATTTTGAAATCATGCAATTATAGTCTCTGATATGATAATTTTATTCTACCGTATCTACTTGATGTGTATCGAATATCTAATAACTGGTGGTCATTTTACAATTACCAAGTGTGTATTTATACACTAGCATTAGAAAAATATATCATATTGAGATCGCTTGTCGGCCCACCACCAAATTCGGGCTCAAATCATGTCAGCCAGCAACAGTATTTTAGCAATCTACATGTCGGCCTCAATATTTGAATTCTTATTAATCATTCACCAAGACACCCAAATAGTTATGTTGAAGGAAATTCAATCACTAACAGCCTACACTCTCTATATATTGCCCTGAATCTGTGATGTCGGTGAGACATCTCATAGATTAGAAAATGTTATATCGATATGTATTTCTTAGTGTATTACCCATTCGCTGAGACACAAGCAATTTTCTCACCGATATGTGCTTCCTTTTTTTTCGTTCATAGTCACCGTAACATTCTGATATTGGAGAGACCTTATGTAGACCACATTTTGTTTCATCAAAAGCCCTTTATTCATCTTGTGTTGTCGTGACATAATAGTTCTCTCGCCGATGTAGCCCTCTATCTTATGTGGGTCACTATAACATACTGACATCGGGGAGACCTCATATAGAGTGCACTTTTTTTTACCGAAAAACCTCAACCATCCTTGAGTGTCGCTAAGACAAATCATTTTTCATGCCAACAAGGTCCTTTATTGAGTTCCATCGGCGAGACCCTGGGCACTTTTCCAAGACCACACACCGAAGTCATATAAGTCTTACTGAGCAGTATCCTTGTTCTATTCACCTTCGCCAAGACATTATGATTTTCTCACCAACAGAGTCTTCATGTGTGTTATCGGCGAGACATATCAATGTCAGGGAGACCTATCAGAGATTAAATTATGTCATACCAAAACATCCCTAATCGACACTCGATTGTCAAGACACAACTAACCTCTCACCAAAAGACATTTTAAAGAAACCCTTTATGCTCCGTCGGTGAGACATGTGCACATCACTATGAACCTTCACCAAGGAATTTATGTTTGGCCGAAGTGAAGACCCATACGAAGTGTCGGCGAGACTGAAGGTCACTCGCCAAGACCTCATCATGATAGCTCCAACTTATACTGATATGTATCCTCCCACCACCAGTCGATAAGACAAAATATATTCACCAAGACACAATGCCGATACCGCCTAGCTCCTATCGATAAGTTCATCCTCAGTCGTCGAAACAACATGAATGTCTTGTCAAAATCCACCCATAGGTAAATGTCGATCACAGTAACAATGAAAAGGTGTTGCCGAAACACCTGCAACAAATGTATGTTAACACACAAGCAACATGGGTCGGGGAGACCTAGATAAACCTATGCCAATATGGACCACAACATGAAAAAAACATGACACAATGGATTCAATGGGGTCATACGGCCAAAAGAAATGGGTAAACATATCATGAAATGAGAAAATGTGCCCAAGGTAAGACCCACATGGAGACTGAGGGGTATGAAAGACATGTAAAAATCATCAGATTTTTATAGTTCCAATAGTGGCTTCGTCTGGGGATGAATGAGAGTAAGATCATTACAAGGATCCGGATCTTTGGGTGAGAAAACCAGACACAGAGTGATGAATCAATGAGTAGAAATGAAATGAATGGAAAAGGAAACGAATGCAAAATGGAGATGAATGGAAAATGAAAATGAAATGGAGATGGAAAAAATCCTAAACTACTGTGCATGGAAAATAATTTTAAAGAGGATCACCAAGAGTTGTCCATGCACTAGCAACCCTTAATCCTCTGTGTTGCTCAAGAGAAGAAATGCTTGAAGAATTTCCCATGAACAGGCAATTCCTGATCTTCACCAGCTATATTCTGTAGATAGTATGAGTCTTCACCCTTCCTTCCTTCCAAAAACAAATGGTCCCATCCACAAAGCTTCAAACTTACCATGCTTGCCTTTCTCCTGACACCTTGCGTTCCACATCAACACCAAGTCATTTTCTTCAAATTTTCTATCCTTTGCCTTCCTGTCAAATAGATACTTCATCTGTATCTATAACTTTATGTTTTGGTTTTGGGAAACCCTCCTTATTTCATCAAGGTCAGCTAGTTGCTCCATTCTTTCCTCTATAGGTTCAGGAACATCCAAATCTTCCTGAAGGACAAACCTATAGACTGGCAACAGATTTTGCAAAGGCATACTGGCTTGTGCTCCATACACCAACTCAAATGGGGATTTTCCAATTGCCTTTTTAACAGTAATCCTATTAGCCCACACAGCCAGTTTCAATTTTGAATCCCAATATTTCTTGTTTTGACTCAATATCCTCCTTATAATCTTCAAAAGACTCTTATTTCTAGACTCTACTTAACCATTAGTTTGTGAATGGTAAGGAGCTACATAAGAAATAGTAATGCCATATGTGTCACAAAAGATTCTGAACTCATCTAACCTAAAACACATCCCATTATCAGTGATTAACCTTAATGGTGTACCAAATCTGGTGATAATGTTGTCCATCAAGAAATTTGTCACCACTTTACTTGTAGCCTGTTTAGTTGGGATTGCTTCTACCCATTTGGTAAAATAATCAGTGGCAACTAGTATCCACTTGTTTCCTCCACTTGATCTTTCCTATATTTCTCCAATGAAATCAATTCCCCACTGATGAAAAGGGGCATCACCCTGCAAGGTTCGAAGTGGAAAAGCTCCTTGATACTTCATCTTTCTAGAGAACTTCTGAAAGGCTTCACATTTTCTTACATGTGTGAAAGAATCATTAAAAACCTTAAGCCAGTAATAACCTGCCCTGAGAATTTTGTGTGCAGTTGTCTTTGCTGAGTAATGACCTCCACACACTCCTTCATGAATTTCACTTAGGACATGCTTGGCTTGAAACTCATACAGACATAATAACAGTATACCATCTTCATTCTTCCAAAACAAATCCCCATCCATGAAAACATATTTGGATGCCTGCAACTTCAAGGTTCTTTTATGGCTGTCACTCAATCCCTCTGGACACTTCATGTACTTAAGGTAATGCATAATATCAGTATACCAAGGAGTGTGCTCAATGCTTGCAATTACAGTCCCTTCCTCTACATTACAAATTTGATTTGCTTCAATATTCGATTCTGCCATCAACCTAGCCAAGCCTTGACCTCTCACTAGCTTAGTAATCTATATCTCCATATCAAACTCTTGGATCTTGTTAATCCATTTGCATCTTTTCCCTGTCACTTCATATTGTGTCAGAATATCCTTGATAGCAGCATGAGGGACATAAGCAATCACATTTTCTCCAACAAGATATGGTTTGAATGCTTTTTTAGCCTTCACCAATGCAAATGCCTACTTATCCATTATATCATACTTCAATTCAGACCCTTGTAATGACTTACTAAAGAAATACAAAGGTTTTTCATGACCATCTTCATTCTTTTGTAACATAACAACAACAATTGTGTGCATTGAAGCAAAAGAAAATATCTGAAAAGGCTTTGCAAAATCTAGAGATTTAAGAACAGGAGCCTCTTTGATGGCCCTTTTGATGGATATAAAAGCTTCCAAGGATTCTACAGTCCATTCTATTTTCTATCCTTTCTTCAACATTTTTGATATGGGCTTAATGATCTCAACAAAGTTAGAAAAAAATCTCCTAACAAAATTAATCTATCCAAAGAATGATTGTATAGCCTTAACAGTTTTGGGAACAATAATTTTGTCAATAGAATCAACCCTCTTAGGATATATCCTAATCCCTTCTCTTGAAACAATATGTCCTAAAAGCTTACCTTCTGTGATTGCAAAATGACACTTCTTTGGGTTTAAGCTAATACCATACTCTAGGGCTTTGATAAATACCTTCTCCAGATGTTGTACATGATCTTCAGCCTTCTTCGAATAAGCAGTCAGGTCATCCTGGTACACCACCATGATAAAATTGATCAAATCTGCAAATGCCACGTCCATACCTCTTTGGAAATTCACTCTTGCATTAGTGAGACCAAATGGAATTCTTATGTATACATACGTTCCCCAAGGAGTTGCAAATGATGTCTTATATTGCTCTGATTCTTTGACTTTAACCTGATTATACCCTGAAAACCCATCCATCATAGACAACAACTCACACCCTGTCACCTTATGCAATATAGCCTCCATATTGGGTAGAGGGTAATTGTCCCTGAGAGATGCCATATTCAGATTCCTAAAGTCCACACATAATCTGATATCTCCATTCTTCTTCCTCATAGGGACTAAATTTGAGACCCACGTTGAATGCCTGATTGGCTTAATGATTCCTCCATCTATGATTTTTGCCAATTCTTCTTGCATTTTAGGCTCTAGTGTTAGATTTATAGGCCTTTGCTTCTATCTGAATGGTTTAGCATATGGCTTCAATGGTATTTCATGCTGAAACAAGTCTTCCCTGTATGCTTTCAGATCTTCATAAGACCAAGCAAACACATGTTTATATTTTCTCAGCAACTCTATCAACACTCTTCTAATTGTGGGGCTTATCTTCTTTCCTTTGTGCTTCTTTCTTGGTGCTGTCCCAGTCCCCAAGTTAACTTCTTCAATATCTTCCCTTCTGACTGGTGTTTTCTTCATGAGGGACCGATCATTTCCATCATACAGCCTCTCTAATGCTACTAAGCCCTTAGGAAGCTTATTTGTTTTGAGTTGCAAGATATCCTTTCCAAACACAGTTTGCTTCCCATCCACTTCTTCAACAAAAGCATTGAAGTCAATTTCCTGGGCTTCATATTGATCTATACAATTGAGGAATTTCAAAAGGTTAGTATCATCATTGAAGACCTGCCAACTATAAATGTTATCAGGAACAACAAGTCTTGTCTTGAATTCAATCTATGATACTCCAGCCAACATGATATCATTTCTTTTCAGCGCCACATTTGCTAAGAAATCAGCCATTATGTTCTTTGATCTATCAATCCACTCAATTGAGAAAGCATCAAACAACTCAATTGTGTCCCATACAAAATTCCTATATTGCTTCAATCTTTTGTGCTTTTATGCATATTTTGACTTGATTTGTGAAACAACCAACTCAAAATCACCCAGAACTACAAGCAACTTGATCTTATGTTTCACAACTATGTTCAAACCTATCAATAAAGCTTCATATTCTACCACATTTTTTGTACATTCAAAAGTCAACAGGAATGAATATTTAAATGTAATACCTTCAGGTGAAACAAATACAATGCCAGCTCCATTACCTTCTTGGCTGCAGGCTCCATCAAAATACATCTTCCATATGTCATTGCAATTCTATGCAGCATGCTTTTCAATTGGATCACTATTGGTTAATTATGGTTGGGCTGATTCAATCTTAAGACTTCCAAGATCAACATCACAAAAACAATTGATCTGATCTTGTGGTACATAGTCAACAAGCTAGTTCATTCTTAGTTCCCTATACAACTTCACTTCTTGGCCATTCACTAGAATTGTTGCATAAGATAAATCAAACTGGATGTTTCCCCCAACTACTACTGTCCACTATCTTGATAGAAGCATCCCAAATTGAGGAGTATCAATCACTATTATATCTATATTATATGCCACATGTGGATAAGTAGCTAGTTTGACTTCAACACCTCTCATAATGCTTATCACAAGAATAGGTCTGTTATCCATTGCATAGCACTTTCCTTCACATGTATCAACCCACATTCCTAGCTGCTTCATAACTCCTACTAGCATGATATTTATAGCTGCACCAGAGTCTATCATGCAATTTCTCAGCAGTTTGTTGTTTATAAGCAATGTAGTGAAAAAAGGATCAACTTGAGGGGGGGTTGTTAATACATCACCCAAGCAGACTTATGGGATATTTACTTTCTTCTACCTATTGACTGCTTTAATAGCTACACTATTCTCATAATTCACATGTTTTTCATTTCCATTTGTTATCAATTGAACAATAGTGTCCCTATATTATTTTATTTTCATCATTTCAAGTAGTGGGACATACATTTTTATCTGGGATAACGCTTGAGTGAAGTCAAAAGAAGAGCCCTCCACCTTAACACTTTTCTTCTGTTCTGGCATTTCTCCTTTGTTTTCTTATGTTTCTTTTTTACTAGGTTGGTCAGGCGTTCGTATCTTTTTATGTAATTCCTTCACTCATTCCTTAACTTCCTATTTTTGGATAGGCTTTTGTTCATCTTTATCAGGAAATCTCTTTTTTGACTTCTTCACAGTTCCTTGTGTTGCCTTCTGATCCTTCATAAAAATTCCCCCAGGGACGCCTTCTATCTCATTCACTTTTCTATTTCTCAACCAGTACTTACTCCTTGCTTCCTCATCTGTAGCAATAGTTATTCTCTCCATTTCATCTTTAGTAAGTCTCCTCATACTGCATGGAATAGACACCTCAACATAATGTGGCTCTGTATAATCTTCCTCAGAATAAGAAAAGACCTATTGTTCAGCCATATGGACATTATATTTCTTATTTGAAACATCATACTCATATCCTTCATCCTCTGAAGATGAGTACCTCTCCTGAACATGATGAAATGTATTTGAAGTTAAATACACTGTGTGATCTTCTTCATTTTTTTCATCAGCATTCCCTCCTCTTGCATCCTTTGGGATACAACACAATAATCTAGGGAATGTGTCTGATTACAAACTTCACAAAAGTAATTATTACTCACCATATAAGTTCCCTTCTTGCTCAATGGATTAGGAGTCTCTTTGTTTCTAGGCCTAACTGTTATAGGTTTTTCATCCTTTCAGTCTGTATTATAAGGCATATCATGCAACCTCAGCCTCTCATTTCTGTATGTGTTCTCTTGTCTGTACTGATAATTGTTGCTTTGTTGAGGAGGCCTAGGGTTGTCTCTTTTATTGATTATACCAGTAGCCTTCCTGTTGTTCTCAATTGTCAGTGCTATCTTCTGAGCTTCAGCCAGATCTCTTGGGAATCTATTTCTCAATTCATACCTTGTTTTAGGATCAAAGGCATTCAAATAAACACTCAAAGCTACAGAATCTGGCAGCCTTGATCTAGGAGGTACCTTAGTCTGCAACTTATTGTATCTTCGGTTGAAATCATAAATTGAATCATTATGATTTTTCTGAATTCACATCAATTCATGAAGAGCTACATTTGGTGCATTTAGATTCCCATACTGCTCTAGAAATCTATCCTGGAATATTTGAAGAGAATTAATTGAGGATGCTTGCAAGCTATTGAACCAATCCCTAGCATCTTCAAGAAGTGACATCATAAATAGCCTCATATGTAAATCTTCATATGGCACACCTATGTCTTGGATGAACACATTGAAATTCCTCAAATGTTCTTCAACAGTAACAACATTACTCCCTGTAAACTTAGGTACCAGACCTCTCTAATTGCCATCCATAGGATAAGGGTATAAATGAAACCCTATCAAATCAAACTACCTGATCATTGTTGTATACTGGCAAGGGGGAGGAAAAGGTGGGTATTGACATTGGTGCATGGGATTATTGTATTGTGCATTATGCTATGGGATGTAATGCTGACCAGGAGGTGGATGCATATTTGTATGCTGTGTGGGAATATGAGGTGGATGATTTGGCTGATTATAGTGACTTCCTGTCTTATGGTGAGGAGACACTGGTGGATTTGAAGTCCCTGCACCATGATTACCTTGCTTATGAGGTGGTACATACTTCGGGGGGGAATTAGCTATCTGAGAAGTAATTTGGACTTTCTGTAATGCAGCCTTTAGTTCCTCTATCTCCTTCCTCTGTGATTCAAACTGTGCTTTTACTTCCTCAGGAAGCTCATGATCAATAAACACATTTTGATTACCCTCCATCTTCTGATCATATTCCTGTTGAATTCTAATTCTTTCAACCTCAAGTGCAGCTTGAAACTCAGCCTGTTTCTGAGGATTGAGAAAAGAGAAAGGATTCCTTTGATCTTCTAGAGTACAAGACTCTACACTCGAATCATTTTTCCATGTATCATAGCGATCATATGTTTCACAATGTGCTCTTGATGCTTTATCTTTATTTGTTATACACATATCTTCACTTATCCCTTTTCCCTTATCAACCTTGAAATCTTTGTGTGTCCACTTACTGCTGCCAGTAGGAGCTCCAGTATGACCTCCCCTATACTGAGATCTTCTTCCGTTCATGTTTGAACAATTACAAAATTCTGTTAGAGTTGCCACTCACTTTTGTCAAAAGTGAGAAAATACTTGATGTATCTTAGTCCCAGCAGAGTCTGTATAAAATTCCGCACTCTATGATTAAGGATTTGATTATGAATATTTCCCCAGCAGAGTCACCAATTTGTTAGCTCTCAAAAACGCAGGCGGGATGCCTCAAGAGGCTTCCAATCTCTTGATATGCTTTAGGGTAACAGACAAGGTCAAAAGAATTCAACCTTCTACTCTTTAGGTGCTGCTAAACCTGGGTGGGTGTACCTCTCTGAATGAAGAAGAATTAACTTGTGATTATCCTCTTACAACAATTTATTCACAGTGGCAATTGGAGGTGAACAAATGAAATCAAACATGAAAGCAGTAGCAATGTTCTGATCTAAATCCTCAAATGAATGCTAAACTAACAGATGTAAAGAAACTGAATGAATCTGAATGATGAAGTACATAGACCAGTGCCTTGTTGGGTATGCGGAGTCAACTGAGATCAAGATGAGCAACACTTCTTTGGAGAAAACTCAAAATATCTAGCAAATATTCTATTTACAACTTGTATAAACATGCAATACTGTAACTACTAAGTTCTACTTTAATAATCCAGATGTAACTCTCTGATTACTGTGATCAACAAAAAGGATTTAATCTTTGCTTGAAAGAACTAATTGATTAATCACACAGATACAACAAACGTGCATTGATAAACTGAACATAAACTTGTTATGTCAATTTAAACAAGCAGAAAACATCAATCTTGGAGACAACTTAGCAGTATTTTTATTTAATTCAACAGACAATTGACACCAGAAAAAATGCAGCAACATCAACTAATTTTTATAAATACCTCCATTTTGAAATCATGCAATAATAGTCTCTGATATGATAACTTTATTCTGCCGTATCTACTTGTTGTGTATCAAATATCTAATAACTGGTGGTCATTTTACAATTACCAAGTGTGTATTTATACACCAGCATCAGAAAAATATATCATATTGAGATCCCATGTCAGCTCGCCACCAGATTCAGGATCAAATCATGTCGGCCAGCAACGGTATTTTAGCAATTTACATGTTGGCCTCAGTATTTGAATTATTATTAATCATTCACCAAGACACCCAGATAGTTATGCTGAAGGTAATTCAATCGCTGACAGCCCATGCTCTCTGTATATCATCCTAAATCTATGATGTCGGTGAGACATCTCACATATTAGAAAATGTTATATCGATATGTATTTCTTAGTGTATTACCCATTCACTAAGACACAAGCAAGTTTCTCACCGATGTGTGCTTCCTTTTGTTTTGTTCACAGTCACCATAACATTATGATATCAGAGAGACCTTATGTAGACCACATTGTGTTTCATCGAAAGCCCTTTATTCATCTTGTGTCACCGTGACATAATGGTTCTCTCGCCGATGCAACCTTCTATCTTATGTGGGTCGCTATAACATACTGACATCAAGGAGACCTCATATAGAGTGCACTTTTTTTTACCAAAAGACCTCAACCATCCTTGAGTGTCGCTGAGACAAATCATTTTTCATGCTAACAAGGTCCTTCATTGAGTTCCATTGGCGAGACCCCGGGCACTTCGCCAAGATCACACACTGAAGTCATATAAGTCTTACCAAGCAGTATCCTTTTTCTATTCACCTTCGCCAAAACATTTTGATTTTCTCACCGATAGAGTATTCATGTGTGTTATCAGCGAGACATATCAATGTTGAGGAGACCTCTCAGAGATTAAATTATGTCATACCGAAACATCCCGAATCCACACTCGATCACTAAGACACAACTAACCTCTCACCAAAAGTCATTTTAAAGAAACCCTTTATGCTCCGTCAGTGAGACATGTGCACATCGCTATGACCTTTCACCAAAGACTTTATGTTTGGCTGAATTGAAGACCCATACGAAGTGTCGGTGAGACCGAAGATCACTCACCAAGACCTCATCACAATAGCTCCAACTTATATCGATATGTATCCTCCCGCCACCGGTCGATAAGACAAAAGATATCCGCCTAGACACAATGCCGATACCGCCTAGCTCTTGCTGATAAGTTCATCCTCGGTCGCCAGAACAACATGAATGTCTTGCCAAAAGCCACCCACAGGTAAATTCCAGTCACAATAACAATGAAAAGGTCTTGCCGAAACATCTGCAACAAATGTATGTTAACACACAAGCAACATGGGTTGGGGAGACCTAGATAAACCTATGTCGATATGGACCACAACATGAAAAAAACATGACACAATGGATTCAATGGGGTCATACAGCCAAAAACAATGGGTAAACATATCATGAAATGAGAAAATGTGCCTAAGGTAAGACCCACATGGAGACTGAGGGGTATGAAAGATATGTAAAAATCATCAGATTTTTATAGTTCCAACAGGGCTAATTTAGTAGCATTTATGCAAGGTGGTCTATTGGATCTTATTGATGGTACAAAGAAACATGGTATGATCTCTTGGGAATTTGTCTTAGGGTCTATGTTAATTCTTGATTGATGTTTGGTTGGCCATTGGATGACCTTCTCTAAAAGATAAGCCCCTTTGATGAGATTTGGAGACTATAAGTTAGGCAAGGGTTTGTTGAAAACCCATACTCGAAACTTTCCACAGCCAACCAAAGCCTAAAAAATGTTCAAAAAGGTTTGCACAAGCTTAAAATTTCAAGAGATATCGCTGCCCCCAAATACTTCTTCAAACCGTAGTAGCCAACCATTATTTTCCACTAAAAAATGCACCATTTGACATCTAGGGCATCGCCTAAAAACCCTCTATTTGCCTCCCTTGTGAAAAAATCTATGAAAACATGTTTTATAACCATAACTAATCCTTTCCATCAAGTTATAGAAGCATATAGTGGGTGAAAGGCTTAATATGACATTTTAATGCACTCAAAACCCTTAAAACATGGCATACAAACCAACCATCAGTAATTGGCTTCTAAAATGCAAAAAATCACTTGAAATTCAACCAAACAAAAACTAAAATGGAGTTAAGTCTGCTTCCCACCAAATTCCATTCAAAACAAAGCACAATGACCTTGTACGGAACCATACAATTCAATGAAACATCAAATCCCAAAGTGCAAAAGGGTAACAATCTTTGATGGGGTATTACTTGGATACCATGGCACTTATGAAATCTTTGTTTGAACCTATGGGATTGTGTTGGGGCCATCTACAATAATCTCTCTTATTTTATTTTATCTCAAAGTGGTTTTCTCGTGGTTTCCAATTTTTAGTTAATGGAAAAAAGTGTGAAATGCAAGTAGTGGAAAGTTGCAAAGTGGTGGAGCTTTCATTCTACAACTTGTGTGACCAAACAGACTATTCTAATGCATATGAATAGGTATTTTTACACTAGGAATAGTCTTCTTTTGCACCCAAACATGTGAAATCACTCCGAGCTATGTTCAACCAGATCGATCCCTTAATGGTCCAAAGTGCAAAATGGCTGCAAACTTTATCATGTTGCTACTTAGATACCGTGATGCTTAGAAACTTCTTGTCTGATCCTATGGGATCACATTGGGCCCCTTTACAATAACCTCTCTCAATTTTTGTTATCTAGGAGTGGTTTTTTTGAGGTGTCCAATTTTCAGTTGATGGAAAAATTATCAAATAAAAACAGTGGAAAGTTGCAAAGTGGTGCAACTTTCGTTTTGCAACTCGTGTGACCAAACAAACTGTTCCAATGCATCTGAATAGGTATTTTTATGCTAGGAATGGTCCTCTTTCACACCCAAACATGTAGAATCACTTTGAGCTACATTCAATTGGATCGATCCCTTAAGGATCCAAAGTGCAAAATGGTTGCAAAATTCAACATGTTGTTACTTAGAGACCGTGATGCTTAGAAAATTCTCATCTAATCTTATGGGATTTTTTTGGGCCCCTCTACAATAACCTCTCTCAATTTTTGCTATCTTGGAGTGGTTTTTGTGTGGTGTCTAGTTTTTAGTTGATGGGAAAAGTGTCAAATAGAAGCAGTGGAAAGTTGCAAAGTTGTGAAACTTTTGTTCTACAACTCGTGTGACCAAATGAGCTATTGCAATGCATCTAAATGGGTATTTTTACACTAGGAATGTTCCTCTTTCACACTCAAACATCCAAAATTTCTCTGAGCTACGTTTAATCAGATCGATCCCTTAAGGGTCCAAAGTGCAAAATGATTGCAAACTTTAGCATGATGCTACTCGGATACCGTTATTCTTATAAACTTCTTGTATAATCATATGAGATCATGTTGGGCCCCTATACAATAGCCTCTCTAGGTTTTTGTTATCTTGGAGTGGTTTTCTTGTGGTGTCTAGTTATCAGTTGATGGAAAAAGTGTCAAACGAAAGTAGTGAAAGGTTGCAAAGTGGTGCAACTTTTGTTTTGCTATTCATGTGACCAAATGAACTATTCCAATGCATCCAAATAGGTATTTTTACACTATGTATGATCCTCTTTCACACCCAAACATGTGGAATCACTTTAAGCTACATTCAATTGGATTGATCCCTTAAGGGTCCAAAGTGCAAAATGTTGCAAACTTCAACATGATGCTACTCGAATACCATGATGCTTAGAAAATTATTGTTTGATCTTATGGGATCATGTTGGGCCTCTCTACAACAATCTCTCTCAATTTTTGTTATGTCAAAGTGGTTTTCTTGTGGTGTCTAATTTTCAGTTGATGGACAAAGTGTCAAATGGAAGCAGTGGAAAGTTGCAAAGTGGTGCAACTTTCATTATGCAACTCGTGTGACCAAACAAACTATTCTAACACATATGAATAGGTATTTTTACACTAGGCATGGTACTCTTTCACACCCAAACATGCAGAATCACTCTGAGCTACATTCAATCGGATCAATCCCTAAAGGGTCCAAAGTGCAAAATGGCTACAAACTTTAGCATGTTGTTATTCAGATATTGTGACACTTAGAAATTTATTGTCTAATCCTATGGGATCATGTTGGGCCCCTCTACAATAACCTCTCTCAGTTTTTGTTATCCTGGAGTAGTTTTCTTGTGGTGTCCAGTTTTTAGTTGATAGAAAAAGTGTCAAATGGAAGTAGTGGAAAGTTGCAAAGTGGTGAAACTTTTTTTCTACAACTCGTGTGACCAAATGAATTGTTCCAACGCATCTGAATAGGTATGTTTATGCTATTGATGGTCCTCTTTCATACCCAAACACATGGAATCACTCTAAGCTACATTCAATCATATCGATCCCTTAAGGGTTCAAGTGTAATATGTTGAAATAGGACATTTGATTGATTGTTTAGGCCATGTCTCAGTGTTATGGGCCTAATATAAGTAGGATAGGGATTATGAATAAGAAAATATCATTGGTAAAGGCATTGGAAGAGATTACTAATGCGGCCCCTGTTCAAAATTCAATTGAGGCCCCTTAAAAGCAAGCCTAGAAGAGGTGACAAGAAGAAATTTCTTGAAAATAAGTTAGAATAGGTTGGAAATAGGGTGAGGTTCTAGAGTTTGATGTGTTCAAAAGGTCTGAAAGGACAAGGGAGGTCAAAATTATGTTATGGCATGATGCCCTAGTTGGGAAAACAAGGGTTTTGAATGAAAAAGAGATGTTTGAGGGAGTAAAAGTGGGTAAAGTGAAGTGGCAACATAATTTGGTGGTCAATTAAGTTTGTGCAAGAAAAATGAAGAGTGTTGGAATAGGTTTTTAGGTTCAGGTGTTCGGTTTGTTGGTTAGGCCAAATTTTTTTGAAGTGGGGTTCGGTTCGTTTTGGGTTCGTTGGTACAAAAATCATGTAAGAACAAAATATAAATATAGATGTAGCCTAGAAGCATGCATTAGGATTAGAATATCACATAACATCATATAAAAAACAAAACCACCATAAACTTGATTTTCATTTAAAACATGCATCATAAATATTCATCGTTGAAACTTGAATTGTGGTAGCTTGATATACAAAGTCTATTTATGCTAGGGTTCAATTTGTATGATTTTGAAAAAAAGAAGCCAACTGAGTAGAGTTATCAGCGTTCTTCATAAATCATAAGAATTTTTTAGTACACTACCCATTTTGATGTCTTCTTTTAGTCTCAAACATTATTTTGTATCATTGTTACATTGTTCTTGAGAGTGGTAGCTTAATATAACTCCACAATACAAAATATGGTTTACCTGTGCAATGTAACAATGGCATAGGTTGATTTTTCTTTCAAAGAGCCAAAGGGTGAGTGCACAATTGAAGTGTATAAGCACATATCTTTTTGTAATATCAAGGATACTTTTTGAAACTTCCATGCATTTCTAATCTAAAAGGAAAAGTATTATACATATCCTTTGCTTAATTGAGTTGTTCCAATCAAAGGATTAAATATATTGTAATCTTTTAATCAATCATTTCATAGAATACCAATTGAAAATGTGTTTTTTTCTTTTAGATAAAGTTGTTTACCATCAATCAATTAATTTATTCAAGACAAACCATGAAGGACAACAATGATCAATGTTATGGCTAACCAATTAATAAGTATACACATGCATAATTCAAGCATGTACATGTGAATAAGGGAAGCACAAGTAGTCACAAACACATATGCCTTGAAGTATACACATGAATACATGGTATACACAACTTAATACAAAGTATTGGATGGTGATATGTCTATCACTCGTTTATGTTGCACTCGAGTAGTGCTCTTGCTACTCCTCCTACTAGCATTAAGCTCTTCGTGAAGTTTTAACTGTTACAATTTAATAATTAAATACATTAATATATAGAAATTATATTATAAAAAATGATATATTTAAAAAAAAATCACTTATGTCCATCTCACGATCACTCTCCATGAGGTAAATATTCATAGGCCGATGTTGAGGCACGGTCAAGCCCTACATAAACCATCCAAATAGAAATTAGACTACAAATCAATAATTTGGTTTGATTTTTCACTTGAACTAACATCTATAACAATGAATGTAAATTGAAATTTAGTAATTTGTCTCATGCCTCCCCTGTCAAAGCCATCGAGGATTGTATAGCGGATGAAACACCGATATCCATTTCCCTTGTAACATTTGGAGGTGTTTCCACCACCAACATTTGAAAATAAAACAAAACATTATTTAATCACAAAAAGGTTACAATAGCAATCCACGTCATGACTTATAGTGTATTAGATCTAATGAACAAAATTTTGAGTACTTATTAAACTATATATTTCTGATTATCATGCTTACTATTTTCCCTATCCATATCTTGTTTGAAAGGACGTGTTTTTAGGCTTTTACCCATAGCAGAAATCTATTGAATCGTTTGATTAAATTATTTCATAGACATGTACAAAAAATGTGGTGGCATAGAGAGGACAACTTGAATTCTTTGAAAAAATGCCTCAAAAGAAATGGGGTCTCGTGGTGATGGAATGCCATTACAAAAAAATGCATGTCATGGCATTCCATCACCATAAGAATGCATTTCTTTCAGGAATTTTTTCCAAAATTTCATTTCCTTCTCTATGGTAAATTATTTCTTACTATTATGCTTTGATAGATATTTTTCCAAGCATCCATAGTTTGTTGGAAAGCACCTATTTTAGGATTTTATCCATAGTAGCAAGGAAGCACCAGTAGTTTGATAAAATGCTTTGGTGCACATGTATGAAAAATGTGGTATCATAGAAAAGGTGGTGAGCATTTTGAATAAATTCCTCAAAGAAATGTGGTCTCATGGTGATGGAATGGAATCCCATCGTGCCATGAGACCACATGTCTTTGAGGAATTTTTTGAAACTACTAACTACCTTATCTATGCTATTGCTTACTATTATGGTTTCATTGATTTTTTCCAAGCATCCATAGTTTGTCATGTAGGTGCACCTTTGCAAGCACATGCCTCCATGTGAAGAAATTGCATCAAGTTTCTTATGTTGACTTTCTAAACAACCATATATTGAAGTTGAAATTTTGTCATCTATCAACATCTAGTTATTAGTTATGGAATGTGAAGTAGTGCTTTGAGTTTGAATGATGTGTAATGCAATGTAACCAACAATATGAATATAAAATACACAAATCTATTAAGTAGAACTCATTAGTTAATTTCTCTTTATTCTATTACCTACATGTAAATTTGAGTAAATCTACTGGCACTATAAGGTGTTCCCTCGAAAACTCCAATATTACCTTGTTCAACATCCAAAATCACATATTAAAATACCATTCATAAAACAATGCTATTAACATGTAATGAATTTATAATTTTTTACTAGTTACATACCCCACTAATAGGTGTACTACAGAATAAGTAGGTGGAGGCTCAGTGTATCTAGTCTCAACACTGTGACCCTACAATTTTATTAGAATCATAAAAATAAATTAGTTAATCTTGAATTTCATAATCAAAATTTAATAAATTGAATTAAATGAACATGCTAACTTTTACCTAAGTATCAATTCCATATGCATCATGCAAAATTTCAGCCACCCTCTCCATCCCTGTAGATGCATATGGATCCTACGTAGTAGCATACAAATCCTGAATAGCATCCTCCTGAGTCTCGGTGGGGTCATATGAACAAGTCACCTCACAAGATTGAAACACATGGGTTTGAAGGCCACCACCTGAAGACTCTCCTAGATGGAATTGTACAATAGGGCTAGTATGATGGATGACACTCTAGGTCAAAGTTTTGATCACCTGCAATGTCTCTACATTGACACTCTCCTTTGTGATGATAGGCATAAAACCATGCTCACGAGGTGGCCTAGTGAGAGCTTGTCTCCCTTTCCGCATAGGATCCGACTGTGCACCATGCCTATCCTGAGCCGACCCCCCACCTCTCCCCTGGAACTCCCTCATATCAAAATAATTTAGGATTTGGTTAAATATGAACTCACTGCATAGTTTCCTAAGAAAATATTTGGGGACTTCACAATTTTTGCACGGTGGGTAATCAAAGACCAAGTACCACCTATCATAAAAAAGGTTCCTAATCTCTTTGCGGTGGCACCAATGAATAGGAAACCTCTTCACATTGAGGATAAGATTTTGATGTGGTATAGGGTCAGTGAATAAAGAGCACAAATCACCTTTGGTAATTTTTAAATCTTTTACTTGTTTATATGATAGTTTATCTGCATAATATGCCCTAGTACTTGCCTCCTATCTTGCCATCTAGTTACTTGTTGGGTAATTGAATCTACATTTTTTAACATCTCTTTCAATGAACTTGCTAGGGTCATTATTTTTGTGGTTGAAGCATTTGCATCACTCAACCTACTGATAAAATCCTCAATTTGTTTTTTGTTGTTCTCAATTTCACTCCTCAAATTTTGCTGAGTGCTAGGAGGGTGTTGAGTGATTGGTGGGGGAGGTTGATTTTGTTGAGGATTTTCTTGCTCTTCTTGTTAAGGATTTTGAGGATTTGTAGGATCATTTGCATCTCCTACAAATTTTAAAAAATAAAATAAAATCTAACCTAAAACAAACAAAATCAACTTGAAACTAAGAAATTCAAAACAAATAGCAAACAATACATACCTCCCTCACCTCTTCATCGTCGTGGTGCCATCTTTGAAAAGAAAAAAAAATTGTTGTTGATGAATTTTGTAGAATGCCTCCTCCTAGAATGCGAGTGTGAAAATGAGGGTTTTTGTCCATGGGCATAGTAGAAAACCAGACAATAGAAAATGAATCACTTTCACATTTTTTTCTTCTTTTAAAATGACATAACGTGAGCACGTTATAACATGCTCACATTATGAGTTTTAATAAAAAAATTGGAATTGGCCTCAAAAGTGTAACCCAACTTCATGCACCTGCCCCTGGTAAATTTAACTTAGGGATATCTTACACTACACATAGGTATTATCCTTCAATGGGTGAATCTGTCACCCTAGACATCCTACAATATACCAAACTACTAGAAATGAATTAGCATTACAAGTATTTCACAAGTCCCCTCCTATACTGTAAATCTTTATCTAAGGAGTATCACAACCTCTTTCTAGTTAACCTAATAACTTAGCTGTGGATCTTTACTTGACTCTTTCCTTCATTTCAAACCTAGTATATAGTATCTCATGCCATCGATACTCTCCTTATATGGAGATCATACAATTGAAGCATAATACAACTAGAATGTAACAATTCATTCCCTATGTACAAATAGTAAATACAAACATAAAACATCTCATGTTCAAATATGGGTTGTATAATTAAATACTTGTGATGTACCTTATGTAATATTATTGAATTCATTAGTCAAGTACTTTCTCCTATCATGGAGTACTTAAAAACACATTATGAAAGTGGATAAAAGGTTTGAATCCTTGTTTCCATAAGCAAATAGGTTTAGCAAATAGTATCCATGCAAACAACATTCTTCTTTTATTGGGACCATACAATTAATGTAAACACAACAAGTATGTGTATCCATCCTTTAACCAATTTACTTCCTTGATGCAACAAATATGTAGTTCATAGAATAAATCACTTATTCACAAAAAAAGTACATATCATAATGCAATTTGCTATCTATACAGAGACAGTAAACACATTTCCCAAAAATATATTAAGAATTGCTATTGAAAATAATAGTAGAAGAATATCCCATGCCTGGTTTAAGCTTTCTTCCAAATGATGAAGGTTTGGTCTGTACTCATAGTACTTCCATACTATTAGAAAATTCTTCAAAAGGCTCTACTTCTCTCTCATAGAAATTAACACTCAAAATAGATATTCAATTGATATTGGTTTCAACTTCTTAATATGAACTTAGGAGAATTCAATAACAGAGTATGATGATTCTCAAAAAGTTATAGTGATTATTGCACTTTTAGAAACATACAAAAATGGATCTCAAGAATATAATGAATGCTCTCATAATATAATGATTTCTCTCAGAAATTATAATGATTGCTCTTAGAAATTATAATGATTGCTCTCAATGATTCTACACGGAAAGCAAGATGAGTGAATAAGTAAAAAAAGTGGTGAATGCAAATGACGATGGGGCAACTATTTATACATCCCCAACCACCAACAAATTCTAATTACAAAGGCAACTAATTTTCTAGAACTGCAATTTGAATTGTTCAATCAAATAAGTGGCAGGTTTCTAATATCATACCTAGTCTCAAAGAGATGATTCAACCTCCAAGGATTGACAGCAAGTGAAGACTTTATCAAGAAACACACGGTTATTTTCATAGCATCAACACCTATAGGTGCTTATCCAGAAAATGACACCACTGTAGGAAATCGTGGATTGAATAGTCTTAGGGAAAACGTCCCTTCCAAATTTGAAGACACATCCATAAATTTGTAGCTATGAGTTTGAATATGTCAAATAAAAGTTCATACACACTTCCTAGGTGACGAAATCCTTTTGCGCATAACTTATTCCAATGATTTTAGCATTCAAAAGTTTGAAAGATAATTATTTTGATTTCAATAGTTGAGCACCAAATATTTTATTGAATAGAAAAGGTTCAATTCAAATGTTAATTGATTCAAATAAATTGAATATTGAAAAATCCTAATTCCAAAGTTAAATGACAAATATTCATTGCTAGGAAATAAGTCGATTTCCTATGTTGAGATCAATTTATAAAATAATTTGATTTTCATAAATTGAGAAATTAAATAAAATATAACTATATATATTAAATCATTTGTGGGAAATAATTTAATTTCCCATAAATCATTTATGGGAAATAATTTGATTCGCGTAGTTAAATGATTTAAATATTCAATCAATAGGAAATAAGTCGATTTCCTAAGTTGAGATCAATTTAGAAAATAATTCAATTTTAAAAATTGAGAGATTGATAAAATATATATTTTATATATAAATATTATTATACAAACATAAGAAACGAACACAATGTTAGATCAAATGCAAGTGAGAATCAAGATTCCCCATGAAATCCATTTAAATTGCAAAGAACAAGAAATGAGATGAACATAAGAAACCATAAACAAAAGCTATCAAATATTATTCAATGCAAAGCAAACTCTTGATCCCATGGGGGAATTGGTGCCAATTTGATGTGGAAATTATCCCTTTCCCAACTCCTATGATGCAATGTTGATGAGTGATCCACTTTGTTGAAGATTCAATTGAGCTTCATGATGAAAAATCTACATAACCTAGCTAAGACCTTGATAAAATTGATGAAAATAGATATGATTGAGGATGAAATTGACTATAGTGGACTTGCTCAAATTGTGGATGATCAAAATGAGAAGAGAAGCCTCTTATTTATAGAAAGTCAAGATGGAGAAATGAGCAAAATGGAGCAATGTGGGATTATTCAACATCTAATGGGCAAGTGCCACTTGTCAAGATGTGAATGGAGGAAGCTTGAACACATTTTTGTGAATGTGCACAATAAATAAATTAGGTGGAATTTGAAAATAATGAAATGACATGCAAGAGGGAAAAGGAATGAATTAAATTCCACTTGGCTCAATGCATGAATTAAATGCCACTTGGCTCAATGCACAAGGACATGTAAGAGGGAATGAATGTATTGTTGGAAGGACAAATCCACTTGGAGGGATTTTCAAACTTGGAGGAATATTCCCCTAAAGATGCCAAGTTGAGAGAAAATAGAGATTTAATAAACTAATTAAATGTATTTTCATGTGCAAGTGGCAAAAGCTAGAGGATGGTACATGGATTAGAGTTAACATTAATAAGGATTTGATTAATTAAGATGATGTTAGGTGATTTGACAATTTTGACTTAGATTTTAGGATTTAAATAAATAAAAGTTGAGAGGAAAATGATTTAGACCTAGTTAAATAAAGATTTTAATTTATTTAACTGAAGGGGATGATGTTAGATTAAATTAAACAAGGTTTAATTTATTTAATTTAATAAGATGACTTTAGAGATTTAATCAAATAAAATGAATTATTTAATTAAAATAGAGACATAGGGTTAATTAGATCAGATTGATTCATTTAACTAACAAGAGAGAATGACTTAATTAGATAAATGATTATTTATTTAATTAAGGGACAAAGAGTGATGATAAGCTGAGAATGTGATTCAGGATGAAATGGTGTTAGTGAATCAAAATCAAGTGCATTGGTATATTTTCCATGTCTACATTTTTTCTCTTTGAAGAAAAGTACTTGTTGCATTGTTTCAAAGAATAAATTGTCTTGATCATAATTCAAAAAAATTCTAATTTTCAAAATTGCCCCACTACTGCCCCAATGAACTAATTATGCAGATATACTACCCCCTCGAGAGATCGAATGGAAATTTCAACTTTTTGGGTGATCTTGTGAAAAAAGAGGACAAGGTGCCCAACATGTCCAGGAAGGCTTCAGAAGGTCAAAAACATGCCAAAACGATGCAAAATGTCCCACGAACAGACAAAAATAGGCTGGGGGAAAAACCCTAGAGCTGGACGGCTAAACAAGGTTTAAAAACCCTAATTTTTAGGCTTAAATAGGCCTCAGAGGACCACTTCCAATTCATTTGTACATTCAACCTTTAGAGATTTTTGCACTTTTGAGCTCTAACCCCTTTGTGAGATGGTGCAACGACAGCTTCCCCGACACTTCTTGGATCGAGTACACACACACCAAAGGCTACCTACCACTAGACCACCAGTGAGTCAACTTGACCCGACCTTGTTTTTTTATTTTCATGCTCATTTATTAGCTTAGGAACTAGGTCTTTTAGGAGTGGTCTAATAAAGCACCACTTGAAGGTCTCTTTTGGTTGCAATCATGAATAGCAACGCCGCATTGTAGTTTGGAATTAGGGTTCAAAATCCAAATTGAACCGCATGTGAAAAACATGTCATGGTGGGCCTCTTTGCAAATTAGGGTTTAGTGCTAAAATGGGTTGCACCTCAAACTGCAATGCCACAGTGGACTTTGAGGGTTAAAGGCTCCTAGAAACACAATTTGAAACTTTCAAACTACACCACACACACAAATAGCAACGTGCAGGTTGTTTTGGGTACATCGAGACAAGTCAAGATCATGATTTTGAATGAATTTTAACATGGTGGCTTTCCTGATGTAGGAGGAGGTGATGATACTTCATTCAAATGAGCATAGGTCCCGGGTGCTTTTTAGCATTTTGTAGGATATGCTCGAGCAATAGTAGGAGAATCTAGGGATGATCAGACTTTGTTACATCACTTATGCATCACCTGTGAGGAAACATTTGGGGGTGATGAGGGAACTCATTGAGAGATGGAACAATGAGACATCCTCCTTCCACCTTCTGACCGATGAGGCCACAGTCACACTAGAGGATGTGTGGCGAATACTTAGATTTCCCATCCATGGAGAGCGCGTGATTTACGATGTGGATGCTGGGAGGGAGGCATACTATGATGTGATGAACCTCGATAAGCTTGTCTTTTGTGAGGGATAGATCGAGTTGGTGTGTTATAGGCTTGCTGTGTCACCCTTTTGATTAGTTATTGCAGCTATCATATCGGGTCTTGTTGCGCTAGATCAATGGGGCCGCTATTTCAGTCCTAGATGTGGGATTGCTTGGCAGTACATGGTCAGACAAAGGGTATGCTTTGCTTGGGGGCTAGTACTATTGTCCTCATTGTACAAATATTTACACGAGTTTGCATACATTGATGGTAGAGCCATTGGAGTTGGAGTCACACTCCATATCTAGGCCTAGGAGCACATCATTGTGCTTCACCCGAGAGTCATTCTAGTCGATATGGAGCTAGATGATCTAGTTTTTTGGTGATACAGAGGAGGTGTTTCATTTAAATTCATAGGAAAATTTGGCATTCCTCATTAGAGGAGAGTTCTGGATGATATGTGAGCTTTCATATGGCGGCCATACCTTGGATGGCCCATGTGGTATGATGATGTATAGTAGCTCTTCTTCACTCACTATGAAAGGATGATGCAGGGTAGGGAGCACACAATGCTCAAGATGTACCTACTAGGTAGAGTCTAGAGATAGTTCGAGGAGCCACCTAATAGACCAGATGATCAGTATGTCCTGATATTTGCATGTATGACGAGCCAAAGCTCATGGGGATGATACATACCTACACACGAGGTAGTGTAGTTTTTCATGTAGCTAGTGGCCAAGCCATGGCCATAGGATTAGGTTCAGGCTGATGTAGAAACCACCCAGGCTTATAGGGATTGGTTCCAGCCACCTCTTAGACTTACAGTGCCAGGGACACCATCTGCATCGTGCAAGGCTAGAGGCAAAGGGACATGATGAGATCGATGGGATGCAGACGAGGATCAAGGAGGGGGTGGACCATCACCATAGCTAGATCAAGATAGGGGACCACAAGATCAACCATAGAAAAATTCACAGGTAGCTCAAAAGAGATAGGATGTCCCTAGGCAGGATGAAGACCAGGGTCGACAAGATAGTGTTCTGACACCACCCAAAGACGAGGACCATGATCAACCACCCATGCAGCCACCCCTTCAGCCAAACCCCAGGGATGGTTAGATTCTCTAGCTACAGGCATAAATATAGGTACTTATGACTGAGAGGGATCAGTTACGGGTAGAGCGAGACTAGGCGGTCCAGCAGAGACATGCTGCAGAGTTGCAAGAAATAGTAGAAATGGTCAGATGACAACAGATAGAGAGCATGTATGCATCCTCCTCCTAGAGCATGGTACCACTTTGATCATACAGGGAGGCCATCTAGGAGGCCAATTACTATAGGATACATTATTATCAGGCCATTTCGAGAGCAGCCTGAGTACTGGAATTTTCACAGAGGATAGGCCACAAACCCATAGAAAACCACAGGGAGAGAGCAAGTGGCGAGGGTAGCAACCAACAGGGCTAGCCTTTATTTGGATCAGAGACATGATTATTTGGTGTCTTAGGCTCATTTTGATAGCCCAGTGGGCCATTGTACTTTATGTATTCGATACACACTTGATCCAATTCTTTTGTACCATGATAGTATATTTATTTTGATGATATATGAGATAAGATGATATTTATCCAATATGATGTGTCCTATTCTACTTTATGCATTATGGATGGATCTTATTTTTGTATGTGATGCCATGATTCTATCTTATGATGCTATGATGATTATACTATATGATGCTTATGTGATGATGTAATGTGATGGTTTAGGGATGCCCTTCTTTTTCAATACCTTTTCTTATGTACATTTTATGATGTATGCAAAATGTTACATTATGCCAATGTTTAGACTAACGGATCTATCTTATGCACTTGATGGATGATAAGATGTATGTAATCAAATATTTATTTTAGTACTTTTTTCTTGTATGATATGTACTTGTGATGTTATATGATTGCGATATGATATAGTGATGTATGATGTATGAAATGATGTTTATGAAATGATATATGCATGTGTTATGATATGATGTTTATGATATGCAAATGGATTGTTTCATATATGATGTATGATGTATATGGATTGTTACTAATAGTTACATGTATGACATGCTCAATGGATGCTTATGATATATGTGGTATGGGTTATATGGGATGATTATGTAATGAATGTAATGTTATGGTTCATGAGATGCTTAGAATAACCATTTTATATTATGCAATGATGGGGATGTAATGCATGGGGTATGATTAATTATTTCTATGTGATATGATATACAATATGCAATATACTAATGATTTTTGGATGCAGGATGAATGCAATGATGATGATGATTCATGATTAACTATCATGGCACCACGTTAGTGTGGAAAAGGGGATGGAAGAAAGAAAGAGATTCTAACAAGACACGAGATGATGATGATGATTTTCTTGCCGAGGAGTTGGTTTTTCAAAAGGGCCAATTACCTTATGTTTGATAACACACGTAGGCACGATGCATCAAGGTATAAAGAACCAGGATGTCATTGCACCTAGTGTGATGGAATTTGAATCTACAATCAAATAGGAGTATTCTTGTTCACACCTGGCATATGGAACCTTATTAAAAATATAGTTCAGATATTCCAACATCTTAGACCAAAACATAAAAAGGAAAGCCTTCCAATATGGTCAACAAGATACCTAAAACATCCTCCCTACACCCAAACAAATCACCCATGTCCAAGGTTATATTACAAGAATATCCAACAATCATAGTAAATAAAAAATATAATGATCGTTGCCCCATTTCTATCTCTCAAAATCCCTTCATTTGGGACATCATCAATAGTTCCTCAAAATGAGTGCAAAAAAGATAAGTCAAAAGATAAAGATAAAGTAAAAAAAAAAGCTAATGTTCTTCATACCGCTAGCCAAGACTAAACTACGATGATGCCTAATGTTCATTTCCATTGTAGGAAGGATGCATCCTAGGACATGATGATATCAGATGATTGATATGGGACTGATTGGATGATAGGCTATTGACAAAAAGAGTTGACCAACTTGTTTACGTACTAACCTAGACTTGAGACTTTGACATTTTGAGTTTTCACTTTTTTTAACCTGCTAGAATTGTTTCTGACTGTTTCACCAAAGGTTGAAGATGACGATTGATTTATTACGAGTGATGTTTATTGTGAATGAAATTGAGATGGGGTGAGTGTATTTTTTCAAATATTTGGATGTTTTTGAAATATTTTGAGGCTATTTTTGGTATTTTCAATATTTAACAAATGTTTTGATTTTTCAAAATTTCAATGTTTTGGAGTTTTTTGAGATTTTGACAAGGAGACTAACCTAAAGAATTATCCTAGGGGCCTCAGGGGCTGATAAAAATATTAGCCTTGCCTATGTTATACATGCAGAGACCACGTAGTTCAACTAGCACAGACTCGATTATTGATGAGATATAAGCAAATGGACTGCCAGTTTATTATGACAGACTCTTAAAGGACTGACCTAAGTGTCTCGGGGGATGATCAAAGATCAACCTTTCCTACATTCAAAGCTTAGAGACAACGTAGTTTGACAAGATGACTTTTTTTTTGATTTTTGACTTTTTGACCTATTTTGGGATTTTTATGTGTTTTGAATGTTTTTGGATTTTTTCAATTTTAATGAATGTTTTTTGGATTTTTGGATTTTTTTATGTTTTTGGATTTTTTGATTTTAGGATTTTGAGAACATACATGAACCCAATCTGATGAGAACATTCCCCCAATGTGAATCAATAGATTACTTTGATACAGGCAAGACAAACTGAACTTGAGGAATGGCCGAGTAGTACTAGGAGGGATCATGACACAAACATAGGACCAAACTATGATGCAGATGCCAAATGGATGATGCATGGGGATATCGAATGTGATAAATGATGTAAGTGTGCAGAACGAGTTGCAAAGATCATGGTGGATGGAAAGTGTTTATTTACACTAGGCACCCGTTTTCTAGGTTTTCACCAAGGTACTTGTCCAAAGTGCCACCGAAGTGGTTTTCACTAGAGGACTATTTTTTTCTCTTTACTGCTTTTAATCCTTTTTCTAATTTTTTTGGATTTTTGTATTTTTGTATTTTTTTGTTGTTACGATGATGTATGTTTACCAAGTTTTCATTAGGGTGACCATTTTTTCAAGACATTTTCTAATTTTTTTATTTTTTGGTTCTATACCTTGCAAGTTTTAGGCATAGAACTTTTTAAGATGGGAGTTGTCCATGGGCTCTTGCAGAGGTTCCCCTTTGGGTGTTGATAACTGGTATGCCCTTGAATTATAGCTTGTTGTGATGATGAATGGCCCCAACCAGTTGGGTTAAAATTTTCCTTTGCCATTTGGATTTGGGACGTTCTTCTGGTTGTCCTTTAGCACGAGTTCTCTGACTTGGAAGGTATTGCTCCTAATCTTCTTGTTATAGTTTCATTTGAGTTAGTTCTAATACACCTATGAATTTTTAATTCCTCCATTCACCATTCATCTAGTAATTCTAGCTCATTTAGTCGTGATACCCTATAATCCTCATCCGTGATGAGATTCTGTAGTGATATTCTCAATGACGGGAGCTCAATCTCGATGGGTAATATGGCTTCTGATCCATAGACCAAGGAGAAGGGGTGGCACCTGTTGGTGTGCATATGTTGGTTCAATAGGCCTAAAGGATGGGATTTAGTTTGAGGTGCCAATCACAACCAGATTCATTGACCATTTTCTTGAGGATTTTTAGAATGGTCTTGTTTGTAGCCTTAGCTTGGCCATTCCCTTGGGGATAATACAGGGTGGAAAAAAGATGTTGGATTTTGAATTTGTTGCATAGGTCACAAACATCCTAATTTTTGAATGGTATCCCATTATTTAAGATAATGGCTTGTGGGACACCATAGCAGCATATTAGGTAGTTTAGGATGAACTTAGATATCTACTTTCTAGTTATGTATGTCATTGGTATGGCTTCCACCCACTTTGTGAAGTACTCAGTGGCGGTAATGATAAACTTGTGGCCACTGGATGAGGTGGGGGTGATTTTTCCAAAGAGATCAATCCCCCACTATGAAGAGGGCTAGGGTGTGACAATAGGATGAAGCTCTTGAGTTAGTGCATGGATGAGGTCCCCATGCAACTAACATTGTAGACACCTTTTGACAAATTCGTGTGCTTCTCTTTCCATAGTAGGCCAATAATACCCCATCCTCAGCAATTTATTGGCCAAGTTCATACCACTCGAGTGTGAACCACATATGCCATTATGTACCTTAGTTAAGGTGGTCAAAGCCTCCTCAATGTTTAGACATCATAACAGGGTTCCTTTTATGCTCCTACGATAAAGGGTTTCTCGTGTAGGGGAACCCAAGCTCTCTGAGGAACAATTCAAGTGCTAGGAGGTTGTATGGGTCATGAAGACCTATAAACCTTTCCGGAGCATCAATAATAACATTTTGAAGCCTATAATGGCATTTGGCAGGGATGAGTGTAACTAGAAGATCAAAAGTCCTAAGGGTCCTGATAAGGACCATAGGACCAAATTGCAATGTAAATGGACTAATAGTGTCCTAGGGGACTAAATAGGTTTTAATCATGTTAATTAATGTTGAATGATAGAATGTAATAGTTTGGAAGCTTTATAGTTGATAGGGGTTCAATAAATTATAAAGTGGAAATTCAAAATTTCAAAATCTACCTTTGGGCGGGAAAGTAGTTTTTAGGAGTTTTAATCACTTTAATGTAATCAAATCACTTCTAGTCAGTTGGGACAGTTGGGGAATGAGATTATAAGGTTAGGGAATTCATTTGTACGGAGGTTGGTGTGGCTGGTATAGTTTTGTATGGACTACTATAGAAAGAAGCAATAAAACATCAATTTCTTGCAATTTCTTTGAGTTTTTTTGATGAGTTTTTGATTTCCATTGAAGTTATGCTCATTTGGATTGTTTTGGAACTCTAAATTACATATTTTTAAACCCTTACAGGTCCTGAGAGTAATAACAAATAAGTTTTATGTACAAAACTTCTAACTGTCCTAAGGAAAACACATATTTTCCACTAATTTTGAGAGTTTTAATGGATGTTTGATCCATTTTATGAGGGAATAATGTTGTAATTTGTGAAATGGATCCATTATAACATGTATAATACATTAATGTGTAGGAAAGAGGAATCCTAGGGTGTACACCGAAGTTTGATAGTGGAAAGAGCATGAAAATGGTGCCTAAAGTGTAGCAGCAAGAGATCTACCTAAATGAGGGGTATATTTTTGAGTTGAATGTGTTTATATATGCTGAGTTAATGGTGAAAAGTTAAAGAAAGGGTTCTGGAAGTGTCTAGAATTCTTGTTTTCAAGAAGCCCTAGTTTTAGGGGAATTTATTGAGGGTTTTGTGTTTGAGGGTCTTAACAGTGTCATAGAAGACTAAGACCTTGAAAATATTTAGTTTGGAAACATTTTGAGACACTTTTGAAAGTTTCATAGTCAGGGGATAAGGTTAGAGAGGGGTTGCTTTGGAAAAGAGGGATAATTAGGCCTAGATTTTGAGGAAACAACAGATTTTGGTAGGTGTGATCCAAAACAAGTGCCATTAGGGATTTGATATGTTGTGTATCATCATGAACTCCATCTGAATCAATCATTATATTAAGGATTCCTTTGGGTAAGTTGAGTGAAAAGTAAAAAAAAACCATTGCTAGAGGCCTAGTTGGGCTAGAAGCCTAGTCAAGGTGCAAAAAGTGAGTTTGTGTTTAAGTCAGAGGTTTGGGGATTGAAACCATTCAAGAAAAGTTTGTTTGAGTCTTTTAAAATATTCCCAAGGGTTTGGGTCCATAAGTGAAGTTTTAAAGTCATAAGTGAAACTTTGAGGCTTATCTCCTGCAGGGAGCTTGGAAGAGGTTTGAGAGTGCTTCATTGAAATCCTTGTAATCTTTGTGTGTTTTTCCTAAAGTCCCATCCCCTCTGCATCAGTTTCTCCTAGGATGAAAAATTGGGATGCTTTATTGACAAATGTTTTCATAAGGTTTGAGGTTATGTCAGCTGGGAGGACTCCTATTCTCAGATAAGTGTATATATCATGGTACAAAGGATCATCGGGACCAATGATTTCGCACAAAAATTCTAACTCTGGTGCCTTGAATGCAGGCACAAGAAGCTACTCTACTAGAAATTCATGCTTTGGGAAATTGTGAGGGATTTCCAATAGGGATCCAATTGTTGTCATGGCATCTGCTACTTTGTTGTTCGCTCTAGGTATCCGCTCAAATGTGATCTCGATGAAGAACTCTTTAAGAATTTCTACCAATCTCATGTATGGAGTTAGCTTGTCATTCTTAGTTTGGTACTCACCATTCACTTGATTGATTATGAGTTGTGAATCCCCATATACCTTGAGAGCCATGATATGCCACTACATTGCTATCCTGAGTCCTATAGTTAGAGCCTCATATTATGTGATATTATTCGTGTAGGGAAATGCCAACTTGTAAGATCTTGGTATGCAATCTCCCTAGGGGGTGATGAAAAAGGTCCCGGCTCCCAATCCATGTTGTGTGTATGAACCATTAAAGTACAACTCCCAGTGGTCTGCTATGCTCAAGTTGAAAATGGATTCATTGGGGAACTCAGAAATTAGCAGATTCTCTGAATACATTAGTGCCTCTACTAGTTGGTCTACAATATCTTTCCCTTTGATGGCCTTGTGTTCCACGTACTCAATGTCATATTTAGATAGGATCATGACCCACTTGGCCATCCTTCTTGTAAGGATATCTTTGGAAAGCAAGTATTTGAGTGGGTCGATCTTTGCGATGAGTATGATTTTGTGTGCCAACATGTAATGTCTGAACTTTTGTTAGGCAAACACCATTGCTAGGAAAGATTTTTCAATGAATGAATAATTTAACTCATGCCCTACCATAAATTAGCTGATGTAGTAGATGGCCCTCTCTATTCCATTTTCATTGTGTTGAGCTAGGAGAGAACTGAAAGCTCCTATTTTTACTAATATATAGAGGATTAGAGGCTTTCCTTGGATTGGTGGCATAAGCAATAGAGGTGTGAGTAAATATTCTTTAATTTTGTTAAAGGCCTAATCACACTTATCATCCCATTTGTATGCTACCCCCTTATGGAGTAGGTGGGAATAGGGGATTGACTTATCTAATTGTTGAGCTATGAACTGATGGATTGAGTGGGCCCTACCATGCATGCCTCTTATTTTCTTTAACATATTAGGTGCCTCCATCTTGAGGATTTCCATTACCTTAGTGAGATCTATTTCAATCCCTCTCATGCACATGATGTATCCCAATAGCTTCCCTGATTGTACGCTGAAGAAACACTTCTTTGGTTTAAGGCAGACCTTGTATTCCTCAAGTCTATCAAAGATGGCACTTAATGCTATTATGTGGTCCCTTCTCTTTTTGGATTTTGCTAATATGTCATCAACATAATATTCCATAGTCTTATGGATCATGTCATGAAATATTAAGTTCATGGCCCTTTGATATGTTGCTCCAACATTCTTTAGGCCAAACAACATCATGTTCCAACAATATGTCCCCCATGGACAAGTAAAAGTTGTTTTCTATTGATCTTCTTTGGCTATCATGATTTGGTTATACCTGAAGAATCCATCCATCAATGAGAGCATCTCATGTCCTGTGGCCATATCTACAATCATATCAATGTTGGGTAATGGTAAGTCATCTTTAGGACATGTCTTGTTAAGGTCTCTAAAATATGTGCATATATGGATGCCCCTAGTGGGCTTTGATATAGGCACCAAGTTTGATACACACTCCAAATAGTCAATTGGCCATATAAATCCTGCATCTAAGAGCTTTTGTAGTTCCATATTGACTAACAAGGCAATCTAGGGATGCATTTTTCTGAGTTTTTGTCTGGTGGGCTTTGCTTCAGGGTAAACTGTTAGATGGCAGACCACAACTTCTAGATCAAGCTAGTTGAACTTTCTTTCCCTTAAGAAAGCAACTAGGAACTTGTGTTCCTCTAACCTTAATGACTCAGCATAAAATGTGATATATGGAGTTTCCTCTGTTCCCAAGTTGACTGGGTTCCATCTCTCAGCTAGAACTATTAACCTTTCATGATGTAGAGAACTGAGTGGAACTTTGAATCCTTCATCCTCTGGTGCCTTAGAGAGGTTTTCACCATTGGATATGTCCTTTCCTTTTACTTTTAAATGGTCAGAGAGTGCCACAGTGTGGTTTTCACTCAAAGACCTTGAGATTATTCTCAAAAAAATTATTTTGCAACTAAAGGATTCAATCATCTCCCTGTAGTAAGCTTATGTGTCTAGTATGATATAAAACCTAGCCTTGTGATCCCCACATGCTACGATATCCCTTAGTCCCATGAATTTCGAGAGTGCCTCATCATTTTCGAAAGTGTCCAGAATTGGTGGTCCTCATTGGTTGTAATTGATGAGCTAGGGGTAGACTAGATTTATATCATGGGTTTGAAGACCATTAGTTTCAAAAGACATGGTGCTAATGATGAGGACGGAGGTATCTTCAAAAAGCATGGGTAAATTAGTTATGGGATTTTCCTCACTACTTACATTTATGACCTGATCTATGGCTATGGGTATTTGATGAGTGGGTGCTAATTGCTGAGGAGGATTTCTAACCTTCCTAACTGAGGCACCTCTTCCAAGTATGGTCACCCTTGAAGGGGTACATCCGAGACCAATATTTCTCATACGTGTCTCCAGAATGATAGGTGCCAGAAGTCCATTGTCATTTTATTCAAGCTTTCTGTTTCTATCATAGCCCATGGAGAGCATCATTTGTAAGCCTTTATTTCTATCATCCATAGGTAGGTTAGTTGCTAGTCTATTGTCATGGTAAAGGAGATGGGATGGGTTTTCCTTTATCACTTCTTGACCTAGTTATCCCCAACTTCTGAAGTTGGATGAACCTGCCATGAAGGTTTGCAATGATGTTACTGCTAGTTGAGCTTGTCTATGAGATCTAAGAGATTGTGGTAACTCTCCTACCATGAAAGAATTTTTCTTCATTTTTTAATTCCCACATCCATCATCTTGGATAATGACTTTGATTTTAGAGATGTTAGGGATGGAGGGTGTCTCTGCCTCAGAAGTGGAGGCTAATGTAGCTAGGTCTAAATATGGAGTGGTGGAGCCTTCATCTTTCTTGGAACTTGGGGGATCTTGTAATATTTGGTTTCCAAGCTTTTGCAATAGGCAAAGGGTTCAGGATCACCATGGATGGTAACCTCTTTATTTTCATATAGGAATTTGATGCATTGATGAAAGGTCGATGCAACTACTCACATCCCATGGATCCACGAACACTTGAGGATAATGTTATAAGGAAGATCAAGATCCAGGACCTGACATGTGGTTTCCATAATGGAGGTCCCACTTGAACAGGAATTTGGATAGTGCCTAGAGACAATCTTTCCTAATCATCATAAGCTTTGATCATGATGCCCTTATGCTTTTCAATGGCATCCTATGAGAATCCCACATTCTTTATCAACTTTAGGGAACAAATATTAAGACCTACACCCCCATCCACTAGGACTCTCTTGACTTTACTTTTGTGAACTATGACTTCAAGGTGAAGAACATAATTGTGAGATGGTTGGGATGGGAATTCCTAATCATAGAATGTGAGGAGGCTTGGGGTGGTGATATTTATTCAACCATAGCTTGGAATTGGTATTCATCTAGATCTACGGAGACAGTGGATGAGGCTAATGCTTCCTCTAGGATTTTTTTGTGGGCAGGTGATATCTTCAACAACTCCATGATGGAGATCTGAGCAAGAGTTCTTTTTAGCTAGTTGAGGAAATTGTAGCCATGTGGGATGGATTTTGGATTGGAAGTGGATGCCCTAGGTGGCTGTGAGGATCCAACGATGGTGACTTTTCCATTGTGTGTGGTGACTCCATAGTTCACATTGGCTTCCTTAATGTTAATGACAGGGACATACTCTTCAAGTGTCATAACAACATGCTCATACACATGGTTCACATTCTTGTATTTTTCTTTTCCCTTATCATTGTTTCCTTTTTCATGGTCAGGCATCATATTTTTGTATATCTTTAGGTCTTGGTTTTCTATAAGTTGCTCCAAATTTATGATATTTTCATCAATGAGGTCTTGGATTAGGTTCTTCAACCTCATACAACTATTAGTGTGTGCCCTTTGATTTTGTGAAAGTCAAAAAGCTAGTTTTCATTGTACCAGGATGGTTTCACTTGTGGTTCCTGGTAGTTCTCATAGGTGGGGGTTTTGATGAGTTTTTTGTTTATCAATTTCTTCATGACGACCTCGAGTGGTTCCCCAAGGGTAGTGTACTTCCGTTTGGGGGGATTTTTGTTTTGTGAGGGTGGTACCCCTTGATTATTTAGGTTGTTGAACTGATTGTTGTTGCGATACCATGTTGGTTTGTGTGTTTTTCCAATCATTGTTTTGCATTTGTTGGTAGGTTTGGGTGTTTTTCCTTGGAGCACTGATAACGATCTTAGCATAAACCACATCATCATTTGTGAAATTTTTGTTTCTTACCCATGCGTGAGATTTCTCATTATAGCTGTTGGATGGGTGATTTTTTTTGTTGTTTTGGATAGGGAGGGGTCCCTCCTTGTGAAATAAGGGCTCGTTCGATGTTAAGCACCTTGGAGATAAATTGGTCGTAAGTGGTGATACCTTGCACATTGAGATGAAATGTCAAGGTTCCCTCTAGATTGGAGATGATGGTGCAAACTTGTTCTTCTAGCATGACCCATTTTATCCTATTGGCCTTGGATCACCATCGTTGTAGGAAAGAAGCAAATGATTATCCCTTAGATTGCTTAAGAGCTAATAATTCCTCCAGACTGACATCCATACGGATATTGAATATGTAATTTTTTTATGAATGCATCTACTATCTCTTGGAACATTTTGATGCGAGGAGGAAGGTGGGAAAACCACTCCATGGTATGGCCAACCAAACTTCTAGGAAATAGCCGCATCAAATATGTATCGTCATATGTGACTTCCATGCAGTGTACTTGGAATTCCCTGATGTGATCTTCAGGGTTTCCCATCCCATGGTATTTATCAAATTTGGGGATTTCAAATCCCTTTGGGAATGGTTACATTGCAAGATTCCTGTTAAACGAATAGGGA
Source organism: Sequoia sempervirens (assembly GCA_007258455.2). Taxonomy (NCBI): domain Eukaryota; kingdom Viridiplantae; phylum Streptophyta; class Pinopsida; order Cupressales; family Cupressaceae; genus Sequoia; species Sequoia sempervirens. The sequence continues at coordinate 529,835,636 of VDFB02058242.1, forward strand.
CATAAGTTCTTGGGTGTATTTGTGGTTTTCCCTAATTTAAGATCAAGCACTTGTTGTGAGAGCATCTTGATTTGTGTTGTTACATCATCTTTCAAATCAAGGGGCGGCATGAAACTGTTCTAGAGTGGTTTTTGTGTTTGAGTGATGGGTGGTATGTTGGTGCTGGTTTGTTTCAAGCTCTATCAATATGTCTGCATTTTTTGTTGTTCCAACAATGCTTGTTGTTGGTCATGCTACTGCTGAGCCAACAACACTTGTTGTTGTTCATGTTGTTGTTGAGCCAACTAGGCTTGTTGTTGGTCATGTTGTTGTTGTGCCAACAATACTTGTTGTTGGGCTCATAATGTTCCTTCTTATTGTGCATGATACTATTGCAAGGCTTGCTAGTATGCCTATTGTTGGGCTGCTTGCAATTGTTCCTAGTATTGAGATTGCACTTGTGCTTGCTGAGCTTGGTATTGAGCTTGAGCCTAAGCTTGAGCTTGTTGGGTAGCATGTGCATCTTTTATGTCTTGAGTGGCTTGCACAACTTGAGGAGCTTGAGCATCTTGAGTTGCTTGTTGTTGTTGTAATAATTCTTGGGCCTAAGTAGCCTTTTGTGCTTGTTGCACTTGTACAAAATGAGTTGCTTGAGTGGCTTGATTGGCTTGCTGAGTGGCTAATTGTATAGCTTGTGGATTTTGAATTTGTTGAAGTTCCTTTTGATAGGTAGCTTATTGAGCTTCTTGCAGTACAAGGTTGTATTGATTTGTTGTGTTTGATTTTGGTGGCAGTGGTGGCAAGTTCAGAATGGTGTTCGTGATGAGGGGCACCATTTTTATAATGATGGGGATTTGTGTAGTGGATGGTGTGATTGATATGTTTGGTGCCTAGGATATTGCTATTGTGAATATTTTTGGTGTGGTTGATGGTGTGATAATGGATTTTGTTATTGGGATGGTTGCCATCTATTGTTGTGATATTGATGGAAATATGGGAGGATTCAATGTGATGCTTTGATTGATGATTGGGGGATTGTTTTGAATGAGGGGAAGAAATAGAGGTAACCCCAAACTAAGAGTTGATGTTGATATTGGGGGAAAGGGTGGAAGGGTTAGAAATGGGAGTGCCATACTTGGGGAAATGATGAAGATGAAGGGTCAAAGATGCCCCTTGGTATAAATTAGTCACCTTCTCCTTGTGAGGTCAAGGGGAGAGAGGTTTGGGGTGTTGCATGAAATGATGATGATGGGTTATTAGGATCATGAAAGGTGAGGGGGACATATGGGTGTAATGGATTTTGGGGTATGGGTTGCCCCAAGATAGTGTTTGCATCCAAATATTGGTTACTCACAAGGGGTGTGTTTGTAGTGCATTGAGAAATGTGCTTCATTTGTTAACAATAGGTTGAGTTGGAGCAATGGATGATGTAATTCGGGGGATGGGTTGGGTGATGCTTTGAAATGGAGGTGTGGACACGATTGGGGGCATGGATACAATTTGAGGCATGACCCCAAGATTTTTTTCCACAATGGTGCTCACATCATAGTTGGAAGGGAGTTTATCCCCTTATTTTGCTAATTCAAGCATATATTGTGAGGGATGGAGCTTCATCATGATGTTCATAATTTTATGATTCTCAGGATTTTGGACCATTTTAGTAATCTCATCTTGTGTCATCCCAAAAGAATTATTGGTGATATCCTCTACTCGACCTTCCTCTTGTGGATTTTGTGATGATGAAGGAAGATTAGTTAGGGTATTTCTTGATCCAACGGGATTCATTTCAAAATTGGTTTGGCTTAGGTAACTTGAAGTTGATGTTTCTTTGTTGGTCTTTATGTTCTTCTTGTTTTGTGATCTTGTTTTAACCATAAAATGAGGATCAAAAGAGAATATCTAGGATGATTAAGGATCAAAGGTGTGATAGTGTAAATGTGTGAAAGGTGGATGATATGGATGATTAAACTCTTTAGAAGATCTTGAGGAGAATGCTAGAGTTTTCTGACTTTCTTGTATTTTTGGATTTTGAATTGATTCTTGGATTTGGGATTCTTGGATTTGATCTTGACCTTGATTTTGTTTTGGATTTTTTTGATTTTGGATAATGAACAAATAGATCCCAAGATGTTGGATTTTATCTATGGGATAGACTTGCTCACAAGATGATAATTTGACTAAGTGTAGGGAGAATGATGCATCTACCCACACTTAATCAAACAAAGATGACTTGATGATAGTTTAACTAAGAATATGGATCTAAGGATGCATCTACATATACCTAGCTAAACAAGATGATTTTGATGTTTTGATTCAAGGATTTTGATTTTTTTCAAGGATTTTTTGATTCATGGATTTTATAAAAAGTCTAGCATGAAGGATGATTTCAAGATTTTCAAGAGTTTTTTGGTGAGATGATCTTGGTTTGATGTTTGAAAGATGGATGAAGTTTGACTTTGATCCTATGTGTACCTAAAAACACTCTTTTTTACAAGACCTTGGTTTTGAAGAACATGCTTTACTCTAAACAAGGTGTTCAAATTCCCAAAAAAGATTTGGATTTTGACAATAATAAAATGAGTACAAATTGGATTTGTTTCTTGAAGCTCTCCTATAAAAGTTGAAAAGAAATCTTTGTCTGAATTTGTAGACCATTAAGAGACGCTTTTGATGATCTTTTGGACTAAGAGCTTTTGAATTTGGTTTCCATATTTTTGATCTTGCATGAAATCATTTGAGACACATGTGTGGGGTTATATTGTTCTTAGCTTTTCTTAGTGACTTCTTTTTACGACAAATAATTATTGATTAGGTATTTGAGTTAGATGTCTAATGCCTTAACTTCTTCTCATCCCACAAAGTATATTATGTGGAACTTCAATGAAATCAAGGAAAAAGTTACCTATTGTTGACTTTAGTAAGCAAATTGAGATATAAACCCAAATGCTTAGAAACCTCTAGAGATAGAATCCCTAGGGCAAGCAATAACACTTGAATTTTTTCAAAGATATTTGCTTCCTAAAGGGTCTAAAATTTGATGAGAATGTTGAATTTTTGTTTTTCCAATGTTTATGATCAAGAAAAGTGTTTTGATTTCAAGAAAAATCACAACCCTATGGATATGAAAGATTGTATTTGTTGAATCCCCACTTGGAAAAGTCTAGCTATGCCTACTTTTAGTGAATGGTTAGATGCTTGGTCACACAGGTTCCCCCTTATAGTGCACTCACTTCTTGGGTCAGCCAAGCATTAGTACTCATGAATCTCTGATGGAATACTTTCCATTTCTACTAAAATCCGTAAAAGTGTGGGGCGGCTTTAGAATGATTGTTCTTGCACCAACAAATAGATCAAGGATTTTGGCCTTTTCTAAACAAGGGTTTTAATGCAGGAATTCCATTTGTGGGGGACCATCCATGTGGTGAGAGACCATTGTTTCCCTTCTCGTTGGAATAATCCTTATGATACTTTCCTTTCCTCAAGTACCCACACTTATATACCGGTTGGAAGTCACTTGCTTTTAGTGTGTTATCAATTGGGTCATTCCCTTGGGTGATTACTTTTTCCCACAAGGGAGGCCCTCTAAGATAACACAAAAGCGAGCAAACATATCTATAGTCCGATTGATCCTTGTTGAGAAAAAAAGAGAGAACACACGCAATATGTTCCACTCACACTCACAAGATTTGTCAAATTTTAATCCCAAATTGAAATGTGGAGGTAATCACTTACACAACTTAAGACCACTAAAAATCCTTTTGATTCTCAAGATCGGTGTGAAACAAACACAAGAAACGAACAAAGTGTTAGATCAAATGTAAATGAAAATCAAATGTACAACCCCAATCCTAAACCTGCACAAACAAAAGAAATGAACACAATTTAGATCAAATGCAAGTGAGAATCAAGATTCCCCATGAAATCCATTTAAATTGCAAATAACAAGAAATAAGATGAAGAACATAAGCAAACATAAAACAAAGTTATCAAATCTTATTCAAGAGAAAAGTAAACTCTTGATCCCAGGGGGGAATTGGTGTCAATTTGATGTGGAAATAGGCCCTTTCCCAACTCCTATGATGCAATGTTGATGAGTGATCCACTTTGTTGAAGATTCAATTGAGCTCCATGATGAAAAAATCTGCATAACATAGCTAAGACCTTGATAAAATTGATGAAAATAGATATGCTTGAGGATGAAATTGATTATAATAGACTTGCTCAAATTTTGGATGATCAAAATGAGGAGAGAAGTCTCTTATTTATAGAAAGACAAGATGGAGAAATGAGAAAAATGGATCAATGTGGGATCATTCAACATCCAATTGGAAAGTTCCACTTGTCAATATGTGAATGGAGGAAGCTTGAGCACATTTTGGTGAATGTGCACAATAAATGAAATTAGGTGGAATTTGAAAATAGTGAAATGACATGCAAGAGGGGAAAAGAATGAATTAAATGCCACTTGGATCAATGCACAAGGACATGTAAGAGGGAATGAATGTCATGTTGGAAGGAAAAATCCACTTGGAGTGATTTTCAAACATGGAGGAATATTCCCCTAAAGATTCCAAGTTCAAAGAAAATAAAGATTTAATAAATTAATTAAATGTATTTTCAAGTGCAAGTGGAAAAAGCTAGAGGATGGGACATGGATTAGAGTTAGCATTAATCGGGATTTGATTGATTAAGATGATGTTAGGTGATTTGACAATTTTGACTTAGATTTTAGGATTTAAATAAATCAAAGTTGAGAGGAAAATGATTTAGACCTGGTTAAATAAAGATTTTAATTTATTTAACTAAAGGGGATGATGTTAGATTAAATTAAACAAGGTTTAATTTATTTAATTTAATAAGATGACTTTACAGATTTAATTGAATAAAATTAATTATTTAATTAAAATAGAGACATAGGGTTAATTAGATCAGATTGATTAATTTAATTAACAAGAGAGAATGACTTAATCATATAAATGATTATTTATTTAATTAAGGGATGAAGAGTGATGATATGCTGAGAAGGTGATTTAGGATGACATGGTGTTAGTGAATCGAGATCAAGTGCATTGGTATATTTTCCATGTATACAATATTAATATAACTATATATATATATATATATATAATCTTATATATATAATTATTTGTATCATGAGCTAGTTACCATATCCGATATATATATATATATATATATATATATATATTTGTAAGTTGTTATGCAATAATAATATAATATTATTATTATCCACATAACATAGATTATGTGTATGTATACATGTATACATGTACATATATATTGCTCTATGTGCATATATATGTAGGTATACGATATCAATGCATTTGTATGAGCATATCCGTCTACCAACATATGTTTGTATCAATATGTATATACATATGGATACGTGCATATACAATATACATGTATATATTCCCACTTCCTATACACTTACATTCATTAACATTATCATCATAGTGATTGTAATATCACAAGATCTAGATACATAGATAAAAATCACTTATAAATGTATACAAAAGTAGACAAGACTCCTAATGCAAGCATAAAATCCTAAAGATGAGTTACCTATTACCCAAAAAAACTAAATCAGTTCACTCTAAGGTGACGTGTGTGTATGCTCAAATAGTTTACTTTACCGGTTACCCCACTAAGCTCCTCTCTTGAGTGATACTCCCCCTCCACCTGAAGGAATGGTTTGCATACCTACATCCAATGACATTCTAATGAAAGTCATATGCTCACAACATAAGCAGTATATATAAACATCTCAAAAGTTAAAACAACAATAGTTTAATAACCATTTATTCTTATTTATGAAGTATATCACCATGAATAACATCAATTAAGATAACATCAAATGAAAAAAATCAAATGAGATAACATTCATATTGATAACAAGGTTTAAGCATCATTAATTCATTTCCAGAATTCACATTATATTCACATTTACCCTATCTAGTAATGGTAAGTAGTAACATCACAATTTGGGGTGTAACATACTTCCCCCCTTGTGAATCATTGTCCTCAATGATCTATAGCCTTTTAACATACAGTTAAAGTTAAGTAAAGTTTCACTTACAATTTTAAAAATATGTAAGATTTATAAAACATTCAACTTATGTAACAATCTTGTTCTTCCTGGACCTTGCTTCGAGTGTTCTCACTATTGCATAGGGAAATCTTGTATGCTTGACACTTACTCTCCCAAATATTTTTAACACATATACACATTCAAGATATAATAGTAACTATACATAATACCTAACACATAGTGATCGGTAATCATTGGCCCATGAGTTTATCCTTAGTATAATCCAAATCGAAAAGGAATGTTGACACATTGTACACTACATCATGGGTCCAATCCTTCTCTTTTGGTATTTACAATTTTATACAACTCATAAACCAAGTCCTTCCATCACTTACACATCCATTTTCCTTATCAAAAGTACCTGTTCTTGATTACTTGTCCATCTGGAGCACAACATTGCTCTTAGACACTTGTCAAATCTCAGTACTACTTCATACCTAAGCTTTGTATCATCAAAGTTTCATAGATATCTTTGATTTATTACTCTTGTTTGACATTTTATCAAGTCTAGGGTTCACTATATTTCTAAGCCTATTTCGGCTTAATAGATTTTTCAACCTTTCCTTACATAGAATGGTCCAAACTTCAATATTTTAAATTTATAAGTCATTCAAGAATTAGTTTACAATTTTCGCTCATTGACTATAATAATATATTGCTCATTTTCTCAACTAAATGTTTTAAAGTATGATCATGGTTTTCACAACCCTATCATTATTTGCTAAACTAAAATAGCTTATCAGAATTACTAAGAAACTACTATTAGAGTAATAAGTTATTATGCTTAATTAATTACATCACATTGATTAATTAATTAAGTCACTTATTCCTCTTTATTACTTAAGCTAAACTTAGGCACATTAATAATTAATTAATTATTAATTATTAAGTGTGCACACTAGGGTTTCATTTAGGGTTTCCCTTTTAGGGTTTCTTGATCTCCTTCATAAGGATTGATCTCTTTTGTAATCATTGATTCTCTTAATGCATTTTTATTGAGAGGTTTACAGAACATCGTTTTTGGTTCTTCATGTCTTTTGCATGTAATAGGTGATTGCATGCAGGTGATCTTGGATTCTAACATGGTATCAGAGCTCCAGATCTGCAGCTGCCTATTCGTGATCTGAAAATATGGCCTTTCAGTGAGTTTCAAGTGCAAGGGTTTCCACAGGAATCTTTTTTGCAAGATCTGGGGGTAGCTATTTTTTCGGGACACTATGGGCTCAAATGGACATTGCCATCGCATTCCCAGCATCCCAAAACCCTAGAAACACCTGTCAAATCGTCCATTTTGGTGAAGTTGATCTGGGAGGCAAAAAAAATTTGTCTGAGGGGCCGTATGGCCTCCCTAGCACGTCTTTCGATGCACGAAAATTGAAAAAAGATGAAAAAAGGTGTTTTTTGGGCCTCCGTGCTGGCGCGCCCAGTGCAGAATAGATCCGCCGCCCAGCGGCCACCAGGCGGCCACCGAAACACCGCCGCCGCTCACTTCTGCCGCCCACTCGACGCCGGTCTTCACTCAGCCCCCGTCGGGCCCATGCAGCCAGCTGGCGATCCGATGAATGACCAGGAGCCCCGCGTGCAAACCTTAGCTGAATCTGCTTGGGAATATTCCGTTGGCAGAGAATATTCCGTCAGCGAGCGCAAAATATTCTGATTACCACAGAATATACCAATGGCTGTCAATTTTTTTTGGGGAGATTTTTTCCGCCGACGGCCAGATGGCCGTCAAATTTATCACAGTGAGGTGCTGCCGTCAGCATGACGTCATCGGCCATATGGCCCTATTTTCCCCTCCTAACCCTAGTTTTTTCTAAAAGAGTAGTTTTTTTTCTTTTGGCCATAACTTGGGCATACGGTATCGAAATCGGGCAAACGAGATATCGCCAGAAAGTTGGTTCCGAGCACTTTCATTTGGTGCAGCTTATTTTATAGTATTTTGCTGTTTTCCTATATTCATTGCTGTTTGAAGTGAGATGTACTTTTTATGCTTCCGAGCTCATAAATTTTTGCCATGATGTCCAATTTTTGCCTCGTTTGCGGCGTTGGAAAGGTATTGAGGAGCTCCAGGTTGCTATCCATGCACTTTTTCTGTATCTATCCCAGGTTTATCACTTAGTCCAGATTTGGCCTGATGGGTTGTTTGGAAATTACTTGGATATTTTGGCAGTTGGGAGAGTGCATCTTGCATCTTTACACTTTGTTTTCAATAATACATCATTCAATAATTGCTTGCTGCTTCATTGATTCCAGGGTTGTTCCCGTTTGGAGTTTTCGAGTGTTCCGAGGCATCAGGTCTGCTGTCACATTATTTTGATTCCAGTTTTGGTTTTAGTTGTAGACAGAAATATCTTTCCTTGCTTGCCAGATTTCGGTTCCAGTGTTACTCTACAGAGTTCTTCTAGTGCTTCTTTGCAGCATGTCATCACATTGTAGGGGGGTTTTGTCCCACTGGGTTTTTTCTTCTCTACCTCATATTCCATTTGTAAATGGGTACCTGATCAGGCCTAGTTGTTGAGACCCATCTTTGCTTTCATGTATCTTATTCTAGTGTTTTAGCTTCTTCCTAAGTTCATCTTAAGGGGGGGTGTTAGAGTAATAAGTTGTTATGCTTAATTAATTACATCACATTGATTAATTAATTACATCACATTGATTAATTAATTAAGTCACTTATTCCTCTTTATTACTTAAGCTAAACTTAGGCACATTAATAATTAAGTAATTATTAATTATTAAGTGTGCACACTAGGGTTTCATTTAGGGTTTCCCTTTTAGGGTTTCTTGATCTCCTTCATAAGGATTGATCTCTTTTGTAATCACTGATTCTCTTAATGCATTTTTACTGAGAGGTTTACAAAACATTGTTTTTGGTTCTTCATGTCTTTTGCATGTAATAGGTGATTGCATGCAGGTGATCTTGGATTCTAACAACTACTTGCCCACAATATATAATTTAGGACCAAAATCCTATAAGTCAAGTTTCCCAAAAGAAACATTGGTTACTTTGATGAATTTATCCACTTAGAACATTGTGTTAGTTCTAATAACATAGAAAAATTGACTTGTCTTGTGTTCTATTATTCCCTTCTAGAATCTCAAGAGAGTATACATGTCCTACCAATGATGACATCTAGTCTTCATTTCCTGGTATACTAGAAATTACCTTGCCACATTATGTGTAGCCTCTTACTCTATCTTTTCCTAGGTTATAGTGGTTTCTCATCTGGCAATTCCCATTGTCATTTCAATGTCCTAACTTAACATTAATTCCCTTGTTTCATTCCTAGATCTTTCAAGATTTTGGGTACATAGGTTCATTTATAGCAATAATAGTCTATTCCATGATAGATGAAATCCTATTTTGATCTCACAATACCTTTTAATTTCCATGTAATAATGGTTATAAGTTTAGTAGAGTAAATTTCCTTTAACATAGGATGTCCACTCCATGGATTTTCTTATGTCCTTGGATTATTTTCGAAGATGTTTTCCATCTCTTAACTCAATCAAATTTTCTTGATAAAGTTGGTACTACTTTCGAGTATTAATCCTTGTTCAATCATGTTGATCCCAAGAAGATATCAATTTTTATTTCATACCTAATTATCAAGCATGAACGTTTATGTGGGTTCCATTGATTCTCTTAATCATATAGGAGAGTACCAACTTTGGTATATCCGTTTGAGTACAAGAAACAACCTTGGTGTTCTACTCAGTATAATTTTCAACATTTCTTTGCTAAGTGAAAATTCTATGATGTCTCAACATACAATAGATGCTTCCCTTTTGAGAGTGTATCCCCTTTTAATATAAAAGCCACTCAAAGTAGAGTTTTTTTCAATACTATGACTTCCTTTCTAGAGTGTAAAGCAACTTATTTGACTCAATAGGTATCCCACCTATGTTTTTACTAATAGAACTTCATATCTTTAAGTGATTAACACTTTCTCAAGGATGAACCTTAAACTCAACATTACCTTTTTAGTTCTTAGGATAGAGTTCTTAACTGTTGACCAGTTTGATGTTACATGTTTCTCTACCTCTATATGCCCCAATCCAAGACCAAATGTACCACTTATCCAAGTAAGTTAATTTACAACTTATAGGTGTTAAAGAGCAGTGAAGTACATAACCCAACACAATAGGTTAAATATTATCCTAAGATCTCTCTCTTTATTCAAATTAACATCTTGTTCCCATTAGGTTATTACAAACCTAGGGTTTCATTAAAGAGTAAGGTAGTGATCAACTGATCAACCAACTAAAGATAATTTATGCATTGCATAGCATCATATCCTACCTTATATTCCATTCCATCTCTATAGATTATGGTTAAACCTTTTCATCCTCCTATTTCTTAGCACAATAATCTTGCAATGTCAAGTCACTTCACGACATGGATATATTTCATGATATGTAGTATTACTACTCATGCATAGAAATAAAATAGTTATCTAAATTCTCCATATAAAGTATATAGGAGTGTAGAGACAATTTCTCCCAATCATGAGTAATCTAGATACTCACTTTCCAACCCCATAGGCGATGATCTTTCTTATCATGACCAAATTACATGTCTATCCTTTTCTAAGGCATGCATGATAATACTATTTAATCTTCCAATCAATTAAGTATAAGGTATGGGATGCTAATAGGTCATAATCCTTGACCTTTCCAATTATCTTTCTCCAGAAATCCCAATATGTTTTTCCTTGTGGATCTCAAAAGATAATATCATTTGATCATTTGATCAAATAATCCTACGTATTGGATAAAAATAGGTCATATCCATTGACCTTTTTATTTAAATTTCTTTGAAGATCCCAATACCTCTTTCCTTTGATTATAAATTGTATGACTTAATTGTCATAATGACTTATGAAGAAGTCATTATTCCCTCCAAACTGAGAACATGCCCATGTTTTTTATTGGGTAGGGTATTGTTGGGTAGGGTACTTACTCGAGTCAATCTAATCTCTTACTTTCCCCATTAGTGTTTTCACAACTTTTGATCTATGCAAAGTTGAACTCCTAGCAAACACTTGCTTCTTTTTTGAAAGGATGTGTCATTCATTATTTTTGGCTTTCGATTTCCTTTACCTTGTCTCATGGCATACCTTGAATATACTTTTCCCAAAGTTATATTTTTCATTGATTTCTACCTCATAGATTTGAACAACTTGGATCATCTAATGAGATATCTAATGAATAATCAACAACTTACAAGTTACGAGACACTCCATTAATCCAATTCCCTTTTCAACATCCTTTTGGTGGAGAGTAATTTATATCCACAAAACTTTGTTGATTTATGTTCTTTTCTACTTAGAACGTTGTCTCCTTTGCAACTTCTATTGTTTTGACACATAGTGCCACATTGTATCCCCTTTCCTTTTTGCACATTCTAAACAAATGTTGACTTTCACAAACATGTTGGTGAGTTCAGCTTATACTCCAACCAATTTATCTTTAACCTCTTGTAAATCCATCTTGTCTTACCACTTTAGGTTTCTTTCCCCCAATCACTTTTAAAGTGACTTAATTCCAATGCTTGGAATCTTTTTCTCTTTTAACCGTAGGAATTAGGTTTATGTCAAGAGTTTAGGTTTGAAGGTACTAACTCTTTTCTTTGCAAGATCTTATCTTTACATGAGAATTAGGTTTATGCCAAGATTTCTCCAACCCTTGTGGATACCTCCTTCATTGAATTTCTTCTTCGATCTAGTTGATGGTGACATTGCATACACATAGATTCTTAGGTTTTTTCTCTAAATCCAAAGATTCTTGACTCTATAACACTGTAGTTTGCAACTATAAAAGGGTTATCTCATTTCTTCCCATTCCCTTAGAGTCATAAAACTATTTCATTGGAATAAGATATATATTGGTTATTCTTCTTAGCCTTCCTACATGACTTGATTGTATAATCCTCCATAATCCCATGTAATATTATAAGTTGTTGATTTAGGAGTTCTACTCCAAAGATGACTCTTAAACTAGTCCCAACTTAAACAATTTAATGGGAATCTCATCTTCTCTTCACTTTTCCCTCAGTTCTTTTCTCTTGTCATTGTGGCACAAGAACTTTTCAACCATTATCTTCTAATAAGGTTTACACATTGTTGTGTAATGATTTGATAGGTTTCAGTATTGAACCCAGTAGCTCTGATACCATATGTGATGACCCGATCCATTTGTCAAGTAAAAATTTCTTTATTTACATCTTGTGAGTAAATAAATGTGCTAACAAGTTATTGCAATAATTTTTTTATTTTCTTTATTGAACAAGATGGCACATCAAATTAAAATAAATATTCCATTTCATTATAATAATTTCAAAAATACATGAAATGATAATACATACCTTTACAAACATAGCTCTAGTGAGCTTTAGAATAAATAGTAGTATGAAGGTCTAGGAATTCTGCCTTTCAAAGCTTGGTATTTTAGTAGCTTTTAGTTAAGGAGAAGCATCAATCAAGCACTTTTTTTCCAACCACAGACTTATAATTCGGTCCCCTAAACATCTATTATTCAATAGATAGCACTCTCTTCGAATGAAGAGATTGGTCAAGTAACCGATAATGTTAACCAACTGAGCATAGTGGTTTGTCCTACATAACTAGATCCTATGCATCTGGTAACTCTTGACCTAGTATGTAATAAGGGATCACAGTGAACTGACAGTTTAATCATCACACAATATAAGTGGATGTAGGTATATTACACTACTTTGATCAATGATTTTAATCTCAACCAACGGTTGAGACTCATCTATCACATACACTACTCAAGGTCAATTTAACTTAGAGCTATCTTACAATACACATAGGTATTTTCCTTCAATGGGTGAATTTGTCACCCCAGACATCCTACAACATACTAAACTACTAGAAATTAATCATCATAACAAGTATTTCATAATTCCCATCCTATACTGGAAATATTTATCCTAGGAGTATCACAAGCTCTTTTGAGTTAACCTAATAACTTATTTGTGGATCTTTACTTGATTCTTTCCTTCATTTCAAACCTAGCATATAGTATCTAATTTCATTGTTACTCTCCTTATATGGAGATCATACAATTGATGCAAAATACAACTAGAATGCAACAATTCATTCCCTATGTACAAATAGTAAATACAAACAAAAAACAACCCATGTTCAACTATGGCTTGTATAATTGAATACTTATGTTATACCTAATGTAATATTACTGAATTCTTCAATCAAGTACTTTCTCCTATCATGGAGTACTTAAAAACACATTATGAAAGTGGCTCAAAGGATTTTATCCCCTTTACTATAAGAAAACAGGTTTAGCAAATAGTATCCATGCAAACAAAATTCCTCTTTTATGGAGACCATACAATTAATGCAAACACATCAAGTATACACATCATCTTTTAACCAATTTTCTTCCTTGATGCAACAAATATGTAATTCATAAAATAAATCACTTATTCACAATAGAAGTACATATCATAATGCAATTCCCTATCTATGCAGAGATAGTAAACACATTTCCCATAAATATATTAATAATTTCTTTTAAAAATAATAGTAGAAGAATATCCCATGCTTGGTTGAACCTTTCTTCCAAATGATGAAGGTTCGGTCTGTACTCACATCACTTCTAGACTATCAACAAATTATTCAAAAGGCTTTGCTTCTCTCTCATAGAAATGAACACTCAAAATAGATATCCAGTTGATATTGGTTTCAACTTCTCAATATGAACTCAGGAGAATTCAATAATAGAGTATGATGATTCTTAGAAAATTTGAATAATGATTACACTTTCAGAAACATACAAAAATGGCTCTCAAGAATATAATGATTTCTCTCATTAATTATAATGATTGCTCTAAAAAATTATAATGATTGCTCTCAATGATTCTACATAGAAAGCAAGATGAGTGAATAAGTAAAAAAAGTGGTGAATGCAAATGAGGATGGGGCGGCTATTTATACAGCCCCAGCCCCCAAAAATATCCAATTACAAAGGTAGGTAATTTTCTAGAACAAAAATTTGAATTGTTTAGTCAAATAAGTGGTGGTTTCTAATATCATACCTAGTCTCAAAGAGAAGAGTCGACCTCCTATGACTAACAACGGGTGAAGAATTTATCAAGAAACACATGGTTATTTTCATAGCATGGAAACCTACAGGTGTTTATCCAGAAAATAGGGCCACTACAAGAAATGGCAGATTGAATAGTCTCAGGGAAAAAGTCCCTTCCAGATTTGAAGACACATCCATAAATTTGTAGCTGTGAGTTTGAATATTTCAAATAACAGTTCATACGCACTTCCCAGGTGCAAAAATCCTTTTGCACATAACTTATTCCAACGCTTTTAGCATTCAAAAGAATGAAAGATAATTATTTCAATTTCAATAGTTGAGCACCAAATATTTCATTAATATAAAAGGTTTGATTCAAATGTTAAGTAATTCAAATTAATTGAATATTGAAAAAGCTCGATTCCAAAGTTAAATGACAAATATTCATTGCTAGGAAATAAGTCGATTTCATATGTTGAGATCAATGTACAAAATAATTCTATTTTCTTAAATTGAGAAATTAAGTAAGATTTAACTATATATATTAAATCATTTATGGGAAATAATTCAATTCCCATAGTTAAATGATTTAAATATTTAATAAATAGGAAATAAGTTGATTTCCTAAGTTGAGATCAATTTAGAAAATAATTCGATTTTCAAAATTAAGATATTGATAATATATATATATTTTTATATAAATATTATTTTAGTTTTAAATATATTAAACATATATATATATATATATATATATATATATTAACATAACTATAATATGTATTTATAATCTTATATATATAATTATTTATATCCTGAGCCAGTTAGCATATCTGACATATATATATATATATATTTGTAAGTTGTTAGTGTAATGCCTGCCACGAAACCCTAGAGAATGTCACACACATAATGGAATCAACCTCCCCTAGGTGGCATGATCCTGTACAGATACATACCATGACATAAGACAAGGTACACAAACTTAAATCCTATGGAAATAACAACTTAATGGGCTCATCATTATCCTAGAGCACCTAGTGTTTAAACTTGGGCTTTGATACCATGTGGAACACCCACCACAAAACCCTAGAGAATGTCACACACATAATGGAAGTGAACAATTTTTTCTTCTTCTTAAAAGTGTAATTAAACAAGTCAAGTAAACTACACTAACACATACATTCTCTAAGGTGCGTTACGACAATTACTTACAACACCTATTACTAACAAATGTTACCAAATATAACTTATATTTATTACTCATGAATTAAAGATCATACATCCAATAACATTAAAATACATCATGTAAGCTATAAAGTACAATTACAATTCTCATTTCCAAATGAGAAAGTTTGTACAAAGGTGTTACAATTAAAAATTACAAAGGTTCTCCTTGAATAAAAATTGAGGAGTGATACAATTACAAAGTATCCAACTGATACAAGCGAACATGAAAGAGTTAGAAATCCACTAGTACACACGATCTCTCCAATTAGGAAGTACCTGCCATTATGAACAAGAACTGGGGACCTAACGGTGTAAGGTGCACGTTCCACCCAACCAAGTGGTACCCGAAGGCCCACCCCCCATGCTAGGAGATAGTAAAAGAGTTTCCTAGGAAAAACCTACAACCTCTAGACATAGGCAATAACAATACTAAACTACACAAGTACAAAACTAGCAAAATGGTTGCAATGCTTCCAGATAACAATGATAAACAACATAATACCAAAGACTAACTAATGGTTGTCATAGGATGAGTGTCACACATAATTTTCTATGGGTTAACCTAGCTTGCCTCTACCAATCACCAATGTTGGAATCATGTGCCTCAATCTCACAGGATGTAACCTTTGGAAGAGAAAATTCACTGTGACATTCCTATTGTTTGGCCAACTGGTAGTTTAACCTTGTGTATTGCTCTTATCACTGAGATAATACTTTTGTCTTGCTGAAGGAACCTATCACTATGACTTGGTGCATTTGCTATAACCTTCTACCGAGTGGAGATCTCTAGCCAACGGGTTGGTGTTTATCGGATATCGGGGAGACTTGGACAAAAGGTTTATGTTTCGGTATGAAGTCTTACCGATATGAATGTCTCACCGATAGAAGTCTTTGGAGTGACATAAGGGCTCGGGAAGTTCTCTTGGTGACAATGTAACACTCGAAGACATCGAGAAGACCCTTGGCCGAAAGGCTTGTTTCGATATGATGTCTCATCGAATATCGAAAGTCTTGCCGATAGTACGTGGGGTCATCGGTTCGGTGTGACTCTTGGCAATCAGTGGTTTTAGGATAACATGGAAGCCTCGGTAAGAAGTCTTGCCGAAGGTTGATTCTCTCATCGATAGTGGAACACATCGCTATGACTTGAAGGCTTGGATATGAAGTCTTGGCGATGGGTGTTTGTCTCACCGATGGTGTGGGATGTGTTCAGCATGACTCTTGGCGCAAGATGGGCTTGGGGTAACCTAGAGACTTTGGTGTGAAGTCTTGGTGACAGGTGTTGGTCTTGCCAATGGCTGTGTGACTTCAGTGTAACCTCTTGGCGACAGTGGTATGTCTAGCTGACAAAGCAACATGTGATTAGTTTTTTTTGCTAAGACTCCTAGCAAATGGAGTCATCGAAGAAACACAAAGGGTTTCGGTATGAAGTCTTAGCAAACATGAAATGTATAGCTAATGATAGCTCTTCGGTGTAACTTGAAGGAATCGATATGATGTCTTGGTGAAGTGTGTTTATCTCACCGATGAGGCAGTCTGTTGTCGGTATGACTCTTGCCGACTAATTGTTTGGTGCTCGGTATGACTTGGGGTGCTCGATGTGAGGTCTCGGCGAAAGACAAAAGTCTTGCCGATTCGGTAAGACATGTTTGCTTGGAGTGAAGTCTTGGTGAAAGATGAATGTCTTGCCGACTATTAGGTGCTTCAGTGAACTTGAAGAGACTCAGTGAAACCTCTTGGCAAACTAAAAATTCTTGTTGATGACAAAGTTGAAATTGATGTGACTTGTGAGCATCGGTATGAGTCTTGCCGATGAGAAATATCTTGCTGATAGGAATGCATTGGATGTCAGTGGTCTTGGTATGACTTGTGGATATCGGTAGAACCTCTTGCCGACTATTGGAATCTATACCGATATTGTCTGTGAATCCTTTGAGCATTGGGGAGACACTTCTCGTGTCTCACCGACATGCGAACTCAGTGGATTATTTGCTTGAACATTTGACTACCCTATGTGGTGGCTCGAGGACCAATCAGAGGAAGTGAAATTCAAATGGTTGGCGGTTGTATTTTTGTAGCAGTTGTGATGGATCTGAATGGTCTGCAAGGAAAAATCTACACTAGAATGGAACGACGATAAGGATGCTGAGCTGGAGATTGTTGTGTGGTGATCTTGAACCAATTCACAGAGAGCCTGTTGAAGAATGAATGAATATATGTATGCATTGGACGTTCTATATCAAAATATATAGTTCTGGTAAGAGTACAGAGAGAGCCAGAGAGAGAACGATAGAGAGAGGACCGAGTGGCTGGCCAAAAGGCCAAAACCATGAGGTCGAAGCAGAAGAGAGAAGCAGGTTTTGCTGTTGGAATCTCTCTTGACCATGAATGCCATGGTTGATCTCTCATGTTGAGTTTGCTACTAGTTGTATCCAAAATGAACAAGATGAATCTCTGAAGAGACTATGAGCCTAAATTTGTATTGTAACTGTTCTGTTGCTGAATAATACAGTGGCTCAATCTTTGGAGTGTGGGGTTGTTAATCTGAGAGAATTTTCCCCACGTAAATCTTTGTGTTCTGATTTCTATCTTATCTTTCATCTGTGTTGATTCTGTTTCTAAAATTTGTCATTGCTTGCTGTTGAATTTACATGTGATTCTCTTAGAAGGATTAATGTGGGAATTAACTGTGTCTATTTCTACTTTAGGACATAGTTGTACATGTCTTTGAGGTAATCTAATTGAAATTAAAGTTACTAAAGGAACTATTGTTAGGAGTTTTTAGGAGATGCACTCCAATTGATTTCCTTATAAGTGGTATCAAAGCCTTCTTTTGGTCATTGGTTCTAGATATTTCTCCTGTGAAGATTTCTTAGCTTGAATAGACTAGAGGAAATCTGGAGGAATGGATTGATGTGTTGATCCTTTGATGAGTGGAAGCCTTGTGGTATTTCGGGACAATATGCAGCTTGAAGGATGGTCAATATGGAAAAGGGAGTTGATCACACTGTGATCTATGTCTCTTGGTTGGTAGAGGTTTAACCTTGGAGTATGAGGTGGATTTTCTTACTCTGTGGCTATGTAGCAGTAAAGCTTTCATATGGGTGTCTGTGTGACAGGCTCCTGGGTGATATGAAGAAGCCTAGGTTGTTTCTCAGTCATGGAAGAGGGTGCTTATGCTAGGTGGTGGTTCCTGGTGTTGGAAGGCATAATTTCATGTAAACCTCGAATACTTAAAGGCTATGAAGTTAATCAGTAGATGATTTGCAAGCTTTTGAAATAGCCTTTCTCTCTTTCTCGGATGCATGTACATGGTGGTTTTAGAGTTGGCCTGAAAGGGGTCTGGATTCTCCTAAACTGTTGTTTTCTTTCTAAGGATGATTTGTACTTTCATGGCTCTGTGGTTTTGCCGATTTTACATGGTTAAGAAAAACTTGTAAACAAGTGGAGTTGTTGTTAAGCTATTGTCTAGACACTGGCCTTTTGGGGTGTTACTGGATGGAATAGTTGTAGTTCTACATGCATGCTTGGTGCATGGCTTGAGGAGGTATGATTTATTCTCTGCATGGGAGTGTTGGTACGTAATTTTTCACTCAACATTCTTGTGGTGGTGCTTGAGGGTTCCTTGATTATGGTGCTAGTTGTGGACATGATTGGAAAATCAGATTTGGCATAATCTAGTGTTTGAGTCATGTTGTCTACGTGGATATTCTCTTTGAAATATCAGTGTTCCAATTTCCAATGTGATGATGGGTTTGCATGTTTGATGACTGTGATCTACGAGTTATGCAATTAGTGGATTAGCTACCCATTGGCTGCAGTGAGATAACTTGGATGTGGACTATCTTTATCCATGAGATTGATTCATTGCTGGTGCAGACTTGTTAGTTGGCCTTGTCTGTGGTCACTTGTGCATTGGTGGGATTGCTTTGAGATGAGAGGATGAATTTTTCTTGAGTACCTGAATAGTCGGTTAAGGGAACCTGTAGCACGTGGTCATGATGCTTAGAGAGCTCGGGTGTCGCTTTTCAGTGGGAGATCTAGCAGTGACTGTGGATTCATCACATGGTGGTGAATGGTCTTCTTTAGTGTTGCAGAAGGGTTCTTTCTCTTTTGCATGGACATCATTTGAAGATGTGCAACATCTTGGATCCATGTAGGACACTTGGAGTCTTTGGCTGAGGTGTTGGTGGTGCTTGACAGGTCATTTTGGTTTTGAGTCTGTTTGCTTTATGTCATGTATATTCTTGGTGCACTGGAGTTTTGGCATTGTGCATTGTACTTGAGACAATGGTGAGGTCACTTGAAGCATAGTATCTCCTAAGGGGATGTGTAGATCATGGTGTCATGATAAGTTCCTAATTCAGATGATTGGAGCTTTGATAGTGGTCTGGTAATTATTTATGTATTGAGTGCTTTGATTATTTGCTTGATATTTCATGATAGTACAGTAATGTAGTTGAAGTTTACCATGAGATGATCGGTTGCTAGAACTCATGGATACATAAAGAATAAGGTGAGGCTATCTTTCTCTTGTGAGAGAAGTGTTGCTGCTTGTTACTCTTGTTGAAGTTTTTTAGCAGAAAGTCTGAGAAGCCTACACCTTGGTTGAACGTGAGTTCAATAAGAGACCTATGAGGAGATTTCTCTTGGATTAGTCATGATGGTTTGTATATCTTGGAGTATTCTCGTTCCCACTCTTGGTCTACTCGGCACTTTATTTGAAAGGTATTTGGCTCATTATATTTTTCAGATGTGTTTTATGTTCACTTTCATGATATGGATCTTGAATTGTTGTTTAATGGTTCTAGAGGATTCATAGTGGAAGTTGTACAATTTGTTTTATCTCCTTGAGCTTTTGTGTTATGTCATTTACTGATGAGAATTGGTAGGAGATGATGTATGGGATGATTTCCTGAAATGGGAAATGAATTAGCTTGATCTTCTTTGAGAAGCTTACATCCATATTGATTACATGATATTAGAAGTTGGTTTGATCTTGGTGATTGAACGAATGGATGTTGTTAAGGTTTTTCTCTTGGGATGTGAAGAAGATCATTCTTGACACAGCTGGCTGTTAGAAGTGTATGTAGGAGGATGTTCTACAGGAATATGATGTGCATATCATTGTGGATATTTCCTTGGCACTACATGGTTACATTTCCTATGTGTTGTTATTAGTAGACTTGTGATGCCCTTTGATCTTTTAGATCTCGATTTCTTAGGCAGTGGTAGTCTATGTATGTGTCTTGTCTTCTTCGACTGGTTGATAGTTGGAGCTTGTATTTTTTGTTAATGAGTTGGTTAATGGATTGGCAGAAGTTTACTAATGGTGATACCTATTGAGGTATGTGAGATTGGATGGTATAGCATGAGTTGTGGGTGCTATTTTCAGTCACGTGGGTTTATCAGTTGGATGGAAGTAGTTAGTCTGTTTGTAGTTCTAATTGGTGTTGTTTATCTTACTTCTGGAGAATGAATTCACTGTTGTGTTATGTTTGAAGCTTTGAAGTTGATATTGCTTCTGTATAGCTTCTGAGCAAAGTGAAGTGGTAGCAGTATCTTGTTGAAGATGTCACTAGGATCTTTTGCTTGTGTTCATTGGAATGGTGCTTATTCATCTTGGCAAGGTATCTTTCTTCCACATGTGGAAGATGACAAGATTATTGCCTGAATGGTGAACATCTTGGATGTTGGAGCAGAATTCTTGATCGAGCATGAGAGCATGTTTGAGGTCTATGTGTTTTCCTGGAAGGCTGTCATCAGTTGCATTTCGCTTGCTTTGTTGGACAGTGAGTTGCAATTGGATGCCTGGTCTTTTTTGCATATTGTCTCATGGACTGAATATGTGGAATCTGGTTGATTGGGCATCTTGAGTATTGTGGGGTCTGAACTAGTGGAGCTAGTGTGATCTTAATTTTTGGTTACTTTGGAGGTGCCTGTGTGATCTTCGTCAAGTGTGAGATTTTTGGAATCATGTGCCTCAATCTCATAGGCTGTAACCTTTGGAAGAGAAAAGTTGTGACATTCCTATTGTTTGGCTGACTGGTAGTTTAACCTTGTGTATTGCTCTTGTCACTAAGACAATACTTCTGTCTTACCGAAGGAACCTATCGCTATGACTTGGTGCATTCGCTATAACATTCTACCAAGTGGAGATCTCTGGCCGACGGGTTGATGTTTATTGGATATCGGGGAGACTTGGCCAAAAGGTTTATGTTTCGGTATGAAGTCTTACCGATATGAATGTCTCACTGGTAGAAGTATTCAGAGTGACATAAGGGCTCGAGAAGATCTCTTGGCGACAATGTAACACTTGAAGACATCGGGAAGACCCTTGGCCGAAAGGCTTGTTTCGATATGATGTCTCATCGTATATCGGAAGTCTTGCCGATAGCACATGGGGTCATCGGTTTGATGTGACTCTTGGCCATCAGTGGTTTCGGGATAACATGGAAGCCTCGGTAAGAAGTCTTTCTAAAATTTGATTCTCTCACCGACAGTGGAACACATTGGTATGAATTGAAGGCTTTGATATGAAGTCTTGGCGATAGTTGTTTGTCTCACCGGTGGTGTGGGATGTGTTCGGCATGACTCCTGATGAAAGATGGGCTCGGGCTAACCTGGAGACTTCGGCATGAAGTCTTGGCGACAGTTGTTGGTCTCACCAATGGCTGTGTTACTTCGGTGTAACCTCTTGGCGATAGCGGTATGTCTTTCCACCAAAGCAACATGTGATCAGGTGTTTTCGTGAGACTCCTAGCAAATGGAGTCATCAGAGAAACACAAAGGGTTTCGGTATGAAGTCTTAGCAAACATGAAATGTCTGGCCGATGGTAGCTCTTCAGTGTAACTTGAAGGCATCGATATGATTTCTTGGCAAAGAGTGCTTATCTCACTGATGAGGTAGTCTGTGTCGGTATGACTCTTGCTGACTGATTATTTGGTGCTTGGTATGACTTGGGGTGCTCGATGTGAGGTCTCAGTGAAAGAAAAAATTCTTGTCGATTCGGTAAGACATGTTTCCTCAAAGTGAAGTCTTGGTGAAAGACGAATGTCTCACCAACTATCAGGTGCTTCGGTGAAACTTGAAGAGACTCAGTGAAACCTCTTGGAAAACAGAAAATTTTTTCTGATGACAAAGTTGAAATCGATGTGACTTGTGAGCATCGGTATGAGTCTTGCCGATAGGAATGCATTAGTGGTGCAGGAGCACCCAAGCTCTTTAAGGATCACCTGAGAGGTCAGGAGGTTGCAGGGGTCTTGAAGACCAATCAAGGATCTCAGAACACCAATTATGACATATTGAAGCCTATAATGGCATTTGGCATGGATAAAAATATTGAAGGAGTCAAAAGTCCTAAGGGTCCTGATAAGGACCATAGGATCAAAATGCATTGTAATTGACAAATAGTGTCCTAAGAGTCTAGATAGGTGTTTTTTGTTTTAATCATGTTAATTAAGGTTGAATAATTCCATGTAATAATTTTTAGAAGGCTTTAGTTTATAGGAGTTAATAAATTTCAAGTTGGAGTATTCAAATTTTTGAAATCCACCTTTTGGCGGGAAAGTGACTTTTAGGAGTTTTAGTAACTTTAATGTAATCAAACCAATTCCAATCAGTTGGGACAGCTGGGTGATGAGTCTATAAGGTTAGGGAAGGAATTTTTACTAGGGGTTGGTTGATAGTACGGATTTTGTACGGACTGCTATAGGAAGAAGCAAAAAAATAACAATTTCTTGCATTTTCTTGTGTTTTTTTTTAGTATCTAATTTTTATTGATGAAATGAACCATGGAATGATTTAGAGACTTGTATCTACATGTATTTAAGCCTTTTCATGTCCTGATTATGTTTATAATCAGTTCTTTGTATTATATTGTTGACTGTCCTAAAAAAACACAGAATTTTCACTAGTTTTTGGTGGTTTTCATAGGTGTTTGATCCATTTCATGAAGGAACGTTGTTGTAACCTATGAAATGGATTTATTCTAACATGTATAATACAAATCTAACAAGATGACGTGCAGGTAAGGAAGAATACTTGGGTGTACACCATGTTTTTACAGTGCAAAGTGCATGAAAATGGAGGCTAAGGTGTAGCAGCAGGAGATCTGCCTTAATGAGGGGTACATTTTTGAGTTTAAGGTGTTTATTTATGTTGATTTATTGGTGAAAAGTCCAAGAAAAGGTTTTGGAAGTGTGGGGAGAGCTAATTTTCAAGAGGCCCTAGTTTTGGAGCAATTTAGTGAGGGTTTTGTGTTTGAGCGTGTCAAGGGTGTCATAGGCACCTAAAAACTTGAAAATCCTTGGTTTGGGAACATTTTAAGGTACTTTTGAAAGTCTTATGATCTAAAGTTGAGTTTGGAATAGGGTTGCTTTGAAAAAGAGGGCTAACTCGACCTAGTTTTTGTGGAAACAACAGATTTGGGAAGTCTGTTCAAAAAAGCCCCATCAAGGTATGGGTATGTTGTGTAGGGTCATAAACCACATCTAAAACAATCATTATTTTGGTAAGCCCTTTGGGGAAGTTGTGAGTAAAGTTAAAAAAACCACCGCAAGAGGCCTAGTTAGGCTAGAAGCCTAGCCAAGGTGCAAAAAGTGAGTTTGTGTTTAAGTCAGAGGTTTGGGGCTTGAAACCATTCAAGAAAAGTTTGTTTGAGTCTTTTAAAAGCTTTCCAAGGGTTTGGGTCCATAAGTGAAGGTTTAAATTCATAAGTGAAACTTTAAGGCTTATCTCTTACAAGGTGCCTAGAAGAGGGTTTGAGATTGCTTCATTGAAATCCTTGAAATCATTGTGTGTATCCAAAATTCCCATAGCCTCTACATCAGATTGGTATCAGAGCAGTGAGTAGGCCCTTTAGGGATTGAAGAATCAGTAATGGCACCTAAAAATAAATTGGCAAAGGAGTTAGAGGAGTTAAGGGAAATCTTGGAAAGGGAGAGAAGGGAAAGAAGAGAGCAAGAAGCAACAAGAGAGAAGGCTAGAGCAAGGGAAGAGAGGCAATGGAGAAGGGAGAGAGATACTATGCAAGCAAGGATAAACATCCTTGAGAGAAATAAAAGAGAAGAACAAGAAAACTAAGAGGATAATGATGAAGATGAAGAGCATGTGAGGGAAAATCAAGACCAACCAGCAAGTGAGGTAGAAGACCCTGAAGAAAGGAGGTTAGTAAGATTATTGAAAGCAGTACAAGGTCATGGGGGAAGGAGTCACATAGATTTTCCTATCTATCAAGGGAAGATGGATAGTGAGGAGGTGTTAGGATGGCTTGATGCCTTAGAGAACTATTTTGAGTTTGAAGATATGGATAAAGAGAGGAAGGTTAAGTTTGCCAAAACCAAGTTGAGAGTATAGCATTGACATGGTGGACTAGTTTTTAGAATGATAGGATGGCTAGGGGATTGGCAAAAGTTTCTACATGGGAAAGGATGAAGAGTTTGGTCAAAGAGAAATTCCTACCATCTGATTATACCATTCATGTGAAGATGAGGTAGAATTTAAGATAAAAGGATATGGATGTGATGTCCTATACTGAGCAATTTCACAAGCTTAGTATCAGAGGAGGATATGAGGAAGAAGATGAGAAAGTAGCTAGGTATATTAATGGCTTGAGGTATAACTTACAAGATGAGATTGGTTTGCAGATTCCAAGGAAATTAGGAGAATGCTTTCAGTTGGCCATTAGAGTAGAAGAAAAGGTGAAGAGGAAGCAAGAGAGGTCAAGCAATGGTGGAAGAGGAGGTAATTCAAATAGAGGCAAAGGTAATAGAGAACAAGGACAAGGTAGCACTGATAAGAGTAGCAATGACAAAGGTAAAGAGGTTGTTTCAGATCAAAGAGGTGGATACACTCCTAGAGGAGGAGGCAGATTTGGACAGGGTAGAGGCCCATTCACAGGTAGGTGCTTCAATTTCAATGAACCAGGGCATCCTTCCTTCAAGTTTCCTAAATGGAAACAATCTGATAAGGGCAGAGATAGGAGAGCTAACTTAGTACAAGAAGAAGAAGACAAGAAGGAGGAATCAAAAACATTCATGGTAGACCTTGTGACTGATGGTGAGTTTCTTATGGTCAAGCAAGGAGAAAGACTTCATCAAGAACCAAAGGTAACTATCTTCAAGACAAATTGTCTCAGTCATGGTAAAATATGTAGATTACTCATAGATTCAGGGTCACATAGTAATTTAGTTTCAACTGATATGGTAGCCAAGTTAGGAATTGAAACTTTTGATCATCCTATTCCCTACAAGGCCACTTGGGTAACTCAAATGCAACATGTAGATATTTGTAAGAGGGATTATGTAGATTTTTCAATTGGATCATATCAGGACAGGGTGCTTTGTGATGTCATTCCAATGACTTGTGGACATATCATCTTAGGGAGACCATGGTAGTATGCTAGAAGGACATTGCATGATGGATTCCATAATACATATTTGGTGCATAAAGGAGATAGTAGATATAAGTTGGTTCCTTTTCCTTTGGAGCAGCCTAATGAAATTTTTGTGATATGTTTTGAGAAGATTTTGTAGGTGAAAATGCAGGGTAGGACAAGGGAAGATACTGGTTGGAAGAGGAATGATGAGTTGCAACAGAGATATGAAGCATACAGTCCAAAAAATTAGAATCTTTGGGACTTGGAAAGTATTAATATTGGAAGTATTGAATGCCCTATAGTTGAGGGTAATAGAGATGGTGTCCTTTCACAAAGGAATCAGTGGCATAGAGGCAGAAACATGGCACAAGAACAAACTGAGTTCAAACAACAAAAAGGACAAACAAAACACTGTTTTGACATTAACATGATGAGTGACATGAATGCAGGTTGGCAGAAAAGGAAGAAGGTAACTTTGGGAGATTTCATGCTTGGTAATCAAAAGGTGAAAACATACAAGAACAAGGAGTATTATGGCAGCAACAAGTTGGATGCTTCTTGGGGAAAGAACTTTTTATTTCTTGGGGAGAATGGTGCAGGAGTACCCAAGCTCCTTAAGGATCACCTGAGAGGTCAGGAGGTTGCAGGGGTCTTGAAGACCTATCAAGGATCTCAAAACATCAATTATGACATATTGAAGCCTATAATGGAATTTGGCATGGATAAAAATAATGAAGGAGTCAAAAGTCCTAAGGGTCCTAATAAGGACCATAGGACCAAAATGCATTGTAATTGACAAATAGTGTCCTAAGAGTCTAGATAGGTGTTTTTGTTTTAATCATGTTAATTAAGGTTTAATAATGCCATGTAATAATTTTTAGAAGGCTTTAGTTTATAGGAGTTAATAAATTTCAAGTTGGAGTATTCAAATTTTTGAAATCCACCTTTGGGAGGGAAAGTGACTTTTAGGAGTTTTAGTAACTTTAATGTAATCAAACCAATCCCAATCAGTTGGGATAGTTGGGGGATGAGTCTATAAGGTTAGGGAAGGAATTTTTATAGGGGGTTGGTTGCTGGTATGTATTTTGTACGGATTGCTACAAGAAGAAGCAAAAAACCAGCAATTTCTTGCATTTTCTTGTGTTTTTTTGATGAGTATCTGATTGTTATTCATGAAATGAACAATGGAATGATTTAGAGACTTGTATCTACATGTATTTAATCCTTTTCATGTCCTGATACACGTTTATAATTAGTTCTTTGTATTATATTTTTGTTTGTCCTAAAAAAACACAGATTTTTCACTAGTTTTTGGTGGTTTTCATGGGTGTTTGATCCATTTCATGAAGGAACACTGTTGTAAACTATGAAATGGATCTGTTCTAACATGTATAATACAAATATAACAAGATGACATGTAGGTAAGGAAGAATACTTGGGTGTACATCGTGTTTTTACAATGTAAAGTGCATGAAAATGGAGGCTAAGGTGTAGTAGCACTAGATATGCCTTAATGAGGGGTATATTTTTGAGTTTAAGGTGTTTATTTATGTTGAGTTATTGGTGAAAAGTCCAAGGTTCTAGAAGTGTGGGGAAAGCTAATTTTTAAGAGGCCCTAGTTTTGGAGCAATTTAGTGAGGGTGTTAAGGGTGTCATAGGCACCTAAAAACTTGAAAATACTTGGTTTGGGAACATTTTAAGGTACTGTTGAAAGTCTTATGATCTGAAGTTGAGTTTGGAATAGGGTTGCTTTGAAAAAGAGGGCTAATTCAACCTAGTTTTTGTGGAAACAACAGGATTTGGGAAGTATGATCCAAAACAAATTCCATCAAGGTCTGGGTATGTTGTGTAGGGTCATAAACCACATCTAAAACAATCATTATTTTGGTAAGTCCTTTGGGGAAGTTGTGAGTAAAGTTAAAAAAACCACCACAGGAGGCCTAGTTAGGCTAGAAGCCTAGCCAAGGTGCAAAGAGTGAGTTTGTGTTTAAGTCAGAGGTTTGGGGCGTGAAACCATTCAAGACAAGTTTTTTTGAGTCTTTTAAAATCTTCCCAAGGGTTTGGGTCCATAAGTGAAGGTTTAAAGTCATAAGTGAAACTTTGAGGCTTATCTCCTACATGGTGCCTAGAAGAGGGTTTGAGATTGCTTCATTGAAATCCTTGAAATCATTGTGTGTTTCCAAAAGTCCCATAGCCTTTACATCAATTAGATGTCGGTGGTTTCGGTATGACTTGTGGATATTGGTAGAACCTCTTGCTGACTATTGGAACTTATGCTGATATCGTCTGTGAATCCTTTGAGCATCGGGGAGACACTTCTTGTGTCTCACCGACATGCGAACTTAGTGGATTCTTTCCTTGAACATTTGACTACCCTATGTGGTGGCTCAAGGACCAATCATAGGAAGTGAAATTCAAATGGTTGGTGGTTGGATCTTTGTAGCAGTTGTGATGGATCTGAACGGTCTGTAAGGAAAAATCTACACTAGAATGGAATGGCCATAAGGATGCTGAGCTGGAGATTGCTGTGTGGTGATCTTGAACTAATTCACAGAGAGCTTGTTGAAGAATGAATGCATATATGTATGCATTGGATGTTCTATATCAGAATATATAGTGCTAGTAAGAGTACAGAGAGAGCCAGAGAGAGAATGATAGAGAGAGGATCGAGTGGCTAGCCAAAAGGCCGAAGCCATGAGGTTGAAGCAGAACAGAGAAGCAAGTTTTGCTGTTGGAATATCTCCTGACCATGAATGTCATGGTTGATCTCTCATGTTGAGTTTGCTACCAGTTGTATCCAGAATGAACAAGATGAATCTCTAAAGAGGCTATGAGCTTGAATTTGTATTGTAACCATTCTGTTGCTGAATAATACAATGGCTCGATCTTTGGAGTGTGGGGTTTTTTAGCCAAGAGGATTTTCCCCACGTAAATCTTTGTGTTCTAATTTTTGTCTTATCTTTCATCTGTGTTGATTTTGTTTCTAGAATCTATCATTGCTTGCTGTTGAATTTACATGTGATTCTCTCAGAAGGATTAATGTGGGAATTAACTGTCTGTTTCCACTTAGGACATTGTTGTATGTGTCTTTGAGGTAATCTAATTGAAATGAAAGTTACCGAAGGCACTACTGTTTGGATTTTTTAGGAGATGCGCTCCAATTAATTTCCTTACAACCAGACCCCCATACAAACTATGCTTCTAGTCTCATATCAAGCCTTAATAAGCACAAGAGTCATGAGAGTGGCATTCATTATCTTCATTAGTCTGAATTTTTTTCATTATTTCTTTTAAGTTATCACTTGATTAAACCCTAAGTGAGTTACCCTAGCACCCCTTTATGTGTTGGATCCCCACAAAGAGCCACTCTCCTACTAACAGTACACGGTTCAAATCCACAATACCATGGGTAGACAAGATGCACAACACTGATACCAAATATCAACCTTAAAACATAAGGTCACACAACCTATTCATAGTAATCGGGTATCCATACCATATCACATATCTCGTTCATGGTAACTAGGTGTTCAAACAACTACATCCACGTGCACTACCCAAAAAAAATTATAAGTTGAACCAACATATATAACAACCCAACATAGAATGAAATCCTTTGGAAGACTTTCTAAATCAATTAACCCATTTTTCCCAATAGACATAATAGAAGAAACACAATTTAAAAGCAAATCAGGCAAATAAAACATCTAATATTTGGATTTCCTAAATCCAATTTAAACAATAATACATTGCTCAATTATTTCTAATTCAAGAAAATTGTATTCATAGGATAAGAACAAATCATAACTAAATGTTTAACTCTATAATTCCTCAATTACACATTACATGAAAATTACTAATCTTATCATAAATTCATTTGCAACCAATAAGAAATATTAATAAAAATCACTTTCTTAAAAATTTCATTTCATTTAAAACAAATAACCATTTCCCTTAAAATCATTCCCTTATTAAATAACTACTTAAGCATTTGACAAACAATAATAAATTTAAATCTAAAGGTTTACTTCAGTTTCCCAATAATATTTAAATATAAGAATCCCATTTCCCCATTGAAATCATTTCATTATAAAATCAATATTTACATCTATTATAATAGAATAATCTTAAAATAATTATATTTAAGTATAAATATATATTAAACATATATGTATATATACTTAATGAATATATATATATATTTAAAAAAAAATCTAAATACCAAATTATTAAATATATTCCAATTAAATTTAAAATATATAATATATATATTTATATATATAATATTAAAAAATAATTTATAAGAATCAATGCCCACATAAAGGGAAGGCGATGCAGCCTGGGCTAGGCCTAGCCTCCCTTGTAGATGTCGTGCTACCTATGGCAGCACTTCCCTCACAGTATGTGGGGAGTGCTGCTCACAGCAGCGAGCCCTCCATTGAGGGTGCGGTTGGGGCAGCCACAACTACCACCTTCCGCCCCCCCCTCCCCCCCCCACGCCCTCCCCCCTTATATTTTATATGTATATATATATTTTTAATTTAAAATAAAATTTCCCTATTCTGGGTGAATTTCCAAATTTCATTTTTTTGATAGAATTTTTTTATATATAATTTTTTACAGAAATTTCTTATGTAACATATGCAAAATATATATATTATATGTATATATATATATATACAAAATATATATATGTATATATATATATACAAAAAATATATATGTATATATATATACAAAAAATATATATGTATATATATATACAAAAAATATATATGTATATATATATAATATATATTTATACCAAATAAAATAAAAATTGTGCAGATTTACAGAAAGAAATTCTTTAATTTTACCAGAGGTTTAATTTTCAATAGAATTTAACAAAGAATCTCTTTTCCACAATTTTAACCAGAGATTATCTAAATCTTCTACTATTAAAATTTGATTTGCAAAAATTTATGTTGTTTTCTCTTTCACTACTATTAAATCTTGATTTGCAAAAATTTCTAAAAATTTACAACAATTTCTCAAGCAATCTTTCTGAATTTAAAATCAAAGCTTTAAAACAATTAAGCAATAAAAGAACCTATTTTTGAACTTCCAGAATCTCTTCCAAAATCTCCGCTTCTAGACAAAAAATTCCATCCTATAGAGCAAAACCTTCCTCTATTTTAACAACAAAAATTTCCAAGATATATATTTTTTTTCCATCAAGTTCCTCAATAAATTCTCTCAACACTTAGTCAAAATTTACAAATATCTTTGTCAACCACCATAGTTATTTCCTCATTATGCATTTACAAGATATTTTTGCATTTAAATAATTTAAAACAAAATTTAATTTCCAAATAAATTTAAATCACTTAACCTATGCACTTTACAAAACAAATTTAATTATTTAATTTATTTAATCAACTCTAATTTAATTAATTAATTTATCCATTTAATAAGATAAATTTAATCAATAGATTAAATTACCTTACCAATTGAATAAAATAAAATAAATTAAATTAAATAACAATTTAATCTAAAATACATAAATTAACATTTACAACCACTTAAACATTCATTTTCACATATAATTCCCACCGATAATAAATTATCAAAACATCAAACATGACATGACTCAACAACAAACCAGACACAAACTGACGACAAACTATGACTGGGGTTGTGGTTTGGGAAGGAAACCCTGTTACTATCTCCCAATCAACAATGTCATTGGTGTAATGCCCCTCCGTGTCGGTTGTTCTGGACTTGTGTGTGCTTCATTGATACTGTGTTATTTGAATTTGTGAAAAATATCATATGTTTGTAGTCATGTTTAAATAATTAATTAAATCATAAGTGATTTGCAAGGTTATTTAAAATATGATTAGAAATTAAAATAATAATCAATTAAATTAAATCAAATGATTTAGAACAAATGATCAAATTAAACTAATTCGTTAAAAGTAAAAGTGATATTATTAGATAAATTGATTTAAATTGTTGAAGTTAATAATAATTATGAACAAAATAATCTTCAAAAGATAATTATTATAATAAGAAACTTAAATGAATAAGGAGATAGGAAGCCAAAGTGTTTTAAAGCAAGAAATGAAACTTCACCTATAGAGCATTTGGGAATCAAAGAGAATAGGAGGATATAAAAAAATAAAAAATAAAAATAAAAATGTCGTAGTAGTTTGCAAAAATATTAAATGTGTTTTGAAGAAAATTTTGCAAATGGTTGATTTTAATTATTTTAAAGTGGGAGTAATTAATTATGTATTGTGGTGATAATGAAAATATATTCAAATAAAAGTTCAATTTTGAGGATTTAAATTTATTTAATCAAATGCATGGAAAAGGAAACAAAAGGAATTAGAGGATTAATAATTATTTTGAGTTATTTCTTGAGATGTGACTTTTGGTATTCTCAGGAAGAGGAATGGAGACTTTTGTGTGTATTTTGTTGGTAGGGGGTTGGCATTCTCTTTCCAATAGATTTTGGAGAAATTTGGCAGTCAATTTTCTGTTATAGTATTGCATTCTTTTATTATTCTAAGAATTCATTTAAGGAGTAAGATTTGAGTTGAGAGAGGATCTTGGAGCTACTGCTGGGAAACAATCGTTGGCGGAGGATTGGAATAGCAAGAGGGATAGACCTTCTATAGATCTTCGTCAAACGCAGGACGCCAGGTTCTTTTCTTATTTATTTGTTGTAGCATCAAATAAAATAGCAATTGATAGGAATTGTTTTGCGGTGTATGAAATTTTCTTCTGGGTTGGAATTCAAATGTTTGTGGAAAGAAAATCTCTTGGGATGTTGTTTAATTTACGGACTAAAATAGGATAGGAAATGAAATTGGGTTGGAATTCAAATGTTTTAAAATTAGTTTAATCAACGGAATTTAGCTCGGGATTGCCTAGAGCTTACTGTTGTTTATTTAAATGAAATTATTTGTTGGGTTTTACTATTTATTATTAAAATGAAACTATGTTTGGAATTATGGAAATAACCAGTACTGTAACTTGGTCTGGAAAATATAATAACTCAACTTAAGAATAATCTCTCACTAGGAATTTGGGGTTGTGTAAATCCTCATATGTAGAAATTTTTTACAAATATCTTCTGTGTTTAAATGTTTATATTGAAATAGTAAATTGTACAATTGAAATTTATTTCTCTGTATTCAAAATATTTTTGTATGCAATATATATATATATGTATATATATATAAATGTATACACATATATATATATCAATGTAAAGAAAGTATAAGAAAAATTTAATTTAATTAAGATTCAAATTTTTTCGCCATATTAAATTTGATTTGATATTATTTAAAAAATAAAAATAAAAAAAAATTGCAGACTGGGTGATGGTTCGGCCTCGGCCGTACCCACCACCCAGCCGGCAGTGGTAATGGTGAGGCAGCCTACGAGCTACCACGACAGTCCGTCGGACTGCTGTGACAGTCCGTAGACTGTCACAGCCGGGCCCTTCGTCCAGGCTTTTGGTATGGGATTTAATTCCCATTTAAAAGGGTATATGGTAATTGTTGTTTAAAACAAAAAATTTATATAAATTTTAATGCGTGTATAAACTATTATGAATATATATATTTATATATATTCAGTAATTTATTTAATTAGATTTCATTAATTTAATTGTTAATTTTATCAATTATTTATGTCTGTAATCAGTATGGTTATTTTCTGGTATGATCAAAATAAAATTTTAATTATAGTGAAGATATGCACATAGAAAGGAACTTCTATTAATTTGATAAATTGTGAACTTTGATAGGTTAATATAAGGGCAATTTGTGAATATATATGTACCAGCATTGATTGTTTTATTTTAAATGTGTATATGGTGGAAATAGAATTTAATATAGAATTGAATAAGTTATCTTTTTATTCTTATTTTTGTGAAGTTGTAGTTTTGTAGACTTGTTGGATTCTTAGAAAAGATCTATTCTCTTTCTACTTTCCCTCTTCGAAAAGAATTAAAATATATAGATATGTAGTGGT
This sequence comes from Sequoia sempervirens, assembly GCA_007258455.2. Taxonomy (NCBI): domain Eukaryota; kingdom Viridiplantae; phylum Streptophyta; class Pinopsida; order Cupressales; family Cupressaceae; genus Sequoia; species Sequoia sempervirens. The sequence continues at coordinate 529,869,425 of VDFB02058242.1, forward strand.
TTTAAAAGGTATTTATGTGTGTAGATTTATTTAGATAGATTTAAGATTTTAAGGTGGTAAGTTCTAATATGTAGTTTAAGTATTTAGAGTATTGTCGTTATTGTCATTTTAAAGTATAAACAATTGGTCTTAAGTGGTTTTCACAATTAATTTAAATATTGGAAGTGAGTGTTAAGTTAGTATGATGAAAGGAGAGTGGAAATAATGTTTTGAACATAAGTAGTTATGAAATGATAATGAGTTAACTACCCAATTATTAAGTAGTTTTCAATTATGTTGATAAATGAAAGGGGAAATTTAAATGTATGGGCATGGTTAGAGATTGATTAGGGTATTCTCGAATTGGATAGTTTATTGGTGAAATGGAATTTTAATCTTTTGAAAATTGATTTCCTTTATATTCATTTAATGGTTGGTTTGTAAGTTCTCTTTATGGATAAGTCTTTTAGAATACTTGTGATGGTTATCATAAATTGTTTTAGTTAATTGGGTAATTTAGATGGGTAAGTTGTAAAGTCATTTAGTTCTGGTTGTTAATTGATTGGCTATTAAATATTGTTCTTGTTTGAATTTTTGGTTGTTTATTATGCGAATGTTTGGTGGAGTTGTGAGTGGTTGAGTATTTAAGGTGTTCTTTAATTTGGTGCCTTGGAAGTGTTGAATAATTTTGATGGTGTTGTCTCGGTGTGAATTTCTCTTGAGCTACTTCCGGGTTTTGAAAGGATTTATATTTCTTAAATTTGTGTTGTTAGTTGATTGGAAACTTTTACTGCTTGTCTACCCTTGTTGATGAGTCCTCGAGTATTTGATTTATTTTTGGGCTTCCAGAGGCGAGCGAAACCTTGTTGTCATGTTTGTTGATTTTGTCAAAGGTCTTTTGTATACCAACTGCACGGGTATCTTGAGAGGAGGAAATCGAGGTCTCCCATGGAATGCCTAGTTGGTGCCTTTTGGTTTCATTAAGTGATTTCGTTGAATTAAAGGTTGATTTTCTTTTGCATTTTCCTATTTGAGGTAACACCATTGTTGATTTGTGGATGGGTCTTGATGAACCTTCCCTTTTTATGGCTTTTCTGATGTACTCTCATATTTGATGAAATTTTATCCTTGTGTTGGAATTATTGGAGAAATACTCATGTTTCTTCACTTTACCTTTGTTTGTGGGTTTTCATTCTTTTGGCTTCCAGAGGCTTGAGATGATTGACATTTGATGTTCTCTCTCTTTATGTGCCCTTCATGTGGTAAGTGTTTTGGTTTCATGGTTTTGAAAGGGTTGTACAAGAATTGTTGAGACTCTAATTTTGTACTTATTAGCGAGATGGGTAATGCCTCGCATGCTTTTATGTTGTGATTCTTTGTTCAAATTATGATGGTACAACCCTTGGTTTCTTGGTTTTAGTTTGATATTGTTGGGTCTCTAGGGAGAGTGGCTCCTCGTGGGGGCCGGCGCCCCGTTTAAGGGGAAGGGCACAAGATAACCCACGAGTGAGTTGGTAATCAAGTGAAAACCTAATAATTAACTTAGGAGGGTTGGGTAGTAATATCATTATAAGATTTAAAAATGGATGCCTCGTCTTCATTAGTGCTTCCGCAGACTAATGGAAGGCTGAGAAGGCCGTGGTTGGCAAGGTCATGACCTCGTCTTCACGAGAGGTTTGCGGCTCCGCATGGTCACCCTATGGACCAGCGCCTCCAATTGGGAGGAAGGGCACAGGATAGCCATAGATGGGGGCCGGTGCCTCCAGTTGGGAGGAAGAGCACAGGATAACCCATGTAGGACTATGCGATGACACTCTCCCCTAGTTGCCCAGGTATTTTTACTTTATTGTGTTCCTCTAGAAGTAGGTTATGGGAGTTGGTTTAGATTGTTGTTTGAATTGATTTAAATTGATTATTGTTTTAATACATCTTTAGTATACTTTGTGGTCTTGTTGATCTCATTTATATTTGATTTACAGTCTTGTATTTTTATGGTACTGTGATTGTATTGTTTAATTAAAATTTGGAATTGTATCATGTTTATTAATTCAGTTTAATTTGGAAGTAGTTCATGATCATCCTTTGGTTACTTGTTTACTGATCATTGCTTTGATTTATGTAATAAGATTTATGATTTTAAGTTGTTTTGTTGGCTCTTGGATGTTGTTGATTATGTCATTGTAATCCTTGAGTTTTATGATACTTTTGTATGGTGTTGAGTCTTGTGGTTCCCTATTTGGATGTTCTTGGTTGCGGTCTCTTTCTTGTTAGCTCCTAGCATGGGGGGTGGGTCTTCGGACTCACATGGTCGGGTGGAACATGCTAAGCACCCCATTGGGTCCCCAGTCAAGGATCGAGAGGTGCGGATTGGTGTTGTTGCAGCGACTCCATAGTTGAATTCATCTTGGAGCCAGTTATGATACTTTGTATTCATCTATTTATTTGTATCATGTTATCTTATGTATGGTTTCCATTTATGTTTGGAAACACTTTTGTATCATTGTACCTCTAGAACATTGTACTGTAATGTAATGTTAAACTTGGTGCGGATATTGGCCATGGCAATTGTTATTCAATGTGTTAAGTTAATTATGCATATGTTGTATTTATGTACATAGATGGTTTCTTATCAATGATTAACATGTATGTGTTATATTTATTAATGTTTATTTTGTTATGGATTATATCTTTGGATTTTATTCTTTATTGTCGTTGTGTGGATCTCAGTCTCGTAATGACTCCTCGTGTACCCCAAGGGATGTATGTGTTAATGAATCTACTTTGAAATTCATGTCATGTCTTAATGTGTATTACATGTATGTTATGTTTACCTTTAAAAAAAAAAAAATTGTGCAGTAATTATGGTTTATTTGTCCTTTGGGGTTCACACGGCGGGGCATTACAATTGGGATATGGATACGCTCAGACCTATGAAGCCTGGTGGAGACAATGTCTTGTACCTATAATCCTGCAATCAAGATGAATGTTGTACATGGATAAAACACAATAGTCACACCGTGAAGATAAATCGCGGAATCACAGGATGCTCACAAGTGAGTGATGTAATCTCATCCCCTTCACCAATACAGTCACATCAAGACTGACAAAATTAAAACATCAATAAATCACCACATGAGTGTACATCAATATTAACTCAAATAACAACTACGCTAATCAAAAGCATCCACATAATGTATCATCACATTAAAGTATAGCACCATTATCACTCCAATGTACTCAGTGATCATAAAACAATAACAAGGTATCAAGGTCTATCATATTAAAGGTATTGTCTAATAGCATAAACAAATCAAAACACATAGTAGCAACTGGAGGGACACTATAGTCAGGCAATAATAATATAATATTATTAATATTCACATTACATTGTGTGTATGCATACATGTATATATGTCTATATATATTCCTCTATGTGCACATATATGTAGGTATACCATATTGATGCATTTTTATGAGCATATTCGTTTGCCAACATACATTTATATCGACATGTATATACATATGGATAATGCATATACAATATACATGTATATATTCCCACTTCCTATACACTTACATTCATTAACATTACCATCATAATGATTGTAATATCACAAAATAAATACATAGATAAACATCACTTATAAATGCATATAGAAGTAGACAAGACTACTAATACAAACATACAAGCCTACAAATGACTTACCTATTACCCATGCAAACTGACTCAGTTCACTCTAAGGTCACATGTGTGTATGCTTAGATAGTTTACTTTACCAATTACCTAACCAAACTCCTCTCCCGGGTGATACTTCCCCTTCGCCTAGAGGAATTGTTCGCATACCTACATCCAATGACATGGTAACATAAGTCATATGTTCACAACATAAGAAATATATATAAACATCTCAAAAGTTAAAAAAACAATAGTTCAATAACCATTTATTCTTATTTATGCAATACATCACCATGAATAACATCAATTGAGATAACATCAAATGAAACAACATCAAATGAGATAACATTCATATTGATAACAAGGTTTAAGCATCATTAATTCATCTCCATAATTCACATTATATTCACATTTACCCTATCTAGTAATGGTAAATAGTAACATCACAATTTGGAGTGTAACAAAAGGGGTTTTTTGTGGTTGTGTTTGACAATGCGAAAGATAGGAATGCTATTCTCTGTGATTATCAATATTTTAGTTGGGAGGAAAAAAATTTGCTAATGCTAAAACATGGGCATCGAACTTTCAATTCAAGCATTGAATCTTTTGGGTTGGTTCTAATCTAGGTAAGATTTCCAAATTTCCCTCTACACTTTTGGTTTGAATCGTGCTTTGAAGCCATTGGTAACTCATTGGGAAAAATTTTGAGTGTTGATGAGGGCTCTCTAAATTTTTTGCACACTACTTATGCATACATATTGGTAGATATGGACATTACTAAAGATCTCCATGTGATTGCATTCATGAAATGTTCTGGCAAGAAATGGGAATAGTTGCTTGATTATGAAGAATTATTATTCTAGTCTTGTAGTTACTTTAACATTGGACATATAGTTGAGCATTGATCCTAGCGCAAGAAGGTTTATCAAGAAACTTGGTGGAAAGAGGTTTCTCCCCACCACTACGGTAGAAAAAGAAGGCTTGGATGCTATTTCCCTAGATAAGGATTCAATTGTTACAACCCCATGTAATTCCATGTGGAAGGATCAAGTGGTATTCGTAGTTTTTTTTTGGGGGGTGGAGTAGGGGAGCATTCCAAAAGGTGAGTTTGGTGGTAAGACAGAGGGTTTGAACATGACCTCCTTATAAGAAAGGAGCATCCTAGATGAGGACATGGGAGAGCATTCATGGATAGATGATTAGGAAGAGATTTGACACAAGGTTCAAAGGAAAATAAAGAAGAGAGAATTTTCTTTCAACATGTTCTATGATCCCTTGACAAAAGGAGGAAGTAGTCAAAGGTCAACAATAGGAGTCTTGTATGTTTTTTGTAATGTTGAAAATCTTTAAATGTTTTAAGTTAGAGGTGATGGGGGTACAAGTTAGGTAGAATGGTGTTTAGGGGTGGATGATTGATGGATTGTATGGGGTTGTAGAGACATATGGTATACTAGTTGAAGCTTTTCATGGATGTAACTGGTGGTTGTCATGATTTTCATATTTTAAATAAAATATGTAGTGTTTCCCTACATTTACCTATCAAAAACAAAAAAACAAAACAATCAAATCAAATAAAATTATCAAAATAAATATTCAATGACATTCTAATTTTTAGATTCACCATGTTTTTTATTATAGCTTGTGAAGAAGAGAAACTTAGAATAATAGATATGTAATCTTATATTTTTATCGTAGCATGATACCTAAATTAAATATGAACATTTTATGATATAGCTTATCATATAAGATTCACTTTTCAATAATATGTAAACATTAAAATCATTATTTCAAGTCAAACATTAATATTTATTATATTATTGTCATCATATTATTATTTATCATTATATCATTTATTATAATTTATTACCATTATCTATTAAAATTAATTAATTAATGTGAAGTAACCATCCATTTTTAATAAATTAATAAAATATTAACTATATTTTTACAAGTTAACTCAATCTTCTAATTAGTAACTTCTTATTCTTATTATATATTTAATGAATTGACATAATTCATTATCCACCCCCTTCTCCACCTCTCTAAGTTGACTCCACAACTAGTTCAAATTCTCATTGCATTGTTCATTTTTTTTTGAAGTGTATAAATTCAACATTTCTCTCATTTCAACACATCAAGTCTTTTATGCAAGATTATTCTAGCATTTATTATCAAAATATCATATTGTATATTGTATCCACATCCTTATACTAGTTTTTTTTAATAGTATGCTTGCTCTTGAGGTTGGTAGTGGAATTTGCTAATAAAATTTTAGTTATTATTTTTTAAGTCCTTTATATTGTATTTCTATTTTTTAAAGTCTTCATTCTAGTGAACTCAATGTGAACCATGCTATTCCATTAGTCAACTTTTGTGTTCACAAGCTTTTTGGTGTTTCTTATTTTGTGAGTCTCTTTATTTTTTATGTGGTTCTAGAGACAAACATTTTTAGGAGCCTACTAGTGTAAAATAAACATCATGGTTATGTCTAGATAGGTTGAGAAAAAAATTTCAACATATAACACCATATATATATATATATATATATATAGGGAACTTAACTTCTTGGTGGTATAAAATTATGTACAATCATATATAACTCACATGTTCATACCATCCATACCATTTTTATTATACTATGTCTAGACATATATTCACTATAAATTCTTGTATGTTTTATATATTCACTAGATATACACCATGATATTAATATTTTTTGTTAGATATATGTGACTTATAATAGACAAACACAAAATAATAGCATATACATAGTCCACTATATCCAAAAATATGTATACACACATAATATACTTAATAAAATATAGTCATTTGTGACATATACATAGTTTTTTCTCATACATATATGTAATATACACATAAATATATGTGATATACATATAAAAATATGTGATATACACATAAATATATGATATACTCATTATTTGAGAACCCATGTGGATATATACACTGGTTCAGGAGCACTTGTTTCATTTCCTGCCTCCATGAGGCCATTTGTAAATAGTTTCTCTATTTTGTGTATTGGGTCTTATAATAAGGTTCACAAAACAATTTTAGAGGTGTTTGAGTCTTAGGAAGTCATATTTTAAGTCATTTGTCAAATAATGTTTAAAGTTGTTCCATATTGTAAAAATTGTCAAAAGTGCAAAATTAGGTAGATGAAGTGTTATTAAGGTATTTTGTCAACAAAATAATCAAAAGGTGGTTGAAAATAGTTTTTTTTGGTTGTAAATATATAAATACACCCTCCAAAACTCGAATTGGGGGGTTGGAGACATTATTTTTGAAGTTTGATAAATGGCAACCTCAAGTTTTTTGTGCATTTTTTGATTTTCACATTGTTTCCAGGCTGAAGTTGTGCTTTGTATGGCCTATTATGGACTAAAATAATGGAGTATCATATATTCATGGAAATATATTTGTTTCTATTTTCTAATTATTTTTTTCTCATCGAATTTTATTGATTTTTGTGGAAGATATGACTATTTTGGTGAGACTGCCCTATTCTAACAACATTATGCAGAATTTACAGTCTGAAAATTGTGATGGTACAGATTGTAAAATCTTTGTTTTGGATCTAAAACCAATTGGATTTTATTTACATGTGAATCTACTTTCATTTACTTCAAGTATCATCAAATTTCATTAAGCGTTGAATAAGTTATGACCATTTTTGTGAGGGCAGGTTTGAACCCTACCTAGGGTTTACAATTTTTGGAAAAATGCAATAACTTTCTTTTGCATCATTCGATCTTCATAAAAATTGGAGGAAAGGTCTATAACTATGTTTTGTTCAATCTCACCAAATGGATTGTCTTCATTATTTTTTTGTGGAAGTTATTAATGACTATTTGTTGCATTAAATTGTGGGCTGCCATAGTTATGTTTCCAATGTGATATAGAATGCCTAATAGCATGTGTTATCCAAAGATTGTTTTGAATTATTGTTGAAGGTTTTTGAGATGTGTTGTTGAATCCTCCTACCTCTTCATCATACACACATATCCTAGAAGAGGCTTTTAAATTTTAAATTTTATTTTTTACTTTTTCAAAACCCCTCACTCCTAGTCATTGTCTCTAATACTCCTTCACCTAGATCATAGTCATAGGGAGCTCTATCTTAGTCCCTAGCCATAGTCTTAATTCAGTCCCTAGTCATAGGGACTAAAGCTAAGCTCCCAATTTCTTTTTGTTTGAAATAGTGCCTATCCCTTAGTCATATTAGCAACTAAAATATAGGATAGAAGGGGGAAAATTCCTACCTCTCCCCATTTTTTATTTTTAAAAAACCTACTTTCATGTATGGATCAGTACAAGATCATAGGGGTCTGAACTAGGTCCTTAAGTGGCAATGAAAATTCAGGAAAGAAAATTTAGGCAAGTTGATATAAAATTTTGAATAGGTTATTAACATAATTTGAAAAATATATAAAAATAAAATTTGTAGAAAATTGAATGTAGTTTCTAAGATACTAGTCTTTTCTTTTGAAAAAAGTAAATCTATTTGGTAAAAATTTGAAATTCCAAAGCAATAGTACTAAATTTTCAAGAAATAAATAGAAAAGGTGTACATCTGACCAACCTAAGTACAAGAATTTTTTTTTTTTTTTTGGAAACTTTTAATATAAGTAGACACATGCCCCGATGTGCCACATTTTTGTGTAACTTTTTTGTATATAATTAGTTATGAATTTTTTATTAGAAATTTTAAAAAATATTAAAATTTATTTTTCTGACTACAATAACTTGATAAAAAATTTAATATGAAATTAATTTTTTTCTACTATAGTATGTGAAGCATAGAATGTGTCACATTTTTCATATTCAAAAATTGTGAAATAGTTTGAGAATTATAGATATTTTTCAATTAGCCTATCAATCAAGACTTTAGTCATAATGCATGTAGAAAAATAATAATTATTATCTATTAAATACAAAATAAAGCATATCTTATATTGGTGGAAAGCTGACAATTTTCTTAATAAACCCTTTTTGTTTCATCAAATTTAGATTAAAAAAAGTTGCTAGCCACAAGGGAAAACTCTTGAAAACTAAGGAAAACTTCTAAACACATTTTTGCAGTTGACTTTCTAGGTATGAAACCCCCAAGCCAAGTCCCAAGGCAGCCCCAAGGGAAATCCCTAGGTTGCATATTTTTTCAAACAAAATGGATATCCATTTGAAATGGAAACCCATTTAGAATTGATACCCATTCTAAATGTCCATATCCATTTTTTTTACTTTTTTATAAAATATTTTGTATTATTAATATATAATAAATATATTATATATTACATACTATATATTATATACTATATACTATATACTATATACTATATATATAGTATATATATAATATATCTTATGTTGTATAATATTATGTATTATATATTATATAATATATAGTATATAGTATATATATTACATATTATATACTGCATTATAATATATATAAAGTGAGTGAGAGAGAGAGTTATCTATGTATGGTGGGAGGGAGAGACCAAAGAGAGAGGTAGAGTGAGGGAGAGAGCTCAAAGAGAGAGTGGGAGTGAGAGAGAGTTATCTAGGTAGGGTGGGAGGAAGATACCTGAGAGAAAGGAAGAGAAAGTTATCCACATAGGCTAGGAGAGAGAGACCTAGGAGATAGGGGTTGGGAAGGATAGAGGGAGGGATAGACCTAGGAAAGAGAGGGAGTGAGAGATTTATCTAGGTAGGGTGGGAAGGATAGAGGGAGGGAGATCCAGAATTGAGAGGGAGAGAGAGAGAGTTATCTAGATAGGTTTCTCAAGGGAGAGACCTAAAAGACAGAGGGAGAGAAATTTATCTAGGTAGGTGTTATCAACTAGGATTGCACCCTAGCTGAGCCTAGACTTAGCTAATCTTGTTGAAACATTGGAATATCTTTAGGTTGTGGGTACCCTATAATGAAGACAGACCTCCAGATTGTAGGTTGGTTCCCCTTTTGATCTCCTAGAAACTAATGGTTTCTAGATGGGAAAAGGTAAGAAGGATAACTAAATTGAAATGGAAAGCTTTAATCTAGGGTGATGCATCGATAATGAAACTAATATGTAGAAAATGAATCACAACTATCCCTCAATGAAACCCTTTTTACACAGCTCAATTTGTGCAATCAAATCACATAAGTAATTCATAAAGAGGCATACAATATCTGATTATTTGAAAGAAAACAATATTTTCACAACTCATAATGCAAAATAAGACAAATGCACAATTTACAACTCGTGATGGTTAACTGCTTTTGTGTATATGTAATGAACAAATGAGACAAAAATTTAAAGGTTTTATCAAAACACAATAAATTTGTATCAATTCATTTAAGATATTATAAAACACTTTAAATCAAGAAGGCACCTTGATAGTCCTAAAAGATGGAAGGAAACACTACAAAAATTTGAAAGTAACCTACTACTATACCATAAATGAATAATAAGTCTGAGCTACAAAAATTTCAGCCTTTCTCTATGTGTAAGAGGAGGAAAGAAAGTAAGAACTAATAAAAAACCTAAGTATTTTATCCTATATACAAAAAAGAGTCTCAAGTACCAAAGGTGGCACTTGCAGTTAACTATAAGTAAAAAAATTTCCTCAAATGTCTCTCACGAGCAAAAGAGAAAAGCAATGAAAAGGGGGCCCACAACTGATGTAAACTAAGCTCAAACAACTCCAATCTCCCCTCTCAATGTGCATAACCTAGAAGAACTCCAAAGGAACTTTAGTTTGACCATAAATCAAGGATAAACTCAAAATAACTCTAAATGCATGAATCACTTTCAATTCCACTAAATCTCAACCCAACCTCACTACCTTTCTAATTTCAAACTCTAGTTCATAGCCCATTCTCCTTTTGCATGATTTTGGGATGAAGTAAAAAATGTTTGAATAAATATTAAAAGTAATCATTTATGAGTTACTTTAATATTTATGTGTGATTGTAATTTAATGATAAATATTAAGGTACTTTATAAATTATTACCCTTAATATCTATTTACATATTTGTTTTCTTTTTTTGTTTTTTTATACTTCTACCTATGCAAAAATAGATGGGGTCAACCTCATTTTGTTTGATACTCATGCAAAACGTTTAAAAAAAAGTGAAAAATACCCCATAGAGGGGTCATCCAACACTTAGGGAAAAAAAGAACCCTTAAGACAAAACACAAGGAATTCATTTTATACTTGCCATTTTCAACTTTCATTATTGCCACGTTGCCACCATGGAGATTTTCTAGGGTTTTGAAGAATCATTCAAGCTTCTAGACATGGTTGAATGCATATTTACTACTGGTAAGCCATTCTACATTGGAAATGTTGATATAATTGCTACTGTCTGTGATAAAAATGGAAATCTAGGGTTTGAGATCTCTATGATATTGAAAATTATTTGTTCTTTTTCTCCTCTTCATCTTTACCTCTCTTATTGTTTGAGGATTTTCTTTTATTCACTGTATGAGAGAATATTTTGTGCTTTTGAATTACATTCCAAATGCAAGGGTTTCTTCTCCTTTGAAGATACTATTTACTATTTTGTAGATTCTTCACCGTGCAATAAGATATCATGGGTTATTATGAAACCATAACTCCTTTGCTTTTCCTATGCTTGAAAAATCGACAACTTATCTGATTCTTGCAGTCTCCTCATGGGTGTGAGAGAATATTGTTTTTATGTACAAACCCTAGAAAGAAGGAATTTGAGGGTTTCATAGTTGTTTTGAATTTACATATCATAGTAGGGTTTTCATGAATCTCTCTACTAGAACTTCATTTTCCTTTTGCTTGTGCATTGGTTATTGGGCAGTGATGATTGTGTCTTTACAGAAGGAAATGAGATGGTTGCCTCTGTATTTTGTATGAGATATTTTTTTAACATGTCAATAATGACTATTTGATCAATTTTCTAGTCACTTCACTATATCAATTTTAACCAGGAATGATATTTACTCTTATTCATTTGATTGTCTCCTTTAAATGGTAATAAAAGTGAATGTTCAAGTTGCTATTCTTCTACCATCACCAATCTATCACTGTGAGAAACACAGAGGAAATCCTTTTGCTAGATATTTATAAACATATCTTCTCTATTTTACATTCAATTTTGTTAATGATTTCTCACTATTTTTTACTTGTTAGACATGATTATTGTCAAATCATGGAGAATGATGATTACTTCTATGCCATATTGTTGTCCTATTGAGCTAGATTTCTCATTACTTGAAGCTCACCCACTATGCTATCATGTAGGCCTCTCACTATCATATCATGACTATCTTGATTGTATTGATGGCTTCCCCTTCAGAAAAAAAGATCTTTTGACACCAATGCAACTGTGATGAAATATTTATGTAAAAGAGCATTGTTTCCTAAGAGAATAGTGATAGCATGTTGGGCTCAACCCTTGTGGGAGCCATATTTTTCTCCACATACTATGATATCAAACAAGATGAATCATGTAATGATAAATGAGCCTATACCTACACAATGAACACACAAGTTAGCAAAACAATGAAGCTTGGTGCTCATGTGATGATTTGAATTTCATTTGATGATCTAGTTTTGGCTCTCTTGCATACATCTACTAATTGCTCAACTGATCAAATGCATCATAGATATAGGCTATATTTTTGTTGATAGGACATATGATGAGATTTATATTCAGAGCTCTAACCCAATCCTTTCATCATCATGTAGGTTCATATGAAGATCAACAACAAGGAGCAACTAGAAATAAAGAAGATCAAGACAAGACTCTGGCACAGACAATGCTAGATATACTTTCTCCTCACGTGTTTTTCTACTTCTATCTTCAGTTGTATAGCCTATCTTTATGTTGCATTAGTTCAACTATCCCATGTATTGTTTGGGAAATTTAAGCATTCTTTTTCTCTCAATATATAAAAAAACAAAATTTATGCAATCTTGTATACATTTTCATTACAAAATGAATGAAAGACAACAATAGCATGCAATTTATGTAATTTCCCTCTATTGAAAAACATTGCATAATAAAAATTGAATTCAAATTGAATGAATTCATATGCAAGGGTTAATCCTTAGTAGAAATTTGTTGGAATACCATTCACTTTTGATGCAATCAACTGCTTTAGATCTACCAAATTGAGTTGTAAGTGAAATTTGGTAACATTTCTGGTAATTTATGTTGAATGCTTTCCTGCTAAGCATATTGGATTAGTAGCCTTGCATATCCATTGGGCATATGAGTCTTTCCTTTCTCTTTTGTGACTCATAAAACATTAGTAAATCAGCTATTTGAAACATGAACACCAGGACAAAACATAAAACAACTACAATGGCTCTGTTTATGATAGGGCTAGCAAATAGTGCATCTAGACTTATTGGAAAACATAATTGAACTAAAAAGGCCTACCTACCTAAACTAAACAAACAAACATGCTTTCTAAACAAAGCCATTAACTAGTTCTATAAAATATGTACCTTTCCTAACTAGCTGAATATGCCTTCTCCGCTTGTAAGAAACCAACAAGGGGTGTGGAAAAGGTGGTTGTCGAATAAATTCATGTGATGCCTCTCCAAGAAAAATAAAAAAAACACATACCCACTTTCTTTGACTGAAAATACAGTTGTTTTGGGGTGGATAAATTATCTAGTTCTCCTCTTCCTACTGCTCATCTAATTAGTTGAGTCTAGGCTCAGATAGGGTGCAATCCTAGTTGATAATAGTAGGGTGGGAGGAAGAGACTTGAGAGAGAGAGGAAGTGGGAGGGATAAAGGGAGGGAGAGAACTAAGATAGAGAGAGGGAGGGAGTGGGAGGGATGGAGGGGGAAGAATTATCTAGGTAGGGTGGGAGGGAGAGAATTGAGAGAGAGTTATTGAGGTAGGATGGGAGTGAGATACTTGAGAGAGAGAGGGGGTGGGAGGGATGGAGGGAGATACCTAAGATAGAGAGGGGGGCTGGTAAGGATATAGAGAGAGAGAGAGACTAGAGAGAGAGGGGTACCCCTAAACAATGATGTGGTTGGGGGTATTGGTGTGGCTAAGGGCCTTGAGGTCCTTTCACTGGAGTTGATGGAGGAATCTAACACCAGCCCAAACATGAAATCTATGACCACTAAAACAATAAGCTCAAAAGAGGGCACATCTGATGTAGTCAATAGGCCCCTTACCTCTAGGAGGCTTTTGAAAACCAAACAGGTTTAGTTGAATTTGGAGGTGATGTTTGCTTCTCTGAGTAGTGTGAGGACTCATTTTCTTTGATGTGTAGCCCCCAAAATTACCCTTGTAACCCTATCCACACCCAGGCATTAGACAATACAATAATTCTTCCTAGTATGCTAACTAAGGGGGCTGACACCAATGTCACAAAAATTGATGCACTCTCATAGTTGGAAACTGAGGGGATAGAAAAGAATCCCAAACTTTTAGTTGAGATTAACCAATCCAAAGAGTTTGGGGCTACTAACCCTTCCAGGTGGAAATCATAGGGAATAGGAATAATGAGAATGTCAGACATGGGCATCTGGACCAAACCTTGAAGCCCAAAGCTGGCCCTAGAAGGACAAGAAAGAATAGAGGCTCTACTGTAATTGGTAAAGGTTAAAGGAACTCTAAGCATAAAAAGAAGAAGAACTACATGGTAATTCAATCCCCCATAACTAAGAAGCTCAAGGTGGAATAAAAGCTACCTAAATGCTTTGAGGAATTTTGGCAAGAACTAAGTGACAATCCTATGACCGGGGATGATGAAGCTTAATTGCATATCTTGGAATGTCTAGGGACTTGAGTCTTTGGAAAAAAATACATCATTAGAAGGTTTCTAAACCTTGAAAAAAGGAATTATTTTGTCCTTCTACAAGAAACCAAAGCATCTTGATTCACCCTATAAACAAATATAAGGTTTACTTGGAATGGGGCTTCATTATTCTCCTTAGATCATGAGTGGGGTTGGGGGGAGCCTCTATCCTAGTGTCTCTAATCAATGGTCACAGTGGGTCATCGGTAGTACAACTCCCCTTAAAACCAAGTGGTATGGGTTACCCTAAAGAAGGATGATCTTGAGTTTGGGGTCTATTCAATTTATGCCCCAAACAATTATAGAGACAATTTCTTTTTGTGGCAATGGTTAGCTGCTCTCTTAGAGATCCCTTGGATTTTGGTATGGGATTCTAATATGATCGAGTAGGTGGAGGACAAGTATGGGGGATTGATATAGCTTGGAAGGGAAATGAAAAGAACTTTTGGTTAAGGCTAAAACATAAACTCAATCTGGTTGATCCTATGGAAAAGGGGAAGAAAGATTGCAAAGGGATTTTGTTTACTTAGTGTAATGCTCATAAAGGGGGCAATAGAATCTACCGTAGGCTAGACAGGTTGTATCAAAACAAGGAACTCTTTAATTTTACCCCTGATGAAAAGGGTGTTAGAGTGAGTGTCTATCTATATACTCTTTCTAACCACCATCCTATTAAGGCCAATTTAGTAGCTTTCCAAGGTAGCTCAAAGCAAAGAGAAAGAAAGTATTCATTCTTCATTAACACTCTTCTACTAAAAAAACCGATTGCTATGATGCTATTGTGCTTATCAAGGAAATTAATAAATGGATTCTAAAAGACTCCACAATGATTGAAAGATGGAACTCCAATGTAGAGGCTTGGAGGAAGCTCTTCCCGGCTATTGGTAAAAAGTGTGCGCTTGATGCTAGAAGAGAAGAAAATGAGAACCAAGAGCTACTATTTGAGGCTGAATCCAAAATTCAACAACACCCAGATGATGATAAATTAGGTGAGGATTTGGATTTGGAAAAGGATAGTCTAAGGAAAATCTAGGCCCACAAAATCAATGAGCTTAAAACTAGGGCCAAGCTAAATTGGTTAAAGGTTGGGGACAAGGGCTCAAAGTTCTTATTCAATTACCTAAGAGAAAAGAAGGCTAAGGAACAAATCTATCAGATTTGGGATGGGGAGAAAATTTTGTTCTCACAAGAGGAAATTATAAAATAGTTCTACTCTTTTAAGGGGTTATTCTCTTCAGAAGGGGAAAATGAAAACTCTCTGTTTACGAGAAATACTATAGAAAAACTCATCCCTAAAAAAATTTTAGTCCAATGATGCAGCCAAGCTCTTGGCAAGGCTATCCAAGGAATAAATTCAAAAATTAGTAGCTTCCATGAATAGTGAAAAGTCCCTAAGAAGTGATGGTTTACCTATTGAATTCTATAAGTGTTTCTCTGATTGGGTGAGCAAGAATTTACTATAGGTCTATGAGGAAGCTTTGATTAATGGCTCATTAGGAAGCTCCATCAAAAAAGGTATTATCAAGCTCCTCCAAAAAGGGGGGACAAGAGCCTGGTCAAAAAATGGAGGCCCATCACTTTATTGAATGTGTCATATAAGATATTGGCAAAGGTTTTAGCTTTAAGGCTAGTTAACATCCTACCAAAATTCATCAGCTCTACCCAAACTGGATTTATAAAAGGAAGATATATATTGGATAATTTGTTAACAAAATGGGAAGCTATGGAGTGGGCTAAGATTTCTAGACAAAATATAGCAATGTTGTTACTAGATTTTGAAAAGGCCTATGACAGGGTGGAATGGTAGTTTTTAAGATCAATTCTCAAAGCTTTTGGTTTTCCCAATGAATTTTGCAAAATGGTGGACATGAATGGAGCACTTTATGAGGAAGTAAAGATGAAAATAATACTTTATGAGGAAGTAAAGCTTGAGATATCTATCCAACAAGGATGTCCCTTAGCACCAACTCTCTTTTTCATTGTGTCAGATGCACTATTATATCTATTAAGAGACCATTCTTTATCACCTACAATTAAATGTATTAAACTCATTGAAAATAATGAGCTAATCAATGTTCAATTCGTTGATAACACCTCCCTCTTCATCAAATTACTTAGAGACAACATGGATTAACTGATGAGGAAAATCAAGCTGTTCTCCCAAGCTTCTAGGGAAAAAGTTTATAATACCAAATCCATTATTTTGGGTTGGAAGGGTGCCCCACCTAATTGGATGAAGGATTGTGGATTCCAATTGGGTGGGCCAAACATGAAAGTAAGGTATTTAGGATTTCCCTTCACTATAAGTCAGAACCTAAAAGAAATATGGAAATGGATCAAAAAAAAATTGAAAAGAAATTGGAAAGGTGGAACAAGCAATATTTGTCATTGATAGGTAGATTGCAGGTGTGCCAAAAAGTGTTAACCTCTTACAACATATATTTTTCTTCAGTTTGGTTCTTCTATAGTTACCAAATAAATGAAATTCAGAAAATAATAAGGGGATTTGTTTGGTCTAATGGAAAAGGGAATAAAAAGAAGCATGTGGTGAAGTGGGAGTGGTGCTATTTAGAAAAATTACATGGTGGGATTGGTCTAAAAGACCTAAAGCAACAAGGGATTACACTTCATCAAAATGAATAGTGAAAGCATTAGTGGGTAATGAGCCTTGGAAGGTGTTAATTAGGAACAAAATTCAAGTTGTCACTCCAAAGCGGGCTGAGCCTTGGAAATAATTTCCTCTATGTGAGATTCTCATTAATAACCACCCCATGACCCCTATTGGGTCCCTAGTTTTTAGGAGTTTGTGGAAGGCTTGGGAACTCACTAGGAACAATGCCAAATTTAAATTTGCCAATATAATCCTGTGCAACACCCATTTCTAGACCTATACTTCCATTTGGTGGAACCTCCACCATAATGGCAAGCCTCTTGCTCTTCTCCAAGGTTGCTCCACAAGAATGTGGAATCAAAAAGGTGTCAAGGGTTTTAGTGATATTCTAAATGATGGAAATGTTAAGAATTGGGAAGTTTTGAGTGTTGAATTTGATATCCCCATCTCCACTATAGGGACTCATACCACCTTATTGGAGGATTGTACAAACATTCACTTCCCTTCAAGAACCGATAAGGCGCTAGATGTGGCCAATGATCTTGTATGGAAGGATGGGGGAAATCTGACTGACATCAAAGCTAAAACCATCTATAAAGACTTGGTATATAACAATTTACTCTTTAAACACCTAAATCAATGTTGGATTGTTGCTTTAAATGATAAATCTTGGCAACAAAAAAATTATGATGTTTGGCATAGCAATATTGAGCCTAAAAAGGCATGTTTTAAGTTGCTTGTTCTGCCTCAAAGATTACCTTTTAAATCTAACAAGAATGATATTGATGTTTGCAACATTTTTCGCATCCAAAAATATATTGCTCATATATTTTTTGACTCCTTATATGCTAAGGAAATCTGATGCAGAGGGTATGGGACTTTAGAAAAAAAATACAAAGTTTTAGGGTCTACAATGACGCATTCTTAAACCTTCTTCTAGGCACCCTTATGGAGATAAGGCTTCAAAGGTTCACTTATGACTTATATCCTTCCCTTATGGACCTAAACCCTAGGAATGATATTAAGGAACTCAATCAACCTATCTTTAATGGTTACAAAGCCCCAAACCTTTGTCTCAGACACAAACCCACTTATCCACCTTGACTAGGCTTCTAGCCCAACTAGCTCTCAGCGACTGTTTTTTGGAATTTTCTCTCAACTTTCCCAAATGACTCCCAAAACTAATGATATATTAAAATGTCTTTCCAGATGTTACATAATATACTCAAACCCCGATGGAACTTTTTTTGGATCAATCTCTCCAAAATCTATTGTTTCCATAGAATTAAGGCCTAATTAGCCCTTTTTTTTTTGAAAGCAACCCTACTCAAATCTTGTCCCCTAATTATGAAACTTCCTGTAGTGCCTTAAATTGCTTCCAAAATGAGAATTTTAAAGGTCTTAGACTCCCATGACACCTTTAATACCCCTAATCACAAAACCCTCCATTAAATCTCCTAAAACTAGGGTTTCTTGGATACTAGCCCTCCAATCACTTCCAGAACCGGCTCTTTCACTTTACACCAATAACTCAACATGTTTCATCAATTCCAACTCAAATACATACCCCTTGTTTAGGTAGAACTCCTACTACTATACCTTAGGCACCATTCCCATGCACCTTGTCTTGTCATATTACGGTGTACACCTTAGAATCCTTCCTTCCTGCACATTACCCTATTATTTTTGCATAATACATGTTAAATTTGATCCATTTCATAGGTTACAGTCACAATATTTCATGAAATGGATCAGTCATTCATGAAAACTCCCAAAAAATAGTGAAAAATCTAAACTTTCCTTAGACAGTTAGTTATATTATACAAGGAATTGATTGTTATTGCTTTCAGGACATGAAAAATATTTAAAATTATATAAATATAGGTCCCTAATTCATTCAATTGAACATATCACCAATAACAATCAAAGGTTCATCAAGAAAACACAAGAAAATGCAAGAAAACTGAAGTTTTTACTGTTTTCCTATAGCAGTCCATACAAATTCTGTAACATCAACCCCCTTGCCATACAAATGAATTCTCCAACTTTGTAAACCTGTCTCCCAATTGTTCCAACTGATTGGTATTGGTTTTATTACATTATTATTTATAAAACACTCAAAAACTACTTACTCGCCCAAACTAAAACTAATCGTTGGATTTCAAAATTTTGAATTTCCAACTTCTAACTTATTGACTTCTACTAACTAAAACCATCAAAAGCTTATTACACATTACTATTCAACCTTATTTGAAATAATTAAAAAATTATATGCCTATCTAGACTCCTAGGACACTATTGGTCCATTTACATTCATCCACTCCAAAGGCCATTATAGGTTTCAAAATGGAATAATTGATGCTCTAAGATGTTTCATAGGTCTTCATGACCACCGTATCCTCCTGAATCTTCAAGTGGCCTTTAAGGAGCTTGAGTGCCCCTGCACCATACTCACCAAGAAGAAAAAAACTCTTTCCCCAAGAGGTATCCAACTTGTTGCCATCACATTGCTCCTTATTCCTGGATGTCTGCACCCTCTGATTACAAATCAGGAAATCTCCTAAAGTCACCTTCTTCCTTTTCTGCCAACCTGCACTCATGTCACACATGTTAGAATCAAAATAGTGATTTGTTTTCCCTCCTTGCTGTATGATCTCAATTTTTCCTTGTACTCTGTTCTTTCCTTCATTCCACTAAGTTCTTTGTAGGAAAACACCACCTCTATTACCCTCAACAATAGGGCATTCAATACTCCCAATCTTGATACTTCTCAAGTCCCAAATGTTATGATTTTTAGGACTGTATACCTCATATCTTTGCTGCAACTTATTATCTTTCACCCAACTAGTATCTTCCCCTGTCTTACCCTACATATCCACCTGTAAATTCTTCTCAAAATAGATCAAAAAATTTTCATTTAACTGATCCAAAGGAAAAGGCTTCAATTTATACCTAGTAGCCCCCTTGTGTACTAAATATGTATTATTGTATCCATCATGCATTGTCTACCTAGTATACTTCCATGGTCTCCCTAAAATGATAAGGCCACAAGTCATTGGAATGACATCACAAAGCACCCTATCCTGATATGCTCCAATTGAAAAATCCACATAATCCCTCTTACTAATCTCTACATGCTGCAATTGAGTTACCCAACTATCCTTGTAGGGACTAGGATGATCATATGTTTCAATTCCTAATTTGGCTACCATATCAGATGAAACCAAATTGCTATGTGATCCCGAATCTATGAGAAACCTACATAATTTACCATTGCTGAAACAATTTGTCTTGAAAATGGTTACCTTTGGCTCTTGATGAAGTCTTTCCCCTTGCTTTACCATAAGGAACTCGCCATCAATTTCAGGGTCTACCATAAATGTCTTTGGCTCCTTTTTTGTCTTCTTCTTCTTGTACCAAATTGGCCCCCCTATCTCTTCCATTATATGATTGTTTCCATTTAGGACACTTGAAAGAGAGATTCCCTGGCTCATTGCAATTGTAACACATGCCTGTGAATGTGCCTCTACCTTTTCCAAATCTTCCTCCTCCTCTATGAGTGTATCCTCCTCTTTGATATGAAAACACCTCTTTTCCTTTGTCATTGATGCTTTTATCGTTGCTTCCTTTCCCTTGTTCTCTATTACCTCTACCTCTGCTTGAACTACCCCCTCTTCCACCATTGCTTGACCTCTCTTGCTTCCTTTTCACCTTTTTTTTTCTCTAATTTCTAGCTGAAAACATTCTCCTAATTTCCTTGGTACCTACAAACCAATCTCATCTTGTAAGTTATACCTCAAACCATTGATATACCTGGCTACTTTTTCATCTTCTTCCTCACATCCTCCTTTGATACTAAGCTTGTGAAATTTCTCTACATAGGAAATCACATCCATGTCATTTTGCTTTAAATTTTGTCTCATCCTCTTCACATGAATTGTATAATCATATGGTAAGAATTGTTCCTTGACCAAACTCCTCATCCTTGCCCATGTAGAAACTTTTACCAATCCCCTAGCCATCCTATCATTCTGAAAACTAGTCCACCATTTCAATGTTGTACCTCTCAACTTGGTTTTGGAAAACTTAACCTTCTTCTCTTCTTCCATGTCTTCAAACTCAAAATAGTTGTCTAAGGAATCAAGCCATCCTAATACCTCTTCACTATCCATATTCCCTTGGTAGATAGGAAAATATATGTGACTCTTTCCTCCATGACCTTGTACTTCTTTCAACAATCTTAGTAACCTCTTTTCTCAGGGTCTTCTATCTCATGATTTACCCACACATGCTCTTCTTCATCATTGTCATCCTTATTTCTTTCAAGTTTGTTTATCCTATCTTGCATAGCTTCTCTCTCCCTTCTCCATTGCCTCTCTTCCCTTGCTTTGGCCTGCTCTCTTGCTACTTCTTGTTCTCTTCTTTCCCTTCTTTCTCTTTCCAAGGTTTCCCTCAACTCCTCCAACTCTCTTGATAATTTACTTTTACGTGCAATTGTTGAACCTTCAACCCCTAAAGGACCTACTCTCTACTCTAATACCACTTTGATGTAGAGGGTATGGGACTTTGAAAAACAAACACAAAGTTTCAGGGTCTACAATGATGCACTCTTAAACCTTCTTCTAGGCACCCTTATGGAGATAAGGCTTCAAAGGTTCACTTATGAATTATATCCTTCCCTTATGGACCCAAACCCTGGGAATGATCTTAAGGAACTCAATCAACCTATATTGAATGGTTACAAAGCCCCAAACCTCTATCTCAGACACAAACCCACTTATCCACCTTGACTAGGCTTCTAGCCCAACTAGGTCTCCAACAGCTATTTTTTGGAAATTTCTCTCAACTTTCCCAAATGAATTCCAAAACTAATGACTGATTCAAATGTATTTCTAGATGTTACATAGCACACTGAAACCTTTATGGAACTTGTTTTGGATCAATCTCTCCAAAATCTATTCTTTCCACAAAATTAAGGCCTAATTAGAACTTTTTCTCAAAGCAACCCTACTCAAATCTTGTCCCCTGATTATGAAACTTCCTACAGTGCCTTGAATTGCTTCCAAACTAAGAATTTTCAATGTCTTAGACTCCCATGACACCTTTAAGACCCCTAATCACAAAACCCTCCATTAAATCTCCTAAAACTAGGGTTTCTTGGATACTAGCCCTCCAATCACTTCCATAACCGGTTATTTCACTTTACACCAATAACTCAGCATTTTTCATCAATTCCAACTCAAATACATACCCCTTGTTCAGGTAGAACTCCTACTGCTATACCTTAGGTACCATTCCCATGCACCTTGTCTTGTCATATTACGGTGTACACCTTAGAATCCTTCCTTCCTACACATTACCCTATTAGTTCTACATAATACATGTTATATTTGATCCATTTCATAGGTTATAGTCACAATCTTCCATGAAATGGATCAATCATTCATGAAAACTCCCAAAAAATAGTGAAAATTTTGAACTTTCCTTAGACAGTCAGTTATATTATACAAGGAACTAATTTTTATTGCTTTCAAGACATGAAAAAGATTTAAAATTATGTAAATAAGGTCCCTAATTCATTCAATTGAACATATCACCAATAACAATCAAAGGTTCATCAAGAAAACACAAGAAAATGCAAGAAAACTGAAGTTTTTACTATTTTCCCATAGTAATCTGTACAAATTCTATAACATCAACCCCCTTGCCATACAAATGACTTCTCCAACTTTGTAAACCTATCTCCCAACTGTTCCAACTGATTGGGATTGGTTTTATTACATTATTATTGCTAAAACACTCAAAAACTACTTACCTGCCCAAAATAAAACTAACTGTTGGATTTGAAAATTTTGAATTTCCAACTTCTAACTTATTGACTTCTACTAACTAAAACCATCCAAAACTTATTGCACATTACTATTCAACCTTATTTGACATAATTAAAACATTATATTCCTATCTAGATTCCTAGGAAAATATTGGTCCATTTACAATTCATTTTTGTTTTATGGTCCTTATCAGGACCCACTAAACTTTTGATCCTACTATTACATTTATCCACTCCAAAGGCCATTATAGGTTTCAAAATGGCATAATTGATGCTCTGAGATGTTTGATAGGTTTTCATGACCCCTGCATCCTCCTGACTCTTCAAGTGGCCTTTAAGGAGCTTGGGTGCCCCTACACCAAAATCTGGAAGATCTTCTATTATAATTTAAATGTCTAGGATAATGATAGATTTAGTTGGAAAATGTGTTGATTTGTAATAAAAAATGAGTAAGGAATGCAATAATTAATGGAATTTCTTATCTATTTAAATTTTGTGGGACATTCAGGAAGTAAGAAATGAGGATAAATTTAAGGGTTGTAGGAAGGTTCTTCCTAAGTCATCCAAGATACTCATGTTTCTCAATGTTACATTGCATGTATCTCTCCATATTGAGGTGTGTTTTCCCAAGCTCATGATTCTTTATAGAGAGGATGCCAGATATGGACATGCTTGTAGACTTAATAACATGGAAACTGATATCTTCCTAATTCATTTCAATGGATTCCAAAGGGCTTTCAATAATGGAGCATCGAGTGGAAGGTAAGTGAGACATAGGGGACCCTTCCACCATTCCTAGCAAGAGAGTGATGCCTTATCGGTGATTGGGCCAAATATGGGGGTGGATGAAACTAAGAGAAGTAGTGCCAATTAACAAACCCAATCATGATTTAGCAAACAATTATTTTTGTCTATAAATCCTAAAATTTGGGCATAATGAGTAGCATTTATAGAGCATTATATATTTTGGTTTATGTAATAACCTTATAAATCATCCATCTATAGACTCTCAATCTTTTTTTTTATATTGTGTAACTCAATAGACTGATCTTTGTTGGATATGAATTTACTAAGATTATTATAATATCTCTAATATAACAATATTATATATTATATAAAATATACTATATAGTATATACTATAAATGTTATATACTGCATTATAATATATAGAGTGAAAGCGAGAGAGTTATATAGGTAGGGTGGGAGGGATAGAGGGTAGAAGAGACCTGAGAGGGAGAGAGGGGGAGTGAGTGAGAGAGAGAGAGAGAGTTATCTAGGTAGGGTGGGAGGAAGATACCTAAGAGAGAGAGAGGAAGAGAGAAAGTTATCCACGTAGGTTGAGAGAAGAGAGAGACTTGAGAGAGGGGCTGGGAAGGATAGTGGGAGGGATAGACCTAGGAGAGAGAGGGGGTAAGAGATTTATCTAGGTAGGGTGGGAGGGATAGAGGGAGGGCAATCCAAACTTGAGAGGGAGAGATAGAGAGAGAGAGAGAGGTAGAGAGTTATCTAAGTAAGGTGCTCAAGGGATATACTTGTGAGAGAGAGAGGGAGAGAGAAATTTATCTAGGTAGGGTGGGAGGAAGAGACTTGAGAGAGAGAGGAAGTGGGAGGGATAAAGAGATGGATAGACCTAAGAGAGAGAGAGTTATCTAAGCAAGTTGGGAAGGAGACACCTGAGAGAGGGACAAAGGGGGGGGAATTATCTAGGTAGGGTCGGAGAGAGAGACTTGAGAGAGAATTATTTAGGAAGGGTGGGAGTGAGAGACCTAAGAGAGAGGGGGGTGGGAAGTATGAAGGGAGGGAGAGACTTGAGAGAGAGAGGGGGGTGGTAGAGATAGAGGGAGAAAGAGACTAGAGAGAGAGAGGGGTGGGAGGGATAGAGGGAGGGAATGACCTAAGAGAGAGAGGGGTTGGGATGGATAGAGGGAGGGAGAGAGGGATGAGGGGTGTTGAATGCTATGTTTGTGTTGTTGATATGTGGTTTTCATTGATTTCAACACTATTAGCATTGATGCATTGAAGGTTTTATATGTCGAGGATATTGAGAAAAATTTTGAAGAAGAAGTTGCAGATTGATAGTGGTTCAATGAAGTTCATGTTCGTTTCTTGCTCAATACGTTGATGATCAAACATTGTGGACTAAAGCTTTTATTTTTGAGTGTATCTAGTTTATCCACCAAAAGTTTTAGAGATCCACATGAAGATTTGATCGTGTTATGAATAGTTGTGTTCTAATAGTTTTTTTGTGGCTTCAGTTAGTGTTCCTAATTGAAGTTGATGTGATTCTATTAATTTCAGTAGCTTCAGATGCTTCTTTGATTATTCATGATGCTCATGGATGCTTCTAGATCATGGTATATCTTTATTGCACATCCGTGTTGATCGATGTGCTCGTGGTTGGTGATTTTTCCTTTGTGTTTTCAAGTTTTCATGTTCTTTTCCAACATGGTGGTTGTAATGTGTTGTGGATCCTTGGAGATTAATTTTTGAATGATTGGAAAGCTCAAGGATATTATTTTTGGTCTTCATTATGTTGTGGTTGATAGTGTTTGATTCACATTGAAAATTTATTTGTAAATTTGGGCCGACATTGTGTACATGTTATATATTTTCATATTTTACTTTGGCTGACAAAGTTGTTGATATAATATCATGTAGTGGATATATAAGAGTGATTGTTTGTGAAAATTTGCAAGTTAATAAGTTCCAGAGAAAGTGCAAGTGTGCAAATAGTGTTCTAATCATTCAATTTCAGAGAAAAGTGTGAAGAAGATTGAGCAAAGTGTGAAGGAGTGTTTCTATGCTTAATCAGAACTGTGATTAGGCTTTTATAGAAGCTAATTTATGAGTTCAATACCCTATGGATCTAATATGAATCTCTTTAAGACAATGTGTCTTCCTTGGTTAGTGAGCCCTCTTGTATTTGAGAAGTTATCTCTATGTAGTGTTCCTAAATGCATGTGCATTCCCATTATTCTTCAGTATACTTTTAATAGGGTATAATATTGTGGACTGACATCCACCATGGCTTTTCCCCTAATAGGGTTTCCACATAAAGATCTTGGTGTTATTTGTGTCTTTGATGTGTTGGTTTTTTATGGTTTAATGTTCATTCATTATATTTAAGATTAAGTTAAGAAAATTTTAATAAGTTTGAAATTCTATGACAACTAGTTCACCCCCCCTCTCAGTTTTTTGTCCTTGTTTTTCCAACAATTGGTATCAGAGTAGGTTCCTCGGAAGAAGTTTAATAGCTTGAGGTGATCTGAGATGTCATCATACAAAAGGACATCCCTAGATTCAATGGAAAAAAATAATCTATGTGGAAGGCTAGAATGGAATGTCATTTGAGGTGTATTGGTCAACCCTTCTAGAAGATTACAAATATATGTTATTCCTTAGAATGGTCCTTCTACCCTTGATGAGATCAAAGAAGTTGAATATAATATAAAGGCTATTGTATCTTTGTTGAGTGCTTTAACGGATTTAGAGATGAAAAATGTGATGGATTTGAAGATAGCTCATGAGATCTAGATGAAGCTAGAAATATTGTATGAAGGAAATGCACATGTGAAGGTCGCTAAGCTATAGAGTCTAAAAGGAAAGTATGAAACCTTAAAGATTGGTGAAGATGAAAATATTTCTTCTTTTATGCAAAGAGTAAATGAACTTGTGATGGGTATTAGATGTGTCAATGGTACCTTGGATGAACAAGAAATTGTAGCTAAAGTGCTCAAATCATTGCCTCCCTCTTACAAATCGAAGGCTCATGATATTGAAGAGCTCATAACAGTAAAAAATGTGATAAGAGATATGCTGATTGGTAAGCTTGATTCCTTTGAGTTGAGTGAATTTGGTGAATCTATCCCTAAGAATTAATCTACATTTAAGGAATCTATATCTAGAAGAAACAAGAAAAGACATGATTTGGGAGAATGTTATAGAAAGACATTCAAGTATGAGGATGAAATGAAGCAAATTGAAGATGAATAGAGGTAGAAGAGTTGGAAGCACTGATTGTGAAAAGAGAAGCTAGAGGAAAAGGTAAGTATAAAGGAAAGTTTCTTATTAAATGTTTCTCTTGCAGTAAAATAGGTCATTTTGCTTCAAGGTGTCCTGAAAGAGTTCCTAGGTCCAAACCCAATAAGCCTAGATTTCAAAAGAAATGTTATTATGCTGAAGAAGGTGTAACAAATGAAGAATCTGATAAAGAAAATGGAAATGAGGATGAATGAGTGTTCATTGCTATCAAGGAAAATGTTTTGGTGTCTACTAAATCTTCTAATAATCAAAATGTTGAGAAAGCTCTTGCAACCTAAATTGAAGAAAAGGATGAGTGGGTTATTGACAATGGATGCTCACATCATATGATTGGTGACAAAATCAAATTTGTAAGTCTAGAGAATTATGATGGTGGGGTTGTAAGATTCAGAGATAACAATGCTAGTGTGATTCATGGTAGAGGATCTATTTGTCTCAGTGGTAAACATAACACTGATGATGTCCTTTATGTTGAAGGCTTGAAGCATAATTTGTTGAGTGTTGGACAAATGGTGGACAAGGGTTATAATCTTCAGTTCAAAGATGGAAAATTCAGGATACTTGGAAGTTTTGGAAATGTAATTGCTTTAGGTACAAAGACAAGAGGTAATATCTTTCACCTGAGTACTGGTAGTGAAAGTTGTTTAATTGCTCAAGTAGATGAAATATAGTTATGGCATAGGAGGCTGTGTCATGTGAATTTTGATAATATTGTCAAGGTAATATCCACTCAAGCAGTAAGAGATCTACCTAAGCTAGTGAAGCCTACTAACACCATATGCAAGGAATGTCAGATGGGAAAGCATACTAGAGTTCTTTTTGGAGCAAACAACATCATTCTATTGGAGTACTGGAGCTGGTGCATACTGATCTATGCGGTCCCTCTAAATTGAAAAGTATACAAGGAGAAAGGTACTTTATGTTGCTTATTGATGATTACTCTAGGATGATATGGGTTGCTTTCTTAAGAGAAAAGTGTGAAGCATTAGATAAGTTGAAAATTTTTAAAGCTATGGTAGAGAATGAGATAGGCTTAAGATCAAATGCTTAAGATTAGATAGAAGTGGTGAGTTCACCTCCTGGGAATTCAATTCTTTCTGTGAAGAATATGGAATCAAGAGATAGTTATCTGCTCCCCAAACCCCTCAATAGAATGTAGTTGTAGAGAGAAAGAACCTAACAATTCAGGATGTTGCTAGAATAATGATGTTGGAAGGAAATGAGCCTCATATCTATTGGAGAGAAGTTGTAAGCACTATTGTGTACACTCTTAATGGGGTAAATGTCAATGGTATTTCTCATAAGAGTCATTTTGAGCTATGGTGTGATTATAAGCCTACTATAAAATATTTAAAGATATTTGGAAGTAAGTGTTATATCAAGAGAGATGAAGACATAGGCAAGTTTGAAGCGAGGAGCAATGAAGGAATATTTCTAGGTTACTCTACTAAAATCAAGGCTTGTTGGTGCTATAATAGATTGAGGAAAATGGTGGAAAGTGAAAATGTTAGAGTTGATGAGGACTCTGCTAGATCATTCAGATAATGTGGATATGACTCAGATTACCAACATGATAGTACAAACAAAGGAAAGAATGCTTAGATACATAATCAAGTCCAAATTTTTTTAGTGAATCAAGAAAGGTAGGAAAGAAAGGCTAGTGGAAGTGTAGAGGAGAGAAAAAAAAAGAACCGGAAGTGCAAGAGAATCCTAAAGTTTCGAGGTATGTAAGGCTAAATCATTATGAACATCAGATCATAGGAGATAAAAATAAAGGTGTGAAGACTAGAAGAAGGATTGGAGAAGAGTATTGTATGATTTCCAAGACTGATCCTAACAATGTTAATGAAGCTTGTAAAGATGAACAATGGATGGAAGCAATGTAGGAGGAATTGATGCAGATAGAGAAAAATGATACATGGATTCTTGTTCCCAAACCTAAGGATAAAAATGTTATTGGAACCAAATGTTTCTTTTGGAATAAGTTGAATGAATAAGAAGTAGTTAGGAATAAAGCAAGACTGGTATGTAAAGGGTATTCACAGATTGAAGGTATTGATTTTGAAGAAACCTTTGCCCCTGTCACCAGAATTGAAGCTGTAAGATTATTTCTTACTTATTCTTCTTATAAGAACTACAAATTCTATCAAATGGATGTGAAGTGAACATTTATGAATGGTGAGCTAGAAGAAGTATATGCTAAGCAGCCAGATGGATTTCAACTAACTGATAAGGGAGACATGGTCTATAGATTAAAGAAAGCTTTGTATGGACTCAAGAAAGCTCCTAGAGCCTGGTACGCTAGACTGGATAAATATTTGTTGAAGATTAGATTCAATAAAGGTATTGCTAACAACAATTTTTATTTTAAGATGGATCATGATAAAGGGTTGATTATTGAAGTCTTTGTAGATGACATCATTTTTGGAGGTGATGATGATTTATGTATGAAGTTTGTTGATGAAATGAAAAGTGAATTTGAAATGTCTATGATTGGAGAGATGAAGTTCTTTCTGGGATTGAAAATCACTTAGTTAGATAATGTAATTTTTATATCTTAGTCCAAATATGTGAGAGAGTTATTGAAGAAGTTCAACATGGAAGACTCAAATCCTATTGGTACACCCATGGTAACTAGATGCAAGTTAACATATAATGATGATTCTCTTAAGGAAAATCAAACAAGATACAGGTCAAGGATTGGTAGATTTCTCTACTTGACTTAGACTAGACCAGACATCATGAATGTTGTAGGTATGGTTGCTAGATATCAAGCTGATCTAAAAGAATCTCATGTGACTAATGTAAATAGAATCTTTAGATACTTGAAAGGAATAGTTGATTTTCAAGGGCTTTGGTACCCTAAAGATGATGATCTTACCTTGAGCACCTATACTGATGCAAATAGGGTAGGAGATGTGGATGTTAGAAAAAGTACTAGTGGTGGTTCCTTCTTCCTAGGGAAGAAGTTAGTATCTTGGTTAAGTAAAAAGTAGAATTCCATTTCCTTATCTAATACTGAGGCAGAATATATAGTTGCTGAAAATAATTGTACTCAAGTGTTGTGGATGAAACAAATGCTGAAGGATATTAGATTAGTGTATAATGAGCCTATTTCCATATAATCTGACAGTTCAAGTGCAATAAACATATCAAAGAAACTGGTGCTACACTCTAAGACAAAGCATATATCAATCAAGTTTCACTTTTTGAGGGAGAAATTAAGTGAGAAAGAAGTCAAACTGGAGTATGTGCCTACCAAGGAATAGATTGCAGAAATTTTCACCAAGTCATTGCTAAAGGATACCTTTGAGTATCTCAAAGGGATGCTAGGGGTGATTATCCCTCCTAATAAGAACTAGTGATGCAGTTACTTGCATCAATCCATGTGCTTTATAGCTAGATTTTGATTCCAATTGATGTTTTCATGGTTGCTACTTAGGGGGAGTAGTCAAATGTGTAGATATGTGGTTGAAAGATTGTATGTGATAAGATAATGCTTATCTTTGTCATTGATGTCAAAGTGGGATAAGAGTAATGTGAAAAATAGTATGAGAAGAAGAGTCATGTGGAAGAAAAGAGTCAGAATCTAAGGGGGAGTAATTATTGATTGAGAGTTGCATTGATGGTGTTTTTCACATCATGTGTTTTCATTAAGGCCAAAGGGGGAGATTGTTGGATGTTGTGGTTGTGTTGCTGATATGTGGTTGTCATTGATGTCAACACTATTAGCATTGATGCATTAAAGGATGTATATGTCAAGGATATTGA
The DNA here is from genome assembly GCA_007258455.2 of Sequoia sempervirens. Classification (NCBI taxonomy): domain Eukaryota; kingdom Viridiplantae; phylum Streptophyta; class Pinopsida; order Cupressales; family Cupressaceae; genus Sequoia; species Sequoia sempervirens. The sequence goes on from VDFB02058242.1 coordinate 529,900,144, forward strand.
GAAAATTGTTGAAGAAGAAGTTGTAGGTTGATAGTGGTTTAGTGAAGTTCATGTTGGTGTCTTGCTCGGTACATTGATGATCAAATGTTTTGGACTATTAAAGGGTTTATTGTTGAGTGTATCTAGTTTATCCACCAAAATGTTTAGAGATCCGTGTGAATATTTTATCATTTTATGAACAGTTGTGTTTTGACAATTTTTTTGTGGCTTTAGTTAGTGTTCCTGATTGAAGTTGATGTGATTCTAGTAAGTTTAGTTTCTATGAATTCTTCTTTGATGATTCATGATGCTCATGGATTTTTCTATATTGTGCTCTATCTTTATTACATGTCTGCATTGATCAGTGTGCTCGTGGTCGGTGATTTTTCCTTTGCATGTTTGAGGTTTCATGTTCTTGGCCGACACAGTGGTTGTGATGTGTTGTGGATCCTTGGAGATTAATTTTTGAATGATTTGCATGCTTAAGGATATTATTTTTGGTCTTCATTATGTTGTGGTCGATGGTGTTTGATTCACATTGAAAATTTATTTGTAAATTTGGGCTGACATTGTGTACATGTTTTATATTTTCATATTTTTCTTTGGCCAACAAAGTTGTTGATGTAATCTCATGTAGTGGATATATAAGAGATATTTTTTGTGAAAATTTGCAAGAAAAGAAGTGCCAGAGAAAGTGAAAGTGTGTGAATAGTGTTCTAATCATTCGATTACAAAGCAGAGTGTGAAGAAGGTTGAGCAAAGTGTGAAGGAGTGTTTCTGTGCTTAACCAGAATTGTGATTAGGCTTTTGCATAAGCTAATTTATTAGTTCAATACATTGTAGATCTAATCCAAATCTCTATAAGATAGTGTGTCTTCCTTGGGTAGTGAGCCCTCTTGTATGTAAGTAGTGAGCTCTATGCACTGTGCCTAAATGCATATACATTCCCATTATTCTTCATTATACTTTTAATAGGGTATAATATTGTGGATTGACATCCACCATGGTTTTTCCCCTAATAGGGTTTCCATGTAAAAATCTTGGTGTTCTTTGTGTCTTTGATGTGTTGGTTGTTTATGGTTTAATGTTCATTCATTAGATCTAAGATTAGGTTAAGAAAAGTTTAATAAGTTTGAAATTTTGTTAAAATTGATTCACCCCCCCTCTTAATTGTATGTCCTTGTTTTACCAACAAGGGGACAGAGGGAGGGAGGGATGGAGAGACCTAAGAGAGAGAGAGACTTGGATGGGAAGGATAGAGGGAGGGAGAAACCTAAGAGATAGATGGGGGTGGGAGAGATACACGTAGGGGGAGAGTTGAGAGAGAGGGAGTTATTTAGGTAGGGTAGGAGGGAGAGACCTGAGAGAGAGAGAGAGAGGAGGGAGGGAGAGTTATCTAGGTAGGGTGGGAGGAATAGGAGAGAGAGTTATCTAGGTAGGTGGGAGGGATAGAAAGAGGGAGAGACCTAAGAGAGAGATAAGTATAGGGGGGGAATAGCTCAAAGAGAGACGGAGTGAGAGAGAGTTATCTAGGTATGGTGGGAGGAAGATACCTAATAGAGAGAGGAAGAGAGAAATTTATCCATGTAGGCTAGGAGAGAGAGACCTGAGAGCGGGGTTGAGAAGGATAGCTAGAGGGACAGACCTGGGAGAGAAAGGGAGGGATAGATTTATTTAGGTAGGGTGGGAGGGGAAAAGGGAGGGAGAGCCATACTTAAGAGGGAGAGAGGGGGAGAGAAATTTATCTAGGTAGGGTGGGAAGAAGATACTTGAGAGAGAGTGGAAGTGGGAGGGATAAAGGGAGGGCGAGACCTGAGAGAGAGGGAGTTATCTACGAAATTTGGGAAGGAGATACTTGAGAGATATGGAGGGAGGGATAGAGGGGGTCGTTATCTAGGTAGTGTGGAAGGGATAGAATTGAGAGAGATATTTATATAGGTAGGGTGAGAGCGAGAGACCTGAAAGGGAGAGGAGGGTAGGAGGAATGAAGGGAGGGGGTGGTAGGGATAAAGGGAGGGGGAGACTAGAGAGAGGGGGGATGGGAGGGATAGAGGGAGGGACAAAGGGAGGGAGGGAGCGACCTAAGAGAGTGAGTGGAATGGGAGGGATAGAGGAAGGGAGAAACCTGGGAGAGAGGAGGGTGGGAGGGATCGAGGAAGGGATAAACCTGAGAGAGAGGAGGGTGGGAGGGGTACAAGCATGGATAGATTTGAGAGAGAGATATTTAGGTAGAGGAGGGAGGGACTTGAGAGAGAGAGGAGGGAGGGAGAGAGAGAGAGAGAGGGAGAGAGAGGGAGAGAGAGAGAGAGAGAGAGAGAGAATTATCTAGTTAGGGTGGAAGGGAGAGACTTGAGAGAGAGAGGGGTGGGAGGTATAGAGGGAGGGAGCAACCTAAGAAGGAGAGAGGATGGAGGGATAGAGAGAGATGGAATGACAAAGGGAGGAAGGGACTTAAGAGAGAGAGAGATCTAGGTAGGGTGGGAGGCACAGAGGGTGGGAGATTCTTGAGAGTAAATTATCTAGTTAGGGTGGAAGGGAGAGACCTGAGAGAGAGAGGGGTGGGAGGTATAGAGGGAGGGAGGGATAGAGAGAGATGGAATGACGAAGGGAGGAAGGGACTTAAGAGAGAGAGAGAGATCTAGGTAGGTTGGGAGGCACAGAGGGTGGGAGATTCTTGAGAGAGAGAGTGAATTATCTAGTTAGGGTGGAAGGGAGAGACCTGAGATAGAGAGGGGTGGGAGGTATAGAGGTAGGGAGCAACCTAAGAGAGAGAGAGGAGGGAGGGAGGGAGGGATAGAGAGAGATGGAATGACAAAGGGAGGAAGGAACTTAAGAGAGAGAGAGAGAGAGAGAGGGAGAGAGAGAGAAGAGGGTGGGAGGGATAGGTAATGTGAGAGACCTAAGAGAGAGAAGGGTGGGATGGATAGAGGGAGGGAGAGGCTTGAGAGAAAGAAAGGTACTTATCTAGTTAGACTAGGAGGGAGAGGTCTAAGATAAAGAGGGGTTGAAAGGATAGATGCAGGGAGAAATCTAAGATAGAGAGAGGGAGGGAAAGAAATGTGGATAGAGGGAGAGGGATGGAGGTGTTGAGGGAGGGAGGGAGGGATAGAGCAAAGAAGAGACCTAAGAGAGAGAGGGGGGGTGGGAGGGATAGAGTGATCGAGAGACCAACGAGAGAGAGGGAGTTATCTAGTTTGTGTGGGAGAGAGAGATATAAGAGAGAGAGGGGGTGGGAGGGATAGAGGGAGGGAGCAACATAAAAGTGATGGAGAGAGGGAGGGATTGAGAGAGAGGGAGGAATATATAGAGAGTGAGGGAGGGAGAGACCTATGAGAGAGAGGGTGGGAGGGATAGAGGGACAAAGAAACATGTGAGAGAGAGAGAGGGAGAGAGGGAAGGAGGGATTGAGGGAGGGAGAGACCTAAGAGAGAGAGGAGGGTGGGATGGATAGAGGGAGGGAGCAGCATGAGAGAGAGAAAGGGGGTGGGAGGGATAAAGGGAGGGAGAGACCTAAGAGAGAGGGGGCTTGGAGGGATAGAGGGAGGAAGCAGCCTGAGAGAGAGGGAGGGGAGGAGGGATGGAGAGAGAGGGATAAATGTATAGAGGGATGGAGGGGGAGAGACCTAAGAGAGAGAGAGAGGGGTGGGAGGGATAGAGGGAGGGAGTGGACCAAGAGAGAGGGGGGAGGAGGGTACTTGGAGAGAGAGAGTTATCTAGTTATTGCGAGAGGGATAGAGGGAGGGAGCAACCTAAGAGAGAGGAGGGAAGAGGGATAGAGAGAGAGAGGGATAGAGGGATAGAGGGGGGGAGAACTAAGAGAGAGAGGGGGTTGGAGGGATAGAGGGAGGGATTTAATTGAGAGAGAGAGAGAGAGATGGGATGGGAGGGATAGAGGGAGGGAGAGACTTGAGAGAGATGAAGTTATCTAGTAAGGGTGGGAGGGAGAGACTTGAGATAGAGAGGGTGTGGGAGGGAGGGATGGAAGGAGAGATGGATGGAGGGAGATACATAAGAGAGAGAGGGCATGGGAGGGATAGAGGGAGGGAGTGACTTAAGAGAGAGGGGGTGGGAGGGATAGAGGGAGGGAGTGACTTGAGAGAGAGGGGGTGGGAGGAATAGAGGGAGGGAGTGACACGAGCCTTGGTAAACTTGGAAGCATTCACATTCAATCCTGCTATCTTGATAGGGTCTGTATGCACTACTTTTTGCACCAAAACATGACTAAACATTTGATCAAGGTTGTCAATAAGAGAGGGCCCTTTTCGTAGTGGGTAAAGGGACTGAATATGCAAAGTATAATTTTTGAGATTATACCCTTAGCCTATGTAGATCTTATCACTAGCCTCATTTGTCAATTGAAAAGTTTTGTTTTCTCTCTTCATGAAGCTATCAAAGACTATGCCTAAACTGATATCCCACCTTGGGAGAAGCATAGCCCCAAATTCTTGTAGTAATTCTCTTCCTTTCTCAGGGGTAATGTTTTCTATCTCTTTGTCAACTTCATCTTGAAGTTTTTTCAGGGCATTTGCCTCTTGTTCATGGCTAATATTTTTTATCCTTTCTCTTATCATTCTTCCCTTGTATTCATAGATGAAGGTTTTAAATTTAAGATTCAAAACAAATGAATCATTTATGATGAAATCCTAGCTTGCATGATGTCTTACATAATTTGATAATTTTTCAAAATCCTCCAAGGTTATCACACTCCTTTCTAGTGGTATCTCATACTAAGGAAGAGTATGAGAAGTTATCTATGTGACTTAATTATCTTCTTCAATTTCATCTTTGATTATGATAGGATTATCAGCTAAGAAAATGATATTTGGAGTGGGTTGTGGTGATGAGTGACTCAAGGGTTCAATACTTTCAGCTTTTCTTTTTGAACAAGCACCTCTCCTTTTCTCAAAAGATACAAGTGGTACATCTTTGGTTAACTCTTCTTCATGCAAAAGAAATTTCTCAATTCTATCCATGGGATCCAATATTTCATGAAAGGCATCTATGTATGATGGGTTATGGCTCTTCCTCCATGCTTCTTCCATAACTATCCTATTGTACACAACCTTCCTCATAATTGCTTGAGTTTCATCATGGTTTCTAATAACGTCATATACAAAAAACACATGCTCATATCTCTTAAAAAAAAATTCATCATGGAATTATGAATAAAATGCTTAGGGTTGAACTTCTCCCTCTTACTTCCTAGTGGCATGCCATAATAATCTATTTTTCTACCAATTGAATCATACCTTTTATCAGAAATGATCATAAAGTCAAAAAAACACAAAGTAGAAGGAATGATAGTTTGTCTTCCATAGCTCTTGAGATGCATATAGTCTGAATAGGCCAATTACCTCACAATTTCCAATTATGCAACCTTGTCAGACACTGTTTTAGGTAGCAAGAATGGAGTTGCCTCAAATCCACATACCCTTATTATGGTTCAATCTTCAAATATATACCAATCCCCAAGTTGTGATTTATATTTCCTTTAGGGTTTTTCTCCTTTGGTCTAATAAATTTATATATCTCTAGGGAAAAGTTGTAATCAAAATTATGGCCAAGCAATCTATACAGGGGTTTTACAAAATACTCTTCAAAATATAAATAGTGAGACCTCCCACGTCTGCTATCCCATATGGAGGTCCAAATTTGAATTGTTCTTAAAATTTCATCATTATACAAATATTTGATCCTTACTTCCTCTCCCCACTACCCATTGCTTGTCCTTCATAAAATATCATATGCATGAGTAGGGAGTATTGCCTTAAGTTGATAGCATCACTATTGTTTTTGATAGCAATAAGTGAGGTATTAATGACCTCAGATAAGTATTCTAAATAATCATATGACCTAGCATCTTGGCTCTGGAAATCTATTGCTAAAACCATGGAAGCTATGGCCATTGCAGAATGAGCATCTATTCCTAAGACCTGGCCAACTAAATAATAGGTATACAAATAGTACTCGTCAAATGAATCCATAGGAAATGGGGGTCTCTCATCACTAGAGAATATTCTAAGTTGGTTTCCCACATCCTTGGGTCTGTGTAAAGGTAATTTCCATATCTTGTAGCTTGTATCTATGGTTTGATACTCCTCCAAAATATCCCTTATCCTTAGTTTCATTTTCTTGGATGTGTCTAGTTGAAAGACCATAGAAATGTAATATCTTGTTCTGAGGATAAACTTTGAGCTATCATGAGAATGAATTGACCTTGTTTTCAGGGTTATAGTTTTTAGCTAATGACTTGACTAGTTCCACATTGACAAATACATTAGGCATCACAATATTTGCTAAGTTCATGTTCTAGGTGTTTGATACAGGTTTGTGCCTGTACTTCTTCCTATAATGGTATATACATAGGTCGTAGCCTCTCTGTGGCATCCACACATATCAAAGTTTTTTATTTTTATCTTCTAATTTCTCACATAAGGGGTTCAATTGGGATTTCCTAGACTTCGGCCCAAGCCTAGGACATTGTTCTCTTAGATCTTGATTTAGTGGCCTAGTCTTAGTTTTTTTCCTTTTCACTTTCAATTTTTTTTGGTGTTATTTCCATGTTTAAAACCCTATATACACTACACTTCAAACAAAATTTGATAGAATATCTTCAACTAGGCCTTGAATACTTGAATTAATGTCTTCATTTCTAAATTGCTCACTATCATTGAACCCCATGTCCTCAATTTTTAGCTACAATTCATTTGAGATTTCAAGATCTTACGAGTTAGATATATCAATATTTAGCACACTTCCACCAGCTCTAGTTCATAATTGACACTCATGCCACCTTTCTAATCAATAGTAGTATTAGTGTTAATTATCTTTCTGATAACCTCACTAGTCATTTCAATCAGGTGGGAAATCATTTCACCATGCTGAAGAGACTTTGATCATACTGTTATCAATATCTTGTTCTTACTTTGATATGGTTATTTTCCTTTTGATTCCTTGTCCAAGAGACATTTGAGTATTTCTCTCTGATACCATAAAGTATTTCTGGTAAATTTACTTCAGGCTTCTACTACTTTTCCTTTTTCATTTTCATTATTGAGATGTCGGAGAGACCTATGACCATCTCCCCTCGATAAGCTTATGTCTCTCAGACATATCAATATTCTTTCATTTATGGGTGCCTTGGAGAGACCCTTTTATTTCTTCCTGATGCAATTTTTTCTCTCTAATCTATTTTATTTTATTTTTTATTTTTGGGTGTCAAAGAGACTTGTCATTATCTTTCTTCGATTTCCTATAGTATCTTCCAAAGAATTTCCTTACTTTCATGTTCCTATTGTTGAGTGATCGAAGATACTTTTGTCAATGTCTCCTTGATATCATTTTGTCTCCTTGACATTTTATTTTTGTTGTTCTCATGATGTCGGAGAGACTTCCTCATTTCTTAGCCTGATACATTGATCTCTCTTTGAAATCACCACTATACTCACCCAGTTATAGATTCTCCAATTGTCCATAATTTACTATATAATAATCTCTCAATGTTCAAGAGATGTTTTTTTGTTTACTGAATGCAAAAATATTTCAGTACCCTTAGGATATCAATGTTTCTGCACTATATTTTGTCAGAGAGACAAGATGACTTCTCACTCTGAGGAACCTAGGTCTCTTCGATAGATTACTTTTTGGGTTGTCAGAGAGACATCTGAATATGCCACTTCAAAGCATGGTGGTCTCACCAATATTTTATCTTGGCTTTATTGTTTCTTTTTTAGGGAGACTGCAGTGAAACTCTCCTCAAAATGGCATTGTCATGGTGAAATGGGTTCCCGATGGTGGACTTAAGGAAATGAATATGAGAAGGATAATTTTGAGTAATAATTTTTTTTACTAGAATGGGTTGGGGGAGACTATAGTTGTAATATTTTAGGCTTATTTACATAGAACTAAAATTTTGAGGATGGATGCATATGGTGTAAAATAGAGTGGCCATACTGAGGTGGCTAAAATTAATGAAATTTTGGGAGTGAATTTTGGTTCCAACATCTACCTCCCCCTCAATCCATTGTTTCTCCTCTACTAATACTTCTCTTTCTCCCTCTATTCTCTCTCTCACCTCTCTTTCCCCTCTTTAGGTCTCTTGCACCCTCTCTCCCTCTCTCCCTCTCTACATTTCCTTCCCTCCTTACCCCCATCTATATCATTCCCTTCCTACCTCTCTCTTTTTATCTCTCCCTATATTATTGTTTCTCACCCATGTCTCTCCATTTTCTTGATCACTACCTCTCCCTCCCACCCCCTCTCTCCCCATCTCTAGGTCTCTCCCTTATTCCCCCTTTACCTATCTACCTCTTCCTCCTTGTCTTATTACCCACCTCTCTCCCCCCTCTATCTCTCTCACCTCTACCTCCCCCTATGTCTCTCACCCCTATCCCCTTGAGTTGTAGGTCTCTCACCTCTATATCTATCCCCTATCTAGTTATTTCTCTCCCTCCCTTCTTACCGCTCTTTCCCTCTTTATGAACTTCTCTCTTATTTTATTCTCTCTCCACCTCATCTCTCTACCTCTCCCCTTTGTAGTTATCTTAATCACTCCTCTACCTATCCATCCCTCCTTATTCATCTCTTTCTCTTTGTTCTTCTCTCTCCTCTTTTCTCTCCCTCCTCTCTCTTGGTTATCACCTCTCTATCTCCTCCTTCCCTAGATCTCTCACTCCCTCCATGTTTACCTCTCCCTCCATTCCTTATTACTCCTCTATTGATACTTCACTTTCTCTCTCCCTCTCTTCTCCCTCTCTCACCTCTCTCTCCCCTCTCTAGGTCTCTCCCTCTCTCCCTCTCTCCCTCTCTCCCTCTCTACCTTACCTTCCCTCCTTACCCCCTTCTCTATCCTAGCCTCCCTACCTCTCTCTTCTTCTCTCTCCCTCTTTTATTCTTTCTCACCCATGTCTCTCCATTCTCTTGATTATTACCTCCATCCAACCCTATCTCTCTCTCCCAATCTCTAGGTCTCTCCCTCCTTCCCTCTTTACCTATATACCTCTCCCACCTTGTCTCATTACCCACCTATCTCCCCTCTATCTTTATCACCTTAATCTCTCCCCTATGTCTCTCAACCCTCTCTCCATAGGTAGTAGGTATCTCACCTCTATATCTCTCCCCTCTCTAGTTATTTCCCTCCCTCTCAACCTCTCTCTCTCATTTCCCCTCTTTCCATCTTTGCGAACTTCTCCCTCTCATTTTTTCTATCTTTCCCTAATCTCTCTACCTCTCCACTCTCTATGTCTCTCAGTCACTCCTTGTCTACCTCTCCATATCTCCTTAGCCATCTCTTTCTCTTTATTCTTATCTCCCTCCTCTTCTTTCTCCCTCCCCGCTCTAGGTCATCACCTCTCTATCCCTTCCTTCCCTAGGTCTCTCACTCCTTCCATGTCTACCTCTCCCTTCATCCCTTGTTACTCCTCTATTGATACTTCCCTTTCTCTCTCCCTTTATATTGCACTAAAAGATCAACCTATTAATGCTTGATACAACTGCCAGAGTTAACGGATCCATGGGAGGTGGTTAGTCCATGTCATGAATCCTGAGGGGAGCACTGGCCATCTTGCAACAAAATCCTCCTCAGCATTACCCAAGGGGATTCAAACCCAACACCTTTGGCTCTGATACCACTTGTTGTCCCATAGTTGTCATTGCACCAAAAGATTGACCTGTTAATGCCCAATACAACTACCAGAGTTAATGGATCCACTGGAGGTGGTTAGTCCATGTCATGAATCCTGAGGGGAGCCCTGACCATTTGCCAACAAGTGGCATATGAGGAGCGCTAGTAGTTACCTCATTTATGCCATAAAATACTACTTTATGATTCAACATTCATTAGGACTGTCCCTATCCCCCTCTATCTATCACCCCTCTCTCTCCCCATATAGGTATATGATATAGGGTGTGGGTGATCCCACAATACTAGTTTACAATTTTTGGCCAAACTAGAAACTGAACTAATTTTTTCTAACTAAATCTTCATTTTCAAGCACCTATAATAGATATACCATGAGGAATTTGAAGATGATGCAAAATAGTCATTTGTGACACTTTGTCTGTAGATTCTAAATATAATTTTTTAATTTTTTTTTGGAATCAGATTGCACTTCTTTTTCCATCTCCTTCAAAAACTAGTTTTTTCAGTAAACACCATTTTCAAGTAGTGACACTAATAGTATAACACAAGTTTTTTCCATGAAGGATAAAATTCTATTTTTTTTGAATTTAGATTTGTAACTATGATATCTAGTGCTTCCAATTGGTTTCATAGTGTTTTATTGAATAGTTTTTCCTTAATCAAGTTTTGAAGTCAAATGAATTACAATTCAGAAATAGGCGGATTGTATAACACAATTTTTTTTGTATTAATGAAAATTCTTTTTTTTCTTTTTTATTGGATCAAAGACTTCAATATCTAGTGCACTCATATTTTTCATTTTTTTGATAATCTTCTATTTTTCCACATGTGCAGAATAGAGAGCTTTCTTTTTAGTGAAAAACCTACATTCACAACAAATAAAAAATAAGTATAATAATAAAATTAAATTTATTTAAAATTATACTTTTTGGGAAGCTTATAATAAGGACTACATAATTACAAAAATAAATATTAAATGAATTCATTTGATCCCCCAAAAGGTAAATCAAAAGTGGTTTTTTATCAGCATTTTGTTAGGTGTAAAGGAGACTCCTTTATAGGTATGGTTTAAAACTAGTGGGGTCCTATCCAAGGGGATTTGATCTAAGGTAGTTTGATCAAACCCTCTTCAATTGGAATGATTTAAATGAAATTTTTAAAGGGCTAAATCATTATATTTTTCTAAAAATATGTGATTTTACCAAAAATTAGAATCTCCTAGAAATTGTAAACCAGCTTTGTGGGATCACCCGTGTAAGATATAGGGTTTAGGGTACAAGATTTATTGTAGAAAGTTTAGAGTACATAGGATATAGGGTTTAGGATATATTCCTTAGGTTTTAGGGTTTAGAGCACAAGATTGATGATACAAAGTTTAGGGTACATTATAAGGTATAGGGTTTATGTTATAGGTTTTATTGTTTAGGGTAATAGTGTAAGGTTTAAGGTATTGGTATAGGGTTTGGGGTTTGTGGTATAATATTTATGGTACAAGGTTTAGGGTGCATAGGGTGTAGAGTTTAGGGTATTATAGGTTTTAGGGTTTAGGGTATTAGCTTTATGGTTGATAGTTTAGTATATAGGGTAATAGGGCCAGGGGTATTAGTATAAGGTTTATGAGTTAGGTTGTATTGTTTAGGGTTTAGAGTATCGATTATAAGGTTGAGGGTTTTGAATATAGGGTAACAGGGTCAAGGGTATTGTTGGTATATTGTTGTCATTGATTTCAAAAGAGTATAGAATCAAGCAACTGAGCAAGAGGGAGAAAGTAAAGATGATATTGGTATAGAGCATGGACTGCAATATCTTTCATTGGTACATGACTTCCAAGCAACTAGAATAGAGCATGGATTGATAGATTCAAATGATATAGACTGAGTGAGCATTTGGTTTTTCCATCAATGAAAAAGGGGGGGATTGTTGGAATATTGTTGTCATTGATGTTAAAATGGGATATCATGCAAGAAATATTGTTGGCGTGATGACACAAGATGATAATGAGAGATGTGGATTTGGTTATGTAAGTGTGTGAGCAATTGTAAATGTAAAAAGGTGACAACATTTTGTCAACTATGCAATATTTACAAAATGTGTTCTTTTGCATTTACAATTCCTCACACACTTATAGAACTAGATCCACATCTTTCATAATCATCCTCTGTCATCATGCCAATAATCTGCCTTGCATGATATCTTCTTTTGACATCAATGACAACAATATATGCCAACTGTAGACATGTAAAATGTGCATGCACCTGATCCTGATTTTACTAACACCAGTTCATCTTGAATCATCTCTCTGCTAGCCATTTAATCAAATAATCTCTATTTAAATAAATTCATGACATTTCATATTTTAACTAAATAAATCATTTTTATTTGATTAATTCATCATCTCATATTAATTAAATAAGTCACTTTGTTTAATTAATCCTATAGTCCCTTTTTTAATTAAATAATTCATTCTATTTAATTAATCTCTAAAGTCATCTCATTTAAATTAAATAAATAAAATCTTATTTAATTAAGTTTAAAAACATTATTCCTCTTATTTTTATTTATTTAAATCTAAAAATCTGAATCAAATGGTCAAATCAGCTAATCTCCTTTAAATTAATCAAATACTAATTAATCTTAGTCTTAATCTATCAAATCCTCTAGATTTTGCAACTTGCACAAATAAATCATTTAATTCATTTATTAAATCTTCTATTTTCCATCAACATGGCATCTTTGATGGAATATTCTTCAAATTTGAATTTTCCCTCCCACATGTCTTGTCCCTTCCAACATAGCATTAACTCCCCTTTTACATGTCCCCCACTTGGCATTTAAGACTTTTTATCTTCCTCCAACAAGCCATCTTTTGAATTTCAAATCTCCCCCTCTTTGGCACATTGGCCAAGATGTGCACAACCTTCATACTCTCACATCTTGACAAGTGGCATATTGTCATTGGATCATGTTTTGTCCCACATTCATCCATTTTTCTCATTCCTTCATCTTGTTCTTCTATTTATAGAAGGCTTCTCTTTGTATTTTGCATCCACAATTTGAGTAAGCTTACTATACTCATATACATCTTCAAAGCATTTGCAAGATTCATCAATTTATCAAATCCATAGCTAGGTTATGCAGGTTTTTCATCATTGAGCACACTTGAATCTTCAACAAAGTGGATCACCATCACCATTCATCATCAAAGCTTGCAAAGGAGTTGGAAAAGGGACAACTTCCACATCAAATTGGCACCAACTCCCCCATAGGATCAATAATTTGCATTATTTGATTAGGATTAATCTCCCTTATTGCTTTTCCATTGCATTTCTTGCTTTCATTTCCTATTTCAAATTATGTTAATGGATTTTATGGGGAATCTTTATCTTGACTTGCATTTCGATCTAATAATGTGTTCATTTGTTGTGTTCTTGTAGGTCTAGGATATTGGTTCACATTTTGGTGCTGGAAGGAGGGAAAACCAAAAGATAAAATCATATTTTTTGAGAAAATTCCATGTTTTCTTGTGTTTTTATAGGTCTATAGGAAACTGCACTGCTCACAGTCTAGTAGGGCCATATAGAACTACTCACAGCCCAACGGGCCTATACAGAACTGCTCTAAACTACAAATTTCACTACTAGACATAAAGTGCACTGCTAGCACTTCAGCATCACCATATAGCACCGCTACAAATTCCAAATAGTGCCGCCATTGTAGACAAAACCGCTAGACTTTCTTGCTTTTTCATGCAAACTTAAAATGGTCTTATCTTGGTCATTTGTTGGCCTTTTTCAAAGATTTTTTTTTTAAATGGGGTATAATTTCATAAGCTATCCAATGGTGTAGGTTTTTCTTAAGTTTGATAGAGTTAAAATTTTCAAATTTTCACCTAATGTCAAATCATAATGAAACTTGGTCTAACTTTTAGGTTTTTTATGCTTAATCATTTATCTAACCCTCATATCTTCTTGTTTCTTGATTTCATCTAACATTTGGAGCTTATATTATAGGTTTTAAAGGAGTATGGAGCATGAAATTCAACAAAAAATAATTATCACATGATTGTAACAAGTGTTTTTAAACATTTTGGGAGCAATTATAATCCCATTCTTAAGGATTTGTTATCTTCAAGCTTTAGGAATCACTAAATTTATTTTGGGCTCTAAAAAGAAAACTACAAAAGCTTTAAATTCTTGATACAAAAGGCTTAAAATTAACTTTAGGACACAAACTCACTAGATTTTGTTTAAGGTTAACAATTGAACAAACAACACTCATTTTCCTTTGGTGCGCTAAAAAGAAGTCATTATTGCTTTGTGGATCTTAAAATGAACATGTGCTAGGGTATGTGTAGGATTATCATGGAAAAAAAAGGCTCTTAAGTGGCAAAAAATTTAGAAAAATCAGTGTTAGGCAACTTGACGTAAAAAATTGAATAAGTTATCTATATTATTTCAAAAATATGTAAGAATAGAATCTGTATAAAATTGAATGTAGTTTCTAAACAACTAGGTTTATTTAAAAATAAATAAAATCTATTTGGTGAAAATTTGAAATTTCAATGCAGTTGTACTTAAATTTCAGGGAAAAAATAGAAGTAGGTGTCTATCTGACCACCCTAACCATAATTAAATGATAATATTTTCTTATAATATTTTATATATATGTAGAGGACTCATGTCCAGATGTGATGCATATTTTTTTGTAATTTTTTTCCAAGTAAATAATTAATTATGAATTTTTTATTACAACTTTTAAAAAATATAAAAACTCATATGTCTGACCACCTTAACTTGGTCAAAACTTCATGAAATTTAATTTTTTTTTCTAATCCTATAGTATGTGAAGCATAGAATGTGACACATGTTTCAGATTCAAAAAATGTGATACCGTTTGAAAGTTATAGATGTTTTTCAATCAGCCTATCGATTAGGACTTTAGTCATAATTCTAATAGAAAATGAATAATAATTATTTATTAAATTCAAATTAACTTTAGAATAATTTCTATTGGTGGGAAGATGAGAATCTCCTCTAAAAACCCTTTTCGTTTCATCAATTTTGGGTAAAAAAAAATTCGTCAGCCACATACCCTACAAATACCCATAATATTGCCACTTTTTTGGCCCATCATGATCCTGCACATATCCGCTACTTTGTTTTGTAATTTCTTACTCAAACTAACATCATTGAAAAGACATATGTGCTTCTCTCGCACTTCACAGCGATCTTGAGAATCAAAAGGATTTTTGGTGGTCTTAGGTTGGGATAAAGTAATTACCTCCACACTTCATTTTGGGGCTTAAAATTGAACAAAACATCCTACGAGTGTGAGTAAACCTATTGCATGTATTCTCTCTTTTTTTTTCAACAAAGATCGATAAAATTATGGATATGTTGCTCACTTTTGTTTATCTTAGAGGGATTCCCTTGTGGGAAAAAGTACTCACCCAAGGGAATGACTCAATCGGTAACACTTTAAAGCCAAGAGTATTTCTAGCCGGGATATAAAAGAGGGTACTAGAACAAAGGCTAGTATCACACTTCTGGCTCCAACGAGAAGGGCAACAATGGTCTCTCACCAGGTTGGTTCAACTCCTATGAATGGAAAGCCTAAATTAAAACCCTTGTTGTAGAAAGGCCAAAATCCCTATCTATTTATTGGTGCAAGAATGGTCGTTCTAAAGCCACCCCACACTTTTACGATTTTTAGTATAAATAGAAAGTATGCCATGGGAGTTTCATGGGTACTAGTTTTTTGTTTCCCCGTATAAGTGAGTGTTGTGGAGGGGAGCTAGTGGGGTCAAGCATCTAACCATTCGCTAAAAATAAGCATAGATGGACTTGTCCAAGTGGGGACTCAAAAAATATTGTCTCAAATATCCATAGGGTTGTACATTTTCTTGAAATAAAAACACATTGCTTGATTGAAAACATTGGGAAACAAACATTTAACATTGGCATCAAAATTTCAAACCCTTTAGGAAGCAAATACAATTGACCAAATTTAAATGTTATTGCTTGCCCTTAGGATTCTCATCCTTAGAGGTTTCTAAACAATTGATTTACATCTCAATTTTCTTACTAAAGTCAACAATAGGTAAGCCTTGCCTTGAATTCATCAAAGTTCCACATAACACACCTTGTGGAATGAGAAGAACTTAAGACATTAGACATCTAGTGCAAAAGCTAATCAAGAGGTGTTTGTGGTAAATGCAACTCATTAATCAAGATGAAATCAATTGAACCCCACACATGTGCTTGTTTATCTTTTGTCTTATGTTCTTTTGAGAAAACATTAATATTTTGGTTTGAAGTACTCGTAGGGAAAAGCATGTTCTTCAAAACCTTGGCCTTGTAAAAAAGTCTCTCTTAGGTTCATTTAGTATCAAAGTCAACCTTCATCCATCCTTCAAAACATCAATCAAATCCCATCTCACAAACAACTTTTGAACCATTGTAAAAATCATTCATACTATACTTCTGGTAAAATCCTTCAAATCAACATCAAAATCTCCTTGTTTGGCTAAGTGTGTCTGGATGAATCCTTCCTCATACACCTAGTTAAATTATCATCTTATGGACAAGTTTATTCCAAGACAACATCTAATCTCTTGGAGTTTATGAGTTCATTATCAAATCCAAATCCAAATAAAATCCAAATCAAAATCTAAAATCCAAAGTCCAAAAGTCTTAAAGTCTAGTATCTCCTCCAAAGGTCCTAAAAGTTCAACACCCATATCATTCACACCTTTCATCCTTCATCTCATCATTGATCCTAAACACCTTAGAGGTCACTTTTGTAACAAAGTCAAAACACAAGAGGGACATGGAATATAAACTTGATTCATACATCATGAGTAATCCAAGTCAACCAGATTATCAAAGCCTTACAATGCCAATTGATTATCAACACTCAAATTTATGCAATCCATACATGGGATCATTATCTTCTACAAACCTTAGTGGAACAACAAGTGTAGGTATGCCCAGTCAAAATTTTGGAAGACCTTTTCCGATGGTAGATTTAAATCCAAGTCCAAACTTACAAATCTATCAACCAAACACCCAATGCATGAGTCTTCCACAAAACAACATTATCCCACCGAATCTATACATTCCAAATGTGAATATACCAAGTATAACTATACCAAACATGAACATTTTGAATCCACACTTGGTAAACTTTTGGATGGATATGTTTGCAAATAACATGAATTTTGTTCAAAATCTATCACACCCATATGCCCCCCTCACATTTCATGATCCTAAAGACCCATCATCATCATTTCATGCAACCCTCAAACCTCTCTCCCTATGACCTCACAAGAAGGTGACCTATTTGGAACAGGGGGCATTTTTTGATTAAACATCCTCATTTCCCCAAGGGAGCATACCACTCACTTTCCCACTACTCCCACCCTTGCCATTAACATCTGTATCACCTCTTGGTTTGGGGCTACCTTCACTACCACCACTCATCCAAAACATCCTCCCAACCATCAATCAAGGCATCATACCAAATCCTCCTCCCTTGCCATCGATATTGCAACAACAAATGGAAACCATCCCCATAGCAGAAGCAACCAACACATCATCTATCATCCCTCAAAACATGGTCTATCAAGGACTAACCATATCGATTGCACCATCCACCACTCAAATCCCAAGCATCAATACGATGGTACCTCTTATCACCACAACAACACTATTCCAAAACCACCTCCGCCACCACAACCACCACCCAAACCAACCACATCAAACCAATATAGCATTGTGTTTCAAGCCGCTCAATAGGCTGCTTATCAGAAGGAACTCTAACAAAACCAAAACCAAAAAGCTGCACAACTAGCTGCTTAGCAAGTTGCACAAGTTGCTCAAGTTACCCAAGTTGCACTACAAGCCCAACAAGAACAAGAACAAGCTCAAGACCAATACCAATCCCAAAAAAAATTTAACGACTCCATCACATGATCAATACCTACCCATCAATGAGCACATGGAATATGTGTCTACCCCATCCGATGATCAACTCACCATACATCAAGAGCCACTTTTTAGTGATCTATTTCAAGGAGTGTTAACATTCTTTGATCTTGTAATCAATGATCCATCAACCAATGATCACATTGAAAATGTCTCTAAATCACCCAATGAGTTAGAGGACTTATCTCAAAAATTCATTCCAAAGTATGATCAACATCTTTCACCAAAGTCTAGCGATGGTCCTTTCCAAGACATGTTTGCAGATATTGAAGGAATCTTCAACTCAAAATTTGATCCAAGTCCACTCAAATATCAAGAGGATATTGAGCCATTTCCCATGCTTAAAGAAGATATCCAAGAACCCTTTGTAAGCAATCCACCCTTTCAAATGGACCCATGTCAAGAACTTGATCCAAAGCATGTTGAAAGGAATTCCAAAATCATTCAAGATCAAGAATTTGTATCCCCAAGCTACTACAATGATCTAATGGAAAATATCCTATCTATACATGATGATCATATCGACATAGAACATACTCCTCCATCTTTGCATGAGAAGCTCTCTTTGGATGGACACAAAGATGATCTTCATTTAGAGTAGGATTTTGTTACACAAAAAGAGTAGATTATTGATTCCTATAGTCAAACTGAGTTGTCAACATCAGGATTAGATATATCCAAAATTTAGATTGAGGACATCATGTATGAAGACATCCAATATTGTCCACTCAAGGAAACATGTGAGATAGAATAGGACATTTTGGAGTTAGCAAAGCAACAAATGGAAATAACATCATCTACAGTGGTAATTTATTAGAGCATGCTTACTAAACAAGAGATCTCAAAAAAAGCAAAATCAAGGAACGAAGGTGCCACTACCACCATACTAGGGGAAATTTTGTCTCAAGAAAACATCAACATAGGGAGCACAAAGAATCCTTATGATGAAACCGATGCCAATACTACAACTAGCCATGTCATGAATATTCATCCACCCATCACCCCATCCATGAATTGGGACCAACATCAAAAGAAACACTTGAATCAAAGCAAGAAGAACATAATCAAATAAAAAGAATCTTAGAAGAATAATGGACAAATCAAATATGCATGGATGCCAAAAAATACAAAGAAAGATCATCCCTATCAAACTCCATCAGTCAAAAAAACTATGGGAAAAATTAAAAATGGAAAAGTATCCATCAAAGATATCCACAAATGAAAAAGAAGGCTTCCTAAGTGATGTACAAAGTATATCAATCAGTTGGTCCTAACTCCACACACACTTTCGTATCCACCCATCATTTATCATCTTCCCATGTTTGGAGAGTCAAAGGTTCCAAACTATCAACAAATCCATCTTTTATACCTAAACAAACTCCATCCATGCCTCCATGCATGATATCGAATACTCACATTGACCATGTGTTGGCAATGACCCTTCATCATAAGGATTTAGAAGGCACTCTATCATGATGTGCGCACAAAGACAAAGTTAACCATGGTATCGACAAAGCATATCAGATATCTCAAAAGTTGCATTCAAGTGCATGTATCTTGGAAAAGCAGCTTCTTCAAGCAGGATATCAATGGAACATTATGATAGAAGCATCTAAATCAACACCATAAGGTGGTTCAACATGAGCTTAAAAAAATTTAGAAAATACAAAAATATAAAATATAAAATATAAAAAAAATATAAAAAATCCAAAAAAAATAGAAAAATGATTGAAAACAGTAAAGAGAAAAATCATCCTCTAGTGAAAACCACTATGGTGGTGCTTTGGGAAAGTACCATGATGAAAACCTGGAAAACAAGCATCGTGTGTAGTATCAAGCGTCTATGTGTGCTAGTTCAGGTGGAAGCATCTTATCCCATCCATAATAAATCCAACATTCCATCCATCTCATCCATAATAAATCCATTCATCCATGAACTGTTTATCCAATCCATCTTTATCCATCTACATCCATAGTCCAAATTATCTTGATATTGGCAAAATTTTGGTGCACACTTTAGACTTGCTTATGGTAGACATCTTAACATGGGTCATTTTCATTGATCTTGTCCTACCCAACATTATTTGAGCCATGAATCATTATCCAAATGAGCATACTTTGTTCAAACACCTTATCTTATCACAAGATAATCCTTGGAATCCTTTGTGTTCTTACCATATCCATCCATCCACACACCTATCAAAGCATCCACCCATGGCATTCCATACATTGCTAGACACTGGAGGCAGAAATTTACATCTTTCTTCAGGAATAAATCTTGATCTATATCCTCCAACTTATGTGGTGATCTGAACATTGGAAAAAATGAAATCAAATTGGTCAAAGCATTTGTGAGCCAAAATCCAAATCACTAGCCCATGGAATAATTTGACAAGAAGATGTTCCTTATCAAGTTTTATCTTTCATCAAACATCATTCCAAACAATCAATATCAATTGCATCTAATTTGCACTTCAAACATCACATCAAATCATTCAAAACAAGTTTGTTCCAACATTAAGCTTCAAAATCCAAATCAATAAAATCCAATCAAAAAATCATCATCTCAGGATATCCTTCCCAATCCTTGTGTTTCTTAACACTATCCTTGCATTGTTGTGTATCCTCTACAATGTTATCATCATCAATCCCGCATCATCTTTGGATATCCATCATAATCCTCGTGTTGCTTAACACTATCATTGCATTTTTGTGTATCCTCAAAAATGTTATCATCATCAATCCATCAATATAATCAACCAACCTTAGCTTGGTTTTCAACAAAATCCCCAAAAAAAGCATTGATATCATCACACATATCCAAATCATCAAAATCATGTTAAAATCCAAAAACATTCAAAACATGTCAAAATCCAAAAACACTCAAAAAATCCAAAAAAAAATCAAAAACTTGTTCATCCGAACTACATTGTCTTTGAGCTTAAATGTAGGAAAGGATAATCTTTGATCACCCCCAAGACATAAAAATCCAAAAACATTTAAATAACTAAAAAAACCCAAAAAACAACTTCAAAACATTTCAAAACATCAGAAACATCCAAATATTTGAAAAAATCAATCCATCATGTTTTGCTTCACCCACAATAATCAATCATCCATAATAAAACAATAGTCACCTTCATCCTTTGACAAAAAAAAATAGATACAACCACAACAATCAACAAAATAAAACTTCAAATGCAAAATCAAACTCTTGATCATTTTCAAACATGTCAGTCAAATTTATATCAACAGCCTATCAAACAACTTATCAACCCATCATCATCCTATACAATGCATTTCCTAGGATATATCATTCTGACAATGGGCATCATTTTGGATATCACTTTGGATAGTTATCCTAAACAAAACGCATCCCCTTGGCTAGCGGTATGAAGAACATTGACTTGTTTGTGTACTTGATCTTTTCTTTTTGATTTATCTTATTGTGCTCACTCCAATGACCTCTCAATGATGAATAATCAAAATGATTTAGAGAGAAAGGAATGGGTAATTGATCATTATCTTTTGTTTGTTGTGCTTGTTGGATGTTTTTGTAATATAACTTGGAAAATAATTTCTTTGTTAGGTGCATCCTAGCAAAGTTTCCATATGTCATGTGTGAACAAGAATACTCCTATCTATTTTTCAAGTCAAAGTCCATCGCACTAGGTGCAATGACATCCTGGTTCTTAATACCCTGATGCATCATGCCTATGTGTGTTATCAAACATAAGGTAATTGGCCCTTTTAAAATCCCAACTCCTCGGTAAGAAAATCATCATCATCATCATCATCTCTAATAAAGTTGGCTTGTTGGTGTCTCTTGTCATCATCTTATTTTCTTCTTACTTTCCTTTGCCCTAACATGGTACAATGACAGTTAATCACAAATCATCGCTAAATGCATCCATCCTACATCCACAAACCATCTGCATATCATATCATATCATATAAAAAACATTGATCATCTCACATGCATTGCATTTCATCATTGCATAATATAGATTTGTTATTCTAAGCATCTAATAAACCATAAACTTTTCATCCATTTGCATAATCATAAAAGTGTCATCATATCATGTCATGTGCATCCATATCATCCATGCATCATCATATCATCCAAACATCATAATCATCTCATTTATATCATCAATAATGTAATTGTCATGGTACAAATCAGGATCAAGAATGTGTAATATATTAAAATAGGATTGAATCTACCCATGGCCAATGACTGTCTAAATCATCAAATTTGTCTACATCAAATATTCAAGTTAAACTGATCTTGAACCTCTTTGTCAAGATATCGACCCTCAAATCGAACCTCTTCACCCGATCTCTCGAGGGGGCAGTATACTGGCATAATTATTTCCACTAGGGCAATAGTGGGGCATCTAAAAAATTAGAGAATTTTTGAATTTTGATTGAGATAGTTTATTCTTTGAACCAACATAGCAAGTACATTGTTTCAAAGAGGGGAAAAATGTAGAAATGTAAAATGTACATGCACCTAATCCCGATTTTACTAACACCAGTTCATCCTGAATCATCTCTCTGATAGTCATTTAATTAAATTCATCACATTTCATCTCTTAAATAAATAAATCATTTTTTATCTGATTAATTCATTATCTCCCATTAATTAAATAAATCACTTTGTTTAATTAATCCTATAGTCCCTCTTTTAATTAAATAATTCATTTTATTTAATTAATCTATAAAGTCATCTCATTTAAATTAAACAAATTAATCTTTATTTGATTTAAAGCTAACACCATCCTCTTTAATTAAATAAATCAAATCTTATTTAATTAAGTCTAAAATCATTATTCCTCTCATTTTGATTTATTTAAATCCAAAAATCTAAATCAAATTTTCAAATCAGCTAGTCTCCTTTAAATTAATCAAACCCTGATTAATCTTAGTCCTAATCCATCAAATTCTCTATATTTTGTAACTTACACAAATAAATCATTTAATTCATTTATTAAATCTTCTATTTTCCATCAACATGGCATCTTTGATGGAATATTATTCAAATTTGAATTTTCCCTCCCACATGTCTTGTCCCTTCCAACATAGCATTTACTCCCCTTTTACACGTCCCCCACTTGGCATTTAAGACTTTTTAGCTCCCTCAAACAAGCTATCTTTTGAATTTCATATCTCCCCCTCTTTGGCACATTGATCAAGATGTGCACAACCTTCATCCTCTCACATCTTGGCAAGTGGCATCTTGTCATTGGATCATGTTTTTTCCCACATTCATCCATTTTGTTCATTCCTTCATCTTGTAAAAATTCTATTTATAGAAGGCTTCTCTTTGTATTTTGCATCCACAATTTGAGTAAGCTTACTATACTCAAATACATATTCAAATCATTTGCAAGATTCATCAATTTATCAAATCCATAGCTAGGTTATGTAGGTTTTTCATCATGGAGCACACTTGAATCTTCAACAAAGTAGATCACCATCACCATTCATCATCAAATCTTGCAAAGGAGTTGGGAAAGGGCCAATTTCCACATCAAATTGGAACCAACTCCCCCATAGGATCAAGATTTTGCATTATTTGAATAGGATTAATCTCTCTTATTTCTTTTCCATTGCATTTCTTGCTTTCATTTCCTATTTCAAATTATGTTAATGGATTTTATGGGGAATCTTTATCTTGACTTGCATTTTTCTCTGATAATGTGTTCATTTGTTGTGTTCTTGTAGGTCTATGATATCGGTTCACACCAACAATCTCCCACTTTTTCATTGATGGAAAAACCAAATTCTCACTCAACCTATATCATTTGAATCTATCAATTCACACTTTGTTCCAGTTGTTGAGAAGCCCTGTACCAATGAAATATATTGCAGTCCATGCTCTATACCAATATCATCTTTACTTTCTCCCCCTTTCTTAGATGCTTTATTCTATCCCCTTTTGACATTAATGACAAGAATATGCCAACAAGGGTATTAGTATAGGGTTTAGTATTTAGGGTGTATAATTTAAGGTTTAGGGTATTGATTATAAGGTTGAGGGCATTGGAAGTACAATCGAGGGTATAGGTCAAGGGTTTAGGGTTTTAAAATATAAGGTATATAGGGTTGACATAGAGGGTTTAGGGCATTCAATTTATAGTTGAGGGTATTGAATTATATATTTTAGGGTTTCCAATTGAGGGTAAAGGGTTTATAGGTGAGGGCCTTTGTGCATGTATCTCTGAATCATTCCCTTCTCTCTTTATACTTTTCTCTTATATCTCTCTATATCTTCTTTCCCAATTTGTTAAGTGTTGGAAAATCTCAATAAAGCTTCTTTAACACTTGCCAAATTTGGAAAGTGCCAAATAGCCTTTACTAAAAATGGAAAAAGAGGAATGAGACCCATGTTTCAAGCCCACATTCTCTTCTTTTGTTTGGTTTGTGCATATTATCTGACAAATTAACACTTTTCAATGGTGTTGACATCTTCCACAAACATATTTTTTATACTCCATCACCTTTCCACAACCTTTTTGTTCATTTGACAATGTAGAAGAAGAAAATTTTGTAGTTTTATATTAAATTTGAATACATCAGGTAATATTTTCTTGTTTTTAGAATTTAAATATTTATTATGAGTTGTTTTGTTTAAATTTGAGAATATAGACCCATTATTTTCATATTTTTTACTAATCATAATAGATTTAAATAGAATTCAACATTGAATTCAAAGGAATTTACATAAAAAGTTGAAACATTTAGGAGTTTGAAGCAAAAAATGAAAGAACACGACATAATTTGCAAATTTTAATGTGCATTCTATTTTTCTTTGTGCATTTTGTGTTTTTAACCTTCTCACATAGTTCAAATGCAATCATTTGCATTTTCATTTGTTCTTTTTGTATATGTGAACATTACTTTATTTTGGTAGACCTTTCTTAATGGTTTATGCATAACTAATCACTTATGTTATTTAAGCCATTAATAACTTACCCATCTTTGAGCATAATTAGCCATCTGTGAGAATAATTAATCACTTATGTTAATTATACCATATGTAGGTTTATGCAATTATCAATCAAACTAATAATAATTGTAATTAATAAAGTTTGATCATAAGAGTAGTTATGTAACTACACAATCCTCCTATAAGTTTTGATAATAGAAGAAACGATCACTCTCACACTTCACCCTTGTTATAAAATGATTAGTATGATTGTATATAATGTTAAATATCTAGAATCTACAAGACTTGAAACCATTGTGTGTTTCAAATTCTCAATGCTTCTTAACTCATGAATGCCTCTACACATGATTCTCTATTTTTATTTTTTTCATTAATAGGAATATAACTATTATTACTTCATAAGCTCTATTATTGAATTCTTCCATGAGCTCTGCCACCTTGTGTTTGTAAGAAACCTTTATTGAATTATGAAATTCCCTTCCTTGAAGTCTTCTCTCATAAAACCCCACTATTAGTTGCCTCACTATCTATAGCATGGTAATTCATTTATACAATTTTCCTTTATTTCTTGGAGATTGTTGCCTTTCTCTTGTTCAAGGTGATTGTCTATAGTTTCTTGTAGAAAACCCTTCTCCCTTAGAAAATTTTGACTTCTAATTGACTGCACTATTAAGCCTTGTTGTTCCTTCTTTGTTAGGATTGTGACTATCATAAGGATACAAGGGTTCATTAGTTGGTATTATGTTCATTCATATCCTTTCACTTTTGGAATGCCATACAGGGTCTCTTGAATCGCCATGATATCCTCTTGATGCCATTGTTTCATCTTAGCAAATCCTTTAGTTTTCAATGTTTGGTATGACTATAATTTCATCATACTTGGTGACTTTCATGCTTTGTTTAAGTTATTGTCCCTTTGTGTATAAAAGCAACCTTTACACACAATGTCACTATCATCCTTCATTTTAAATGTAATAATTTGACATGCTTGTCCTTTTAAAACTTTCTCTTATTATAAACACTTGAGTAAGCATTGATGATCTTCATTGGATTTGACTGTGACTAACTGAACCATAGATTTTTGGGTAGGGCTTATAAACTACTCTTGCACTCTCAGGATGTTCCACCTAAACATAGAGAGACAAACCCTATGCTCAAAAGATCTAATGAGTTCACTCAAATAATACAATGTATGATGTAATTAGGCCTGAAAGAAATCATTTAAATGTAACTAAATGATCTTTTTGAGTGATTATGAATGTAAAACCTACAAATTATGCAATGTTTGAATAAACAGTGATGATTGCAAACAATGAACTAAGAATGAATAAAATACAAAACATAAAGAGAAAGGATGAATCAATGTGCACCTAGAGGTCTGATGGAGAATCTAGAATCTTTAGAATGTTGTCTAAAATTTCTAAAAATCCATAGTGGGACTCATTTTCCTATGGTGGTGAATTAGTCCTCCTATTGGTGAAAAACTATCGGGATCCAAAATTTGACAAAACTTAGATTTTTAGTCCTAAGGTGGGACTCATTTGCCACAAGTGGAAAATTAGTCCTCTCCCAATATTTTAAGAAACCAAAAAACAAACTTTACAACACCAAATCTAGAAATATTTACTTGTCAATTTTTTGAAGTCAATTCTGTAGGAAATAGGTAGAATACCTTCTCCAAGCTTGAATTATGCTTGATTTGACTTGAAACACCTAGTTGACTTGTTGATCAATCTTCAATCACCTACATGCTTGTTAAATTTTCATAAATAGGTCTGCAAAAACACATGCAAGTGGGAAAAATGGTTGAGGGTTAGCAAATAGGAGTTTTCGTTGGTCAAACCCCACTTTGGTAATCAAACCCTTAATGAAATAATGAAATGAAAGTGAATGATAAATGAATAGAATGAAAATTCTATCAAATTACCAAGCCCTTCTTGAATAAATTTGAAGATAAGGCAATGGTTGCTCCACAATACTTGAAAATTACTTGCTACAATGATGAAAAATGCTTGAATTATTGGATGATTGAGTGAATTGGATGAATGCTTGAATGATTGAATGAATAGATCTTAAAATGGATGTTAAAACACTTATTTATACATGCTTGTGCCTTAGTAACCCAAAGATACCTCATCACAAGCTGACATAAGGTGATTTTAAATAAAAATCTAAAAGAAAAATTAAATTATTTTGAATTTGGAGCCAAGGTGGACTCATTCGTCACCCATGGCGAATGGGTCCCACCTTGGCCTTGAAGGTGGGTGTTGGGAATTAATTTGTATTTAATGTGGTGTGTCAGGTTTACATTTAAAAACACTTAATTAAGTCTTATAAGCGTATAAATGAGTCATATAAAGCATAAGGGAGGTGTAAATAAGGGGAATGTGCCCAAAAAAGTGTGAATCTTTATTACAAGACTTTACAAAACCTCAAAATAGGGCTTGATGATGAATAAAAAGATGATTTTTAGGTGAATTATATCAAATAGAGTCTAGAAAAGTGTATAAATGTTTTGCAACACTTCACAACACTATCACAAGACATCAATATTTGAATTTTAAGGACTTAATATGAATATTCAAGCCACATTGTATCATTAAATCAAAGAAAAATAGACCAAACATCATGAATAAAAGCCTAAAAGACCATGAAAATGACAAGGGGCCATTTTTCTATGGTGCATTTAGCCCCCACTTTAGTAAGAGGATGGACTTGCTTGAAATTCACACTAAAGTAGCCATGCATATGAAAAAGGAATTCCAAAGGAGCTTATGCTACCAAAATGGAATAGCGACAATCAAGAGGGATGAGCAAACCCCTGGGATGAAGATACCATGGCTAACTAGGAGCAAGAAAAAAGGAATGCATATGTGAAAGAGAAATTGAATTGAGCTTTGATCATCCATCCAACTAGTTGTGGATTAGATCTAGGCTAATTGTTTGAAAAAGGAAAATGTATATTCACTATGGGGTGATAGAACTCATGGTGGTCCGTTGGGTGGGAAGATCGAAAAAGGTAAAGTACATATGCTAGTTGGCATGCACTCACAAACACATAGGTGGCTATGGGGAAAGTAATTCCATTGAGTGGGATTCCTACTTAACCTTATCAAATTTATGCCTCCTGATAACTTTAACAAGGTTCCATAAAGGAAAATGTCAATTAGTGCTTTATGAGACAAGAAAAGCTTTGTATGCTTAGAAATCATGAACAAATGAAATATACCATAGGCATGCAAGCTACGTTTTGCAAGGTGGAAAAAATGTAAAAGATGTTCAAAGGAGTCTTGTTAAGTTCATGTAAGGTTTATCACTTAGGGAACATTGTATGTAATGTCTCCAAGAGAGGACCAATAAAAGAATAGTATATTCACAACTTAGGGGATGTAGTGTGTCACATCAGGCCACCAAGAGGAATGTAATATGCTAAGATAGATCACACTTATGAAAGACATCACACCCAATGTCATCCACAAAGTGAGAAAACACATCATACGAAGTGACAATGCTACACTAAGAATGAAAATGAAATGATGCCAATGTATTCCCCCCAATTTAAAGGAATTGCTATACATTCTATGAGAAATTACTTTAAACTAGCCAAGGGAAGAATGCAAAAAGAAAAAATATATAAGAGCCAACTTGGAAAGCCCCTATGCCATGTCCTATGTTTCTAAGTTAGGTTGTGTCATGTAAACAAAAGAAAAAGAAAAAGACTAAAAATGAGTTGCCCCTAGGAAAAGAACACACCAAATACATAAGGGATCTATGGATTTGGGGTCAGTATGCTCATTGTTGCAATTTTTTTATTAAAGAGCTTAGA
The DNA here is from genome assembly GCA_007258455.2 of Sequoia sempervirens. Lineage (NCBI taxonomy): Eukaryota > Viridiplantae > Streptophyta > Pinopsida > Cupressales > Cupressaceae > Sequoia > Sequoia sempervirens. The sequence continues at coordinate 529,928,526 of VDFB02058242.1, forward strand.
ACTGTCATCATTCCCCAAAGCACATAGAACGAGAAGAATGACACATAGAGAGAAAAAACAAAAGAAAAAGAAATTATATTTTGGGTCAACATGGAAGAGACATTGTGGTCTCAATGCTTTGCATCATACCCAAAAGGAGAACATAAAACAAAAGTGAAAAGGAAAGGGTGAAAAAGAAAAAAAAAAACTTTTGGGTTAACATGAAGGAGACATTTCAGTTTCAATGCTTTGTGTCATCCTGAAAAGGAAAAAATAAGAAAAAGAAAAAGGTGAAAAGGAAAAGGGACCTTTTGGTTCAACATGGAAGATACTTAGGGCATCTCTACACTTTATGTCATCCCCAAAAGGAAAACACAAAACAAATCAAAAAGTGAAAAATGATATATGACATATAGAAGAATAGAGGTACAAATAGAAGAAGTGTACAAAGAGAGAGAGAACATGACACACACATTACGGGGGAACATGATACACACATAAAAGAAAGAAAAAGGATGAGTAATGAAAATACTAGTCACACATCAAACAAGTCATGCATCTTCGAATCTCAAATGGTATAAGCGGAAGATGAATAACAAAGCTAAGGGACAAAGACAAATGTATTACTAGGACAAGAATAACAACAACTTGCCTCCATGAAGGCTAAGACAAGAGTGAGTTGAGATAGATGATGGGAAAGATCATGCAATGATGAGAAGAAAATATTCTTCAATCATGGCATGAAAGAAAATAAGGGAATTTATGGAATTATAAGAAAATAGTTAGTATCAGTAAAGTGGTACTTTTTCAATACTTCCTTTAATGTCTGACATTCTTCATTGTGATGACAAAGAATACAATGGTATTTGCAATATTGAATTGTCGAGTATTTAGAATGGATAACCAATCTATTAGAAGGTGGTAATAATATAAGACCTCTATTTAGAAGCATTTGAAGTTTCCTTTAACATTCTAGTGGTGGATGGAGAGGAAACTTGATTTTTTTCATCTTGTAGGGTCATTTTTTCGTTTGCCAAATTCAACTCTTTCATGAATGGGAGGAGGAGAAGGACCCATGAGGATATTTTTTTCCTCAACCTTATCAGTAGTGGATGATTATTCTTGAGGTAGAAGGATTGTAAATCAGGAGGAGATTGATAACCTATTCCTTGTGTGTTTTCTTCAACATGAATTTGTTCAAACAATTGATGAATTTCATGATCTTTAGTTATATCACAACCTTGCTTTCTTAAGATAGAATAAACCTTACCATAAGTCTCTGAAAGGTTGATAGGGGTATTAGTGACTTGATTGGTATAGGATTTTTGTGGAATAGTTTGTGAGGAAGAACTAGGTCCATTGGTAGGACCTTATGTCCTTCATGAATTTCATGGTGAAGTAATCCAAAGTCATCAGGGGAAGACATTATAGGAAGGTCTTCATATTTCATAGATGGATAAAATGTCTTATTAGCTTCAAGGTTGCCAACACATGTGGTAAAGAACTCATTCATGATAACATCATCTTCTCCTATGATGTCAACATCACGAGGAGGACAATCATGAGGAGTTGATGGAGCATGACAAAGCTCAAGATCATTAGGATCACAACCAAAAGCAAAAATGGACATATCCACTAGGGATTTCAAGGAAGTCAACAACTTACTAGAGAAAAATCCCATAATGAAAGTATAAAAAAATAGAGAAACTGAAAAGTTTGACAGAACGAAATAACAACAAACTATAATGCAAAAAAGACATAGAAAATGCTTGAAACAAAAATCTAAAATGTGAAGAGGGACTAATTCACCCTAGGTGGGGAATTAGTCCAACTAGGATATTTTTTTGGATTTTTCAGAAAATTCAAAATGAAATCTATACTTTTCATATGCCAATGCAGGATGCAAATGCAAGTTTTTAATTTTTTTTATATGTGATGCAAGAATGAAATATAAATGATACTTTCACTAATGCAAATTGAATAAACCCTAGGTTGCAAAAAAAAATCAATATCGTAATTGAATGTTGATGCAAATTAATTTAAAGATGCAATATGCAATTGGAATCAGAAATGTAAAGTGCTCAATATGCAGGTTCACCAAAATGAACCATAGATTTTTGGGTAGGGCTTATAAACTACTCTTGCACTCTTAGGATGTTCCACCTAAAAGGAGAGAGAAAAACCCTACACTCAAGAAATCTAATGAGTTCATTCAAATAATGCAATGATTTAAATGCAACTAAATGATCTTTTTGAATGATTATGAATGCAAACCCTAAGAATTATGCAATTTTTGAAAACACAATGATGATTGAAAACAATGAGCTAAGAATGAATAAAATGTAAAACAAAAAGAGAAGGGTTGAATCAGTGTGCACGTGGAGGTTTGATGGAGAATATGGAATCTTTGGAATGTTGTCTAAAATTTCTAAAAATCCACAAGGGATTCATTCACCCAAGGTGGTGAATTAGTCCTCCTATTCGTGAAAAATTGTCATGAATAGTTTTCTAACTGTCGGGATCCAAGATCTAACAAAACTTAGATTTTTAGTCCTAAGATGGGACTCATTCACCATAGGAGGTGAATCAATCCTCTCCCAAAATTTTGAGAAATCAGGAAACAAGTCTACAACACCAGATCTAGAAATATCTGCATGTTAGGTTTCTGAATTCAATTATGTAGGAAACAGACATAATACCTTCTCGAAGCTTGAAATATGATTGATTTGGATTGAAACACCTAGTTGACTTGTTGATAAATCTTCAATAACCTAAATTATTGTTAAATCTATATAAATAGGTCTACAAACACACATGCAAGTGGGAAAAATGGTTGAGGGCTAGCAAATAGGGGTTTTCCTTGGTCAAACCCCACTTTGGTAATCAAACCCTTAATGAAATAATGAAATGAAAGTGAATGATAAATAAATAACATGAAAATTCTATCAACTTACTAAGCCCTTGTTGAAGAAATATGAAGATAATGCAATGGTTGCTCCACAATACTTGAAAATTGCTTGATACAATGATGAAAAATGTTTGAACGATTGGATGATTGAGTGAATTGGATGAATGATTGAATGCTTGAATTAATAGATCTTGAAATGGATGTAAAAACAATTATTTATACATGCTTGTGCCTTAGTAACCTAAAGATACCTCATCACAAGCTGACATAAGGTGATTTTAAATAAAAACCTTAAATAAAATTTAAATTATTTTGAATTTGGAGCTAACGGGGACTCATTCTCCACCCATGGAAAATGGGTCCCACCTTGGGCTTGAAGGTGGGTGTCGAGAATTAATTTGTATTTAATATGGTGTGTCAAGTTTACATTTAAAAACACACTTAATTAAATCTTATAATGGTATAAAGGGGTCATATAAAGCATAAGGAAGGTGTAAATAAAGGGAATGTTCCTAGAAAATTGTGAATCTTTATTACAAGACTTTACAACACCTCAAAATAGGGCTTGATGATGAATAAAAAGATGATTTTTAGGTGAATTATATCAAATAGAGTCTAGAAAAGTTGTGAAATGTTTTACAACACTTCATAACACTATCACAAGACATCAATATTCTAATTTTAAGGACTTAATATGAATATTCAAGCCACATTGTATCATTAAATCAAAGAAAAATAGACCAAACATCGTGAAGAAAAGCCTAAAAGACCATGAAAATGGCAAGGGGCCATTTTTCTATGGTGCACTAACATGCTCCTTTCTTGCTATTTTTTTCTCATCCATGGCATATAGTGCACTTTCTTGGATGTCTTAAAATTTCAACTTAGTCATAAAGCTATGATTGTCTTTATTTATTTTTTCTAACATGTCTCCATCATAATTTCCTCCTTGTTGATGAAGTTATTGCCCTTGGTTTATCTTTAAGAGAATAAGTATTGCTTCCTTTAATGCTACCCATGTATGGCTTCCCTCTACCATGAAGTCACTTCTCTTAGGAATTTATTACAGTCATAAGTACTATCATATCTACTTATTCCTTATAAACTTAACTATCCTTAGCATGGATTCTCTATTAATAGGTCTACAACCTTGTCTTTTATCTTAGGGATTGTTGACTATCCTTTTCTGTTCAACACTTTTATAGATACACCCTTTTGATATTTATCTTTATACTACAACCCTATTTCTTTCAAAATTATTGTTATATCCATTTTGGTGATTGTGTATGGCACCATTGAAACTTTTTCATTTGTCTTGATGGTGAGAGCTTAGCATCATGGTATTCACCTTCTTTTGTGGAATACCCTCTACTATGACTAAGTGATTTTCCTCTTAGGTTTGTTAATCACTTTGTACATTATTTCCATATTAGAAGCAAGAAAATTCTATCATGAACAAGGTTGTAGTACGCAGTGCTATAACATACTCTTCATGACACCAATTATTGATTATTTTCTTTCTTTGTTAGGATTGTGACTATCCCTTGCACAGTTTCTTTATTTTTTTCTTTCTTGGTGCTTGATTTCATGAGTATTGCTCTTTCTTGAAAAAGGACCATCCTTTGAAATATCTTCATGAAAACTATCTTTACCTTGTTTGTAGCTATACAACACAAGACTGCCATATTATTTAGCATTGTCCTCCTATAATTGGATCATGTTCATCAATTTAAGTGACCAATCACTTTCTATTGAAAGTGACAATTCTTTTGAATGAAATTTTAACCTAATAACTTTTATACTCATACATATATGTTCAGAAATATTCAGCAATTATCTTGATGAAAAATTCTAGGTTTTGTTGAAAATACACCAAAATACTAAGAGGGTGGGTGAATCTATATTCTATCAAATCTCAATCCCTCTAGAGAAAATTGAAACTTAAAATTTACATCATAAATAGAAACAAAATAGATGAACATGATGCAGAACACCACACAACACTAAATGCAAATGGAAGGACCCATAAGGGAGAAACCATGATGAGAAAATTTTCTAGGATCTACTATCCTAATCTAGCCTCACAAATGAATAACAGTTTACAACTTTATTTTAGAGCTATAACCCAAGGAAGCTAATACTACGTGTAATGAGGTTTTAGGGTCACTCACAAGGAAGCTAAAATTCTCTATATACTTTGTTTTAGGGCTACAACCCAAGGAAGCAACTACTCCTTGAACTAAGAACAAACTTAAAAATGATTATAGCATGTTAATCCTCCCACTACCTAGATTAGAAAATTAGACACAATCCTTTTGATGATTACAATTGTTCTTTTTCCCTTCTCTTTTTGATGATTATTATTGTTCTCTTCAATTGTAGACACTTAAAAATGACCTAGACCTGCAAGCTCTATTTTTACCACTTTCTTCCTAGCATAATTATGACATTTAATTATGTCTTTGGTCCACATTCGACTATTAATTAAATAATTCATAATTGTTTAATTGATTCACGACCTTTTTTTCTTCATGATTATTAAATAAAAAATTTATATTTATTAAATACGTCATTAATTGTCTAAATCTTCCCCTAATTATATAAAGTTCTTAATTTATTTAATTACCCTTCTTCATTTATTTCTTCCTGATTATTAAATAAATGAATTTCATTTATCTATTTAATATGTCACTAATCCTCATAATTAAATGAATTTATTAATTTATTTAATTATTAATTGTATCTTCTAAATTGAATAATTATATTTAATTATTTAATTGTCGAAATTCATATTCCTCTGATTTTAAATAAATGAAATTATTTAAAATGTCATCACATTCTTAACTGACAGTCCATTTTGGTAAATAATCTAAAAATCGATTATTTATTATCTTATAAAATCCATATTTTGAATTAATTTAATTCAAAATGGTAATATTCTTCCAAAAATTAGGCAATCAGACAGATTCTTGATTTTCCAAATCCAATTTTTTAGTTCAACTCTTATCTTCTTGATTTTTCAAATCTCACAAATCAGGTAGTCTTTATCTTCCCAATTTTCAAAAATATTTATTTTTCTAATTAATTATCTCATTTATTCTCCACCGCTGATTCGATTCTCTTAGATGAAATCTCGACCACTCACTTAATGATTTTTCCCTAACCCTGATTAGGGATTATCAGATTTAATCTCGTCCTCTGATTTTAGGTCTTTGTCAAAAGTCAATCTCATCTGTCCAATCAAAATGGAATTTTCTATAAAATGCTATTTTCCTCTCATTTTTAGATTAGACACTTACACAATTAGACATTCGACAAGAGTTACAACATTTATTGTCATATTCCATTAAGTTTTGGCATATTTAGGCATAGGCATTTTAATCATTTAGGCATAGATATTTGGATTCAAATCCTTCAAAGCTTGTGTAGGACTTCGTCAAAGATTTCCCACACGTTCAATCTAAGGGCAACACAAATCAACAAGTTAGAAGGTGTAATGGAGATCAGCTATGGAGATTGAAGACATTGGGTGAGATTGTTCTATTTTTTGTGTTTTTGTTTATTGTTCCCTTGCACTTCATTATTCTCTTTGGGTTTATGCCTTCAATTCATTTGATAATCTAATCCTAAAATTTAACCCTTAGTTACATTGGTGAACCTGACTCTCTTCTTTTTATTATTTTCGTACAGTTTTGTTTGTTCTATGTCAATTTTGTAGGTATAGGTACAAAGTGACACATTCGCCTTTTATTATGATGCATATGATGTGTCGCAATGCATTCGGCATCTGAAATGACGTAATCGCTCTAATGTGTTGCAAACGAAGTCCAGAAAGCTGCATCTGAACTCCCAAGCTGCATTTACAACACAGAGTGATGCATTCGCTCTATTGTGACACATTTTCCTGGTAAGATTTCATTATTTTTGGCATTCAATTTTTTCTATTTTTTTGCTCTTTTTTGTTTATTGTCTGGTTTTTCTTCTGCATTCTGGCTATTTCCCGCATTCTGCCTAGCATAGGTTTTGTGTTACTAATCAGGATTTGTAGCATGTGGCATTGGAGTTCTTCGTGGGTCAAAGGAATACATTCAAACTACTGACATGGGGTTTTGCAGCTACGCTTCTCAAAGATTTATCTCTCAAAACCACTTGTTTTCATTTTAATTTAGGAACATTTATGCTGGTGTACATAAAATTAACTTGTGTTTATACTTTTCCTGAATGTGTTTGCAAAATGTTAGGTGATTATGCTCTCACCTTGTGAAAACTTGGTGATCAGAAAACCATACCCATTTTTCTGTGTTATTACCCTCATGACATAGTAATCGAAGTATCCTCTCCCCTTGAGCTTTCGGGCAATCTTGGGTGTTAGAGAAACGGTTACTAACTCTAGAACTTGGGCCTGTTCCAGTGGGAAAAATTACTCACCCCAGGATGACTTAGACCGGTAACACCCTGACATCGAGGGATTTTTAGCCGGTATATAAAAGTGGATTCTTGGGGAAGGTCCAAGAATCACGCGTGTGGTTCTGATGAGATGGATCCGAAAGGGGACTCGCTGCATGGATCATGCCCTATGAACGGAATGCCCATATTAAACACCTTTTGTCTTAGAGTCCAACCTTTTTTGGCCATTGCTTGATATAGTGTAGGGTATAGTATCATGCCTAAAGACACTCACTATTGATCCCCTTGAGTAGAGATAACAGTTCTTGGGAAGTCACTACCTAAGAATTCGAATTTGGTGTGCTCGAATGATGTTAGTGAGCCATGGAGGGGAGCCAATACCACCAAAATTCTAAGCTTTCTGCTCTCAAGAAGGAAAGGTGTTTAGCACCAATTTGGGGTCTATTGGTAGGCTATATCAAGTATACAAACCCTTGGCCTATTGGCCTTTTAGGATTGGGTATGTGCAGGATCATGATGGGCCAAAAAGTGGCAATATTATGGGTATTTGTAGGGTATGTAGCTGACAAATTTTTTCTACCCAAAATTGATGAAACAAAAAGGGTTTTTAGAGGAGATTCTCATCTTTCCACCAATATAAATTATGCTTTAATTTGAATTTAATAAATAATTATTATTCATTTTCTATTAGAATTATGACTAAAGTCCCGATCGATAGGCTGATTGAAAAACATCTATAACTTTCAAACAATATCACATTTTTTGAATCTGAAACATGTGTCACATTCTATGCTTCATATAATATAGGATTAAAAAAAGAAAAATTAAATTTCATGAAGTTTTGACCAAGTTAAGGTGGTTAGACATACAAGTTCTTATATTTTTTAAAAGTTGTAATAAAAAATTCATAATTAATTATTTACTAGGAAACAAATTACAAAAAAATATGCATCACATGCAAACATGAGTCATCTACTTATATATAAAATCTTATAAAAAATAATTATCATTTTATTATAGTTAGGGTGGTCAAATAGACACCTACTTCTTATTTTTTCCCTAAAATTTAAGTACTATTGCATTGAAATTTCAATTTTTTACCAAACAAATTTTATTTATTTGTAAATAAACCTAGTAGTTTAGAAAGTACATTCAATTTTCTATAGATTCTATTCTTACATATTTTTGAAATAATATAGATAAATTATTCAAATTTTTACGTCAAATTGCCTAACACTGATTTTTCTGAATTTTTTGCCACTTAAGGGCCTATTTTTTCCATGATGATCCTGCACATACCCGATTGCACTTGTCTCATGTGCACTTGTTTACACTCAAAGAATTGTGCTTGTCAAGTGCTTGCTAGATTTCTCAAACATTATTCACCACATCTATGTTTCTGGACAAAACATTCACCATTAGACAAATCAAATTTTCCTTCAATACATCAAGAAAACAAACTATGTCGCATCTGTTGAACCACATTCAATTTTCTGAGACGCAATCACACTATTGAACTACATTTGATATTTCAAACACCGCATATGTTCGCATTGCGATGCATTTGAACATTACAGAGCCGCATTCACAAAAACCAGCTACATTTTTTAGTCCTAGAGCTGCATTCGGTCAAACCAAACTATATTCGACACATTGGGATGCATTTGAGGCCTCAAACAATGCATTTTCCTATCACAAGTAAAACCTTGATACAAAGTCAAATCTGAGTCTAAACTTTTTCAATCTCTTGTCAAACATTGTTTCCAAAGGGGTTCTGTTAGAAACCAACTTTGAAATTGCTCATATTCTTCGACCATTAGTTTGCATTCTTGACCATAGGTTTCATCCTTCATTTTTTTTAGTTGCATATATTAGGCATTAGCTCGACCCTAGGTTTTAATAATTGCATACTTTGGAATAGGAAAATCTCAGCACAATTTACAACGTCATTGCTTTCAAAATTAGGTTATCTTGGACTTTATCATCATTCCCCTTTTCCATCATTGTCCCTTTTGTGAGATTTTCCAACTCAAAAGTCTAGTTAGGAAAACTTGCCAATCATTTTGGCCTTGTCATCTTGTCATTTTTCAACAAAGTCCTTTAGTAACCGAGATCAAAAACAAAGATTGAGCTCAGAAGTGCTTTGGTATCCTTTTCCCAAATTGCGTCCTAGGTCTAAACATTGCATATTTTATTCCCAAAACTCCAAAAAATATTATTCATCCTAGTTGTCACTTTGAACCTAGATCTTGTATATTGTCATCCTTGCATTTAGTTGTCATTTTCATTTGAGAAATCTCATTTTATGGTGGAAACTAGACTCCAAAAATAGAAATGACAAATGGAAAATTTTTGACAAGACCCCACTTCCACTGTCAACAATCCCACGTATGACCCAAATTGGACTTTTGATGATCCATTTGCCAACACAAAAAATCAACCTCTCATGACAATACCATCCTCATCAAACAGTCCCTTTGAACCATTCTTACATAAGGATGTATATGGACAAATACTTGAGGAAAACCTAGAGGTAGCAGCACAAGACCTAGAGCCCTCTCAATTTGTGGAAAAAATGGTCCTATATGATAGAGACAGATATTTGGCCATAATCTTAAGTCAAGGAGCCAAATAACCTCAAGGATTTGACATTAGACCAACATCTCCAGACCCTAATGTCAACAACGTGCATAACATGGAAAATAGTGGTCAACCTCCAAATACTATGAGCAATACTTTCTTTGACGCTATAACGACCATGCATGCTACCTCCAACATCACAAACACCTCCAATACAATAAACTCTACATCCATTGGAGGATCACAATCTGCCACAATGCCCATAATATCCACAACACTGTCATAATCAGCTAGAACCATCTTTGGTTCCTTGACAATGTGGGAAAGTTATTCCAATCCTCTCTTTACCATGATAGTACATGCCATGGGGGCATCATCAAGTCATAACAATCACCCTTAACAACTACATCTATTACCATGAGTACACCTTTGTCACATCCTCTCATTGGTATATCGCAAAATCCATTGCATGGAGGAAAAAGACGTATCTTTATCCAAGGACAACAACAAAATGTTAACACGTCAACACAGTCAAATTTCATCGTCTCCCAAGGAAAAAATAAAAACGTTCCCCTTGTACAAACCCAAAAATTTGGACAAGGTGGCCAAAAAACACAACCCATGGCATCATTAGTACATCACAATGTTCATGGTAACCATATTCCCCAAATAACGACACAAATGGCTGGGGAACACATCCCAACATACTCATCTCAAATTCATACTCACCAACATATTCCCAATCCAAACTTTCCATAGCACCAACACATAAATCAAAACACATCACACATGCCACAACAATTCATACCTCAACAATACACCAACATCCACGCACAACAAATAGGGACCAATGGTGTACCAATCAGTCCAATGTATGGGACCACAAATGACCCTATTATAGATTCCTTACAAACAAAATTGATGGGTCTAGAGAAGACCATACAAAACATACACATATCCAGCAAAAAATTAGAAGTGTCATATAATCTAAACATATATCCCTTCGACATGAGCTTATACATGCCACCATTTCCTCTGGGATATGTGTCCCCTAATTTTACAAAGTATAGAGGAAAGAAAAATCCCATCAAACATGTTCACAAATTCACAACCAATTGCATGGATGTCACCTATGAAAAAATGTACTTTATGAGACTCTTTCCTAAAAGTATCGCAGGTCCTGCCCTTGAGTGGTTTTCCACTCAAAAGGATATCCAAACATGGGATGAGCTAAAACAAAAATTCATAAATAATTATGCATACCACATTGACATGGAAACCTCTATTACTAGCTTATGCAATCTCACACAAGAGGATGTTGGTGAGACATTCATCACATTCTTTCAAAAATGGCGAAGTCTAGCTAGTCGGTGTCACATTGACATACCCGAAAGGGAAAAGGTGGACATGTTTTTCCAAACACTTCTAGGTCCCCTAAAATGTGCATTGCAAGTGCATTGTTGCACAACCTTCATGGACCTAGTCAAAAAAGGGGTCCAGATTGAGAAAGCCCTTATTGCAAAGGGAGAGTTAAGATACAGTCCCAAAAACACAAATGCAAATCCTCCCATCAACAAAAATAAATACTGGGTCAAAAATAAACATGTTACAAATGACGGTGTTCTTGACGCCAAGGCTGCAAACACTATGGGTCTTGTACTAGCCCTAAAAGGGGTTCAACAACAAAAAAAACCAACAACGATATTGACACCCCCTACCAATGTCCCTTCAAACAACCAAAGCAGCCAAAACAATCAAGGACAATATTGCCAAATGAGACTGTAGACATCTAAATTTAATCACTTCCATATGATTAAATTTATTGTCTCTGCGTCTAGCATAGTAATATTAATTTATTAAATTAATATCGCACCCTTTGTCTTATACCGATAAAGTATTTAATTTAATAATTGATACTTTGTCTTTTACCTTATTCCTCTCTAAATTAAATAAATACACTAATTTATTTAATTTAGTCATTCCTTCTCTTTTTGATTTAAAAATCAATTTAAAATTCCTCACTTTCTCTCTCCTTGTCACATCCTCCATAACCTCACCCTAATCTGAATTAATTTAATTAATTCAAGGTTATGATGTGCATCCTCTTAATCAAAGATTAATGTCACATCCTCCTACATTTGCCACTTGCCTCTAATCTTCTGTTAATTAGCCTAATTCAATATTTGCACAACCTTAATCAAAGTCATTAGCTAAATTTAGCACCACTTTTTGGTCAATTCTTCCATTTTTCCTTTTTGATTATTAACACCCTTTCCCATGTGAATTTTTAATTCACATTTATTTGCCCTAGATTCCTCTCCTTTAAATGTGAATTTTTAATTCACATTCCATTCTTCCAAGGCTTCTAGAACCTTGGACTTGTCACAATCTCCACATGTGACCAAGTCCCACCTTTTTGGAGCCCACCTTTTACCCTCTAGATCATCCTAGGAATGTGAATTTTTAATTCACATTTATCCCCCAACCACCTTTCCTTTTCCCATGTAGATTTTTGAGAAATTCTAAAATTCCTCAAAAGTCCCTTTCACTCCCACTTGGGGACAAGAAATCCCTTTTTGTGGAAATCCTCTCATCCCCCAAGGTGCATGTCCTTTTCCACCTCATGTACTTTCTTGACACCTCATCTCCATCTCATCCCCCTTTGGCCACTTCACCCTCCACATGTCAAGATGTGAGGGCTTGTGGGTTCTCAACCCACCATGGCCTTTCATCTTGATCTTGTTGGATCAATCTTGGCCCTTGAATTCTCTAGAGAATTCAAGTTGCTCTATAAATACCCCCTCTCTATGAGCATTTCTAACACTTAGTCAATTTGCAACTACATGCTGCCACTTTGTGCACTCAACCTATTTGCAATATCATCCATTTGCATTTTACATCCAAGCACATAATAGTGATCTTCAATAGAGCCATCAAGGAGCACACAACCAATCCAAGCAAGGGCCAATCAAAGGAGTATAGCAACAAGGGGAAGGTAAACTATTTGTCTTACATTATCTACTCTTCTCATTGTTTTATCACTCTCTTTTGGCTAATCTTGAGGTGTTCTTGATATTTTGTTTTTCATAGTTTTTAGTTGTTTTGCTCATTTAGAATAGCATAATATCAGGGTATACATTTCTGGCACGCCCGGTGGGACCCACAAACGGGCTCCCATATTTTACGTTTTCTGTTGTTTAAGTTTTTGCAGGAACGCGTCGCAGAGGGGCGGCTACGCCCCACTTTTTCCGCAGAGGGGCGGCTACGCCCCATTTTTCCGCAGAGGGGCGGCCACGCCCCATTTTTCACAAAAGGGCGGCCACGCCCCATTTTTCACAAAAGGGCGGTCACGCCCCATTTTTCACAAAAGGGCGGTCATGCCCCATTTTTCACAAAAGGGCGGCCACGCCCCATTTTCCACAGAAGGGCGGCCACGCCCCATTTTTGCTACAGAAGGGCGGCTACGCCCCTGTTTTGCTACAGAAAGGCGACTGCGCCCCCCTGGAAGGTAAAATTGGTGTTTTGATTTCAGATTCAGTTACTGTTTTTCTTATTAACATTGTTCTTGCAAGGATACATGTGTTTTGTGCTAACCTTTTGCAGCATATTCTTGTGAAGTTGATGGAGAAAGCGGGATAAAATATCTAATATTTGCTTGCAGGGCTATCCGTTTGCTCAATCTTCTTTAAAATTATCCTTGCTGTTTTCTAAGAACATAGCTTAATTAGGAGGAGTAAATATTTGTTGCTTGCTGTTTTGTCTCTTTGTGTTACCCTAAGGGAGTAGTAGCTTGTTTCCGCTTTCCCCTTGCACTTCGTGTGAGCCTGGGGAGTAGTTGGAAGCGGTTATTGCTTTCTTCATAGTGGGACCTGCTTGGGGATTTCATCACCCCAAGGGACGATTCCAACCACGCGTACCGGCGGGGTATACAAAGGGGGGAGAGCGAAAGTCTGTACCCCAATCCAGTCACGTCGTAATTGGCGGAGCGTCGAAGCTAGGGTGATACCTAGATAGACGTGAAGAGTTGGTCCGAGCCCTTCAGTATCTCGCTGGGGTTCCCGACTCACGCTTGTGACGGGCTGGTGTTCACGGTTGTGCCTCACGTACCGAGAGTATATCGAGGACTCCCTAGATACCTTGTGCATCCTAGATTAAGACCACTTTGGCCATACCCTTAACACTAATTATAGGGTTGTATTTGTTTGAGAGTGTTTTCTTGTGAAAAAACTAGTGAATTCCTAACAATTTGGCCTTATCATTATCATTTTAAAGTCCTTGCCATAGCCATTTGCATCAAACCAAGCCTCTGGTCCACCGTAGAAGTGCAATTACGCCCCTATTTTTGCTGCAGAAGTGCAATTACGCCCCTATTTTTGCTGCAGAAGTGCAATTACGCCCCTGTTTTTGCTGCAGAAGTGCAATTACGCCCCTATTTTTGCCATAGAAGTGCAATTACGCCCCTGTTTTTGCTGCAGAAGTGCAATTACGCCCCTGTTTTTGCTGCAGAAGTGCAATTACACCCCTGTTTTTGCGCAGAAGTGCAATTACGCCCCTATTTTTGCTGCAGAAGTGCAATTACGCCCCTATTTTTGCTGCAGAAGTGCAATTACGCCCCTATTTTTGCTGCAGAAGTGCAATTACTCCCCTGTTTTTGCTGCAGAAGTGCAATTACGCCCCTGTTTTTGCTGCAGAAGTGCAATTACACCCCTATTTTTGCTGCAGAAGTGCAATTACGCCCTCCTGAACACTCGAAATTCCCTCCATTTGGATTCACTTGGCCTTTAAACCTTCATTTCACCATTCCCAACCATTACCTCACCATCCCAAACATTCGTTTTGTCACTTTAAACCTTCACAAATCTCCATTTATCCCTTTTAAACCTCCATCTCATTATTCCAAACTTTCGTTCAACCATTCTAAATCCCCATACATTCTCCACGATTATCCTTAACTCCCTATTCATTCTAATTTCTTCCTAATCCACCAATCATTTCTTACCATTTGCCTCTCCAAGCACCACCCATAGCCAAACCGTCCTAACCTTGTATTACTAAGTGGTTACCTAAATTGACCATAGCGCTTGAACTTGATTATTAGTCTTTAACTTCAAACCCAATCAATGCGCCTCCATCTTGAGGCGAATTCAGTGTTGCAAGTTATCATCCTTGGCCCAATCAATCCATTCCTAGCTTAAGGTGGATTCGGTGCCGTAATCATCCTATTAATCAAACAAAGCTCTAAGGTCACTAAAGGTAATCTCATGTGATCAAGTTTGAGGTCTCTCTCTCACGCCTTCCAATCCAATCCAATCTAATCCAATCTAATCCAATCAAGTCCAATCCAAATCAAATCCAATCCAATCCAATCCAAATCAAGTCCAATCCAAATCAAATCCAATCTAATCCAATCTAATCCAATCAAGTCCAATCCAATCCAATCCAATCCAAATCAAATCCAATCCAATCTAATCCAAATCAAATCCAATCCAATCCAATCCAATCCAATCTAATCTAATCCAATCCAAATCAAATCCAATCCAATCCAATCCAATCCAAATCAAATCCAATCCAATCCAATCAAAACCAATCAAATCCAATCCAATTGATCGAAGTCCAATTAGATCCAATCCACACTCCATCACAATCAAATCATTTGACAAAGGCATTAACCTACTCATCTAGCATTTGCATGCCCGTTCAGACCCGTTCACAAGCAAAGAAGATGGCCGACCTTCAAGCTCAAAATTCCCAATCCAACAATCCTCAAGATCTCAACAACACCTCATCAGATCCCAACAAGGGTACCAACATCTTACATGACCCTCACAATGGTACTTCATCACACTCCAACACTGAGAATCAGAATAACTCGCCACATGGAGAAGAGAGCATGGTTCATCAACCTGAACTCACACTTGAGGAACATTTTAGCAATCCTACCAATGTGCAAATGACCGACCGTTTACTTGCAAAGCATGGGGAAGAAATCTTGGCCCACTTGATTGAGAAGGGTGTTAAACCCCCCTCCAATGTCGACTTGCCCAAATATAAGGGTGCCCCATCTCACGTACTCCAAGGGTCCCAAAATGCACCCGAAGGTTCATACTTTTCTAATGTTCCTCCAATTGAGGGTTGGCATCAACCTGAATTTGGCAATGCCGTCCTTTATCAGGTTAATTATCCCCCACATGCTTCGACCTTAGCTATAGGTGGATCCCAGGTGCCCGATCCCAATAATCCTTTCATTTATGGCATGCCACAAAACATTCTGCAACCTCCGCCATTAGCATTAACCGCACCCCCTCCTTTGAACCCACCTACAGTCAATATTGGGGGTACTTCCTTTGCTACATCGCTTCCCCCTCTCGGGACCACCAACACACCACCTCAACAGGTTCCCCAATCTACTATCCCGCCTCCAATACCACCACAAGGCGCACCCCAGCTGAACATTCCGAGCGGAACCCAACAACCTCCTTTACAAAGTGTGCCCACACAACCCCCGCTGTCTCATCTGCAACAGCCTATACCCAATACTTTGACCTCTTCACAACAACCATCATACCAACCACAAGGCAATCCATCTCAACCACCTACCCAAACCATATCTCCCTTTCTTGCATCCCTTTTGCGTCCGAAGGTCTAACCACAACATAATATCCCACCTCAGTCCATGCAACACTTGATGCCACAACAGCAACCTCCACAACACTACTACCACCATAACCAACAACAATTTCCCCAAAAACCGCTTTACACGACCTCCCAACCATCACAACAATACCCTCAATACCAACAAACTAACACGCAACGTCCCATCCAAGTCCCTCAGCAACCTACCCCACACCTTCACCAAACAAATTCATATTATGTCCCACAACAACAACCCCCATATCAACAAAACCCCCTACTTTACCATCAAGTCATGTCATCATCCAATCATCCAAACCCACATTTTAACAACCCAACACCCTTTCAACAAGATCCCTCATCTTTCTATCATCCATATCCCCCCAACCCACCCCCAGCTAGTTCGGACTTGTTGGAAATCAAAGCTGCCCTTAAGGATCTTCAAGTAGGGGGCACAAAACAATCATTTAAATTTGAAGATATATGCCCATATCCGTTCGATCCATCCATCTCATTGATCCCATTCCCTAAACACTTCGAGATTCCAAAATTTGACAAGTACAAGGGAGACAAAGACCCTAAGGCCCACTTGCAAGAGTTTTATGCACAATGTCAAGAAGTCATGTATAATGATAACTATCTCTTACGTCTGTTCCCAAGAAGTCTAGCGAGCCACGCTCTAGATTGGTTTATGACTCTTGAAAAGGGGTCTATAAAAACTTTTGCAGAGTTATCAGAACAATTTGTCTCCTACTTCTCCTTCAATTTGCGGAAGGATACTGACACCTTAGATCTCTTGAAAGAGAAGCAATGGGATGGAGAAACCTTTACCAGCTACCTCCAACGGTGGCGTGCATTAGCCAGTCGAATGAAAAATCCTTTGAAAGAAAAAGACATGGTCACTCTTTTTGTGGAAAATTCACATCCCGACATGGCCCACAATTTTAGACTACACTGTGTCACCACTTTCGCTGAGATAGTGGAAAAGGGACCTATCCTTGAACGTGCCCTTATCGCCAAAGGACACATTAAAATACACAGTCATGACAAAGAACGGTCATTCGGAGATAAATCACGATTTTGGAACAAAAACAAAAATGCAGTGAATGATGGAGTGACAGACACCAAACATGTCCAAGTGGCTAATGCATCCCAAGGGCAACAACAGTCTGTACCCAACACCATATCAGTACCGCAGGGGGCACCTCGTCCCCCTCAACAGTCAAACCAAAGAAATCAGGGGAACACCAAACGTCAATACACCCAATTGGGTGAACCCTTGAGTGTTGTTTTCAATAAATTGTTACAAATCAATTATCCCATCACATATCCTGTCACCAAACCATTCGATGAGTCCAAACCCAAGCCGGCATGGTTTAAAGACAATGAGTATTGTGACTTTCATAAAATCAAGGGACACTCCTTGAATAAGTGTCAGGGTTTAAAAAATTATGTCCAAGATCTCATTAATCGAGGAGATATCAAGGTTGACCCCAGTCAGCCTTCGTCATCCAATGCTCAACTGCAAATCTATCAAAACGCCTTCCCCAACCATAGTCAAGGTCCTACCACCTCCACTAGTCATCCCCAAAATAACAGCACCAATAATGTGACTTACAAGAATGTGCCCTTCAATTATGAAGGCGTTATTCATTACATCGAGCAGGTAGAACCCCGAGTATCCATGATCCACGTTAAAGCCAAAGACCCACAATGTGCTGTGACTACGAGACGAGCCCGCATCACCATCCCTGCAGCCTCCACACCCATCCTACCCGCTCCTGTAACCTCTCAATATAACATCCTTGATCACCTAAGGAAGACTCCCGCTCATATATCTATTCTGGATTTGCTTAAGTCTTCCCCGGTACATCAAGAGATCCTCAACAAAGCATTGCAAGAAACCCATGTCCCAAATGACATCGACCCCACACAATTCCAAGCTTTGGTGGGACACTTGGCTTTGTCTCACCACCTCCATTTCAGCCAAAAAGATATGCCCAACATTGGCATCAATCACAACCGCCCCCTACATATCGAAGTCATAATTGCTCGTCATAAAATAAAAAGATTCTTGGTAGATAATGGCTCTGCCCTTAATCTATGTACTTTGAAATTCATAAAACAGATAGGGTATTCTCAAGCGGACCTAAGCAACCAGATAATTACAATCAAGGCTTATGACAATGCAAAAAAAAATTCAGAAGGCATCATCAGTTTTCCTATACAAGTGGGACCTGTGCTCCAATATACTACCTGCCATGTCCTTGATCTGGACTTACCATATAATCTCCTCCTTGGCCGCCCATGGCTCCATGCTATGCAGGCTGTTCCATCCACATACCACCAATGCCTCAAATTCCCAGTTAATGAACAGGAGGTCACCATTTATGCCGACCCCCAACCATTTGAGTATTGTCAAGCTTTAGAAGCATCTTTCCCCCACTTACATTATTGTCCTGGGGTCGAGATGGGGGCCTCCCATCCATCATCCTCTAATCCATCATCCTCCAATCCATCATCCACTATAACCACCAATCCATCATCCACTATAGCCACCGCTCCATCTTCCACTGATCCTACAGTCACAAAAGTTCAGATCATTGACAAAGGGTGCGGTGAGTATGAGATGCATACGGCTCTTAATGTAGCCACCATGCCACCATCGCCACATGAGTATGGTCAACCTCCCCATGCTACCCCAAAGGAGGACAAGACTGTCACCTTTCGTGGCAAAAATATTCCTACCACCACCTTTGTATCTCCAAGTATCAAAACAGATGCGCCAGAAGAAGACATAAGTCAGTGGGTCTACCACAAAGAGCCCGAACCAGAGACTCCTCTAAAGAAATATTTTCAGGAAAAATATCCTTGGCCAACAAAGTTTGTGGAAAAGCATAACTACCAAGGTAGAGGCCTAGGCAAAGAGGAACAAGGGCGATTGCAACCCATTGATATGTCTCTGCTACCAAAAAATTTGGGCATTGGGTATGACAGAAAGCAAAAGAGTCCCGGAACATCATCTAATACTTCCAATAGTATCACCGTGGACGATGGCTCATTGGAAGACATACCCGAGGAGGAATCCATCATACATGCATACGATGATGTCGATCACACTGATTTATCCTCCATGTTCGAATGCCTATCTATTTGCACCATCAGCCTATCCCTTCGTCACCCTAAACTCATTGATTGGGACCTACACAACACCACACCTGTCAGTATGACTACGGACACCTACGTCAACCTTATGGGATTGGGGGAGGATAAACACTCCAGTCGCAAAAATAAAAATTAGAAAAATAAAAAGAGGTCATCTAGTGAAAACCTCCCTGAGGCACTTCCTGACCTAGAAAAAGTAAAAATAAAGGACGCATCTGAAGGCGAAAACCTCGAAGAGGCACTGGAAGATGGAGATGTTCATCTTCCCCTTATGGGAACACAGCTATCTGCTAGATCATCTATCCTGATTGAAGAGACGCAAGAAGTTAATTTGGGAACTGCTGAAAATCCGAAGATCACCTATGTAGCCAAGTCACTCTCCGAACAAGAATATCCGATCTTTGCGCAGCTACTCCAAGAAGGCATCATCAATTTTGCCTGGTCATATTCAGACATGCCAGGTTTAGACCCTGCTTTAGTGGTTCACCACTTAGATATTCGTCCAGACGCCAAACCCGTCAAGCAAAAACTTCGTAAGATGCATCCGCAAGTTGCATTGTTAGTAAAGAAAGAATTGGAGAAATTACTGGACGCGGGGTTTATCAGACCTATTGACTACTCCGAATGGATCTCTAACATAGTGCTGGTTGCTAAACCAAATGGTGACATTCGGGTCTGCACAGATTTTAGGGATCTCAACAAAGCCTGCCCAAAAGATGATTTCCCTCTTCCTAATATTGACATGTTGGTTGATTTAACGGCAGGACATGAGATGTCCCTCATGGATGGCTTCTCCGGTTATAACCAGATCCGAATTGCACCAGAAGACCAGCACAAAACTGCCTTCACAACTCCTTGGGGCACCTTCTGCTACAACGTTATGCCCTTCGGTCTCAAAAACGCAGGGGCAACATATCAGAGAGCCATGACGGTTATCTTCCATGATCTTATTCATATCATCATGGAGGACTATGTTGATGACCTATTAGGGAAGTCCAGGACACGAGCAGAACATCCGGCCATTCTGAAGAAGATATTTGAGCGACTAGAGCACTATAAGTTGCGGTTGAATCCAAAAAAGTGTGTCTTTGGTGTCACATCAGGGAAATTGTTGGGTTTCATAGTCTCCCGCAGAGGTATTGAAGTTGATCCCGCCAAAGTAAAGGCTATTCTAGACATGCCGCCTCCACGCAATCTAAAGCAGTTAAGGAGCCTCCAGGGAAAGATGCAGTCTATCTGACGGTTCATAGCCCAACTTGCAGATAAATGTCAACCTTTTACTCATCTTTTGAAGAAAGATTCCACATTCCGATGGACAGCACAGTGTCAAATGGGTTTTGATAAAATCAAAGAATATTTAGCTCATCCCCCAATTTTGATGCCGCCTATCCCAGGAAAACCCCTCCTGCTTTATATCTCTGCTACCTCGGTCGCACTGGGGGCATTATTGGCGCAGCATGATGAGTCACTCAAAGAAAGAGCAGTCTACTACATCAGCAGAACACTAGTCGGCTATGAATTAAATTACTCTCCTATGGAAAAAGCATGCCTTGCGCTAGTCTTCAGTACACAGAAACTCTGCCATTACATGCTCAGTCACCCAGTCAAATTAATTGCTAAAATTGATCCTTTGAAATATCTGTTGTCTAGAACCACCTTGACTGGCCGCATGGCCAAATGGGTCATGTTGCTAAGTGAATTTGACATCGAGTATGTAGAGCGCAAAGCTATTAAAGGATAGGTTATTGCTAATCAATTGGCTGAAGCACCACTAGTAGACGCCTACCCAATAGACACTGAATTCCCAGATGAAGGAATCTACACAGTAACAAAAGCACCAACTTGGACGTTATACTTTGATGGCTCATACACTCATAATGGATCTGGGGTAGGAATTCTATTAGTCACCCCTCAAGGTGACTACATCCCAAAATCCTTCAGAATAGCATTTCCCTGCACCAACACTATGGCGGAATATGAAGCCCTCCTCACCGGCCTTAGAATTGCAAAACAGTGGCACATTACACATTTGAAAGTCTTTGGGGATTCCTTGTTGGTTATCAGACAAGTTAATGATGAATTCCTCACAAAGGATGACAAACTGCTACCCTATAAACGCATGGTGGATGACTTCAAGAAGTATTTCGCCTCCATACAGTTTGACCAAATCCCTCGTGTGTAGAATAAAGCCGCAGACGCCATGGCCACTATTGGTTCTTTGATTGACATGCCCAAAGATCGGACAGAGTGTGAGTTTCTGGTCGAACAACTGTTAATCCCTGCGTATGATGTCCCTGACACTGACATGGTGTGCGATATCCTAGGTCCCGCCTCCCCGTGGTACCAAGACATATATACTTACCTCCGTGACAACACCATACCCCCGGAACTTACACATAACCAACGTAAATCCTTTATCTATCGTTCATCCCGATACATCCTCGTTGGTGATACGCTTTATCGTCGCGGGTATGATGGAATCCTCCTGAGATGTCTGAATGAGATTGAAGCCCAAATGGTACTAACAGAAGTACATGGTGGTATTTGTGGGGCTCACTCAAATGGCATGGCTCTAGCCAAAAGAATCTTGCGGGCTGGATACTACTGGTCTACAATGGAACGTGATGCTTGCGAATTTGTAAAGAAATGCCTCCCTTGTCAACAGCATGCGGATTTGGTCCACGCTCCAGCACAAGATCTTCAGCCTCTCTTAGCACCATGGTCGTTCTCTCAATGGGGTTTTGACTTGATTGGCAAGATTCACCCACCATCATCTGACGGCCATACATTCATCATCACTGCAACTGAGTACTTCACCAAATGGGTGGAAGCAATGCCACTCTCCCAAATCACTGGTACTCAGATTTCTAAATTCATCCTCTACCATATTCTCTGCAGATATGGTATCCCCTCCACCATCATTTTTGATAACGGAAAGCCATTTAAAAATCAAGCCATGAAGCACCTATGCGATACTTTCCAGATCCAACATCGTTGGTCAACGCCTTACTATCCTCAGGGTAACGGTCAGGCGGAAGCGACCAACAAAACTCTCATTCGCATCCTCAAAAAGGTGGTCAATAGCACTGGACGAGATTGGCACCTTCACATTCATCCCGCCCTTTGGGCATACCGCACATCCATCTGCACCCCTACAGGCGCCACCCCATACTCGTTAGTATATGGAGCCGAAGCCATCTTGCCAATCGAAGTCGAGCTCCCCTCATTGAGAATTTCTTTGAAGAACCTCATCAGCGAAGAAGATGCTCGTGTCGCTTGGCTTGCACAACTGGATTTACTGGATGAACGTAGAATACAGGCCTATGATCATCTACAAGTATACCAGAATCGTCTCAAACGTCATTATAGTAAAAAGGTCCGCCCCAGGCAATTCCAGGTTGGTGAACTTGTGCTCAAGGAAAATCACCACACTCAGCAAGATCGTGACAAGAAAGACAAATTTGAGGCCAACTGGTTAGGGCCATATATCATCACTGCCAAATATGGATCTGGAGCTTACAGATTGACTACTCTGGAAGGGGATCCCCTCGACGAACCTGTCAATATCCTCCATCTAAAAAGGTTCTACGCTTAAAGTCCGCTTGGTCTACCCTATCAAAAAATCAAAAAAATCAAAAAATCAAAAAATCAAAAAAATCAAAAAATCAAAAAAAAATCAAAAAAAGTGGCCAAAAAAAAATAAAAAATCAAAAATAAAAAATAAAAAATCAAAAATCAAAAAATCAAAAATCAAAAACCAAAATCAAAATCAAAAAGTGGCAAAAAATAAAAAAATAAAAAAAAAAATTATATATATATAGTAAAGAGAAATAAATTCATCCTATGGTGAAAACCACCTCTTGGTGGCGCCTTGGATAAGTATGGATGGTGAAAACCTGGTAACAGGCGTCATCCATAGAGGGCTTAATCATTATCTACCTCGTATCCTAGTTACTTTATGTTGTCATCCACACTTTCATCCCCCCGCATCAACCTAGGCCGCTTGGTACTTGTTGATTGAGCATTGGACGGCTCACCTTACCTATCCCTCATCCTGAGCTTCCTTGTATCCCACTTTGAGCTTATGTCTTTCGTCTGTCGGTCCGTGTCATCATATAGGATCATCCATCGTGTCGGTCTCCATCTAGATCTCATCCTCTTGTCCCACTTCTATCTTTTTATCGAACTACGTTGCCCCTGCGCTTTCATGTAGGCAAGGTTGGTCATTCGATCCTCCCCTGGGGCATTTGTTGGTCACGTCTTGTGTCCATCATCGGTCACCATTGTCCCCTTTCCGCTTTATCCATGGTCATTTTCCGTGAACTACGAGGGCTCTGCGCTTTCACGTAGGCAAGGCTAATCTTTGATCGGCCCCCGAGCCCCTAGGTCTTTAGGTTGTGTCTTGTCTCCCTTGTGTTGTGTCATCAGGCTATGCCCTTATCTTGCTGGTTCTTAACAAACAAGACCCACTCGTACCAACGAATCTAATCAATTCTGAATATCCCTCATCATACCGATCTCCTTGCTTAGCGTCCACCATCATAGGTCTCAACAGGATGCATCCTTCCTAACAGACCTCATCACGCCCATCCATCCCATTGATCCTATGGCAAAGGACATTTGAAATTGATTATGATCTTTTTGATGCTTTTGGTTTTTGTTTATCATTTGAGCTCCCTATTGTCACTAATCAAGGCCGTCATAATCCATCATATTATGGCGTGTTTTGATTAATCCACATAGGGGCATATCTTGATATTTTATTGTGTTTTCTTGGTTGTCCCACATAGTCCCCCCCCGAGATCCCTGAGGTCTCGTGTTGTGTTGGGACATCCTTGTGTGCTTGTGGTTATCTTAATACCGGACCCAAGCAAGGCCTTCGTGACTTTGCGGTATTGAGATAGCCTTCTTGTCTGGCGTGTTTGTCTCATGCATTAGACACTAATGTTACCTTGGTCCTCTGTACCTTGGTGTATCGTGTCCTATGCTATAGCAAAAACCAGTGCTCCAAAGATGGCTAATTGAATTAGGATTGCATTTTTCATAATCACTGCATTAACACTCACCCTATGGTTTTTGGTTGTGCAAATATTCTCCCCCATTTTTTTCCCATTCTTCTCAGGATACTGATACTTTTTGACAGATGCCAAATGACATCCATCTTCACCGTTCCTCCATACCCACCTTTCAT
Organism: Sequoia sempervirens; assembly: GCA_007258455.2. Lineage (NCBI taxonomy): Eukaryota > Viridiplantae > Streptophyta > Pinopsida > Cupressales > Cupressaceae > Sequoia > Sequoia sempervirens. The sequence continues at coordinate 529,953,386 of VDFB02058242.1, forward strand.
TACCATGACAGTTCTTATCGACATTTATAACCGTGTGTTACCTGCATCAAGTGCTAGGACCATATATCCATCGCCACCTGCATCACCATAAGTTAGATCCATACATACATCATCGCCTGCATCACAAAGTGTTAGACGCATAATATATCACATCTTGCATACATACAAAGTTCATATAAAAATCCGTCATACATACATACTAAATAAGTCATAAATATCATAGGTACACATATACATCACCATTCGCATCCACAAAAGTATTCATTACATAAGTACATAATCCCTATCATCCACATAAACATTTCAATAAATCAATGCATAAGCACAAGCGAAATTATCCATTATCCATACATATATACATCTATTCATCCACATGAACATCTCATATCATAGAACATGAATAAACCAACACATGAGAACATCCATCCATATAAACATATAGTACCATATACGCATGCATATAATCATCCATCATAAACAAAAACATACTACATGGTGTCAATAAGAACTGTCTCATATCAAAATACTATAACATCTATCCCATGACCATCATACATACATATATATATCCCTCATATGACAAAGTACAAAATCCAGAGATATCACACATCTCTGATCTCTGTCAATACATCCTACAAAAACCATCCGGCATCTGTCAAAAACTCAATAGCTTGTCACCTCCCAAATGAACTCCCCACGTCTGATCTCTGTGGAGACTCAGGTCCTGCCCCTCTGCCTGGGGAAAAACCTGGTGAATCACTGTAGCCACGGGTCCATGTCCCCAGTGACTGCGATGGCGCTGGCATCTGAGGTGTCTGCCTGGTATAGCGGAATCTCCGCTGTGCTGGATCAGGAACCGCATCATAATACGTTGCCATCCAAAACCCTGCCTCTCTCGTGCTATCCTCCCTCTCTGCAGCCTAGACCCGAGCGGCATTCTGCTCATGTCGGTATCTGTCCCGATCCCTCGTGATCATCCTCCTCTCCTGCTCCCAAGCCTCCTAGGATAAGCGTAACTGTGCCATCTCCGCCTGCATCCGATCCCTCATCTCCTCCGCAGCTACTGCCCTGGCTACTGTGGCATCCCTCTCCCTCTGTAATCCATACATATCTCCCCCTATCACATCACTCTGTAACTCCACCGCTAGCATACTGCCCTCAGCTACTCACGCCCTGCATCCCTCTCCCTCTGTAATCCATACATATCTTCCCCTATCACATCACTGCCCTGCATAGACTGCCACCGTGCTACTGCGGCATCCCGCTCCCCTTGTAGCGTCTGTATCTGTCCCACTGCAACATCGCTCTCTCTCTGTGTGCTCTGGGCCTGAATCACTGCCCCATCCCTCTCCCCCTGCAACCCCTGGACTCTCACCAATGCCGCATCTCTCTCCTCCTGCAACACCTGAACCTGGGCCCGCACTATCTCCCTCTCTACCTCCACGGCCTGTACTCATGCCTGTGCTGCGTCTCTCTCCGCCTGTATAGTCTGAATCTGCTCCCTCATCTGTCTCTCTCTCTCCCGCATTGCCCCCATCTCTCCCACTGTCTACTCTAAGCAAAACACTCTGTCCTGTAACTCATCTCACTCCCACCGAAGATCATCCACCTGCTCCCCACTCCCTGTCGCTACAGTCGTCTCCACTGCTGCCACTCTGACCTGCAATATAACCATCTCTGCCTCTAGTCTGTCCCGATCCCACCTAACTGCGGCTAACTCATCTCGTAGCCCCTGTATATCTGCATGTAGTATCTCCCTCTCTCTCCACATCACCTCCACCATATATCTATCAGTACTCCCACCTGCTACTGGCGCTCTCGATAGCTCAGCCCTAAGTCTAATCATCTCTGCCTCTGCCACCCTCAGCCTCTGATCTATACTCTGACCAATCACAATCCCTGCGGAACTGACTGGAACCACTGCTAACGGCTCGGCATCCAAAATCTCTAGCTCTGGTACCTCGTCATCTATCTCCATGGCATACTCACTCTCCCCAGTCTCCTCCAACTGCTCACCCCCTAAATCCTCCATGGACGGACAGACTCGCAGTCTCCACGACTGCCCATGCCTCCCCACTCTCATCAATCTCTGTGGCTCTCCCATCTCCGACTGCTCCTCCTCCTCACTCTCTCCTATCTCCACCACGGGAGGCTCCTGCCCCCCCTCTGCTGTCTCCCACTACTCACCCTCTCTGGCTGCCTCCTGACCTCAGCACCCTCTCGGGCACCATCATGCTCTGCCACGGTCTGTATCCTCATCAATCGCCTCCGGCCCGCTATCAACTCTGGCTCCCCTATGACCTCCATCCCCTCCTGACCTCCCTCCAGCTGTCTCCCCTCTCCCTGCTCTGCTCGTCCCAAGACTCTCCTCTGCCGTACTCTGCCTCCTATACCAGTCTGCTGATCCCCTCTACCCTCCACTGCGTGTATCATCTCTACCTCTGACCCCTCCTGTCCTCTTGCCTCTGGCTCTGGATCCCCCCTCTCCTCCTATCCTCCAATCTCTGGGTCCGGATCTCTCCTCTCCTGTCGTCTCGCCCCTCTCATCCTCCTCCACTACCCCCTGGCTCCCCTCCTCCTCCTCCTACCTGCCCGACCCACCGGCTCCATCCTCTCCAGCTCGGGATGTCCTCCCTCTCTCACCCCGCGCCGCTCATCCTCTGATCCAAACCTGACCGCTCCTGCAATCGGCACCAAAGGAGTAATCCTATCCCATAGGTGGTTGCGGAACCACCGGTCATATCGGTCTGTCACCCCTGCATCCGCCTCTCCCTCACATCTCCCAGGGTACGCTACCTGCACTGTCGCTGCCCATGCTGCTCTGGCTGACGTAGGGCTAATCGCCCGTCCCCAGGGTCGCTCTCTGGTGAGTCGTCGAAACATCACTGGCGGCCCCGAAATATCCTGTGTCCGCCCAAACTGTCTCCCCACCCTATCCGGCCGGTGCATCTCCACTATCCGTGGCAGCACCCCAATCAGAACACACTGCGCCATGAAATACCCGCTATATCTCGCAGTCTCCTCCCTCCATCCCCTGAAGCGTCGTCGCATATAGGGTCGCCAAACTATGTCTCCCTCCACCAAATCATCTATCCTCCTCCTCCACACCTCCACATCTCCCACACACCTGTGACGAATAATCCAACCCCTCCCCTCTCCATATCTCCATGCCAGCGGCTCTGACTCATCCACATCTCCCTCCCGCACAACAATCGATCTAGTCACCGCAATGTGCTCCCACGCCCACACCTGTAACAGCGTCATGTGTGTCAAGCTCATCGCCTCCCGATAACAAATCATATGCAAATCTCTGTACAAATGGGCTAGTACACACGCACCCCATGCAATCTGTCCCTCTCGCCACTCCACAATATGTCGGATCGGCTCCATAAACCGCAAACTACAAAACTGCCTACTACGATCCGGCAGCAATATCCCACTGATCAAACCCGCTAAAAATAAGGGCAATGCTGGTACTCCAACTGTCAGGCATCCATCTACATCCAACTGCTGACCACGCAACGGTAGGGGGGCGCCCCCAAACAACACCCTCATAGTCTGCCCCAACTCAGCCCCCCTCGACTCCACCTGACTCAACAAAATCCCTGATATTTGCAGCTTTAGGATGCGCCATACATCCTCCAGTGTCACTGTAGCCTCCCCCGTCGGCAGCCAAAATGTCGACGTCTCTGAACTCCATCTCTCCACCAAGGCCGTCAGCATCGCTCGATGAGCCCTCAGCACTGGCACCTCTAGAAAATGCATCAGTCCTGCATGCTCCAAGGCCGCATGCTCCGCACCCGTCATCGCTCCTAACGCGGCCGTCAGTGCCTCCGACCGTCGCTCGTGTGTCCGTATCCGCCTCAAACACTGCATCCAAAAATAACCATTTCATCAATCTATAATTCTCCTAATCTCGACAAGTTTTTCCTTTGTTTCTCCTTTTTGTTTTCTCCCTCCCCTCTCATTCTTTTTTCCCTTCCCCTTTTTTCCCTTCCCCCTTCCCTTTCGCCCCCTCCCCGTTTCCCTCACAGGGCGGTTACGCCCCCTCCAGCGGCTGCGCCCAGTGACTCCGCCACAGGCGGTTTACGCACTCTTTCAGGCTCGCGTCTTTTAGGCTCCGCCCTTTAAGGCTGCTTCGTAGCCGTCACAGGGGCGGCTCAGCCGACCCGAGGCGGCTCAGCCCCAGCGGCCGCGCTTTCGAGGTGGCTTGGCCAGACAATGGCATACAGCGTCTCATACGGGATTATCGGCTCCCCGGTAACGGATCGCTCTGGGTCTTGTTGCCCACCAGGCGGCTCATACTGTTGGGGCGGCCCTCCACTGGCGGTCCATACCGGTAGGTGACTGCTCACTTTGAAGCGATGTCGCCCGGTAGGCGGTGCGCTTAGCCCGGCGGGCAGCTCGGCGGTAGTGAAGTTGCGCCCTACTCTTAGAGGGTGCCACCGCCCCACTGTGGTGGAGCTGTATGCTCGTCCCCCATCTTTTGGCCAATTTTTCTACCTAATTAAAATTATGTCGCCTACCCATTTGTTGTTTTTTCCCACCCCACAAAACCCATATGCCCTTTTTTCGATTACCTTTTCACAAATCATCATTTTTTTCAAAATCATTAGCATGGGTTTCCGTACTCACCTTACGGGGCACCGCCAAGTGAGTCCATCGTTTCCGCACCTCATCCGCTCGGTGCACGATCTCGGTATCGTAATCCTGTGGCATGTTTGCTCCGTCTCCTCTCTCTCTTGCTCCTCTTTTCCTCACTTGTTTGAGTGAAAATGACTCAGGTAAATTTTAAATTACCTTTTAACCCCTTCCTCTCAAAGGTATTTTTTACCACCTATTTAACTTTTCATCCCTCTAATTAATCTTTAACTTCCCGGAGCCACCATTCGCACACCGTGCGTCTGATCCACTCCATTCAAAAGGAAAACTTGCTTAATTTTTCGCCCTCTATCCAATGGTCCCCTCCATTTCCCTCTATCGAGACGTCGTCCGGGGCCCCTTCTTTCTTCCCCAACCGCCCTCTCGAGGGGGCATACCCTACCACTTCCTTCCATCTATTCCAAACCAGGCACTGGGGCATCCTCTTTCTTCTTCATCAAGCCGGGGCATCAATCCTCATTCCTTTCTTCATCCATGAACATTCACTTTTCTTCGAAACATTGTTATTTCAACAATATTTCGAAGAGGGGCAAAATGTAGACGTCTAAATTTAATCACTTCCATATGATTAAATTTATTGTCTCTATCATAGTAATATTAATTTATTAAATTAATATCGCACCCTTTGTCTCATACCGATAAAGTATTTAATTTAATAATTGATACTTTGTCCTTTACCTTATTCCTCTCTAAATTAAATAAATACACTAATTTATTTAATTTAGTCATTCCTTCTCTTTTTGATTTAAAAATCAATTTAAAATTCCTCACTTTCTCTCTCCTTGTCACATCCTCCTACATTTGCCACTTGCCTCTAATCTTCTGTTAATTAGCCTAATCCAATATTTGCACAACCTTAATCAAAGTCATTAGCTAAATTTAGCACCACTTTTTGGTCAATTCTTCCATTTTTCCTTTTTTGATTATTAACACCCTTTCCCATGTGAATTTTTAATTCACATTTATTACCCTAGATTCCTCTCCTTTAAATGTGAATTTTTAATTCACATTCCATTCTTCCAAGGCTTCTAGAACCTTGGACTTGTCTAATCTCCACATGTGACCAAGTCCCACCTTTTGGAGCCCACCTTTTCCTCTAGATCATCCCTATGAATGTGAATTTTTTTAATTCACATTTATATCTAACCACCTTTCCTTTTCCCATGTAGATTTTTGAGGAATTCTAAAATTCCTCAAAAGTCCCTTTCACTCCCACTTGGGGACAAGAAATCCCTTTTTGTGGAAATCCTCTCATCCCCCAAGGTGCATGTCCTTTTCCACCTCATGTACTTTCTTGACACTTCATCTCCATCTCATCCCCCTTTGGCCACTTCACCCTCCACATGTCAAGATGTGAGGGCTTGTGGGTTCTCAACCCACCATGGCCCTTCATCTTGATCTTGTTGGATCAATCTTGGCCCTTGAATTCTCTAGAGAATTCAAGTTGCTCTATAAATACCCCCTCCTCAAGGGCATTTTAAGAGGACTTTTGATTTTGCAACTACATGCTGCCCATTTACTTCCTCCAACACTTAGTCAATTTGCAACTACATGCTGCCACTTTGTGCACTCAACCTATTTGCAATATCATCCATTTGCATTTTACATCCAAGCACATAATAGTGATCTTCAATAGAGCCATCAAGGAGCACACAACCAATCCAAGCAAGGGCCAATCAAAGGAGTATCAGCAACAAAGGGAAGGTAAACTATTGGTCTTACATTATCTACTCTTCTCATTGTTTTATCTCTCTTTTGGCTAATCTTGAGGTGTTCTTGATATTTTGTTTTTCATAGTTTTTAGTTGTTTTGCTCATCTAGAATAGCATAATATCAAGGGTATACAGAAAGAATAGCTCGTATAATCATATAATTTTTGAATTATGGCTCTCTCAACCATTTTTTCCATGTAAAAATGAAAGAATATATATAAATCGACATATATCTTTATAAAAATCCACGACTTTCTTTTCCATTATGCATATGTATTGTATGGGCTCTTTTATTAGCATATGTGTTCATTTCCTTTGTACATGGGTGTATTATTTTTCTGTAAAACAATTTTGCTGCTCTACTCTCTGTAATGACATGTTTCCACCAAAACATGAACTAATTTCAAAAAAGACCGGCCAACACAAAGGGAAAGAAAATAAAAGCATTATTAACATATGTACAAAAATAAAATTTGGCACTTAATGGAACAGCTTAAGATGAATCCCATTGACCGGGATTCCCAAGGGTTCTTGTTCCATATTTTCTAACTTTCAAAAGCATTATGCTCTTTGCACCGTATGATTTTAAAGGGGCCCTCCCATAGGCTATCAAATTTTCCATGCTAACCTGGCTTAAGAAACCTTTTATCATATTTAAGTACTAAGTCTAACACTTTAGGCCTTGGTTAGAAGCCTTCTTATTAAACCATCACTTGACCTTGTTGGTGGTTTGTCATGGCTATTAGGGAATTCTCCCTTTTTTTCTTGTACTTCTAACAGTTCAACAAGTCAAACCTCCATGGTGCCATTTTGTTCTATCTCAAGGGATTTCAACAGTTGAAGCGCTGGAATCCCCATAAATATAGGCAACAGTGTCTCTTTCCCATATACCAACTCATAAGGCGAAGTCTTAAGGACTTGCTTAGGAGGTATGCAGTTTTCCTAAAGCGTCGCTCAGAGGTTTTTATGCCATTCTCTTTGGTGTTTTGAATTAATTCTCTTAAGGAGTCAGACCGGGTTTTTGTTTGTTGACTTTGCTAGGCCATTTCCTTGTAGGTAATAATTTGATGATGTCTTAAGGAATATGCCATTTGTTAATGTAAAGTGACATACCTTTGCACCTAGGAAAGATCTGGCATTATCCAAAATGATAGTCTTTGAAGCACCGAACCTTGTCACCAATTCTTGGAGGAAATCCACTATCTCTGACTCTATTACATTTTTAAGCCAAACGACCTCTGTCCATCTTGTGAAGTAATCTGTGGCAGTCAAAATCCACTTGTGCCTAGCACTGGAAGTGGGATTAATCATCCCGATGAAGTCCAGGCCCCATTGTGCAAACGATTTGTCTGCCACTATAGGTTTGAGAGGCATTACAAATTTTTTCCTTCTGTCTATAAAGAACTGGCATTTTTTGCAAGATTTTACCAAAGAGTGGGAGTCATTGAAAAGTGTGGGCCAATAGTAACATGCACACTTGATTTTGATGGTGGCGATCTTAGCGGAGAAGTGTCTGCCCGGAGTGCTGTTGTGGAACGTGTCAAGGGTTCTCCTTGCCTACTCTATAGTAATGCATCGCAGGAGGAGACCATTGAAATTCCTTTTGAAAATGACCCCTTCTACTAGCACATATCCTCAATTCTGCAACCGATAGTATCTCCTCTTTTTTGAGGGAAGACCTGGTGGATACTTTCCTATTTGCATAAACCTCATTCTATCCGTTAGTTAGCAACCCTCAGATTCTGGCTCATTTATCAGAACAAGCTCCAGTTGCTCTTCTTCGACGGGTATCTCTTTATCTTACACCATGTATTCACATAGTCCTCTTCCTCGGACAGTTTTAGTGGGTTTGACCTCAATGTTATATTGAAAGATCTTGGTGATCCAATTAGCTCTTTTTCCTATGATTTCTCCCTCCATGATATATTTGCGCACACTGGAATGTGCGACATAAACAAACACTTTGTTGTAGGAAATTAGATGGCGAAACTTTTTAAGTCCCTTCACTATTGCAAAGGCTTGTCTTTCGACGAAATTATAATTCGTCTCATATTCCTTCAGGGTCCGGGAGTAGAATGCCACTGGATGTTCTCCTTTTCCTTCATTATCCTTTTGGATTAAGATAGTAGTGATACTGGACTTGCTACTTAATGCACACATTATAAAATCCTTAGATAAATCTAGGTTAACCAGTACCGGAGCCACGAAAATAGCATCCTTGACTTTTTCAAAGGCTTCTCGAGCTTCGATTGTCCACTTGAATGCTTGATCCTTTTTAAGCATCAGGGTGATCGACTTAATTATTCCCGCAAAGTCAGAAATAAACTTACTAACAAAATTTACCTTGCCCGGGAAGGATTGAACACCTCTCTTGTTCACCAAAAGGGGAAGTTCCTTGATAGTTTTCACCCACTCGGGTCGATTGAAACTCCTTTGGATACCACGTTTCCTAATAGCTTTCCTTGTGATACTTCAAATATACAATTTTTTGGATTCAGGGAAACTCCAAACTCCTGACACTTTTGAAAAACTATTTCTAAGTGGTTGAAATGATCATCCTTAGATTTAGAAAACACAGTAAGATCATCTAAATAGATTAGAATAAACTTATTGATTGGCTCACTGAAAGCGATGTCCATCACCCACTGGAATGTTTCCCTTGCATTAGATAGACCAAAAGGAATTTTAGCATATGCAAATGTTCCCCACTTTGTAGTGGACGTAGTCTTGTGCTGATCTTCCTTCTTAACTCAGATCTGATTGTAACCAGAGAAGCCGTCCAACAGAGAAAACATTTATGATCCTGCTACCATTTGTAGGATTGAATCCATAGAAGGCAACGTATAATGATCCTTCAGGGATGCACTGTTTAGGTCTCAGAAGTCCACACACAAGCAAATATCTCCATTCTTCTTTCGAATCGAGACTAGATTGGATACCCAAGTACTAAGCTTGATTGAGAAGACAATCTGCGACTCAATTATCTTGGTTAACTCTTGCGCCATTAGCACTTCAATTTTGGGGTTTACTGGCCTTTGCTTTTGTTGGACAGATTTTGCACCTTCTGTTAGCTCGATCGTGTGCTAGATGATGTCAAGATTGTATCCCTTCAGATCATCATAGGACCAGGCCACTACTCCATATTTTTCACAAAAATTGATGAGCCTTTCTTTATCATGGTGTGGGACATCTTTTCCAACTCGAAGGTTTCTTCCATCTGAGACCGAAAGGTCTATGTAATCACTTTTGTCTGCCATGAACTTATGTCTATCATTTCTTGCATCATCACAATAATTTTTTTTTAGAGTAACCAATCCTTTCAGAAACTTGTTGGATTTGAGCTACATGATTTGTCCTTCATAAGCCTTAGCGATCTTTGGTTGAAGTTGATCGACGAGTTCCCCTAACTATTGGATGAACGAGGTGATGTGTTCATCACTTTCAAAAACCTGCCAACTTTGATCATTGTCAGGAATCGCCAGTCGAACTACTACTTGTATAGAGTTTTCATTATGTATAAGGTTAGAGGTAGGATCAAATTGAGCACCAATCATGGCCATGCGGTTTGCGTCATCATTTTATCCTCAGGGAACAGTCTAGATGTTGAAGGCTTCAAAACTCTCAACCAGGTCCCATACTCGATGCCGATAGGATCTCATGCGGACATTCCTTGCCGCAGAAATCCCCTAGACTTGGTTGACTATTAGTTCAGAATCTTTGAACACCATTAATTACTTAATGCCCATTCGCTCTACAAGGCTTAATCCTTGAACTAATCCTTCATATTCGGCTTCATTGTTCAAACAAGTGAACTGGAAGCGGAAATACCTTAATATTTTTTCATTTTGTGGGGATATCAAACATATACCTACTCTGATGCCTACTTTACATCTTGCTCCATCAAAGTACAACTCCCATAGCTCAGGTGATTGGCCACCTTCAAACTCTTTGGCAACCTTCAAGAGCACTTGGTCTTCATCATAAATTACATAGGTGCCCAATCCTGTAGCATGATAATTGCCGAAAGGGTCACCGTCCATGTGTTCACTCAACAGAGCATCTTCTTGATCATCCTGGTCTCCGACCACCATATCCTCCTCTAGTAATTCAACGCAATACATTTCTTGCTTGGTGATAGAGGTATGCACAACCTCAAAATTGATCAGGGCTTCATCTGCTACATGTTCAAAATGTAAAGCCTCTGATTCTATCTTCATTTTAGCATCATGCTCGGTCCTAAGAATCAAATGTGACCAATCCAGGGATAGGTATCTGCTCACCTTTGAAGTAAATTCTTGGGATAGACAGAGGTCGAACATGGGAGGAACATCTATGATCACAGTGTTTTGTGGCACTGTGATACTAGGGAAAGCAAATAGAGTTAAAGGAAATGCCTTGATGACACCTATAGTTTCAACTTTATTGCCATCAAGCTGCATTACTCCCCTTTTCATAGGTTCGTAGCCGATTCCTAAAGATTCAACTGTTTGTTTAGGCATAACTGTGGTGCTAGCGCCAGAATCAATCATAACATTGTGCAATAACTTCTTCCCTATAATGAGATTTAGAAGAAGGGTTGGGGCTTCAACTTATCTCTAACTTTGACATGGGATTCTTTTGTGTTGTTCGTAAGGACTTTAGCTAGAGATAGTTGATTAACAACCTCTGCATTGGCTAACTGCTCTGTTGGCACTGCGCTGAGCTCTACTTGAAGCGCCTTCTGTAATAGCATTTTTTTCTCTGGGATAGCTAGAATGTCCCATAGAAACACATTAGCATATGATTTCTTCAATTGTTCTACTACATTAAAAGGTGGCAAACTTGGAGGTTTTTGCTCCTTGGCTCTTGTTATGATAATTTCCTTCTACGGTTGAAATTGTAGCGGCGTAGTGGAAGTGCCAGGTGTCTGATCGAAAGCACCTTTAAGTTGTAGGTTGGGTAGATGCAGAACAATTGGCTCGCCTATAAATCTCCTCTTTGAGTGAGTGTTATAGTTAGATTGCACTTGCAGTGTTTTGGATATAGACATATCATTAGCAAACACCGTTTCTTCTTCCTCCATCCATGAGAAGAGTGTGTGATCAAGAGCGATGTCAGATTCTTGTTCTAGAGACATCCCTTACATTTGTACGGAAAGAACCATGCTCTCCATTTGTTGTGAGGCATATACATAACCTCTATGGTATGTCATCGCGCCTTGGCTATGTTGCTCTACCACATTTTGTTGTAAGTTTCCACACGGATAGTTTCGGGGCATATGTGCATCGTTGCAAGGGAAGCACCATAAATTGATGTCATCAATGAGGTTATTCTGCCCCATGGTTAATTCCCTACCTAAGCTTGGTGAAGCGCTCATCAGCGGAGTAGGCACCGACACCATTTGGTTGACCATCGGAGAAGGTGAATTAGTGCGAGAATCGCTTGGTATTGGTTCTGCTGATATGAGGGTCATCTGCCTTGATAGTTTTGATAGGCAGGCTTTGGAGGCATTGATTGGTTCCACTTGAGGGTGGTTATGTCATTTTCCATAGTTCGCAACATTTCCTTAAGATCGCTCATTTCATGTTTGGAAGAACTAGATGTAGAGGCGACATTTTGTGGCATTGCCACATATGTGTACATTGACTAGGGGTTTGCAGGCATGCTAGTTGACGCAACCTCTTGTGCAGGTATCAATATTTTAGGAAATATCGACATGATAGTTTGAGAAGGCAACTATCCACAATCTATTAAATGATTCTTGGCTTTGACGACACCATAAGCATCTGGTAGAGAAGCTCCTCCCAAAAACTTGATCATCATAGAAATGTCAAGATTGATAGACTTCAGATAAAATATGAACGCCAACTCAGGAGTCAGGCATATAGTAAGAGGGATCCTCTGCCAATTCATGTGGAATCGGGCATTGAAGTCCGTTAGATCTTCTTGGGGAGCTCATTTTATGATAGATAGTTGATAATACAACAAAGAGTGATCTCCGTCATTTGAGAATCTCTCATAGAACGGATCTTCGAGCTCGTCCCAGGTGTGAATAGTGCTAGGTGATAGTGTTTGGTACCAATCCAACGCCTTGCCTTTAAAAGACGCGGTGAGAATCCTTAGAGCTACATTCTGCGTTGTGATCCCATGCACTAGACACGTCCACCACATCTTGTAGATGTTCTACGGGTGTTCTTGAGCCATCTATGGTAAGCTTGGGTATAGCTTTCATAGCTAAAACTGGGATAGCACCCTAGACATCGGGTGCTACTGGGACTGCTAGTGGACTTCTGACGTCCCATGCCATGTAATTTCTATTGGTAGCTGGCAACATGGTTAGAGGAACAGGTGGCGGGAGTGGAACAGTTACCAACGGATTTGCGGCCTACACTGTTCCTAGTGGAAGTACTAATAAACTGGGGTTGCTTGCGGTTTGGGATCTACTTATAGGCCGATGGCTCATGCACCCTCCTAAAGCGCAAATTCATTTAAGCTCAGTCCCACTGGGCGTGCTAGAAAAATAACAAATTGTTGACGCAAAAATTTGACAAGGTAACAATGTCTTATGAGAAACTTAGTCTACGGGGAACCTTTTGCACTAAACTAAGTGACCTCCAGGTTTTTAGAGAAGCTGACTTCTTCTATAATGGGGGTTTGGAAAGGGAAAAGGAAACAAATATAATAAAATAAAGTCTAACCTAAGGTGATGCACCAAGAATTAATGATAGGCACGATAAATCATAGATCTAAGGGCTTGGTGGGCATTTGTAGTGTTCCAAAAAAGCATAAACTAAAGATTAAAGCACATACAATCCATTCATTGACATAAAATAATATTTCATACATTCCTACTGCCAAGAAGAGTAATTAGACAAGATCTAGATCAACAAACTTGCATTCAATATATATAGAAGTACTTAAATGAAATGTCTAGACAATAGTAGCACAATTTACAGTTTAATCAAATAACATGAAAGAATAGAAAGGCCGAACAATTGGCACAGTCTGAAAGTATTTTGCAATAAAATAAAACAGTAATAAAGGTTTGGTGTCTTTCTTTAAAACCATTGTTCCTTCAAAAATTTTGGACCCTTTTCTCCCAACAGAGAAAAGTATATATAGCAGAAAACTCCCACTGCTTCGGAGAACAACAACAGAAAAGATTTTGCGATCCCTAGCAATGATGCATAAATAAGAATATTCCCCAAGCCATTGCAATAGAAAAGATTCAAAATCAGGCATCTAGTCATTCCAAGCATAGGTGCATTTCCTGCAAATGATGGCAGGGTCCTGACAAGGTTAAAATAGACAAGTGTCACCATCTCGTGCAAATGACTATGACATGTGATGGCCAATCACAACATTTGGTTTGTCTGATTCATCGCCCGAATACAAGATCCGCCGAATAGGCACGTGGCAACATTTCACTACCCATGTGAACCTTTATCCCTCGCTGCTAAAGACTTGCGCCAAGGCTACACATGTTGAGTGGGCAGAGCTCTATTCAAAAGTGGAGGAAATGATCATCGATTGGGCACAAAAGAGATGCGTGGCAACATTTCGCCTCCCGTGGTCGTTATTTCATCCTCCCATTGAAAGATTTGCGAAGAGTAGACACATAGCAAGAGTGTATCGCAGACAAAAACTGCGGGGCCCACCAAATTTCTTTGGGAATGAAAGCTTCATGGCACTCGAGCGAAGCCCGATGAGAAAGCAAAAAGGAATGATAAAAAATGGCCCATAGCTACGATACGTGGAGGTATAGCGGGGATTCCCGAGATGCAAAAGAAAGGGAAATCCTCAGGGTGCACAGAGCAAACATGTGTAGGGGGAAGCATACCTTGATAAAAGGTCAAGTAGATTTCCTGCAATGCGTGGGCCAATACTTAGAGTAAAATACACCTGAAGGGAGCGCGTTGGATATTTATTCACAAATATCAATCTTTCTCCCTGCGAATTCATAAACACATTGTACCCTACACTTGTTGAATCCTGAACTAAATCATTATCTTTCATTTCAATCATCCAATTAGCTAATCAATCTGCCAACAGGTTGCCCTCCCTATAAATATGTGTAATTCTAAAGTCTTCAAATTGCAATAGGAGCTCCCAAATTGGGGGAAAAAAATTGTTTAACTTCAAATTAGCAATTCCCTTACCTGGAATAACACTATGTGTTGTAAGAGAGTCCCCTTCAAGATGAATCTTTTGAAAATTAAGTTTTCTACAAAGTTTAAGACCGAGAAAAGTTGTCTAAAATTTAGCTTCATTGTTATTTTCGTTTGATAGCTTTGTAGTAGCCACTTCCCTGATCTCTCCATTGAGATTTATTACATCGAGTCTCTATATTTATGTTAAAATTTATGTATTTAAAAAAGGCGGTGAACTTTTAAGCATTGTTGGAACATATTATTTCTATATTGTGCCCTAATCAAGCCATTTAATTGATTTACCAGTTTTTAACGAGTTTGTAGACATGTCAAACAAAATGTAAATAAGCTAAAAATTATTATGAATGCAGTTTTCCTTCGATACTAATATTAGCCTTAAATTTAAAGCCAATTAGGAAGGGTTCTCATGGAGACACTGCAAGAACTGTTTTTGTAGAGGGTTCCATGAAAAAGAAACAAATTATGTTGCCACATAAAATAGAATCTTGAGAAAAAATTGGAGCCCCTACTTTTTATATTATAGATTTGAACAATTGTCCTTTAAGGGGGGTTGAAAGTTTCACTTACCCACTTCCTAAATTTTTGTTGTCACATGTCATTCATCTATAATCTTTTAAATTCTTTTCATTTTTATTTTTATTATTTTAAATTGAGTTATATAATTGTAGATTTAGCATTCCTTGTTGCTAAAATTGTTGCTAAAATTATCATGAAATCACAACTTTCTAAAATTTTGGAGCTCAAAATTTCAAAATTGCCTATTAAAAAGTCCATGAGATCCATTACAATGAGATTGATCCCATGGATGGGCTTCAATAACTATTTTAATGAAATAGGCCCGAGGGATGTCATGAGGCGAAATAAAAAAGCTGCAAGATTAATTAGAATCATATTCTAATAAATATGAGCCCTACTTTTTAGCTTGTAATTATAAAAGGGTGCATTTGGAACCGAACTTGAAATTTCCCCTATCAACCTAAAAAAATTCTAGACTTATCAATCATTTGAAGTTTTTAAATTCCTACGATTTTTATTATTATTATTTTATATTCATATACTTTCTTAAATTATATATAAGAAATAATAATATTAAAAATCATTAGACCACCAAATTTCTTAAATTTTGAAGGATAAACTTTGCACTAAAAATTCCATGCCACCAACTACTTCTAAATACTCATAATTTTTTTTAAATGACACCCACATACCTAAATCTTTTAGGCAGCCCCTCAATAAACTCCTAGAAATTGAGTGATGAAATACGGGGAAGTAGGGGAGAAGACCCAGTAGCCCCCAGGGCTAACTTCGCGCAACTGTAGAATTCAAACCGTATGTTGAATCGAAAAAAAAATTTATGGGTTTTTTTTGCACGAGTTAAGTGCTTATAACTAAGGTTTCAGCTTCTGGGCAATTCGATTGAGTGCGGGAGCATTGGATATGCGTGCGGAGGTAAAAAAAAGTCACCTTTTAGAGGGCTGTCACAGTAGCCGCTTGCTATAATTTCAATCAATTGTAGTTGTTTTAGCACTTAAAATCCACTTAAATCAATCACTTTAGCACTTAATGAGCGGCTATTGGTGTTTTTGTAATTAATTATTCAATAAAATAAAGTTTTTTAATGGATCAAAGTCAAATTTTTTTTGGGGGTTAAGTGAACATGGAGGTGGCGGTTATTCAATGGCGGGCGGCTACTGGTCTTCTCCCCTAGATGTGCATTAAAATGTTTTTATAATCTCTATTGATGTGCATTCAAGTAAACCCTAACCCTAGGTGAAGAAACCCTTGGTCAAATGCCCTTCAACACAACTGGTTGCTGCAATTTACAGTGATACATATTTCATTTTCCTCTTCGCACATCTTCCATCGAACACAATGTCATTCGTATTATTTTGGAGATGCAGAGTTTGGTCAGGGAGAACTTCGTCATGTCTCCCACTAACAATCGAACTGCTTTCTCCATCCTTCACATTCGCGCAACTTTCTTCAACGTCAGCATCTCATACACCCCCACTCAATGTCATTTCAGATTTCTTAACTAAAGAATGTGGGTTTTCTTCTTCTCAAGTGACAACTATCACGAGAACGAGACCTGGCCTGTTGAGGAGCAAATCCGACCAAATCGCTAGAGAAGTCATTCAGCTACTGAAAGATTCTGGACTCACTGAAAACAAGCTTATGGGTACCATTCTTAGAAACCCATCTATTCTTCAACGGAGAGCGGATAGTTTGAGGCCCCAGATGGAATTCCTGAAAACAATAGGCTTGACTACTCAAGATAGGGCACATATTGTATTTCGAACACCCAGATTGCTTGAGATGAGCTTAGAAAGCTGTCTCGCTCCTAGAATTCTCCACCTTGGAACCCTATTTGGCTCAGAGGTCCATTTGTGCAAGGTTCTTAGAAGGGCGCCTTCGCTTTTGATGAGTGATTTCGAGAAGCAGGTGAAACCTAAAGTGGAGTACTTGAATAGTATAGGCATTCTGGAAGGTTCCGCAACATTTTTGCGAGCTCTCAATGAGGTTTTAGACCTTAGTTTTGAAACCCTGGAAAAGAAAACTAAACATATGGCGAGTCTTGGTCTGGCAGAGGAGGAAATTAGTCAAATTATTAAGAGACATCCTCAAACACTTCGTAAGTCAACCAAGAAAATTAAGGGAAGCATTGACTTCTTGACACAGACTGCAGGTCTTGAGCTCAAGATTGTTGCTTCGGATCCCGAGATTTTTAATTATAGTATAGAGAAAAGGCTCAAACCCCGCTATGAAGTCTTTAAATCTCTGAGGACACGTCCCCACGCCAATGGTCTACCTAGTCTGGTTAGATTTTTTAGACTAAGTGAGCAAGAATTCCTTAAAAGATTTGGTCAGTACTGTACCAAGTCCAGTCCGACGATTATACAATCTCCTAAAGCAAGCATTTTAGAGCAATGATGGGAGTTTCAAAATAAAATTTACTTTGTTTTTTTCTTTCTTCAAGGGCTGGATTGGTGTTCAAAGGGTTCTGGAACTCATCTCTGCCAAGGTAATGTCTCAGCGATCTTTACCTTCCCGATTAAAAAATAACATAGATACACTTTGCACCTCTGCACCAATATTACTCTTGAGGTTGTAATGCTATTTAGACGCTCCGGATATATTCAAAACCCTAATGTTCTTAAGTTTTATTTGTAGGATGCCAGAGTAAAATCATGTATGACTTATCTCATGCAGGTTTTCACTGCATTTTGGTGGGAGACAGCACCAACAATTAACGATAAGAGCATCTATTGTTAATGGAGGGAAAAAACAGAAAGTTTAACGAATAAAATCCTTTTTAGAAGAGGTTTTCAAGTTTTGTCAACACATGCAGGGAGCTGGTCAGCACCGAAGAAGTAAAATCATTTGTTGGAGAGGGCAGCCAGGCAGGACGCTGTGAAAGGGACAAAAAAAAGCCTTTTCGTTTGGGTCTAGAGTAGGATGAAAGAAATACCAACCATATTCAAAGAGGATAATTCAAGGGACTGCGTTGGAAGAGGAAGCATCAACAGGAAGACAAAATACAGGATCTGAAAGCATGGAATTTGAATTGAAAACAGGAGGCTCGATCTCCTCCTTTCTGTATTGATTTTATCAGAACTTATAGTTTATGAGTTTCATATTTATTCAGTCAAAGGATATGTAGAGCAGATGTTCAGTGTTATTCAAAGCTGCCCCATTTTATCTCTCTCTGTGAGTATATGTAAACAACTGCCCTTGAGTATAAGCGTTCAGAGTAGTGTTTGTGAACGTGCATGATGTTTAAAGCACCTTATTTTAAGTAAATTCGCAGGAACTAAGCTAATCTGTTTGTCTTGTGTAGATAATGGCATTATGGTTGGTTTTACCTTGTCTTTGTTGACTATTTTAAGCTGTAGGATTGAATATTTGTTCAAGACTGCCAGGATTGGTTGCCATTTCAGTTGGGCCACCCCAGGGTCTTCATCAATTCTTTTTGATATGGTTGAATTGCAAGTCAAATTTCTCTACCTATGTATTTAAATTCTACTTACAAAGTGGCTCATGTTTGGATCATTCTCCTCTAGATTAAATCAAACGCAATAAGCATTAAATCTGTTTAGCTCCATTTACAGTTTAGATTTCAATTCACAAGTAAGATATCCATTTACAGAGTAAGTTGACAATTCATTTCTTCTGCACATCTTGAACTTTAACAATGAGCATTATACTCACCCGTCTATTTTCTCAAAGCTCAATTGCAACCCTAATAGGCAAGTGCATTTAAGATTTGTTTTCAGTGTTATACTTAAGTTGTGGTATTAACTTTAGTCTAACTAATCATGGGTTTCTAAGTCAATCTGAGATTCTTCTTTTCACATATGTATGTGTTATTGCTGCTTGCAGCTATTAGTATAATTTCTGATCTGCAATATTCTTCCTGTTTTTGCAAATCCATTGCAACAATGCCTTAGTTAACTTGGCTTAGGTCTATCTTTTACTCTCTAGATGATTATTATTGCTGTCTGAAACTACTGCTGTAGATGCATCAGTTTGATAGAATAACTTTATTTCTTTCATTAATAAATAATAGGCCTAGGTTAGTTTCATACGTCAGCCTATATAATTTAGTAATGATTGCGATTCCATGACATATGTTGTACTTGTGTTAACCCTCTGGGAGAGCCATGGTGAAAGTCACATTGAGGTGACAACATTACGCAAGTGATGAACACTTGTACTTACTATTGCACTTTCTTCTGTGACGGAAGAATTCGAGGTGAAAGCCCTCGTTTCCACCCTCTGAGCTGAGTCATGGTGGATGTCATGTGTGCGACTCCATGACAACATCACGAGAGAGAGTCCGTGATGATCTTCTTGTGCTTGTGTTTCACCCTCTGGGAGAGCCATGGTGAAAGTCACGTTGAGGTGACAACATCACGCAAGTGATGAACACTAGTACTTAACCATGTGATGGTTGATATCATATTGAGGTGATATTTCTCTCCTTATATCTGATTGCAGGCAATGGTGGCAGAAGAACCTCATATGGAGATGATTCATTTTATGCAGCTGGAAGTTCTCTCCCTAGCTGAGAGGGAGTGTTAATGATATAGCAGCTTAGGTAGCTCCTTCCAGCTCAGCTTCTTCGTGGATCATAAATTGGATGATAGCCGTTGGCTATACAATTTATATTTATTGTCTTATTCTCACTTCATCTTATGGGCCAACATAAAAGAATTCGATGTTTATCTTTTATTAGAAAATAATTAATATTCATTTGAGGCCGACCTTTATTAAAGGATATTCGAAATCTATTAAGGCCGACTTGAAGGATCTAGAGGCATGCGTCTCCATCATTCACTTGTATATATATTCTCCTTGTTTCGTCCTTTATCATTACCTAGAAGAGTTCAGTTATTTCCTATCAGCTTTGCATTATACAGTGCGGACATATCTGAATGTTACAGTGCGAACATATTAAAGCAGGTCGTCAGGTCAATCATTTCTACTAAAGTGCGAACTTGTCTATGATCTAAGTGCGAACACAGCTGATGTCAAAGTACAAACTTGCCTGAGAACTAAGTGCAAATATACCAGTTCGATGACTTCATTCAAGCACGAATTTACCAGATCCGCGACATTAGAAGATGCGAAGATTTATGATCTGATCAAAGGGAGTTTATATGCCAGAGCGAAGCTACAGCTTTCGGTTTCTGTCAAGTGTGCTTAAAGTCTGAGAGTTGAAGACCTTTCAGTGCTAAGTGATCATTACTGGATCTGTATTCTAATATTGCCAGGTGTGATCTAGAGCTTGTTATCTGTCATTCTTTATTGCAAGATACTGCATATTGGTCTTGTTTTGGACCTTATTGTAATTTGTAAAATTGCCACTGTTGCATCAAATATAAGAGAGATCTTTGTTGCTGGGTTTTTCTCCCTCAAGAGGAGGGTTTTCCCAGGGTATATGCTGTGTTATTTTGTCTGATTTTGGATTTATTTCGTGTGCATTTAATCTGTTCACTTAAATTTAACAATTGCCACTATGATTTTCACTAGTCATGATGCTTGCTGCGTTTGACATGCCAGTAATTTATGTTTGTTTTATCCTTAGAGGCTCTAGTTTAATCCATGCATGCAACAGATAAGCTCCATAGAAGTCCCTTTCTTGGTTGGAATTCACAACACCTGTACTTGAGGCATTTCATCCTTCATATATTCCATATGGTACAACTGTGTAACATTATCTGTTAAACTGGAAGGGTATGGTGAAATAAGGTGGTAGCTATATTCGCTGGTTCTATTTCTAAAACATTTATGTGGAAACAATGTTTTCTATTCACAATGTGGTAAAGAAAAGTGAATAAAACACAGCTGTTTCTAGATAAATTCATCGAAAATAAGATGGATTTGTTCTCTCAGAAGATATGCTTTGATTGCAAATATGCAACATTATTTGTTAAACTGGAAGGGTATGGTCAGATAAAACAGAGTTATATACACAAGCTCTTTTTTTTAAAACATTTATGTGGAAATAATGTGTTCTATTCACAATCTGCTAAAGAAAGGTGAATAGTTTCAGTTGTTTCTAGATAAATGCACCTAAAATAAGATGGATTTGTTGTATCAGGAGATATGATTTGATTGCAAGTATGCAGTAATATAGAAGAATAATATTGCTGAGCTAAAGCAGTAGACCCATAACCAGTTATGGATGGATATCAAGTTGATCTTGATCCAGCCTCTGGCTGTCATGGAAAATTTGTGTAGAAGTTGATTCCACCAAAAGTGAGAAGCAATTAGCAACCAGTTTGTATGCCATGCACTTTCTACTTGGACAAAGGTGGGGCTATTGGATCCTAATTTGTTATATGGATTTATCATGTCTTTTCATGCAGGCCTTAATGTTTATATTATATTTTTATTATCAATCACATTTCAATTTGTACTGTTATACTTTAAGTAGTTATGCATATAAAGAGATCCAATACGCAATCCTACAGAAAATCTACATCTTGACAATGGATTATGTAGCATGATCCAAGAGGTTGACAACTTGAGATAAATTTCTAAATGTATTAGAAGTATTTTCTAGAAAGATTTTCTTAAATATGGACTTTGGAAGCTTTAAGCTTTTAAACACTTTCCAAATAAACAAACCAAATATCAGGGCTGCGTAGAATTCCATAGAAATGGATACAGTATCAGATATAGGTATGGTATCACATACAGAAGATACACACGGATAGGTCGAATTTTCAAGGTATACATATATAAATACATTCAAATTATGGAAGTATACTTGTATTCAATTATTATACATCTAAATGTATAGAACATAATTTAAAATATTTTGATTTTTACTTATAAGGGGATAGGATCTAGCATCTGCACACCCTAACTTTGTGCAGTTCAATCGACTACTTAGTTTAATTACTCTTGAAGTTTCATGCGATAAGGACGAAATCCCTTGCCTGCAGTTCCAATGTCTGGATGTAAACCCTCTACTCTCAGATTATCTGTTTCTTGTTGAGTATAGCGAATTTAGTGATTTGTCAAGCTCTAACTCAGGTCAGTGTAGAGATTAATAGTCATAATTGATTTCAGGTCATTCAAGACCAGTGCTAACCACTTCACTGTGATGCCACCTTGAGGAGGGACATTCAAACCCAGATCTGAGATTCCAATCTTCTTCCAGCAGTATGAGAGCATCAATAGACAAACAGCAGTTAGTACAGCGGCTAGGACACGAGTTGCTTTTGCCATTCCATCACACATACGAGGACATTCATATTTTTCACCAGGTCGGAGGTACACAAGTCAAGGCATCACCAAATCCAACCGGGCGAATAGCAGCAACAAGGTTTATTCACAAATAATTACTTCCACTGCCCAGTTCTCCATTAGTAGTCACCAGGTTTAAACCCCAACAATCATTTCCAGCGACCTGCTCTCATTCACTAAGCAGATCACATCACCGGATTGGGCATTTGTTGGTCACTCTGACTGATTAGCAGCTCTAAAAGGTCAGTGAACAGTTCAAACATACTTGACCAATGTATGTAGCATTCTGAAACTTGTCATAATAAATTATATATTGAAGCATGGCAAATCCTTGCGCTCTGATTTGTTACTCAGTGGTTGTAATTACAATTTAGTTGTGGAAATTTTTTCTTCTGTATGACTACTGTGCATGTAATTTCCCACTAATTTTCAACTAGACACATAAACTTAAGGTCAGAGAGGGAGACATCGGTGATTTTTATAACAGGGATACTACAATTTGTCCAGCTATATACCTACAAATACACACAAAGATTATACATATTATTTATAATGTTTATTTTACAGACTATATTGTTACTTTCCTTCAATTTTGTCTATTTAGCTTTGTCCAAATATATACAGTTACCTATGTTAGATTTAGGAAAGCAATCAGAAAATGCAACATATAAGACAATGAACACAATAAGATACCCTGGGAAAACCCTCCTACTCGAGGGAGAAAATCTCAGCAAATGTATCTCTTATATATTGAAGGAATAAGAGCAGAAATCTGCGTACAACTCTGGCCCAACACACTGCCGAATTTGATACAATGAATAATAGCACCTCTCCTAGATGCAAAGATACAAATGAATATGCTTCTTCTTGAAATCGGTCTGCTGCTACAAAATGATGATCTGCTGCTCAAGTATGAACTTCTTCTAGGAATGCGAATTATGATGAATGAACTTGATGATCAAATGAATGATCACCTTGTATTTATACAAAACTAGGTGACTCTTCATTTGGGTTGGCCTCTTTTAAGAAACAAGGTGACTCTTCATAAAATTATTATATATAGCTAGTCTGACTTGCCTTGGTATTATTTATCCATCATTTTTAAATTTGAGAGAGATATCTCCCACTGCTATAACATCAACACCCTATGCAAAATGTGGAGTTGTACATGCATGAATATGTTGAATATATTACATCTTTGGTATTTAGTTTAGATTATCATAATAAATAAATATTAGGTTAGTTAATTGTTAGTAAATAAATCAATTGTTTGTTAGTTTGGGAGTTATTTCCATAATGAGATTTGGTTAGTTTGATAGGGAAATAAAGGTTATAAAAAGCCTATTGTGCAACATTGTAACATCATCCAATTGAATTTAAATTTGAACATTTCTGTTTTGTTGTTGATCTGCAATGATGGTGTGACGTGTGCAATTTGGTCTACCATTTTCTAATTTGGTATTAAAGTGTTCATGATGCTAGGCCTGTGAGGAAGCAATGAAAAGGCTGCTAGCAAAAAAAGGTGGTTTGCTGGCACGTTGTTTTATTTTTAAATGGCACTTTTTCAGTCTAACATAGTTGTAGTAAACCTGTGACATTTGGGTTTCTAGGCGGTAACAACGACAGCAGGATGACTCATTATGAGGGAAGCAATTAAAAATATCATACTAGTCTTCTGATTAATGTTCTATTGGTTTTTTATTTAATTTCCGTGCTCCATTTTAAACAAATAACATTCTAAGTCTTTTATCAATTTTCTTGCAACTCATTTAATAATTGTAAAATGCTTGTATTACTTTATATTTTTAATACCTTTAATGTCTTTTCATTATATATAACATTTGTTTACTCCTATTGTAAATAATAATTGAACAAATTGGCTAGTTTAGTTCTTTAGGATAATAATAATTATTTTGCAACCTATTTGATTTTTTAGTTCTTTAGTATTTGTGTTGCTATTGTTTTCAAAATTCAATTTGTTCCTTTTTAGGAACTTTGTTTTCACTTTTAAGCGTGTTTAAATTTTTATTATCTTTAATTATTGATCCTCCCTTTTTTGGTTATTTTTCTTCAATTCATTATTTTTCTTGTTGTTTATCCCTTCTCTAAGATATTTTCCTTGGACTTATTTGAGTTTATCTCATTCTACCCTTCTCTTTTCTCCTGTTTGTCCTCTTAGCTTCTCTAATTTCTTAACCAACCTGAGACCTCAAATTGTGTGCCTTCATCCTTGTCTCCCTTCTCCTTCTCTTTTTAGTTTATATTGGTCTGCAATTATCCATTTCTTCTCCTTCAGCTCTCTTTGTAGTGTGATTCAAAACGTTGATGAAAAATGACGACACAATCAAATACAAAATTCATACTCGAACTACATGATAGATTGTGGAAACTTGATATCTTTAATGAAAGTAACTATACACTCTGTTTTAACATAAGTACTGTTCCATCTAGCATTTGCAATATTCATTAAGGAAGACAATTCAGAATTGTATAACAACGTTCTAATTTCCTGCTGGTAATTGGCATCATGTCACAAGAAATAGTTAAAGTCTATCGAATGAATGTTGTATGTGTTCATCTAGTGCTGTATGCAAATTGCTCAGTAGTAAATTTGTTTGTAATTTTAACAAAAAAAGAGTATGTAAATCAACAACCAAGATTCATGCTATAGATGAATTAATTATTGAATATCTATACTAATTATGAATCATGAAGCCTAAAAGCATTTGCAATTTACTCAGCCACCCCTCTGCTTGCTGCAGTTAGATAAATTTTAAGCTAGATAAAGCATCATTAGAATACCTCCAATGGAAGTTAAGAGGACAACCGACGATTTTTTTGGACCAGTGGATATATTAATCTCAATATATTGTTGTCTTGATGAGTTAGTGGATTTTATAAAAAAAATTAATTGGAAAGATATCTATCATGAACACAAAAAGTTCAATCACATCAACCTTTTTGTTTCCAAGCAAACTCGTCTCACTACTACACCGTTATCCTAACAAGTTAAAAGGCCAAGCTGGACCTGCAAAGGATAAGATCAAAATGAGATTGGAAGAGGATGGGTTCAAATCGGATCTTCCTTGGTGATGTTAAAATTAAATTTCACATTTCAAGAGGATTGTTTAGAGATTTAGACAACTTACTCGGACAAATAATAAATAGTCCTTTTGTTTATCTTGAAGGAAGATTCTCAAACACAATCCCAAGGACTTTCCACAAAAATTCACGTTTTCGATACTATCGTTAACCACACTGTCTGACTAGTTGATTTGATATGCATTTAGAAAGTCTAGATTGTAGAGTAGCCCAAAACATTGTTCAAGCTGGTTTTAAACCTTATGCAATTCCCCTAATGAGTATCTTTAATCTCATTTTGTAGATTTGAAATAATGTATCCAAGCTGTAAGTGATGTGGCTCTTGGTTGAGGCAGGCATGCTTTCTTGGACACCAATTCGTCGAAAGAGCTCAGTTCCCATTATCCCCCTAATCTGACGCATTGAAGATGGAGTTGATGCATTTTAATATATAGCTTGTGCTATGTGAACAAACCCCAAAAGTAATTGATTACAAATATCTTGTCAAAACTTTAACAAAACTAGCAATAAAATCTGTAAACATAAACAGTGTAAATAACATTTAAATTTTCATAAATTTGTAGAATTATATACAATTGGATTATTATTTTTTTAAATAGATAATTTGGAAATGGTTTTAAATTTTAAAACTTGTAGTTTTTCACGTTATAAAATAAAAGTAGTTCAGAAATTAAGAAATTTCAGTCTGAAATTTAAGATGATTTTTTGTGAATTGTGAAGTTGATTTGTTTTCAAGTCTAGCAGGGGAGCCTAACACCATTTTATATAGGTGCCTTCATTAATTGGAAGATTGTCTAGTGGAAGTGAGAGAAAGTATAGGAACATGAGTTGTTGACAACCTATATGGAGGACACGGACTTGTCTTTATGGTAGCAAAGGGATCAAGGGGATGTCTCATTGGAACTTATTTGATTTTTGTTCCTTCTCAAAAAGGGTAGTTATTGTAAACATTTGGACATGCAACTAACTTAAGACTATATATTTTACTTTCAAAGAGTCCCCCAATTTGACCAAGTTGTTTTTTATTAAAATTATAGTGTCCTTTATTTTGTTCTTCTTGAATGGTGTAGGTATACATGTACACATGAACATGTATTGATACTTTAATAAAATATTATTGTGTTTTTCAATTTTCAATTAATATATATATTTTAATATGTTTAGTTAGGGGA
Source organism: Sequoia sempervirens (assembly GCA_007258455.2). Taxonomy (NCBI): domain Eukaryota; kingdom Viridiplantae; phylum Streptophyta; class Pinopsida; order Cupressales; family Cupressaceae; genus Sequoia; species Sequoia sempervirens. The sequence goes on from VDFB02058242.1 coordinate 529,979,942, forward strand.
CTATGTCTACCGCAACTATTGGGCATGATTATCTCTTGGTTCTTCTCCCCTAATTCATAATAATTGTTTTGTAAATTTGTTATAATTATGCTTATGTTTCCAGAGATGTAAATGTGTGTGAGAGAGATAGGGGGATGGGTGTGTTTAGGTGTGAGTGTGCATGGGCTATTCTTAATCAATACATACTCTCCTATGTTATGGTTGTAGTAGGTGGTCCCAAGAGTAGACTAATAGCACAGTCTTTCTATTTTATCTAATATTGACAGTGATTCTCTAACCATAAAGATTAGTGGCCTGGATTTGACAACAAGGTTACAGTAATGGAGTTGACAAAAAGGGAATGATGAGGCATTATGGATTATAAGCCTATAATAAATTGCTGACATTTATTTTGTTTGAAATGTATACAAATATATTTATTATTATTATTTTTAATTTCTCATTTAAGAACAATCTTATAGGGTTTATTGGGTAGGAAGCCTTGTTGAAGCCTTTGTTGTGGGATGGCCTCCCCATGGGGGTTGGCCGCCTATGGGTGTCACAACTCCATGAGAGTCACCCCTTAAGGTTCGACACTATCTGCTAGTCGTCCTTTTGTTTCTTCAAAATAAAATTGTTTATATATATATATATATATGTATGTATGTATATGTATATACTGTTGTAGTGTAGAAAAATGTATCCTTTTTACATTTTAACACTTGTTTGGGCCCTCCTGATTAATTTGAACTTAATTGTGCCTTATTTTAGTGATGTAAGGTGTATCCCTTTATACTTTCACATTTATTTAGGGCTCCTTTAATTAATTGAGCTTAATTGCGCCTTAATTGGCCCTTTAATTCATTTTCCAAGCCTATTTTATTACATTTTCCGAAGAGGAAACCCGACATTCATTAATGCATTAACATAACACTTCTCATTGAGCAATGTGTGTCCTGGGTTTAGGGACCTAGGACCCATTCGCCTGTGGGCGAATGGGTCACAGGCGAATGGGTCCTCCCTTAGACCTAGGACCTAAATTTAAATTATGTTTATGGTGGTATTTTAATGTTTTCAAATCTATATTTCAATGTCGGTTAGTGATATTTGAATTTAGAGAAATTAAGGATACATACCTATAAATATAAGGTTATTTCACTATGTTTCACCTGACAATTTGAAGTGAGCATTCCTATAGAAAAAATGATGATTAAGAGCACTTTCAAGAGCATTCAAAGACATTTATTGAAGATTTATTGCAACAATCAAGATCCAATTGTCATGTCAAATTCTTCTTGCATCATGCATGTTATTGGAGCTAATATGGTGATGTAGGTTTCATGATCATATCAAGCATTCAAAGCACTATTTCAAGCAAGATTCAAGGTTCAAGATTCACATCCATTGAAGCCATTTCATGCAAGTTGCAGATCTACATTCCAAGGTTTATGCAAGGGTTTGTTGAGTGGTAACATAACTTTGTCCATTCTTTATTCCCTCTTTCATGTTTTTATTTATTTCAAGGTTTGATTACCAATACGGGGTTTGACCAAGGCAAACCCCCATTCACCAAAAAAAAATCCCCTTGTCTTTGTGTGTTTCAAATTTGCAGGTTGAAGCAAAGTTGAAGATCTCAAAAGTGCAAAATTGCAAAGTTGCATTTGTTGTAATCTTTGTTGTCATCTCACGGAAACTTAGATCTCAGATTTATATCCGACTATGAAACCCGAAGAATTTGGAAGTGCAGAAACAGGAGCAGAGGACCCAAAAACCAATTTTAGAAAGGTCAACAAGGACCCATTCACCAATGGCAACAAAGAGCTTAGGAGCTTTGGTAGGAAAAAATGAGTTTCACTTCTTAGCTTAGATTTGAGGTCTACTAAACAAAATAACCAAACATAGAACAAAAACTATATGAGAAAAGCACAAGGGGAACTTGGAGAAAACTTACCCTCAATGGGACGTTTGAGTCTTCCCTCCAAGCTCCGCTTCACAACCTACACACAAAAGAACGATGGGAAAATGTTGGGGATGTATAGGGGCCTACCTCAGTCAAACCCCCACTTTGGTGTTTGTTAGAATTGGCTATGACTGCCAAGATCTTGAGACCAAATGGAAAGCACAAAAAGAGAGAATAAAATGTGACAAGAATAAACTGTATTCTTATCAATATGATTCAATGATATGATTGATGTACAATGTAGTAGAAACCCCTTGGTTATATAGCCAAGGTGAGATACAAGATGTCATAGGATTATGACAAGTGTTTTAATCATATGACATGTGACAACTAATCACACTTACCTAGGTTCACATGTGTTACAAGTGAAAAGATAAGATAACAACTAATGAAAACTAACACCTTCTAAAAAGATTCCTTCCCAGGACCTAAGTAAACATAACTAACATGTAAATAAGTCCCCTAGTAATGAATTAACTAGGTACAAGACTTTACTTACACCAACAACCCCCCTTAAGTGAAACTTAGGGAGTAGCAGATTATTATGCAAATGACACAAAGATGCAAAGATGGGTCCCGACTACTAGGACATGTTAGGTACCCATGTACATATGCAAATGAAATCTCTCACAAATGGAGAAAAGGAGAAAACCCAGTGGGACAAAACTCCTCCCCAAAAGAGAGATGAAATACAATAAAGAATGCTCTCAATGATGCATGAGAAGGCCATAACCCCATGTGAGGAAAAATACCCCCATAATAGAGAAGTAGAAGAGAGACAACACATCCCCCCCTCAATGTTGTGACTCCTGCAATGATGGTAGAAGCTCAACATTGAATGCTAAAGATGATCCAATCTCGCCGAACAACATTCCTCCCCTTAGGAAGAAACAAAACCATGAATGTATGCATGATGTCAAGAAGAGGGATGATGGATGATGATGTCTCTAAAGCATGCTCAAGTGTGTCCATGTTGATGTTGAAAGCTGTCACACTCCAAATAGGTGTTCTAGGCCACACTGTTGAAGATGTCAATCCAAAATCGAGTAGAGATGAATGTAGAACATGATCCAAAGAAAAAGATATCCCCTTTGAAGACAAATAAGCCTCCTCCAAATGTTGTCCAAAGAGATCCACACTCACGCCAAATTGTGAGGAATGATCATGTAGAGAATGATTAAGAGCGTCAAAGTGCTCCCTCACAACAACTGAAGAAAGAGTATCTTCATCAAAGAGAAAATGAATGTCATCAATGATGTCCCCCAAATCTACAAGATGAGACTCCACAAACAAGTATGAAATACCTGTCAGGAAGTGATCCAAAGTAGCCATATTTGTAAGACTATGTATGTCCTGCTACATTGAATCACAAGGAACTAAAACTATTGGATCACAAGCATCCTTAGGTACAATAGTAGAAGATTCTGCCAATGCTGGATTACAAGAGTCCTCAACCTCAAGATGTTGACTCATAGATGAAGAAGATTAACCCTCTAAATCTAGATTAGGAGCCATAGAAACTGAAGTCTCAATAGATGTCTTTGTAGGAGGAGAAGGAGAAGGTTATGTGTCATCAAAACTACCATACCTTTCCCAATTAGCAAGTGTTTTAGTTGTTTTATCATCAATAGGTTGAAACTCTGCAAGTGGAACAAGACAATCCGCAATAGGATCCTCTGGGAATGGAGGTTCATTCGAGTCTCCATACATCTCCCAAATTCTGGTCATAAGGTCATGAGGGATCTCAATACCATTAGTGGCCATTTGTGTATCAATATCACAACTACAACCAATTACTCCTAGGATATGTTCTGTTTTTATGTTCCACACAACTCTCTTCCATTTTGATGAAGGTTTAGGAACTAGTCCATAGAGATATGGAAAAATATTAAGCCACCTACAATGTGTTAGGATTCCATCTCACCAAGACTTAAAGTTCCATCGATTTAACCTTAATACAATAGGATGTTTTTTGATGCCCATATAAAACTCCTTAATTTAGTCACACAATAGACCAATCAAGAGACATAAGCCAACAAAGGAAAAAGATTAACCCCAAATCACTCAATCAAGAAACCCCCCCAAAGTAGTATCTGATTTGGCACTTTATATTTAGTGCTTTTATAGTTGCCACTTTCTAAAACAACGAAGTGGACTTTGATCTTAGTGCTTACAGATGCAAAAATAGGCCACAAAATCAAGTATAATTTTTGGTACAAAATGAGATCAATCTAATCATACCAATGAAAAGTACACAAAAAATCATGCACTTTAAAAAAAAATACACCCAAAAATGTTATCATAGGAGCAAGATATGAGCTCCCGAAGTTCCCAAAATGAGGACGAAACAACAACACCTGTGATAATCTGCAATTTCTAGGAAAATCAGACACCAAAACCAAAAACTGATTGTACCACCATGTATAGCATGAAAAATTAGCCCAAATAAAAAAAAAATCTCAAAAAAAGGAGCCAAAATGAGCAAGATATGAGCCTCCGAACTTGAAATGCAAATTCAAAAAGCCCAAGGGTGAGGGAGGCAAATTTTTTTTTAGAAAATGATGATGTCAGCAGTCTGCAAGATAAAATTTGATGGTCGTCAACTAGTCAAAAAGGAATATGCCTCTGGAATATGCTTCTGGTAGAATCTTTCCATGGAATATTTTGGTGCGGGTGGAATCTTCGGCAAAATCAAAATATTTCGTCCACTTTAGGGATCTTTCGCCTCTATTTGAATTGGCCGACTAGATTTTTTATTGAAGAATGCCGATGGTATTTTGAGACTATGCTGAATTTTCAAAAAATGATCACTGGTTGAAAGCGTCAGTGAGTGGGACCTGCGTGGGGATGTGTGGGCCACTAGATGGTTGCTGCATGGCGACCGAGGATAGAGAGTACCTCGTCAAGTACGAGGTATTGGTTTGCAATATCTGTAGACTAATAAAGTCTGCAGATTTCGTATAATTTTTTTTTACAAAACTTTCTGAAAAATATATATCGATTGATATATATATATATATTTTTCAAAAAATTTAAACCAAAAAATAAAATATTTATTTTTCAAAAAAATCATACCGACTGTACAATGATGACGACCTAGGGGGCTATACAGCTCTTTGGGCAATTTTTTTGCCTCACCCAACAATTTGCTCTGATTTGGACGAATTAACAGCCAATCTTAGGGTTTTTGGCCCTTCTAGATGCAATGGAAGGGTTGGATTTAACCCAAAATGCTCCCAAAATGCAACCACCTTCTGGATCTGGCAACCACTCTATAGCTTCAAACCCTCATAGATTTGGCCTCATATGTCCGATTTGGATGAAACAAAAGGAAAATCGGCTTTCTTGAACCTTTCAAATGCAATGGTGAGCTCAAATTTGCATCAACAAACTCTGATATGAACCTGCAATAAAGAGCCAAAAATGGAACCCCCCCAAATCTGGTATTTCTTCTCTCTTCAGAAAAATACTATCCAATGGCACCCAACCCGCTCTGATACCAGGTTAGAATTGGCTATGGCTACCAAGATCTTGAGACCAAATGGAAAGCAAAAAAGGAGAGAATAAAATATGACAAGAATAAACTATATTCTTATCAATATGATTCAATGATATGATTGATGTAAAATGTAGTAGAAACCCCTTGGTTATATATCCAAGGTGAGATACAAGATGTCATAGGATTATGACAAGTTCCTTAATCATGTGACATGTGACAAGTTATCACACTTACCTAGGTTCACATGTGTTACAAGTCAAAAGATAAGATAATAACTAATGACAACTAACAACTTCTAGAAAGATTCCTTCCTAGGACCTAAGTAAACATAACTGATAGGTAAATAAGTCCCCTAGTAATGAATTAACTAGGTACAAGACTTTATCTACACCAACAGTGTTTCCACCTCCATGGATAACCAAATAGGAAAAGAGTGTAACCAAAATGGACAAAGCGTGTGGTGAAAGAAAAACCCACTTCAAGAGTAGAACCAACACCACAAGATACTAGATGAAGAAAATATGTAACAAGGGAAGAGTGAGAGAGAGTGTTACCCACATGCCTAGGCCCTCTCCGGAGCACACAAACACACCGTTGAATGCTTGCTAGGGAGTTGTAGCTGTTGGAAGGACCTCAATCTGGCAGAGCTTCACTTATGGAAGTGTTGCTTGTTAAGAATGGAGAAAGATTAAGGAGTGAAATTGAAGAGAGAGCTTGACTGAATGGATTGAACCCCCAAAATGAGAGAAAGTTAGGGGTTTTTTTGTATGCAAGGGCGACAAAGAGCCATTACACCTAAAATCCTGATTGCTAAGACACGTGTCAAGAGTAAAGATTCAAGATTCCCTGTTTCAAACTTAGAAAATTGACAGGATGCTAGCACGCTGTGCATACGCCTGTGCACCGTGCAAGCGTCCAAGAAATCAATTTTCAGGAAACATGTCATTAGGCTATTGTTGCTTCACCATTGGTCCACATGGAGCTAGAATTGTGAAATTCTAGCCCATCTGGTTTTTGCCATTAATGTGCTTAGGCATCATAAATGCTAGGCAAAGTATTGAATGTGGAATTGCCCCTAGGTGCAATTTTGCGACATTACATTTTGCCCCCACTTTGGTGGGTTCAATTTTGGGAAAAATTAGCCACACAAAATTAGAGAAGAAAAACTTTACCCAAATTTGAAATTTTTACAGATTTGCATGCCAAGAAAAAGGTGCCGCAGAGGTCATCGAGGTTGAGCTAGCTGGTATCGAAGGTTCCCCCAAGCAATTGAGCTCAACAAGCAGTGTGAGACTGGTGGTGAAAAGCTGCACAAAATTATACTCTGCAAAACTCAAATTTATGTTAGTTTCAAAAATCAAAAGAAGCTACAATGGTGAGAAGAATGGTCAAGAAAAATTTGATGATTCGAAAGAAAATATGGTAAAGAGGTGACTATATGCCCCCTCTTGATTTTGCCCCCAGCTAGGTGGGGTAAATTTAGGAGAAACTAGGGAGCCACAAACTCCAAGATAATGGGGCCCTGAGGGGCCTACATATACCTAGGTGGGCCCCGAGAAGGGTCATTTTCACTATTCACTACGAGGAAATTGTTGACCTTTGTGAGAGAAAATTCAACAAAATACCGAGCAGGAAGGAGTACGAGGCACAGAGGCTAAAGTAGTTTAGGGAGGACATTGCCGAGGGTCGTGAGGTGGACCAGGTAGGTCTTGAAACCTCATTTTTAGTGCATTTTAATATGTTTTTAGGCTTTTTTTTTGCTCGAGTTGCGCATACATCCTTTTTTCTGCATTGGCATCTAAAAAAAGTGTTGGCGTCCTCAGGGCTTCAATGGCGGAATGGGACATATTTGCGACACAAATGTCTGCGCGACGTGCAAAAGTCTATAGTAATTTTTTGCTTCTATATTTTTTCAAAGCCCCATGTTCTGACTTATACTTTTTCACTTCTTGTAAGACTATCCTGAGATCCGAGAGCATCCCAGTGGATGAGCATACCAACTAGTTCACAAGCAGAGGGATCATCTCACTGAGGATGAGATCACCCACCTTCAGTAGATGAGTCTCTGGCATGCATTCACTATGCCAGAGATGTGATACCACGAGCAAATGTTGACAACCTTGATGGAGCATTGGGATGCCACCACATCATCTTTCCAATTGCCTACTAGAGAGATGACAATCACTTTGGGGGATGTGTATCAGATTCTCAAACTCCCCATCCACGGACGGCGAGTGGCGATCGACGACACCTGATCAACATGGGAATGATCAGAGGGTGTCCTCTACTGCTCGGGGCAAACCGACGTTGGTGACGACATAGGTCACATCTATACACACTGGTACAATCAAACAAGAATCACTGCACCCCTACTACATCATATGATGGTCATGACTATGTCCTTCTGGGTCACTATAGATGGGTGAGGCTCTCACCTACATGGGGGCCTCATCCATACCATTCGTGAGATGGTCGAGCACAGGACAGTCTTTGCCTGGGGGTGCAACAAGCTGGTGCACCTGTACTAGGAGCTGGGATGGTACGCACACTATGAGTAACACAGCCTCATAGCATGCACGATTCTCTAGGTGTGGGTTTTTTCCCACATCATGTACACAAGGCTAGTTAAGTTCCCTCAGAGGCGACCATACCATGTCCCCATGGCCCATTAGTACGAGGTGACAGGGCAGTGGAGACACAATGACCTATAGTTTTGGTGATTACAGTTTGATACCCTTGTGCTCGATTGGGTGAGATGGAGACCCTACCATTTTTCAAGTGGGTAGATCACAGTAGGTACCTTAGGAACCTACAACATGAGCATTTTCTCATAGTCTGTTGCGACCATATTATTATGCTTTATTATTGGAGCCTGGTCATGCAATAGCATGGCCATGTATAGACTATCCCTTCGACAATCCCCACTTATACATGGGCTTTCAAGAGTGTTACAAGACCCAGGGACATACCTCACCCATCCATTATAGTCATTGTTCCATCAGACGATGATGAGCCCGACCAAGATCTGCCACCAATAGCCATGGTAGATAACATCAAAATTGTTGCAGACTTCAGAGCATGGTGGGATAGGCATCACCCTTGTCTAGTGTTCCAAGGGATGGCCCTTGAGGGGATCCCAACCCACAAGGAGATGTGCCACCATAGGCACCACAGGATAGGAGGAGAGGCCGAGGAGGCGGGCGGCAGCAGGGCGAGGAGGAGGAGGAGCGGCCAACAGTGTCATTGAGGCCGAGACAGTGGCAAAGGAGATCATCTCCTCCACCAGCTATCCCCATCTCATCGGCAGCCAGGAGACCCAAGTATACTAAACTTTTTATTTATATTTTAGTAGTTTTAGTTTTCTTTATTTATGATTACATAGATATGCCATATGATACTGATCCTATCCTTTATTTCTGTAGTTGCAAAGGATGTACATGGATGGACTGGGTTGATAGTCCAGTGCATATCAGAGGTGGCCCTTGACGTGCTCATCTAGGGGATGGTCCTCGAGGCATACCAATTAGTTTCTGTCGGGTGACATGCCCATTTGTTCGAGCTGATAGTACGTCTAAGGACCACTTATGAGGAGCGGGGAGTATAGATCATGTAGGGTGTTGTGGAGTGACCACATTCTGAGGGCAGTGTGACTAGCTGTCAGAGGAGTTGCAAATGAAGCTTGCAGAGCGAGATGCAGCTGTGACGAGGGTCGATACCACTAAGCAGGCATGTGATGCCCTATAAAGCCACCTTGATGACTTGACGGGACAACCAAAACCATGATCCTGACAGATGTTCAATAGTTGCAATAGGAGCTGATGTAGGCACAAATGACGATATGTTCCATGCAGGGAGAGATTGGGGAGATGCATGTAGCCCTATTTGTGTCATGCTCACACCGTTCCAAGTCCATGACTACTATGCAACCCCTCCCTAGACCACAATAGTAGCCAGAGCTAGAGGGCTTGAGGAGCCATGCCACAACCTTAGGGTGCTCCTATTTTGTACATCAGTTTTGTAGCCACAAGAGATATATTTTGTAGATATTTTTGTATAAACATTGACACACATATTTAGTAGCCACTCATTTTTTGATGATAGTGCGCTGATACATGTATATGACATTTGATATATATATTTATATGAGATACTAGTTTTGATATCATGGCATTGTGTATTTTGATGTGTATGCTCCTTTATTTTCATGTATGTTGATGCTATGGATGTATGTTTACATTAGATGCTATCACAATTTAATGAACACACATGGATGTATGTTAATTAAATACAATGATGATCTAATTGCCTTAAAAGATGTAATGTAATGCATGGATACATAGCATAGTAAGACACATGTATGTATATTGCACAAAAAAACACATGGTCACATCATAACACAAAAATTTCCATAACGTGTTAATGAATAATGTCAACATATGTAGTGCTACTACCCTTAAATAGTGAACACCATACATATGACATGCTAGACACTATGCATAGTATTGATGGAGATACATTGCATTAACGTGATCTTTTAGAGGTGTTCCATCCATGGACAATAATCCATAGGCACCCAAACCATACACGAAGACGACAATGTAAGGGCCTAACCAGTTAGGACCGAAATTCCCTCTTTGATCAGGCGACGCATTTACAGTTCTTTGATTCTCATAAAGAACCAAGTCTCCCAACTTAAAAGTTCTAGGAAGCACACTTTGATTATATTGTCTTGATAATGATTGTTGATAAGATATAAGATGATCGAGGGCCTGTAATTGGCGCTCATCGAGCATCTCTAGCTGATGCAAATGATTAGTTTGATAAGTTTCGTCATCAATTAACCCTTTAAGGGAAACTCGCAAAGATGAAATCTCCAACTCTAAAGGCATGATAGCTTCGGCACCATACACGAGGTTGTAAGGAATCGTTCTCATCACCATACAAACACTCGTGCGATAGGCCCACAAAGCGTATGTTAACTAAATATGCCAATCCTTACTATGTTTGTTAATTGTTTTACGAAGTATGAGCTCAAGAGTCTTATTAGATGCTTCTGCTTGACCATTAGATTGAGGATAGTAAGGTGTAGAAAATATATGTTGAATGTGGAACTTTTCTAGGGATTGCTTCACTTCCTTGTTCTTGAATGGCGTACCATTGTTAGAAACAAGTGTAGCAGGCAATCCAAAATGAGAAATAATGTTATTTAGAAGAAAACTACAAATAGCTTTAGTGTTTGTGGATCGAAGTGAAATAGCTTTGACCCACTTCATGAAGTAATCTGTAGCAGTAATTATAAAGGTATGTCCCTTAGAAGAAGGAGGTGATATTTTCCCAATAATATACCACCCCCATTTTGTGAATGGCCAAGGAGAGGTCTAGTTTTGTAACTCTTGTGTAGGTGCATGAATAAGATGACTATGATGCTAACATTACATACAATTTTTAACAAAATCGAAGGAATATTGTTCCATCATTTGCCAAAAATACCCCATGTGTATCAATTTCCTCACCAGGGATTTACCACCAAAGTGTCCACCCCCAGAACTTGAATGGGCTTCCTTAAGGGTGAGGGCTATTTCTGCCTTAGTGAGACATCAGAGAAGCAAGTCATTATAATATTTTTGATAGAGCACATTAGAAAAAATAACATAATGGGATGAAAGCTTTCATATACAAGTGTGATCATTTTTCATCGCATCATCGGGAAAACTTCAGTCTCTAGGTAGTTGTAAATATTAGAAAACCATTCTCCCAAGTCCATGTGAGAACACACAAAGGCATCAGATTCAGGTTGATTGGAAACAACTAGGGTTCGAAGGACCTGAACCAGGAAGTGGTATTCTTTTGTATCCTCATCTAAAGGTACGAGGGAAGCAGTGCTTGCCATGGCATCTGCATGTCTATTCTCCCTCCTAGGGACTCTGTCTATCATGAAAGAGGAGAATCGTTCAAGCAAGGACAAAGCAAGGTCTTGATACCAAGACAACTTACTTTGCTTAGCTTGATAGGCTCCTGTAATTTGATTCACAATAAGCTCAGAATCACCCAGTATTTGGAGATTTCATATTTTTAGCGCAATCGCGACATGCAAGCCAATAATGAGGGCTTCATACTCAACGATATTATTAGTGCAAGGAAAGCCCAATTGAAAGGAGAGAGGGACCAATTTTTCTTCGGGTGTGTAGACACCTAAATTTGGACACTTCATTTGTCCAAATTTACCCCTTTTCATCTAAATATACCCTTATCCACATTAATTAAGTAATATCACCATTATTTAATTAATACCTCTAAATTTCTTTTAATCTCTAAGGTATCTAGCTAAATAATTAAACACCTTACCTCTTTAATTCCCCTTTCATCAAATGAATTACATTTATTTAATTCCTCACATGTCACATACTTTTCTTAATCTCAATCAATCTCTTAATCTCATCATTAGGGATGTGCACATGCCTAATCCTTGATTAGGATGTGTCACATCCTCCAACTTTTGCAAGTTGGCTTCTAATCCTCATTACCCTCTAATTATTTTCTAATTACTGATTAGTTAAGCCTAATTAGTACCTTGGTCAACTCTCCCCATCCCCCAAGGAATTTTTAATTCCTTTTTATTCATCCAAGACTTCTCTCTTCCCCATGTGAATTTTTAATTCACATTTATTCCTCCTAGAATCCCCTTTTCCCATGCATCTTCTAGAATCTTTGACTCGTCAAATCAAGTCACATGTGAACAAGTGCTTTCCTTTTTGGAACCTTGTTTTGTCCATGAGATTCTTCTAAGCATGTAATTCATATTTATTCACCCAAGATTCTCCTCTTCCCCATGTGATCATTGAGTGGTCACATCAAGTTACATGTCAAGGTACTTGTCCTTCTTACACATTACATGTCCTTCTTCCACCTCACCTACACCTCATCACATCCTTGGCCACTTCACATTCCACATGTCAAGATGTGAGGGCTTGTGAGTCTTCAACTCACCATAGCCCTTCATCTTGGCCATGGTGGCTCAATCATAGAATTCAATTTCCTATATAAATACCCCCTCTTCTAATGCATTTAACAACACTTAGCCATTTGCACCCTTATGCTACCAAATTGATTACTCAACTTGCAAACATTTTCACTCATCTAGCCAAGCCACTTAGCCATAATCATTAGTATTCTATCACATAGTTCATCTTGCATCTAGCCATCTTCATAGTCATCCAAGGAGTACACAAGCATTTAAACATCAAGGGCCAACGAAGAGATTGCAACACGAAGAAGGTATAATCAATTGTGTCTTCATTTTATTTTCATCTTCTTTCTTTATGTTATCATTCTTTAGGCTAATCTTTTGAAGTGTTCCTTGTATTTTTCTTTATTGCATAATAGTTATTTTGCACCTTTAGGATAGGATAAACATCAAGGCATCACATTTCTGGCATGCTTGGTGGGACCCACAAACGGGTTCCTTCATTTTACATTTGTTGTTTAGTTTGTTTGTAGGTTCAGGTCACAGATTGGCGAACTTTCCCTATAGAGGGGTAGACCTACCCTCCAGTTTGCTGCAAAGGGGCGAACCTACCCTGGTTTTAACACTATTTTTTGACATTTTACTGTAGAGGGGCAGACCTACCTTGGTTTTCACTTTGTTTTCTGACATTTTACTATAGAGGGGCGGACCTTCCCTAGTTTTCACTCTGTTTTCTGACATTTTACTATAGAGGGGCAGACTTGCCCTAGTTTTCACTCTGTTTTTTGACATTTTACTATAGAGGGGCAGACCTGCCCTGGTTTTCACTCTGTTTTCTGACATTTGATTGCAGAGGGGTGGACTTGCCCTAGTTTTAACACTGTTTTCTGACATTTGACTGCAGTGGGGCTAAACCTGCCCTAGTTTTCACTCTGTTTTCTGACATTTGACTGTAGAGGGGCGAACCTACCCTGGTTTTAACATTGTTTTTTGACATTTTACTGTAGAGGGGCGGACCTGCCTTGGTTTTCACTTTGTTTTGTGACATTTTATCACAGAGGGGTGGACCTGCCCTCATTTTCACTTTGTTTCTGACAATTTGTTGCAGAAGGGCGGACCTGCCCTGGTTTTGACTCTATTTTCTGATAGTTTACCATAGAGGGGCGAACCTGCCCTAAACAAAACATTTTGAAAGGTAAAAATAGTCATTTTAGCTTCATTTTGTCTCAGTTTTTTGCTATTTTTAGGTTCTAGCCCCCTAACCTTGCTTGTTTGTGGGTATATTTGGATTTCTTGCTAACATTTTGCAATATATTTTCGTAATTGACGAAGAACGGAGGTTAAAACAGCTAACACTTGCTTGCAGGGCCATTTGTTTGTTCAAATTTTGAAAGCTTTCCTTGTTGTTTTCATTTACTCATTTAGGCACAAAGTTTAATTAGGGGGGAAAGTAAAATTTACTGCTTGTGTCAATTTTTGTGTCACCCAAGGGGGAATTAGTTTGTTTTCGCTTTCACTTTGCACTTCGTGTGAGCCTGGGGAGTAGTTGGAAATGATTAGTGCCTTCTTTTTAGAGGGACCTGCTTGGGGATTTCATCACCCCAAGGGATGATCTCAACCACACATATCAGCGGGGTATAGAAAGGGGGAGAGCCAAAGCCGTACCCCAATCTAGTCACGTCATGTCTGGCGAAGCGTCAAAGCTAGGGTGATACCTAGATAGATGTGAAGAGTTGGTTCAAGCCTTTCAATATCTTGCTGGGGTTCTCGACTCACGCTTGTGACGGGCTGGTGTTCACGGTTTGGGCCTCACATACCGAGAGTATATCAAGGAATTCCTAGAAGCCTTGTGCATCCTAGATTAAGAAGTTTGTTGGCCATACCCTTAACACTAATCATAGGATTGTGCTTGTTTGAAGTGTCTTCTTGTGAGAAATTAGTAAATTTTTTGGCAAGTCAGCCTTATTGTTGTTGTTTTAATTCCTTGCGATAGTCATTTCCATCCAAGCCAAGTCCCAGTTTCCTGCAGAAGTGTGAACTTGCGCACAAAACCCTGCAGAAGGGCGAACCTGCCCTTTAGAACCCTATATAAGCACGAACCTACCCTCCAAAACCTTGTAGAGGGGTGAACCTACCCTCCAGAACCTTATAGAGGGGCGACCTTTCCTTGCAGAGGGGCGAACTTTCCCCCAAAACAATCAATTTCACCCCCGTTCATCCATCCCAAGTACTTGTTCACCCATTTAGGGAATTCGTTGACCTGTTCCGAACATCCGTTCATCCTTTTCAAGCATCTGTTCATTCATTATGAATCTCCATTCATCCTTTTCAAGCATCCATTCATCCTTTTCAAGCCTCCGTTCATCTATTCTGAACATCCGTTCACCCGTTCCGAACACCCGTTTATCTGTTTCAAGCATTCATTTCTCATTTTGAGTACCCTTTTACTCATTCCAAGCTTTCATTCATCCATTTTGAACATCCGTTGACCCGTTCTGAACACTTGTTTATCCGTTTCAAGCATTCATTTCCCATTTCAAGTACCCTTTTACTCGTTCCAAGCTTTCATTCATCCATTCCGAACATTCATCCGAGTAATCATTCTTTCATTATGTCTTTATCCACACAATCCAACTTTCTGAAATCCAATCCCCCCTCTGAGCTATCCCATTATGTCTTCATCCACACCTAATAATGCTCCTTATGTTACCTTTGACAGGGGATATCCACTATTTTCCTCACCTGCATCTCTGTCGTCTCCTCTCTCTACATCATCTTCTTATCCAACATCCATGTCTTCTTATCCTAATCCAGTATTCCAACAACCCTATTATAATTCCCCATCCACATCTTCCTACCTCAATCCTTCATCCACATCTTCTCACTATCTTAATCCTCCATACCAATCTACCTATCCCAATCCTCCTAATTAGTTTTCTCATCCTAATCCTACATGCACACTTTTATATCTTAGTCCTGCACCCCCATCAACCTATCCTAATCCAACATCCACATCCCCTTTCCCTAATACACCACCCACATCCTCTTGTCCTAATGTACCACCCATGTCCTTTTTTCCTAATCCACCATCTATATCCTCTTCTCCTAATTCATCATTCCAATATCCCTACCTTAATCCTCCATCTACTCCTAGTCTTCCATCCAATCTCGTTCCTCAATCTAATCCTAATCTACCATTCCATAGTCCTAATCCCCCACCAATCCATAATCCTTCATCTCCTACCTCACCATCTAAACCTAGAATATGCAAGTTTCTTACCCCATAAGTTCTCCAAGGACTTATGACAAAGAAGGCATCCGTAACCCCACATCAATAAGTTGTGGAGCTATACCATGCCAATCCATCATCCACAGTCACTAGTGAGGAGACCCTTCTCCGTATCATGCCTATCATTGATGCTGCCACCCCTAGCACCACTCAAATCGTTGACACCATCACACCCACTAAATCCATTGAGCCCTCGTCCCCTACTATGAGCGTCGTCAAACCCATTGATGATGATCAAATCCAGTCCTCTCCTCTCACTCCTAGTATCACCGAAATCCTCTCTCATGAACTTCATGAACCCTCTAACCTTCCATCTCACCTACTTGAAGAACCCATCCAACATGCCTCCATTATCATGCCACCCACATAAGAAGAGTCATGCCAAGAGCTTGATCCAAAGCATAACATCATACCCTTTTCTCCAGATCAAGATCCTATCGTCCCATCTAGTCCACCTCAAGATCACAATCCCCCATCCATTCCATCACATGATCTCCTTGATTCCACCACTCCATCTCATGAGCCCTTATCTCCATCCCCATCACATGAGCCCTCATCACCCGCTACCACAAATCCAAATCCTATCATACCTCCTAATCCCTCTCCTGATACTTTACCACTCATTCCTCCCGATCAGGAAGAAGCTACTACCCCCTCATCTCCATTTGATGATCCTCCACCATCGCCTAACCATACTATTCCCACAACACATTTATATCCCTTTGGTACTCTCACATTCTTCCATGGTGGTCTCCTTGCAGAAGAAAAATAAAGCATATATACTGCCCATCATCCTCTGCCTACTAATGGACTTGTGTCATTCTTCCAGAATAACAAAAATCTTGTCATGGATTGAATGCTTAAGAACATGAACTATCAAGGAAAAGGTTTAGGCCTTCATGAGCAAGGTATTTTAGAACCCATCCAAGTCCAAGAGCATGACTACACATGTGGTCTTGGTTATATCCCTCAAAAATCATAAGCTAAAACTGTTGGTACAACCTCTATGTCCTTAGCAAGCCTCTTCCAAAAGAAATATAGGCTCTTCCCATCTCTCCACTAGATCATTTGCTGCAATCCCCCCTCCTCCATCATATCGCCTCAAAAAAACCATCCATATTCCTCCTTCATCCGCTCCATCCATTTTGGGTCCTTATGTGCCTCCATCTCCCATCATGCAGCCCCCAAGTACTACATCTATTTTGGGCCCTTATATCCCAAAATCACCTCCTCCATCTCGTCCTATTCATCCTTTCATCCATCCAACACCTATCCATGTCACCCATCATAAACATCCCACTCTTATGTCCCCTAATCAGGATCAACAAAAGGAACATACCTACACATCCTCCATCTACACATAATCCCCATAATCCTACCTCCATTGCTCCACATCATCCATATCATCATACCCATCCCATTGCTACTAAAATCACTTTGGATGCTAAAATAAAAATGCATAAATCTAAATATCCACATGAATCTAAAGCTCCCCATGTCCCCTTGAAACGACATGTTGAAGAAAAGAAAAATCAAATACAAAATCAAAATCATACCCATTGGCCACAAAGGCCCACCAAAGCAAAGATCAAAACCATGTGAATCCCAAAGAAAAAAGATGCAATACCTTCAAAAGAAAAATCTGTAACAACATCCAATGCTAATCCAAAAGCTAATCATACTCCCCTTTCATCTGCTAAATCTGTTTTGGGTCCTTATGTCCCAAAATTCATTATCCCATCTCCTCCATTATCCCCACATTCTCCATCCATTAATCCTCTTATCCTTTCACATACACCACCACATGTGCTAATGTTGGTCCTAAACTTACCACCCCATCACACACCTACCCCATCATTTTATCCATACCCTTTCCAGCATCCCATCCATTATCCCACATATTTTCCCCATCAAATCCCTCTAATTCATCCTCTTACATAATCCATTTATCCTAATAAGGTTGTACCAACATCCAACAGTCGCTTCACACATGGGCTCTTAATACCTCATATGGAACTTGATGCTCGAGTCCTTCATCCATATCCTTATCACATATCTTCTAAATCCACTTATCCACATCCCTATTTTTATCCATCCCCATTTGCATTCTATCCAAAAAATCCAAAAAATTCAAAAAACATATAAAATAAAAAAAAGTAAAGCGAAATAATTCGTCCAATGGTGAAAACTTGGCAAACAAGCGCCTTGGATAAGTACCGTGATGAAAACCTCGCAAATAGGCGTCATACGTAAATTCCCATCTATCTCTTTCCACACTTGGGGGAAGCTTCCTGATATGCATCCTCTCCATCCATTAATGCTTCCTGCATCTTCCTGTTATATGTCCTTTTCCTACATCCCACCTATCTTCCACATCCTACCATCATATCCCATTTATCTCCAATCCCTCCATCCTCCTCATGATCTTGATACAGATAGGGGCGTCTATCTATGCATGTTGTGGACACCTCTTGGTATACATTCTCTCCATCCACACACTCTCCTAATCCTTATCATGCTAGCATCAACCTCCCTTCCTTATCCCAACAACCTACTTCATCTGTCAAACTCCCTCATCCACCCATCCTATCTTCCGCCAGTTATCTCCTTTATCTTCCCATCTAGTCGTCTGTCGTCCCTCCCACCTTATCACACATGACATATCTAGAATGGGGGCATATATCATCTTTTGTGACATAGTCCTTGGATACATCATTCAACCATCTCCCATCCTTATCTTCCCATCCAAACAATCCCTTCAATCTCCCCATCCTTATCTTCCCCTCCAAACAATCTCTTCCATCCCTTCATATTTATCCTCCTCCCATCTCATCATCCCTTGTCATTGGTATCTAGATATAGGCTCCTCCATCATGCAACCCAATGCCTTGATCAAATCATCATCATCATCGTCATCATCATCGGGATGCATCCTTCCCTATCCTTGTGTGTTGTTTTGGGATATATCCTTCCCTCATCAACAACCCTTTAATCAAGATGTATCCTTCCCTATCCTCAATCATCTTTCCAATCTCCCATCACTTCTCATCACTCATCTCCCCATCATACCATCCTCCCAATTCATCTTTTGTTGATTTGGATAGCTATCCCATCCTCGAGCTTCAGGTAATCACCATCATTCTATCCAATCCAATAGATCTATCTTATTTTATCGTATCGGTCCCATCATTTTATCCCCTTATCAGGGTTATCTTTTCATCATCCTTTATCCATTGTCTATCGTTGGTATTTTGTCGAACTACGTTGCCCCTACGCTTTCACGTAGGAAAGGTCAATCTTTAGATCCGCCCTCGGGGTTCCTATTTTCTGTCCTGTCTTGGTCATCCATCGAGGTCTCCATTCTCCTCTTTTTTCCTTTATCCATTATTAGTTGTCAATCTTTTATCGAACTATGAGGGCTCTGCACTTTCACATAAGCAAGGCTAATCTTTGATTGGCCCCCGAGCCCCTAGGTTGTTAGGGTGTTTTGGTCTTGTGTCAGTCCCGCATCTTGTCTCTCTTGTGTCATGTCGTCAAGCTATGCCCTTATTTAGCTGGTTCTTAACAAACAAGATCCACTTGTATCAACATATCCAATCAGCTTTGAGTATCCCATGTCATATCGATCTTTTAGTTTAGTATCCATCATCGGTCTCAACATGATGCATCCTTCCTAACAGATCTCATCAACCCCATCCATCCCCTTGATCCTATGGCAAAGGACGTTTTGAAATTGATTGTGATATTTTGATGCTTTTGGTTTTAGTTTATCAGTTGAGCTTCCTCTCATCACTTGTCAAGGCCACCATGATCCATCATATTATGGTGCATTTTGACTGGTTAACATAGGGGCATATCTTGATCTTTTTTTTTCTTCTTTTTGTTGTTGTCTTCTTGGTTGTCCCACGTAGTACCCACCAAGATCCCTGAGGTCTCGTGTTACATTGGGGCATCCTTTTGTGCTTGTGGTTATCCCAATGCCTGGCCTGACCAAGGTCTTCGTGAATTATGGATTGACAAGTCCACTTATAAAAGCCTATCGACTAATTAATAAATATGGTTAAAAGTGTATTTTGGAGTTGAATAGACAATATTGCATTTCATCAGTGAAGACTTATCTACAATATCTTAGCGGTAGAATTTTTAGGAGTTTGTGGAGGAGCTGCCAAAAATATTTCAATGGGGTGTTAATTAAAATAAATTAGGAGTATTTAAAAATGGTTGGTTTGGTGAATTATGTAATGTAGCTTAAGTTTAAAAGTTTATGCTCTAAGATTTAAGGAATTTAGTGGTCTTATGCTAAGTTTTGGCAACAAGGAATGCTAAATCTACAATTATATAACTCGATTTTAAAAAAATGAAAAAAATTTAAAAAATTATATATGAATGACATGTGACAACAAAATTTTAGGAAATCGGTAAGAGAAACATTTAACCCTCACCCCAAAGGATAGTTGTTTAAATCTAAAATATAAAAAGTAAGGGCTCCATTTTTTTCTCAAGATTCTACTTTATTGAGAGCATAATTTGTTTCTTCTCATGGGGCCTTGTACTCTACAAAAATAGTTCTTGTGGCATCTCCATGAGAACCCTTCCTAATTGGCTTTAAACTCAAGACTAATATTAGTGTCAAAAGAAAACTACATTCATAATATTTTAAAATTATTTTAATTTTGTCTTTAGTATAATAGTTTAGTGTTTAAATAGTTTATTTTTATATAAGAATTGGTATTTAGTATTGTATTTGATTAAAGTTTAAGTTTTTGTTAGTGTTCACAATTTAAATTTCAACCATGTTGCTTTTCATCCCTTTTCAAGAGTATAGTTATTAATATGAACATGGTTTAAGACTATATGCACAATCTTGCACTTTCCCTCCACCTTCCCCCCCCTCGGCCTTTACCAAATTCAAAATTAATTAGGGGTCTAATCTCATTTTACTCCAACTAGTCATTTCCTACCAACTCAAAGACAAAATATTATAGGGTTAAATTTCAACTATGTTGCTTTTCATCCCTTTTTAAGAGTATAGTTATTAATATGAACATGGTTTAAGACCATATGTGCAATATTGCACCTGCCTCACCCCCTTCCCTCTCCCCCTCCTCGGCTTTATTAAATTCAAAATTTATTAGCGGTCTAATCTCATTTTACTTCAATTCGTCATTTCCTTCCAACTCAAAGACAAAATATTCCAAGGAGTTATAAAAAGATAATGCTCTAGTTCATTTTAGAAATCCAATATCATTGTAGAGAATTGTATTAGTATCTACAATCACAAGGATAAAACTAGATATTTACATTTTGCTTTGCAAATTTGTTACAAATTGTTAAATCAATCAAGTGGCTTGACTAGGGCACAATATAGACATAACAAGTTCCAACAATGCTTTTAAGTTCACCATCATTTTCCAAATACACAAAAGATAACATAAATATAAAGACTCGATGTAAGAAATCACAATGGAAAGATCAAGGAAGTGGCTACTATGAAACTATCAGACAGAACTAACAATGAAGTTGAATTTCAGACAGATTTGCTCAGTCTTAAACTTCACAAAAAGCTTAATTTTCCAAAAGATTCATCTGGAAGTGGACTCTCTTATAACAATTAAGCATATTCAGAGTAAGGGAATTGCTAATTGGAAGTGAAACAAATTCATTTCCCCAATTTGAAGGCTTCAAAATCTTGCATATTTACAGGGAGGGAAACATGTTGGTGGAATGAAAGACTGATTTTTAGTTTTGGATTCAGCGAAAGTAGGTCACGATGCATTTATGAATCTGCAGGGTGAAAGATTAATATCCAAATGCCTTCACTAGAATTGATTAGCAATAGAGGAGATTTGTTACAGTGACACACGGAATTCATTTTTTCTTGGCATCACCTCCCTTTTATGGACACATCAAACCACTTTTGGCACCAGCTTTGAAATTCACAATGGATACGATGATATGCTTGAAAATGAGGCGACAAAAAAACATGATGTTTATAAGACCTTTTAATAGATCTCAGGCTTCAAAAAATATATAACAGGTGTGCCTTAATGGTCATTCATGATATCAAAGTGGTGCTGGGTGAGGATTATGTGAATTATTCTCTTCGGTACCAGGCCAATACTGACGTTCCTTCCATGTTTTTAGCAGTCCTTTCTGATATTGATCCAGAGCTATGAATCGGTGAAGTCACAAATGAGGGACCTCATTCCCAATTTAAACAATCAACAATTACACCCCCAATGGGGTTTGAACCTTGATGACAAGAACAACACCACAACTACTTAACCATCATACCATGCCACTATTGACAAAGTATGCTATATTAGCTCATCCTAAGGCTAAAATTTTATTTAATTTTCATTCTATGTGTATTTAGGTGTGACCCCCACTTTTAGCAATAAAAAGATATATATGCATTATATTTTGGACACGAGATATCTATGTTTATCATATTTGTTATTAATTAGGCATTTTTAATTATATCAATATATTGGAGTTTATGGTTTTAAATCATGATTGACGAATGTGATGTCATTTTGTGATTATATGTTTTGATTAGAGTATCACTTGTACATGTTTCGAGAAACTAACTATGATTAGTGCTTTGTGTTATTTCATAATTGTGATCATGTAGATTAGAGATAATATATGTAATTGACATGTGTAAGGCCTAGCCTTCCTATGATTAGAGTCACACTTTTGATGGGATCATTATTACTAGTTGATCTAATCAAATAGATATTGGATTAACTTGTAATTTGTTTAGTTGTGCATGATGATGCCGATTTTATTAGGATTTGGTTATGTTATTTTTATTTGATGTTTGTATCATGAGTATGTATTTTATATTGTATCAATTATATGATTTTCAAACTAAGATCTGAAATAGATTCAATTTTCTAATGATATTAGAAGGAATGCCTAAATTATTTAGAATTTGATTTTTAGGTCATAAATGTATGCTTTGAACTATATGAAATTTACATTATTTAAGACTAGTTGTATTGTAACCAATATAAATATGTATATGTTAGACGGATTAAAATAATGGACATGTGATATGAAAATGTAGTGGTATTGATAATGTGCATTATGATGAGTACATTGAAAATTAGTTATTACTCGAGTGGTGAATGTTTATATATTATGTTGATTATATTTCTAGTTGCTTCGATTATATGATGAACATATTAATGGGTGCAATTAAGTGTATTGATAATACCATGACCAATGGAAAATTCAAAGGTCTATTAGTAAACCCTAAATTGTGCTTGACATGTCCATACGGAGAGACTAAGGTCGAGTCTGATGTGGATTTAGTTTATTTTGATGTGAAATTATTTTCTGTGTTGTGGAATTATTGTAATTTCATACAACAAATTAATGCTTGTATTATTTTATTGTATTAATTAGTTCATGTGTTGAAAAGCATGGTCACTTAAGTATTTGATTTTAAGTTAATTTCTTGGAGGGTTTTAAATGGTTTTTAGTGAGTATTTTTATTCCTTTTGGTCAATTTTAATGTTCTAGGTCATGTGACTATGTGTTAAAGTCTTTTTGGAGGGTGAAATTTAATAGAAAACTTATTTTCAACCTCTTAAATTTTGCATTTTTATTAATGACGAAATTTGAGGGAGGTTAGGATAAGGTTGGATGAGGTGTCACCACTTCATCCCATCTTCTAGGTTATTAGTAAGGTTGTTGTGTTGAGGATAAGGCTTTCCATAACTCACTATGGGTAAGTACACATGGAGGCCCCTCTTGGAAGGAAATCTCCCTTGTGGAGACATTTGGAAGTTTTCCAAAATGGATAGGTGTTAATAAATATGAGGTCTATGTTTGTTTCAAAATTTAATGTGAGAATAATGAAAGAAAGGAAGAAGAGGATTTGAATGAAGGGGATCATGGGAAAAGAGCTTTTGGAAGACAACATCTTTGTTACATCAATATTTTAGATGCTTGGAGAGGTAAGCTCTTAATTTCTTGAAAAGTTTGCTTTATCACCTTCTTGTTTGAAGATCGTGTTGTTACTGTTTTGTTTTAATCCTAATAGTTGGGGGTTTATGTTGTGGAATAATAAGAAATAAAGTGTTGAATGAGTTTAAGGAAGAAGAGGATTTGAATGAAGGGGATCATGGGAAAAGAGCTTTTGGAAGACAACATCTTTAACTCTACATCAATATTTTAGATGCTTGGAGAGGTAAGCTCTTAATTTCTTGAAAAGTTTGCTTTATCACCTTCGTGTTTGAAGATCGTGTTGTTACTATTTTGTTTTTAATCCTAATAGTTGGGGGTTTATGTTGTGGAATAATAAGAAATAAAGTGTTGAGTTTATGAGTTTATGAGGAAGAAGAGGATTTGAATGAAGGGGATCATGGGAAAAGAGCTTTTGGAAGACAACATCTTTAACTCTACATCAATATTTTAGATGCTTGGAGAGGTAAGCTCTTAATTTCTTGAAAAGTTTGCTTTATCACCTTCGTGTTTGAAGATCGTGTTGTTACTATTTTGTTTTTAATCCTAATAGTTGGGGGTTTATGTTGTGGAATAATAAGAAATAAAGTGTTGCATTTATGAGTTTAGTGATTTCAATAGTTGAGTGGTTGTGTGTTTCCCTCCATATCAATGTACTTTGAATTTTATTAATTTTATTGAAATGAGTTATGTTGGGAGAAAGAGAGGTTGTCTCTCATTTCTCCTTATTTTGAATTAGGATTCAAATATTACAAATCTCCTTGATTATATGAGAATTTGTATTATGATGGGTTGTGTGAATTTGAAATGGTGATAAATGTTTATTTACATGTGATGTGAGTATAAACTTGAGTTTTCTAAGGGGCCTCCTAGCATGGGGTGGCTTCTAAGAAAGAGTACAGTTGGGAGGTGAAAACCTCAATGGTATCATGGAAAATTTTGTGTTATTTTGTGTAGGTTAAGAAGCTATTTAGAGTTGTTTTTCATAGAGATGGTAATCTTTTTATTTTTATTATTGTTTTATTTATAAGAGAACAAAATTATGTATACACCCATAAGGTTTCTTCTAAATATATTGGTGTACACTTCAAAAATGTTAAATATTTGTGGTAAACCCTTCATCGATATGTTTGGCTATGAGGTAGAGTGTAGGATTGGATGCACTATAGTGAAGAAATAATTTAAAGATATTATAGTTCCATTTGAAAATTATCATACATGTGTTGTGATAATCAGATAAAAGTCTCATTTATAATTATTTTTCTTAATGCTTAAAAGAAGGAAGTTTCCTCATGATTATT
Source organism: Sequoia sempervirens (assembly GCA_007258455.2). NCBI lineage: Eukaryota > Viridiplantae > Streptophyta > Pinopsida > Cupressales > Cupressaceae > Sequoia > Sequoia sempervirens. Next base: position 530,004,908 of record VDFB02058242.1, read on the forward strand.
GTATAAAAGAATGTAGATGAATCATGTACTTAATGATAATTTTGAAATATATATAATTTTTATAATTTTATTTTCCTCAAAATATACTTCAAGAAAAAATACATTTACAAGAGGATTTATTAAAAGAAAAATATGTATTCCCTATAGTTTCATTTAATAGTTAAAAGATGGGTGAGTGTAGGATCATGTTGAGCCAAACTATGCCTCTAAGTGATAATGAAAATATAGAAAAACAAAGTTAAACAACTTGATATTAAAATTTAAATAGATTATTAACATAATTTAGAAAATATGTAGGAATAAAATTTGTAGTAATTTGAATGTTGTTTGTAGGCTTCTAGTTTTTTTAGGAAAAAAGTAAATTTATCTAGTGAAAATTTAAAATTTCAATGAGCACTATAATTTTTTTTTTAAAAGTGTCATTTTGACCAACCTAAGTATGAGCAAAAAAAAAAATTCATTATAAGTAAAGGACGCATGCTTGGATGTGACATATTTTTTTGTAATTTGTTTGCAAGTAGATAATTAGTTAAGTTTTTTAATAGGACTTTTCAAAAATACTAAAAACTAATTTTTTGGCCAATCTATCTATCCTATCTATTTTCATCGCCCCACTTCCTCCATCCTCATCATATCATCATCACTTCAATATCCTTAAGATAATATAGATTTTTTATTCTAAGCATCTTTTCATTCATCCTAATGGAAGGGATTAACACCCCCTGCCTAATTTCACAATCACAAATAACAAAATTTGCTGCGTAAAACAAAACCCAGACAACAACACAACAATTGGGATTACATTCAATTCAAACTCACGCCATACACGATTGGATTCTACCCCAAAATCAATCCACACTTAATCGACTATGCCTGAAGCAGTTTTACTTGACTATTCAAGTACAAACAAGTATTACATTGCAATCTATTTGCTTGAGTGCTCCATTCACAAACTCCACAATTACCATTCATTCAAATTTAAGACCAATTACAGATTACCTTCCTTGGCACAATCTTCTTATTCATTCCTATTCACGACTTCCTCCACATTCCTATCTTGGCATGTTCTTATCTAGCATTCATGTGCCCATTATCGATGCTTTGCTCATACTGATAGTGACTTTCATGGGTCTTCAATTGCCTGTACACCATATGTTGCCCCCTTTCATGGTTTTGCTTCCACATTGTGGTGCGATTCCCATCCTAACTTCCTCTTGCTCTAGTTCACAGACCTTATTGCTTGTTTCATGATTATGGTTGTGCCTCCTTGCTAAACCATGTATGCTCCTTCTTACACAAATTTGGATGGATCCTCTGCTCCAGGAAGCTTCTTTTTCCCAAACTCATTTTTTTCCCTTCTTCTCATTGGCAGGAACCCCTCCAAGAACCATTCCTTCTACTCTCAGTACTCTGGATTGGGCTTTTATTTTGCTCTCTTGGATACACCAGGCATCCCTCTACTCTCATGATGCAATATCTAATCTTGTTAATTGAAAAATAGTAACTACCTTTGCCTCCTTACGCGACCACTCAAAAAATAAAATTAAGATAAAAAATCCAAAACTAGAATGTGCACACCCAAAATTAGAGCAAAGGGTGATTCCCCTACATTAGACTCCCCAAGGGACTAAAAGATCATGTGCTCCTGCACATGGAGTCATTGATAAAACTTATTCCTCACTCTTCCTTTTCTTCTGCTTCTTCTAGCATCATTTTGGAATGACCTCCATAATTCTCCAACATTGTTGCCCACTATTTTTCTTCACACTCTTGAATATACAATCTTCACTTGCCATCCTTCTCCATCGATTGCTTATCCCACCATCAAGACAAACTCTTATACGAAAATCAAATATTTCTATGACTTCAATCTCTTGCACCCTTGACATCTTTCCTCCACAACAACATTATTCATCTCTTTATACAAATTTGCACTTATGTGTCCATAGTCTGCTTGTAACATCCCAAAGGGAAGTGCACCATCTTCAAAATTTATTATAACATTCATCCTATCACCTGTATCAATCACCTTTTCCAACCATGTTTCTTCGATGACCAACATTTCTATCAACAAATCATCTTTGTCCTTAACATTCACATTATAAACCTCAATGTTCTTCCCCAAATCAACATTTATCACTTGATACTTTGGCCCATATTTTCCCTTATTCAACATAGAAAATGAATCTAAAACATCATCCTCATGAAAGACCAACAAGTTTACCTCTTCATGGTTTGCTGCAATAACTTCCTTGTCAACACATGTAATCTACATCTTTACCTTCTTTGCTGCCCCATTTTTCTACATATCTACACTAGCAGTCTTCTCCATCCACTCCCTTTCAATGGCTAAAAATTCTGCCCATAGATCTTCCTCTTTGTTATTACTTGCTGCACTTTCTTCATATTTCACCTTTATTATCTCTTCTTCAAACACTTCTTTTCCTTTATCTTCTTCAGTTGTTCTACCTTCTTTGACCTCCTCATCTAACATATATTTTCCTTCCTCACTCTTAGCTACTGCTGCTCTATTATCTATCTCTTCTTTGTCTACTACTCTTTCTTGGATTCCTTCACTTTGTAAGTCTTCATCATACCATGTTTTCACTATCCACTATTGTTTTCTATTCTTCTCATCCCATTCATTTTGCATTCTAATTTTCTTGTTTTTCCTTTGTTTGTTTTCCACTTTCTTCTTGTATCTACCTCTTCTCATACTTTTCCCATCTGCAAGCTTCCAAAACTCCATTTCACATTCATACATTTCATATTCACTATTAAGTTCAACATCCCTCTCGTCTTCTTTCAAATTCTCAATCTCATGCAAAGTGTCAAAAGCATCTTTATTCCAAACATCTGAATTAGTTTGCTTACCTTTCTTTGTGCATGTGTTTGTTGTAACCTTCTGCCTATTTTTTCTTGTAGTTGTTCCATCCTCTTCAATTGCATCACCTTTTCCCTTTCTATACTCTATCAATTTCATCTTTTTCCTTTGCTTATTGGACTTGACCTCTTTTTCACATCATCTATTTTCTTGTATTGGTTGCTCCTCTCTATGTCCCACAACATCACTTTCTTTTGTTGCTGTCCCACATTTAACCTTCCACACTTTGTGTCCTTCCTAATGTCTTCACCTTAATCCTACATCTTCTTTATGTTGCTTTACTTGCCAACCTTTTGCTTTCCTGTTGCACTTGTTCATGCCCTTTGTCCATTGTACGTGTTGGTCATTCCAAACTCCTTTATAACCAACTCCTTGATTACCCTTTATATGTTGCTCCACATAGATTGGTTTCCTTTGCCAACTTAGCACTTTGTATCCGTGAACCTTTACAAGTTTTGATAACTCCAACTTTCTCTCCTCCCTACTAATTTGTGGAGCCACATTCTTGTTTCCATATACAAAAACAAAACTGATATTTGTACTCACATTTACTGGCTCAATACCCTACTACTCGGGTTTTCCTACTTGCTCGACCTCTTTGCTTTCCAATTCTTTCCCTTTGCAAATTATTCTATCTTCATCTACAACATATTCTAGAGCATCATGGTACTCTATTGCATCCTCAGGTTCTTCTTCATCATACTAACAAAACTCAACATCAACCTTTGCATCATACTCAGACACTTACCAATGTACCTATGTTGCCATCAACTTCTCTATGCCCTCTTCCCAATCTGCTTGGCTTACTGTTGTGGCTAATCTCTTCTCATTCTCTTCTTCAAATCTTTCTTTAGGTGCTTCTCTTGCCCCATCTTGCATTATCTTTAAGATCTCACACTTTCCCTTTTCTAAAAGGTGGCTCACACCTTCATACACATACTCAACCACGATATTAGATAGTAAAACCAAAGACCAAAATGTCTCCAAGAATACCACCGTCATGGACATTCTTCTCTCTTCTTTATTTCTTCTTTTGAGTGCTTCTTTCTTCACTTCTTCTCCTCTCCATTTTGTTTCAAATTTATTTAGACTCTCCTCTATGAGAACTTCTTTCACCTCTTCTACTCCATGTTGCTCACTTAGCAACTCTTTATTGTCCCAACTTCTATGGGTTCCTATCATATTCTTACCTTGTCTTCTTAAGGCATCCAAACTCTTCCTTCTCAGAATCATCTTCACAGGCTACTTTACTCTCTTTCTCATGGGCCACCACCAAGTATCCTCTTGGATCCTTTCCTCAAATCACTACCTCACCAATTCCAAATCTCTTCGTAATTCTTCCATTTCTCTCTCAAATTATGCATCTTGCTTCTTCTTGATTTCTTTCCTCTTGTCTCTCTTCATGAGACTCTCTTTCCTAGAATGCTGCTACATCTTCCAATCTTCTATTATCTTCTAGAAACCTCACCTAGGGATTCCTTTCCTTTTCTTCTGCCCAGTCTTTTGGTATCCAAGTTCTTCACAACTTGTCAATCTGCAACACACATAACCTTCAAGAATTTATGAAGAACAAGATTGCAATACCCATCTTTCTTCAAAGATCAATAACACCCTCAATGTTCTCTACCTAGATCTTTTGGGATCTTATACCAAATGATGGAAGGGATCAAAACCCCTTGCCTAATTTCACAATTACAAATAACATAAATTTGATATGTAAAAGAAAACCCAGACAACAACAACAATTGGGATTAAATTCAATTCAAACTCATGCCATACACAATTGGATTTTGCCCTGAAATCAATCCACACTTAATTGACTATGCCTGAAGAAATTTTAGTCAGTTATTCAATTGCAAACAAGTATTGCATTGCAATCTATTTGTAGACATCCAAATTTGGACACTTAATTTATCCAAATTTACCACTTTTCATCTAAACATCCTCTTATTCAAGTTAATTATGTAATATTACTATTATTTAATTAATATCCTTAATTCTGCCAAATCTCTAAAGGTATTTAATTAATAATTAAATACCTTACCCTCCTTAATCCTCTTTTCATCAAATGAATTAAATAAATATTACATTTATTTAATTCCTCACATGGCTTTTTCATCTAATCCTAATCCATCTCCTAATCTCTTCATTAAGGATGTGCACATGCCTAATCCTTGATTAGGATGTGTCACATCCTCCAACTTTTGCAAGTTGGCTTCTAATCCTCATTAACCCCTAATTATCCTCTAATTACTAATTAGTTAAACCTAATTAGTACCTTGGTCAACTCTCCCCATCCCCAAGGAATTTTTAATTCCTTTTTATTCACCCTCCTATCTTCCCCATGTGAATTTTTAATTCACTTTTATTCCTCCTAAAATCCCCTTTTCCCATGCATCTTCTAGAATCTTTGACTTGTCACATCAAGTCACATGTGACAAATTCCCACCTTTTGGGAACCTTGTCTTATCCATTAGATTCTGCCAAGCATGTGAATTTTTAATTCACATTTATTCCTCCAAGGAATCTTCTCATCTCCCAATGTACTTGGAAGGTACTTGTCCTTCCTCCACATCATGTACTTCCCTTCCACATCACCTACACATCATCCTACCTTTATCCACTTCACATTCCACATGTCAAAATGTGAGGGCTTGTGAGTCCTCAAATCACCTTAGCCCTTCATCTTGGCCTTGTTAGATAAATTCCAACCATTGAATTCTCTAGAGAATTCAAGTTTCTCTATAAATACCCCATCCTCTAAGGCATTTGAAAGAATTAGCCATTTTGCAACTAAATGCTGTCATTTTGTGCACTCATCTAGCCATCAATTTCATCCATTTGCATTTACATCCAAGCATATAGTTAAATCTTGCATCTAGCCATATCAAGAGCCATCAAGGAGCATACAAATCAAATCAAAATCAAGGGCCAACCAAGGAGTTTCAGCTGCAAAAGGGAGGTATATCTATTTGTCTTCATTTAACACTTTCCTCTTTGCATTTACAAATTTCGTAGGCTAATCTTGAGGTGTTTCCTTATGCTTTTCCATTGCATTTTAATTGCTTAGAAATGGTTAGACATTTCGGTATCACATTTCTGGCATGCCTGGTGAGACCCACAAGTGGGTTCCTCAATTTCACATTTGCTGTTGTTGTGTTTTTTGCAGAAATATGCTATAAAAGGGCGATTATGCCCTCCTGGTTACTGCAGAAGGGCGACTGTGCCCTTGATTTTTTGCAGAAGGGCGACTACGCCCCCTGATTTACTGCAGAAGGGTGACGACCCCCCTTGGGCTAAAATTTTTGTGCTAACACTTTTCTGTAGAAGGGTGACTACACCCCCTAGCTCCAAAATTTTTGTGCTAACACTTTTTTGCAAAAGGGAAACTACGCCCCCTGGCTCCAAAATTTTTGTGCTAACACTTTTCTGCAGAAGGGTGACTACACCCCCTGGGTTAAAATTTTTGTGCTAACGCTTTCCGCAGAAGGGCGACTGCGCCCTTGATTTTTCGTAGAAGGGCGACTGCGCCCCTGATTTTCTGGAGAAGGATGACTGTGCCCCTATTTTTTTGCAGAAGGGCGACTGTGCCCCTGATTTACTATAGAAGGGCGACTACACCCTTTGAGCTAAAATTTTTGTGCTAACACTTTTTTGCAAAAGGGCGACTACGCCCCCTGGATTAAAATTTTTGTGTTAACACTTTTCCGCAAAAGGGTGATTGTGCCCTTGGTTTTTCATAGAAGGGCGACTGTGAGCCTAATTTTCTGTAGAAGGGTGACTACGCCCTTGATTTTCCGCAGAAGGGCGATTACACCCCTGATTTTTCGCAGAAGGGCAACTACGCCCCTGATTTTTCGTAGAAGGGTGACTACGGCCCTGATTTTCCGCAAAAGGGAGATTGTGCCCCTAATTTTCCATAGAAGGGCGACTGTGCCCCTGATTTACTGCAGAAGGGCAACTGTGCCCCTGGTCACCGCAAAGCAACAGATTTTGGAAGGTAAAACTGTCATTTTAGCTTCAGTTTTTGCTATTTTTAGGTACTAACCCCCCAACACTGTTTCTTGCAAGGATATTGGTGTTTTTGCTAACTTTTTGCAGCATATTCTTGTGAAGTTGATGAAGAAAGCGGGATAAAACATCTAACATTTGCTTGCAGGGCTATCCATTTGCTCAGACTTTTTAAACTATCCTTGTTGTTTTCATTAATCTAAGAATATAGTTTAATTAGGGGGAGTAATATTCATTGCTTGCTATGTTTATCTTTTGTGTTACCCGAAGGGGGCATTAGTTTGTTTTCACTTTCCCCTTGCACTTCGTGTGAGCCTGGGGAGTAGTTGGAAACGATTGGTGTTTTCTTTCTAGTGGGACCTGCTTGGGGATTTCATCACCCCAAGGGACGATTCCAACCACGTGTACCGGCGAGGTATACCAAGGGGGGAGAGCGAAAGTTGTACCCCAATCCAGTCGCGTCGTAATTGGTGGAGTGTCGAAGTTAGGGTGATACCTAGATAGACGTGAAGAGTTGGTCTGAGCCCTTCAGTATCTTGCTAGGGTTCCTGATTCATGCTTGTGATGGGCTGGTGTTCACGGTTGTGCCTCACTTACCGAGAGTATATCGAGGACTCCCTAGACACCTTGTGCATCCTAGATTAAGACCACGTTGGCCATACCCTTAACACTAATCATAGGATTGTATTTGCTTGAAAGTATCTTCTTGTGAGAAACCAGTAAACTTTTTGACGAATTGGCCTTATTATTGTCATTTTAAAGTCCTTGCCATAGTCATTTTCATCAAACCAAGTCTCTGATTTACCGCAGAAGGGCAACTGCGCCCCTATTTTTCTGTAGAAGGGCAACTGCACCCCTAATTTTTTGCAAAAGGGCGACTGCACCCCCTGATTTACCACAGAAGGGCGATTGTGCCCTCTGATTTACTGTAGAGGGGCGACTGCGCCCCTAATTTTTTGTAGAAGGGTGACTACACCCCTTGATTTACCGTAGAAGGGTGATTGTGCCCTCTGATTTACTGCAGAGGGGAAAATTTTCCCTCCTGAATAGCCAAAATCACCCCGTTTGGATCTGTTTAGCCTCTAAATCATCGTCTAATCATTCCAAACCTTTGTATCATCATCCCAAGCCTCCGTTTTGTCATTCTAAACCTTCGAAAACCTCCATTTAATCATTTTAAAGCTCCATTTTATCATTCCAAAGCTACATTTTTACCATTCGAAACCTTCGTTTAAACATTAAAACATCTATTTGACCAAGTAGTATTTCATCCCTTTCAAATTCTCCTCTCACTCATTTCGAGTAATATTTCATCCATTCCAAGCATCCATCTCCTCATTCTAAGAGTTGTTCATCCTTTCTAATCAATCTTTTACTCGTTTCGAGTAATCTTTCATCCATTCCAAGCATCCATCTCCTCATTCTGAGAGTTGTTTATCCTTTCCAATCAATTGTTTAGTTGTTTCAAATTTTCAATCATTCATCCATTCTAAGCAATCATTAGTTTTGAGTGCTTGATCATTCATCCATTCCAATCATTTTCCCAAATCCGATCATCTATTTCTCAATCCGATTATCCAACACCCCATTCCAATCCTCGTCTCTTCGTTTTAATAGTCCGTTTACCCACTTAAAGAGTCCACCCCACAGTGGGGTGAATATGCCCTAAAAAGGGGCAAATCTATCCCTCCGTGAGGGCACAGTCACCCCAGGAGGGGGCACAATCACCCCAGGAGGGTAGAATTTCCCCTGGAGGGCATAGTCGCCCTAGGAGGGCACAACCACCCCAAGAGGGGGTAGAATTGCCCCTGGAGGGCACAGTCGCCCTAGGAGGGGGCATAATCGCCCCAGGAGGGCACAGTCGCCCTAGGAGGGGGCATAATCGCCCCTGGAGGGCATAGTCACCCCAGGAGGGCATAGTCACCCCAGGAGGGGGTAGAGTCACCCCAGGAGGGGGTAGAATCACCCCTGGAGGGCACAGTCGACCCAGGAGGGGCACAGTCGCCCCTCTATGAGGGATTTGGAAAACAAGCATATACAATTCCCAAATCTGATCGGTGGAACCAAACCCACCATATCTTTCAATCCAATCCTAATTCCAGCACTTAGAACATCATTAGAGTCCATATCTAGCATCAAATCATCCATCCCAATCACCTAGACTTCATTTTGAGAATTTTGATTTTTGTGTTGAAACTTCTGGAGGCCATAAATTTTGACTCGGGTGTCCGTTTGAGCTGAAATTTTATGGTTTTGCCACATTTTCGGGGCCTCAAACATTCATCTTGACCCTCAAAATCGTAATTTAGTGTTTTTTTTAGCATTTTGAAAAATATTTTTTGTCAATAACTCCAAATGCGTGTCTCAAATTTGGGATATTAGTTGGAAATTCATCCTATCTTAGTTATGGGTATTTTTTGGGAAAAAACTGAACTCTCAAACATATAATCGTGAAGTTTCCTAAAATGGAAAAATTTGACAATTTTTAAAAATTGCCAAATCTAGAAAAAATCAGATTGTCAACACCTTACGTTCTTTAAGCTCTTGAAGTTGGTGTAGAATCAATCCCATCATATCCTCCAATCATTCTAGGCTTTAATTCAATCCTAATCTGAGCTTTAATCTAATCCCAATTTGAGCTTAACCAAAACCCTAATCTAAGGTTTAGTCATTTCAACCTTTCATTCATCCCTTTTGAATAGTTGTTCTCCCTTTTCAATCATCTATTTCCCTGTTTTGAGTAAACACTCATATTTTGAACCTTCATCTATCATCTCAAACTCTGGTTTAGCAATTTCGATCATCCGTTTACTCGTTCTGAGAAAACCTTCATCCATTTCAAACCCCCTTTCATCATTCCAAACTCTCATTCTATCATTCAAATCATTCATTTACTCATTCTGAGTAAACATTCATCCATTTCACACCTCCTTTCATCATTCTAAACTATCATTCTGTCGTTTCGATCATCCATTTACTTGTTCCGAGTAAACATTCATTTGTTTCACACCTCCTTTCATCATTTTGAACTCTCGTTCTATCATTCTGATCATCTGTTTACTCGTTCTGAGTAAACATTCATCTGTTTCACACCTCCTTCAATCATTTTGAACTCTCGTTCAACAATCCCAATCAATCATTTACTCATTCTGAGGAATCTTCCGTTTATTCCAAACCTTCATCTTCTCGTTCTGAGAATCATTTGTCCATTGTGAGTAGTCATTTACTCATTCCGAGTAGTCATTCATTTGTTCCGATCAATCATTTACTTGTCTTGAGTATTCATCATCCACTTCTCCAATCAAATCATTGTTTTCCCCATCCAGATCCCCTAAACTTTGTCTCGAGTTATTATCCAAATTGACCTAAGTGTCTGATCTGATCGTCCTCATCAATATTTGCTTAGGATTGTCATCCGTCCTAAGTTAATCATCATCATTGGCCCAATCAATTCACCTTCAATCTCAAGGAGGATTCAGTGCTACAATCATCCATTTATCCTTTAATCTGATCAATCAGCATCCTAAGTCACCTAGGATAATCTCCGAACGGGGTTTTTCAATCCCTATCATCATCCTATCCAACCCATCAGTTGATCTTATCAATCATCAATCAACCTTATCCAATCCAATCCAATCCAATCCAACCACATCACCTTCGACCCAATCAATCTACTTCTATCTTAGAGCAAATTCAGTGTCGATCGTCAGAATCAATCCCATCACATCATCCAATCATCCTAATTTGAGCTTTAGTCCAATCCTGATCTGAGCTTGACCTAAATCCCGATTTGAGCTTTAATCTGTTCCCATCCAAAATATTTTATCCATCCTCTTTATCCTTTCACCATCATGAATCCTTATCCTCCATCAATAGTGATCAAGGGAAACCCTAATTACATTGACAACGATAACAAAAGACTTGTCGATCAAGAAGAATATGACATAGATCCCCTTGATGCTATCGTCACTAGTAAGATTTCTCCACCCACTTTCCACAATCTAATCGCCCCTTCGAGTTATCCCGTTATGCCTTCATCCATGCCTAATCATGCTCCTTATGCTACCTTTGACAAGGGATATCTGTCATATCCATCATACCCTTCATCTACATCATCCTCTTATCCAACACCTACCTCCTCTTGTCCTAGTCTGCCATCACAATACCCCTATCTTAATCCCCCGTCCACATCATCCTATCTCAATCCTTCACTGGCATATACCCACTACCCTAATCTTCCATACCAATTTTCTCACCCTAATCATACACTCACACCAACTTATCCTAATCCAACATCCACATCAACTTATCCTAATCTGACATCCAAATTTACCTATCTCAATTCTCCATCTCAATCTTCCCATCCTAATCCACCATCCCAATACCCTTACTACAATCCACCACCCATATCCTCGTGCCCTAATTACCATTCCAATATCCCTATCTTAACCCTTCATCTAACCTTAATCCCCCATCTATTTCCAGTCCTGCATCCAATCCCATTCCCCCATCTAATCCTAGTCCACCAATTCATAATCCTTTATCCACTCCTACCACACCATCTCAACCTAGAGCATTCAAGTTCTTCACTCCAGAAGTTCTCCAAGGACTTATAACAAAAAAGACATCTCCCACTCCACACCTTGAAGTTATGGAATCATGCCATCCCAACCCATCATCTGGGGTCATTAGAGATGAGACTCTTCTCCACCCAACACCTATCATTGATGATACCACCCCTAGCACCACTCAAACTATTGAAACCATCACATCCTCTAAATCCACTGAGCCCCCATCTCCTACCATCATATCTACCGAATCCATTGAACACCCACCTCCTACTCCAATAGTTGCCGAACCCATCAACTCAATGACACCCAAATCCAATCCACTAAAATCCATTCCCATGAATGTTTTGAATCCTCCATCCCTCCATCTTCCCCACTTGAAGAGTCTCTCCAACACTTTGTCATCCTACCATCCACACAAGATGAGTCATGCCCAGAGTCTAATCCAAAGCATGCCACCATATCCCCTTCTCTAGATCAAGATCCTACCATCCCATCTAGTCCACCTCACGATCACAGTCCCCCATCCATTCCATCCCATGATCCCCTTGTCATTCAAGTTTCCACCCCTCCATCTCCATCTCCATCACATGATCCCACTATCACAAATCCAGATCCCATCATATCCCCTGATCCCTCTCTCGATACCACCCATCCAAATGCTGCTATCCCATCATCTCCCTCTCATGATCCCCCATCATCGCCTAAAAATACTATCCCCACACCGCTTGCATATCCCCTTGGTACTCTCACATTCTTCCATGGTGGCCTCCTTGCAGAAGAAAAACATAGTGTATTCACCACCCATCATCATCCACCTAATAATGGACTCACATCATGTTTTCAGAATAACACAAATCCTATCATGGATCACATGCTCAAGAAAATGAACTATCAAGGAAAAGGTCTAGGCCTTCATGAGCAAGGTATTTTAGAGCCCATCCAAGTCAAAGAACAAGTCTGCATGCAAGGTCTTGGACCTATTTCCCAAGACTCACAATCTAAAGATGTTGGTACAACCTTTAGACATCCTCAACGAGCCTCTTCCAAAATAAATATAGGCTCTTTCCATTGCTCCACCAAATCATATGCTGCCATCCCTCCTCCTCTATCATATCGCCTCAAAACAACTGTCCATATTCCTCCCTCATCTACTCCATCCATTTTGGGTCCTTACATCCCTCCATCCACCATCTCCCATCCTTCATCTACTCCATCCATCTTGGGTTCTTATGTCCCTCCACCCACTTTGTTTGCTTTGGGTCCGTATATCCCAAGATCACCTCCTCCACCTCCTCCATCTCATCCTTTCATCCATCCAACACCTATTCATGTCATCTGTCATAAGAATCCCTCTCGAAGTTCCCCTAATCAGGATCAACAAAGGCACATACCTACACATTCTCCATCTACATGTAATCCGCATAAATCTACCTCCATCGCTCCACACATCCATCTCCTAGCACCCATCCCATTGATACTAAAAGAAATTTGGATGCTAAAGTAAAAATACATAAATCCAAACATCCACATGAATCTAAAGCTCCCCATGTCCCCTCTAAAATACATGGTGAAGAGAAGAAAAATCTAAATCTAAATCAAATCCATAGGCCACAAAGGCCCACCAAAGCAAAGATCAAAACCATGTGGATCCCAAAGAAAAAAGATGCAATTCCATCACATGAAAAATCTGTAAGAACATCCAAAGTCGCTAATTCAAAAGCTAATCATACACCCCTTTCATCTCCTAAGTCTGTTTTGGGTCCCTATGTCCCGAAATTCACCATTCCATCTCCTCCATTATCCCCACATTCTCCATCCCTTAATCCTATTATCTTTTCACATCCACCACCACATGTGCCAATGTTGGTCCTAAACACCTCCCCATCACATATCCACCCCATCATTCTATCCATACCCTTTCCAACATCCCATCCATTACCCCACATATCTCCCCCATCAAATCCCTCTAATTCATCCTTTTGCATAATCCATTTCTCCTAATAAGGTTGTACCAACATTCAACAGTCAGTTCAAACAAGGGCTATTAATGCCTCATATAGAACTGGAAGCTTAAATCTTTCATCCATATCCTTATCGCATGTCTTCTAAATCCGCTTATTTTCCTCCCTATCCTTATCCATCTCCTTTTGCATGATATCCAAAATTTCAAAAATCCAAAAAAGTCAAGAAATCCACAAAATCCAAAAAAAAAAAAGTCAAAAAAAATAAAATCGTAAAGAGAAATAATTCATTCAATGGTGAAAACTTGGAAAACAAGTGCCTTGGATAAATACCATGATGAAAACCTAGAAAATAGGCATCATGTGTAAATCCCCATCTACACTTGGGGGCAACTTCCTGATATGCATTCCCTCCATCCGTTATGCTTCCAACTATGCATCCGTCTTCCTGTTATCCGTACTCTTCATAAATCCCCTCCATCCCACCTATCTTCCGCATCCTACCATCATATCTCATTTATCTCCCATCCCTCCATCCTTCTTGTGATCTTGATCAAAATAGGGGCACCTATCTATACATGCTTTGGCCACCTCTTGGTATACATTCCCTTCATCCATGCTCTATTGTATTCCTTGGTCACCCATCCTATCCTCCTCTAGTTATCTCCTTTTCCCATCCACTATTCTTCCATCCCTCATGCCTCATCATATATGACATATCTAGAGTGGAGGCATCTGCTTCCTTTTTGATATAGTCCTTGGAGACATCATCTATCATAACATCCCTTCATCTTCCTATCCATCTATCATAGACAACATCCCTTCCATCTCCCCATCCTTATCTTCGTATCCATCTATCCTAGCATCCCTTTCATCTCCCAATCCTTATATTACTATCCATCCAAAAAATCCCTCCCATCCCCCATCCCTATATCTCTATCCATTCTTTCATCTTTATCCTCATCCCATCTCACAATCCCTTGTCATTGGTATCTAGCTATAGGCCTCCCTCCATGCAACCCAATGCCATTTATCTCATCGCCATCACTTCTACTTCTCTTATACATCTTTTCAATCTCTTACCCTTTTCATCACTCATCTATCTATCATATCACCCTTCCAAGTCATTTTAATGATTTGGATAACTATCCCATCCCTGAGCTTTATGTGATTGTCATCATCCTATCCAATCCAATAGGTCTATCCTATCTCATCATATCGGTCCCATCTTTTTATCCACTCATCCTATCATCAGCCTCCACTCATCTTATCATCCTCCTTTATCCATCATTTATCTTTGGTCTTTTGTCGAACTACGTTGCCCCTGCGCTTTCACGTAGGCAAGGTTGATCACTTGATCCACCCCCGAGGCTCCTCTATCATCTAGCATTGGTTCTTTTGCTTTTTCCATTTTCTCCTCTATCGTCTAGCATCGGTCTTTTTTCTTTTTCCATCTAATCCTCTATTGTCTAGCATCGGTCTTTCTGCTTTGTCCATCTGCTATCCTATTGTCTAGCGTCGGTCTTTCTACTCTGTCCATCCACTCATTTATCATCTGTCATTAGTCTTTGCTTTTGTCTCTCTAGTCCTTGTCATCGACCATCAGTCTTCATCATATTCTTTCTACTTTTATCCATGGTCAGTTGTTTGCCTTTTGTCAAGCTACGTTGCCCCTGCGCTTTCACGTAGGCAAGGTCAATCACTTGATCTGCCCCCAGGGTTCCTTTATCACTTATCATTGGTCTTTCTGATTTGTTCATCTAATCCTTTATCATTGGTTTGTCCTGTCCTGGTCATCCATCGAAGTCTTCATCTTGGTTAGTCATAAGCCTTTTATCGAACTACGAGGGCTTTGCGCTTTCACGTAGGCAAGGCTAATCTTTGATTAGCCCTTGAGCCCCTAGGTCTTTAGGGTGTGTTAGTCTCATTTCTTGTCTCCCTTGTGTCGTGTCGTCAAGCTATGCCCTTATCTATCCAGTTCTTCACAAATGAGATCCACTTGTATCATGAGATCCAATCGATTTTGAACATCCCACGTCATAATGATCTTTTAGTTTAGTATCCATCATATTTGGTCTCAACAGGATGCATCCTTCCTAACAGACCTCATCAACCCCATCCATCCCTCTTGATCCTATGGCAAAGGACATTTGAACTCGATTGTGATATTTTGATACATTTGGCTTTTGTTTATCATTTGAGCTCCCTATCATCACTTGTCAAGGCCGCCATGATCCATCATATTATGGTGTGTTTTGATTGGTCAACATAGGGACATATCTTGGTCTTTTTATATCTATTTTTTTATCTTCTTGGTTGTCCCACGTAGTACCCACCAAGATCCCTGTGGTCTTGTGTTACGCTGGAGCATCCTTTTGTGCTTGTGGTTATCTCAATACCTAACACGACCAAGGTCTTTGTGAACTTGGGGTGTTGGGATAGCCTTCTTATCTGTTGTGTTTATTTCATGCATTAGACACTAATATGCCTTGGTTCCACATACCTTGGCACTTGGTGTCTTATGCTATAGCAAAAATCAGTGCTCCAAAGATGGAAAATTACATTAGGATTGCATTTCATTTTCCATTCTATTGTCTTGCATGTATCCCCCATCCTCTCATCTATCAAAATCCACCCATCCATTCCTCCTTCATCCTCATCTCACATCTCTATCCAATCCCCATCCATTCCATTTAGCCCAAGTCATCTAATCATATCCTTGGTCTTGTTCCCAATCTTGTTACAAGCCTTGATCCAATCATCCTCATCATCATCATCATCATCATCCAGATGTATTCTTCCATATCCCTTCAGTGTTGTTTTGGGATGTATCCTTCCCTCATCAACAACACTTTCATCATCATCATCGAGAGGTATTCTTTCCTATCCTTTAGTGGTGTTTTGGGATGTATCCTTCCCTCATCAATACCACTCATTGGGATGTATCCTCCCCTATCCTCATGTTTTTTCAGGATATATCATTCCCTCATCAACGACACTCTATCCATCATCCACCCCTTTTCACTTGTAGCTTGACTGGGGCAACGTTATCTTCGTCCTTGCATCCATTTGTGCTTCCCAACTTCCTCCTGCCGCCTTTTCATCCTTTCATATCCATCCATTTGCATCCTCTTCCTCATCTCCCATTTCATCATCTCATCCATTTCGTGAGCACACCCATGTTCTCTTAAAACCCGCATGTCCTCTCGAGGGGGCATCCTAAAACCCTACTCTTCATCTTCACCCCCATCATCTTTTGTCCTAGTCATCCCTTGATGATTGGGGAATCTTTCCCAATCTAACCATCTCCTTCTGGGTTCTATATTTTAATATTCTTTGAAATGATGCTACTTTGTAACACCATCTCAAAGAGGGGCAAAATGTAGACATCCAAATTTGGACACTTAATTTATCCAAATTTACCACTTTTCATTTAAACATCCTCTTATTCAAGTTAATTAAGTAATATTACTATTATTTAATTAATATCCTTAATTCTGCCAAATCCCTAAAGGTATTTAATTAATAATTAAATACCTTACCCTCCTTAATCCTCTTTTCATCAAATGAATTAAATAAATATTACATTTATTTAATTCCTCACATGGTTTTTCATCTAATCCTAATCCATCTCCTAATCTTCATTAAGGATGTGCACATGCCTAATCCTTGATTAGGATGTGTCACATCCTCCAACTTTTGCAAGTTGGCTTCTAATCCTCATTAACCCCTAATTATCCTCTAATTACTAATTAGTTAAACCTAATTAGTACCTTGGTCAACTCTCCCCATCCCCCAAGGAATTTTTAATTCCTTTTTATTCACCCAAGGCTCCTCTCTTCTCCATGTGAATTTTTAATTCACTTTTATTCCTCCTAGAATCCCCTTTTCCCATGCATCTTCTAAAATATTTGACTTGTCACATCAAGTCACATGTGACAAATTCCCACCTTTTGGGAACCTTGTCTTATCCATTAGATTCTGCCAAGCATGTGAATTTTTAATTCACATTTATTCCTCCAAGGAATCTTCTCATCTCCCAATGTACTTGAAAGGTACTTGTCCTTCCTCAACATCATGTACTTCCCTTCCACATCACCTACACATCATCCTACCTTTATCCACTTCACATTCCACATGTCAAAATGTGAGGGCTTGTGAGTCCTCAAATCACGTTAGCCCTTCATCTTGGCCTTGTTGGATAAATCCCAACCATTGAATTCTCTAGAGAATTCAAGTTTCTCTATAAATACCCCATCCTCTAAGGCATTTGAAAGACTTAGCCATTTTGCAACTAAATGCTGCCATTTTGTGCACTCATCTAGCCATCAATTTCATCCATTTGCATTTACATCCAAGCATATAGTTAAATCTTGCATCTAGCCATATCAAGAGCCATCAAGGAGCATACAAATCAAATCAAAATCAAGGGCCAACCAAGGAGTTTCAACTGCAAAAGGGAGGTATATCTATTTGTCTTCATTTAACACTTTCCTCTTTGCATTTACAAATTTCTTAGGCTAATCTTGAGGTGTTTCCTTATGTTTTTCCATTGTATTTTAATTGCTTAGAAAGGGTTAGACATTTCGGTATCACACTATTTGCTCGAGTGCTCCGTTTACAAACTCCACAATTATCGTTCATTCAAATTTAATACTAATTACAAATTAACTTCCTTGGTGCAATCTTCTTATTCATTCTTGTTCACAACTTCCTCCACATTCCTATCTTGGCACATTCTTATCTAGCATTATTGTGCCCATTTTCAATGCTTTTTTCATACTAATAGTCACTTTCATGGGTCTCAAATTTCTTGTACACCAAACACTACCCCCTATCATGGTTTTGCTTCCACACTATGGCACAATTCCCCTCCTAACTTCCTTTTTCTCTAGTTCGTAGACCTTATTGCTTGTTTCATGATTATGGTTGTGCCTCCTTGCTAAACCATCTATGCTCCTTCTTACACAAAGTTGAATGGATCCTCTAGTCCAGGCAACTACTTTTTCCCAAACTCATTTTTTTCCCTTCTTCTCACTTGTAGGAACCCCTCCAAGAACCATTCCTTTTGCTCTTGGTACTCTAAATTTGGATTTTATTCTACTTTCTTGGTTGTGCCAGGAATCCCTCTACTCTCCCAATGCAATGTATAATCTTGATAATTGAAAAATAGTAATTTCCTTTGCCTCCTTATGTGACCAGTCAACAAACAAAATTAAGATAAAAAATACACAACTAGAATGTGCACACCCAAAATTAGTGCAAAGGGTGATGCCCCTGCATCACATCCTCATCATTTTATCATCTCTTCAATCTTCGTAGGATAATATATATTTTTTATTCTAAGCATCTTTTCCTCCATCATCTTCATTCATTTCAACAATCTCACATCTCAATCCAATCCTCATCCCTTCAATCTAGCACAAATTATCAATTCACATCTTTGGTCTTGTTCCTAGCCTTGTTGTAATCCTTGATCCAAATCTAATTATCATCATTGAGATGTATCCTTCCCAATCCTTGTGTTGTTTTGGGATATATCATTCCCTCATCCACAAAATTCCCCTCATTATCATCATTGAGATGTATCTTCCCAATCCTTGTGTTGTTTTGGCATATATATTGTTCCAAATCAACACTCCCATAATTATCATCATCGAGATGTATCCTTCCGAAACCTCATTGTATTTTGGGATATATTGTTCCTTCATCAACAACACTCCATCCACCATCCATCAATCTTGGATTGTAGCTTTATTGAGGTAGCATCATATTTGTCCTTGAATCCATTTGTGCTTGCTTCCTTATCATCTTCTCCTTCCATTATCTCTTCCTCCTGCCATCTCGCATTCCATTCATCATTTTGAATCATCTTCCCCTTCTCTTCCTTGCATCATCTCATCCATGTCAAGAGGACACCCGCGTTCTCTTGAACTTGCATGTCCTCTCAAGGGGGCATCCCCAATTCCTAATCTTCATCTTCACTTTCATCATCTTTCTTCCTAGTCACTCATGTGAATGAATGGGGCATCTTCCCTAATCCAGTCATCTTCTTCCTGGTGATATACATTTTAATCTTCTTTGAAATTATGCTACTTCGAAACACCATATCAAAGAGGAGTAAAATGTAGACAACTAAATTTAACCACTTACGTTTGGTCAAATTTATCCCTTTTTGTCTAAGTATCCTCTTAGCCATGTTAATTAAGTAATATTGCTATTATTTAATTAATATCCCTAAAATTCTCTAAATACCTAAGGTATTTAATTAATCAATTAAATACTTTATCCCCTTTTATCATTCTCCTCTAAATTAAATAAATATATCGATTTATTTAATTTAGTTGTCAAATCTTATAGGGATTAAATTTAAATATTTAATTCCCCCCTCCTTTCTCTCTCCAAGTGTCACATCCTCCATAATCCATTTCTAATCTTGCTTAACTTGCATAATCCTATCATTAAGGATGTGCACATTCCTAATCCAAGGAAGGTGTCACATCCTCTATAATATGCAAGTGGATCCTAATCCCCTTGATTAGCCTAATCACCCTTCTAATCCCTCACTTGCACAACCTAAACCCTTCATTAGCCTAATCTAACCCCTTGGTCAACCCCCTAATAAATGCTAGCCCATACCTACAAGGAATTTTAATTCCTTTTTATTTCTCCCACATCCCCAAATGGAATTTTAATTCCATTTTATTTTCCAAGGTCCTTTGGACCTTTGGATGAATTTTTAGTTCCTCTTCAATCCCTATGAGGATTATAAGGGAATTTTATATTCCCTTTTGTCCTCTCTTGCCAATCCCTATAGTACCTATCAAGTACCCCCATCTTGTCTCACACATCCACATGATGACAAGTGTCATCACCTTGTGGGTCAACCCTTGATCCTGAACTCTCAATCCTAGCCCTTCATCCAAAAATCCTTAAAGCTATATATCTCACACTTAACCATTTTATCCCTCTCACACACATTGTCCTTGGAGTGTCGTTATGTTGTCAAATTTTTGAGTGAGCACACAACCAATCACAAATCATGGGAAAATCTACACAAGAGGCTTCCTATGCTGGTTTGAGCTTCCTACAACGTAATCTGAGTGTTTGTTTTATTTTCAGTGTTTTGCTTGGTTTTTTATGAATTTCTTTGCATTTTAGGAGCACAAAACACTACACACAAGTGGAGTGGACTAATCTCCTTATGTGAAGATAACTTGTGTGCTCCTACTCAAATTGTATGGGCACTCTTTGATTGAATGAACGATAGCATAATAAATATCACAAAGTTACATTTTTCTAGGGTAGTTACTTTTGCTATGGCATTCGCCTTTACATTTTGTCCACCAAATCTCTTTTCTTTCTTTAGTGGTTTCATTTTTTGTCTTTATTTCCTTCATCATTCACATCATATCTCTTCTCGAGGCTTGCATAGTTCTATATCATTCTCTTACCATCATCCAAACTTTTATCATCCTCTATTTTTCTTTTGCGATGGACAACATTTTGTCTTCACTCTCTATATCCATAGCTTGATTGTATGCTTCTATATAAGAGGTTTGTACTACCCTCATCTTCTTCCACAATGAGGGAATGTGGCCTTTAATGAACCATTGCTTCTTGATTTCATTGACTAGTTCCTTCTTTAGCTTTACTAGGAGTTCCTTGAGCCTACAATTATAAACTTTGGAAATATCATGTTTGTCTTGCTTCATATTATAAATCTCTCCCTTAATCTAATTATCATCTCACAGTAATTTGAACTCATCTTCAAAAAAAAATATTTCCCAATTAGTTTTGGAAGTTGAGTCAACCTTTGTATGCTAGTTAGTAGCTATGCCCCTTAGGGTTGTTGGGAATCATCATAGCCAATAGGCTCTATTATCCTATCCTTTCATTTTCCATATCATTTCATAAGTTTCACAATGCATTGCAAGACCCTTTGACCCATTTCCTATGAATTTGGGTAGCTTCCAACTTTTGACACTAGGACTTGATGGAGGAGTCACCATGTTATTGTTGTGATACAACTTCGATGTTGTGTTAGAAACCTCAACTCATACTTCAATGTTTTAAATGCTTGAGTTCCCTTCAAGTTGTTTCTTGTACACCTTTGGCCCAAGAATTTTTGGATCGGATCATTTAATCACTAATTCTTATTTTTCTTCAATCAATAGTCTTTTGAGCTTTGAATGTTACTCTCATAGGTTTTTTCCAACAAGTCTTTAGACTCTATCTCCTACCATTCTTCTTCTACTAGCTATTGTATTTGATTTTATATTTGGTCAAAAAGATCAACCCACATTTTTTCAAGTAGTGGTAAGTGCCTTAATATTTCTTCTCATTCTCCCTTTGTACATTTTCTTCTAGTGCAAGTGTTTTTGTTTTTCTAACTTTAGCTTACACCTTGACTTTGGCTTCTTTCTCGAGATGGGCTCCAACTTCAACCTTGTACAATTAGGGTTTCTTCAACTATTTCATCTACTCCTCTTCTCCATCCCCTTTTCTCTACAACCCTTAAAGATCCTTGATCGCTTGGTCTTGACCACGTTGTGGTATCTTCATGTCTTTATTGGGGTCTAAGGGAATGAATCTATCAAATCTAACCAGATTTCTTCTAAGAAAAAGGTGCCAAATGCTTACTACTATATCTAATTTAAAACTAATACATTGAATAATGAAGAAATAACAATGCATATCAGACAAAGAAGTAAAATATATCTTTTCCTGTACATGGAATTGTTTAAGAAATAAACAAGAGATTATCAACCGAGGATCAAACTTTATCATACCCTCTTCCTTGACATTAAAAAATCTATTTAAAGACTAAGGGTTTCTAGAAGAAAAACACAATTGTTGAACATCCAACACTTATAACTACCCAAAGCTAACAAACAATTAATACATGGTTGAATTAACTAGTTATTGAAACATAAAAATAGGCATTGAACACTAACTACAAATCCATTATTGGAAGCATGTTGTCAAATCCATTCCAATAATCTTCGTGGTTGGAGAGTTATTTTTAATGTCAATAAAAAAAATGTGTTGTCATTGATTGACAATCTACTCTTGGAACCACCCACTACAACAACCAACACATAAGAGAGTATGTACCAATTAATAATAGCACATGTACACCCACACCCACACACACCCATCCCCCTCTCTCTCTCACACACATGTTTACATCACTAGAAAAATAAACATGATTTATAAAAAAAATACAAAACAAATAATATGAATCAAGGGAGAGGACCCAATAGATAATGGTGCCCAATAGTTACTATGGCGCAGTTCACATAGTGGCCCCAACTATGTTAACAAAGCTATTAATTAAAAATAAAAAACTTAATAAAATGTTATGAAAACACCAACAAATGTTCACAAGTACATATATACCTTCATAATTCAAGGTAAAATAAAGGACACTATAATTGTAATAAAAGACGGTCAAATCATGGGACTCTCTAAAAGTAAAATATCTACTCTTTAAATTGATTAAATGTCCAAAATTTTACAATAACCACCCCTTTTGAGAAAAGAAAAAAGTCAAATATGTTCCAATGAGACATCTCCTTGATCACTTTTTGATCCGTAAGCTACCATAAAGATGAGTCCACGTCCTCTCTATTCAATAGTAGATGTTCTTATACTTGCTCTCACTCCCATTAGACATCTTCCAATTAATAAAGGTATCTACACAAACATTTAATGGTGTGAGGACATCTTCAAATTATTATAGGTACATACACAAACATTTAATGGTGTGAGGATATCTTCCAATGAATAAAGGTACCTACACAAAAATTTAATGGTGTGAGGATCTCGTAATAGACTTGAAAATTAAATCAACTTCACAATCCACGATAAATCATCTTAAATTGCACACTAAAATTTCTTAGTTTCTCGACTATTTTTATTTTGTAATGTGGAAAACTACAAGTTATAAAACTTCCACTAACTATTTACAAATATGAAATTTTAAGTGTTATTTACACTATTTATGTTTACAGATTGTATTGTTAATTTCATTAAAGTTTTGACATGATATTTTTAATTAGTTATTTTTGGGGTTTGTTTGCACATAGCACAAGCTATGTATTTTAATGTATCAACTCCATCTTCAATGTGTTAGATTATGAGGATAATTGGAAGAGGACTCTTTCAAGGAATTGACGGCCAAGAAAACATACTCCCTCAACCAAGAGCTAGATCACTTACATATTAGATGCATTACTTCAAATGTATAAATGAGATTAAAGATATTTGTTGAAGGGATTGGAAAAGGTTAAAAACATAATTGAACAATATTTTGGGTTATTCTAGAATTTATACTCTCTGATTGTATATCCAATCAACTAATCAATTTTGTTACAAGTGCCCTATTGTGTTTTTACCTATTTACTATTTCCTTGTTTGGTTAAAATGCTTTAATATGTAATTGTGAAATTGTATATGAATCTTTATGTATAATGTGGTGAATGAATGTAATTAAATATGATGTTTTAAATGTTTTGAAGATAAAATATATGACGCATATGAATGTATTGTTATTGGATAACTACTCTTGTAATGTACTAAGTTGGATGCAGGAACAAATTCAAACCTTTGGAAGAGAGGGGGAGTATCACTCAAGAGAAGAACTTGGTCTCGTAACCCTCATGAGCCTAATTGAGCATACACACACTCACTTCCTAGTTGGTCTAGTTGAAAAGACAATTCAGGAACTGGTAAGTAACCTTTTGTCAATGTTTGAGTATGTTTTGTATTGGTATGCGGTTTAAGTTTTTGAATCTTCTTGTTTGTGGATACGATTGAGTCTATATGTTGAGTGAAAGTTCATCCTTGTATGTTCATAGTTTAATCAATGAAGCATATACATGAATGTATATATGTATATATGTACATTTCTATGATACCTCATACATGTGAGTATATGCATGCATGAGTATACTTAGATAGACACATCTATGCATGCTCATGAATGGATAACTCATATGCATGAGATTATCGATAGGAAAAATGCGACATATATATACTTTGTGTATATACATCGATGAATGAATATGAGAATATATGTGTTTAAGTATGAATATTAAAATAATGCTTTATATATACATAATATATATTAATATATATGTGTATACATTTAGATGTATATACATATATATTAATATACATACATAAGAATGTATATATATCATTATTTTGATATATGTTTATATATATTTAATTGTAAAGTAATGTATTAAGTAATCATGTGGATATAATTATATATGTGTGTGTATTATGGATATAATAATAAGCATAGTGCATAGTGCTGCCATATACAATGGCCAAAGATTAAAATTTGCACATAAAATGCATAAGGAGAATAAGCCAAAGAATTTTGCACAATGCATGAGTGAAGTAAATGTTGTTCAACGTTGCAAGTGAAAATAAATGCAGTTTATAACATTGATGACTTAGTCTAAACCGTGCATGAAAAAGGGTGCTAAATTATGTAAGGTGGCACCAAAATTTGTAGAAAGTGGAAACTAATAGAAGTCTAATACCTATGCCATATCTAGGTAAAGCCATATGATAAAATGAAACTCAGTCAATGCAAATATGGTAGAAATTTGTAAGGGTAGTTGACTTGCAAATCAAAAAGGAAACCTGTAGTAATGCGTCATTGTACCTTGACTCAGTAAAAGAGTCATGTCACAAAAAGAGAGTTGACTCATCCATTCTATGAAATTCAAAATAAGAGGACTATTATGTGTTGCAATCTAAGAGTTTAAATCGACCATATATCAATTGAGTTGATGCATTTTGGTTTGTTGTTCAATGAGTGGTGGTGGATTTTATTGTTGGTATGTGGCAACTGATCATGTTATACTGTATAGCCCATGGTATACTGTACACCCCGACATGTATCCTTGCCGGGGTCTGGGGCTGGGTTGGGCCCCGGGTGGGGGTTTGGGGATGGCAGCCCCCGAGAAAAATTTTCCTACTACTTTTTCGTGTCATCATCAAAAAAGGAAAAAATTAACGAAAAAAGAAAAATCCGATTTTGTAGAACCCAAAATCTAGAAACTTCTAAGCTTGTTAAAAAGGGGTTCGGATGGGTGTTACAGTATAAAAGAAAAACACGATTATTCACAAGATTGTAATAGGTTTTTGCACTAGATAATAAAATTATTGGATGGCTGCGGTTTGGTGGATGTAGCCTGGATTGGGTGAACCACATTAAATTCTCTGTGTTATAATTTATTCTATGTGTGTTTTAGTTTCTCTGTTTATTAATTAAATCTGCATTTAATTGTTAGATACCTGCCATTTCTACCCCAAACATTTATAGCTTATTAGTAGCATTAATATGCTCAAATTCTAGTATATATAGAGGTTCTCTCTCTACCATCTATTACACACTTTTCATTCAAATTCCTTCATTTTTATTCTGTTTTATTTTTTGTGTGGGGGAATTTTGAGAGCTTTGAGAGATAGAGAGATATTTTGTAATTTCACAATTGTTGAGAGAGTTGGTAAGAGACTAGAGGTTGAGGATAGGTTGAACTTAGAAGAAGTAGCAAGCAGGCATATGGAATTGAGCTAGGGAGGAAGTAATATCAATTAGAGCTTTTGATATAGGCATGTTGATTTCTATTCCTTTGGTATTTTATGGTTGAAAGTTTATTTGTTTATAGATGCCTTGTTTGGAAAGGATTGATTTAAATATGTGTTAAGTTTCTTTGGATAATCTTGCATGTTTCTTTCTTGATACTTGTTTTGGTGAAAACTTTTTATTTGGATTATTCTTCTATATTCTATATTTAAATTTATATGATTGTGTATCTATTTAAACTATACATAGTTTGTCAACACTATACATATGTAGCATGAAATGTGAAATGAGGAATATGTTGATGTCTTGAAGTACTTAAGATAGAAATGTTAGTTGACATACCTGTGGTTAGCTTGGTATTCTTGGGATTAGAATAATCCATGAGAAAGGGTGTAACCTAGTTTGTCGAGTTAATATGCCTTCACTTTCTTCTTTTTGGGATGTATGTAAAGAGTATGAATGGTCATAACCAAATCGAGCTAGAAGGGTGGGTGAGCATGTGACCTCCACTCTAAATTATGGGTGATGAATACTTTGGCCAAAGTAGTATAAGTAGCCACTGTTTACACTATTAGTTCATTGTGATTCTAGGTTTTCCTACTAGGTAGTGAATGTCATACATGTAGGTTGTAGCCATTGTATGGTAGCTCTAGATATATAGGACACAACACCATACTTCGGGAAGACTAGTATTATGAGGTTACCAAACCAATATCTTCGTCAAAGGGTTGAGACATCTTACCAGTTAGGTAGATGTGCAGGGGACTATAGTAAGTTCATGGTTGGCAGAAAAGTGCTTGAGTGATTAATGCTTTCCCTCATGTATTTGGTGGCTAAGATTTGAGGAAGGACATCTGGACCATTTGTATCTCTATTTCAGTAAGCTCGTAGAAGATATGTATGTAATCATGCATCCATCTCTATGGAAATTGTAAATGTGATATTTTATCTTGAAATTATGTAATATGAAATCATTCTTTGGTTTTTGCAATGTGTCATTGTAATGCAATGGGAAAGTTTGGAATAAGGTTATTTCAAATGCACAAATTGTTTTGAATAGAAAAGAAAAAATTTATTGCTGTGTTGCCTTCATAAACTATTCACTTGTGGGTAAAACATAGCAAAAATAATGGGTAGAACAATGGGCATGTTACATGTGGTATCGAAGCTACTAGGTTCAACTCTAGAACCTATGTGCTTGCTATTTTTCTATCCAAAATTATATGAGTCTAATGTTTGGAATTCTTATGCTAGGATGGTGTGTCTCAAGATGACTGCAAGGAAGTCAGTTGTTGGTAATGAGCACTACCTAAGGGCCAAGAAGGAAAAAAAATCCATTGTTCAAACCATAGAGGGGATCAATTATGACAACACCATTTGGCTTAGTGACATTGATACTTTTAGTCATGCCCTATCATGAATCAATCAAGAGAGGAAAAGGATGCATGAGGCTATCAACTTTGTATCTCCTATCTCTCCAGCCAAGTCAAACTCTTTAACCACTTTCCAGGGATATGCCCTTGGAATTTAGTGTTATTCCTACCATGATATTTAGGGACCCTCGTGTTCTTCCAATGTTGGAAGTTATTGTATTAGCCTCAAGTGGTGAATTAGAAGAATATGTTCCATGAAACAATGTATTTAAGGATAGGTCTGAGGGTTATTTCCCTTTTGACGATGTATATGAAAAAATATGAGTGGTATACCCCACTTAGTTATGTATCAGAGAGTGAATCCAAGGGATTGATGCAGGAGCATCCAGGGTGTAAGAGCAATCTTGCATCACCCAAAAAAATGTTGTTTCTTTTCAATAAGGGCTAAATTTGGTAGGTTTACTATTTTTGTAAGTTTGCATTTATGCAGAGTTGAAGCCAATGGCGAAGAAATCACTTCAACACCATTTGTCATTTGAGAGATATTAAAATTTTAATTTTCAAAATCCTAGTAAAATCTTCGGGGTCAATTTTGAGGCACTTAGAGGCTTTGGATGGACCTGAAAATTGGTGGAAAATGAAAGTATCTAGCCTTTAAGCCCTAATTTTTGGCACAAGATTTCTCGAGACCTTTTCGAAAAGGTATTATAATAAAAAAATCTGACAGTTGGATCAAAATTTATGACCCTGCAAGGTTGTAATACCAAAATTAATAAAATTTCAAAATATCTTCCTAAGGAAGTTACACTTTCTAGAAGATTCTAGGGTGGTTACACCTTCCAAATAAAATGATGTAACTTAGGGGGACTATAGAGGAAAAAAAGGCTAGAGAAAAGTAGATGGTGGCTCTGATTTGTAGATATAATGTTGTAATTTGATTTTTATTTCAGTGATAATAGAAAATATTTGCTTTCCTTCCTGCATTTTGTTTGTGCCATTATTTGTTGTTTTTGTGAGTTTTAGATTATAAGGAGAGTACCCTTCATCAAGTGGTATCAAAGAAGGTTTTCTTGAGTGTGTAAACAAATCAACGAATGTGAGGCAGTTTGCACTAGGACTTATGGTTGTGGGTCTGTGAGAAGAGATTCCTCCACGAAGAAACCGTGGTGGGAGAAATGTTGGGGTAACAAAAGAGAGTTTTAGAGCCCCCCAAAGAAAAGTTCAAGCACTGCAAGAGGAGTTGCGTAGGGGAGTTGATGTTAGAAGAAGAGATGAAAGTGAGGATGGGGCTGAATATGAGGAGCCATTTGAAGAGGAAGCACATGATGTAATGGATCTTGGAGAAGTAAGATTGATTAGGGCCATTTCCAAGATTGGAAAGAGGCCAAAGATAGAAGTTTCTAATATTTATGGAAAGCTAAATCCAGAGGAGCTGATCGATTGGATCAATGAAATGGAAGAGTATTTTGAGTATAAGGAAATAGAAGACCCAGATAGGGTCAAATTTGCAAAGGCTAAATTGAAAGGCCATGCTAGCATATGGTGGAAATAAGTCCAGTTAGAAAGAAATAGAAGAGGAAAAGAGAAAATAACAAGATGGGATTAGATGGTTGAAAATTTGAAAAGACAGTTCATTCCTGGGGACTATGAGTTGAATTTTTTGAAGAAGATGCAAGTGTGGAAACAAGTAGGAAAATCTGTTAAGGAGTATATAGAAGAATTATATCGAGTCCTAATTAGAACATGTCATTCTGAGGCCAACAAGGAGAAAGTTGCTCGTTACATAAATGGGTTGAAGTTGAGCATTCAAGAAGAGTTGATTCTGGTAAGAATGTCTACCATTGAAGATGCATATCAATTTTTTTTGAAGGTAGAAGAGAAGTTGAATAGGAGGTTTGAAAGTAAGCAAAGAGGTGGAGGTCGTGGTGGAAGGACTAGTGGACGGTCATATGGAGGTCGAAATGAAGACCAAAAGAAGGGCAAAGGATCTAGTAGTAGCCAAAACTAGAAAGGAGATAACACCTATCATCCTCATAATGGAGACCAAAGAGGAAGAGGAAGATCTGGGCAAATAACAGGGAGAGGAGGCTTTCATGGAACTTGTTTCCAAAATGGAGAAGAAGGGCATAGGGCATATGAGTGTTCTCAAAATCAAGGAAGGATAAATAAAAGACCTGAGGGTAATGCATTAGTTGCACATGTAGATGAAGATGCCGAGTCTTCACATTCTAAGGATGCAGAAAGAGGAGAGGTTCTTGTTACTAGAAGAGCCTTGTTGAATGAGGAGAAAGAGCCAACTCAAAGGAATAACTTGTTTCACACCAGATGTAAGTGTGAAGGTAAAGTTTGCAATGTTATTATTGATGGAGGTAGTACTAATAACCTTGTTACAAAAGAGATGGTTAGTAAGTTACAGTTGGAGAGAAGAAGGCATTTGAACCCATATCAGATTGCTTGGTTGCAGAAGGACCATAAAGCCTTGGTAAATGAACAATGTTTGGTAAAGTTCAAGATTGGAAATTACCATGATGAGGTATTGTGTGATATTATGCCTATGGATGTTTGTCATATATTGTTAGAAATACCATGGTAGTTTGATCGACAAGCAGTACATGATGGACATACCAACACCTATTCTTTGAAAAAGGATGGAGTTCGTCATAAGTTGAAGCCCTTGAAAGAGACAGAGGAAAAGGTATGCAGTAATGCAATAATTTGTTTGGTTGATGGAAGAAAGTTCCTAGAAGGTATGAGGCATGAGCATATGTGTTTTGCATTGATCCCTAGAGTTGATAAAGAAGAAACTAATGAGGTTGAAAAGGTTTCAGATTTGTTGAATGAGTTTCAAACTATTATTTTTGATAACATACCTGAAGGTTTGCCTCTAGTAAGAAAGATTAGTCATCAGATGGACCTGATTCCTGGAGCCAGTTTTCCAAATAAGGCAGCTCATCGTATGACTCCAACAAAGAGTGAAGAGTTGAACAGACAAGTGCAAGAGTTGTTGCAGAAGGGATTGATCAGAGAGAGTTTGAGTCCATTTGCAGTACCTACAGTACTAGCACCAAAGAAGGATGGGGAATGGAGGATGTGTACAGATTCCAGAGCCATCAATAATATCACCATCAAGTATAAATTTCCCTTGCCAAGGATGGATGACATCATGAATTGTTTGAGTGGAGCTGAGTACTTCACAAAGATAGATCTAAAGAGTGGATATCACCAGATCTGGATTAGAGAAGGAGATGAATGGAAGAAAACCTTCAAAACCAAGGAGGGATTGTATGAGTGGTTAGTCTTGCCTTTTGGGCTAACCAATGCACCAAGAACATTTATGTGGCTTATGAATGAGGTATTAGAAGAATTTTTAGGAAAATTTGTTATTGTTTATTTGGATGATATTTTGATTTTTAGTAAGACATTGGAGGAGCACTTGATGCATATCCGAAGAGTTTTTGAGAAAGCTAAGGAGGAGAAGTTGTTGATTAATTTGAAGAAATGCAGTTTTGTGAAGAGAGAGTTGGTGTATTTGGGATTTATTGTCTCAATAGAGGGTCTCAAAATGGATCTAGAGAATGTTAGAGCTATCATTGAATTCCTACTCCAAGGAATGTTATAGAGGTAAGATCATTTCATGGTCTAGCAAGCTTTTAAAAAAAATTTATTAAGAATTTCAGTAGTATTTGTGCACCTCTTACTGAAGCAATGAGAAGGGATAGAAAAGAGTTTAAGTGGACTACAGGAGCAGCCAAAATTTTTGACATGTTGAAGAAGAAAGTTATTGAGCAACCTGTTTTGGCACTTCCAAATTTCAATAAGGTTTTTTAGGTAGATTGTGATGCTAGTGGCACTACCATAGGAGCTGTTTTGAGTCAAGAAGGTAAGCCTACTATGTGTTTTAGTGAGAAGTTAAATGATGCTAAGAAGAAATATTATGTCTATGATCAAGAGTTTTATGCTATAGTTCAAGCTTTGAAGAAATGGATACACTATTTGTTTCCAAAATAATTTGTTTTATATGCTGATCACCAGGCTTTGCAGTATCTCAATAGTCAAGGAAAGTTGAATCAAAGGCACTTAAAATGGGTTGAATTTTTGCAGTTATACTTTTATTTTGAAGCACATGAGTGGAAGGTCAAAAAAAGTTGTAGATGCCTTGAGCAAATGAATAAAGAGGTTGTTGGGTTCAATGAACTCAAGATTTTGTATCTAGAAGATCCAGACTTTGCAGAAGCTTGGAAGGCTTGTTTGGAACCTGTTACATTGGATAGGATGAGATGGTTGAATTTCTTAATCCAAGATGGGATGTTGTTTAGAGGAAGCCAATTGTGCATTCCAATGAATTCTATGAGAGAGAATCTAATCAAGGAGAAGCATAGTGGAGGATTGGCTGTACATTTTGGTCGAGATAAGACCATTGCTCTTGTCAGTGAGAATTATTATTGGCCATAGTTACAACAAGATGTGAAGAAGTTTGTACAAAGTTGCAGAGTATGTCAAATGGCTAAAGGAACAAGTCAAAATACTGGATTATATCAGCCATTACCTATACCTAAGAGGCAATGGGAGGACATTAGTATGCATTTTGTCCTCAGATTGTCGAGGACACAAAGAGGGCATGATTCCATATTTGTGGTGGTGGATAGATTTTCAAAGATGGCACATTTTATTCTGTGTCATAAGACCAATGATGATGTTCATATTGTGGAGTTATTTTTCAAAGAGGTGGTGAGACTACATGGTCTACCGAAGAGTATAGTTTTAGACAGAGATGCCAAATTTGTTGGTTATTTCTAGAGAACATTATGGAAGAAGTTGAAGATAGATTTGAAGTTCAGTTATGCTCACCATCCACAAACTGATGGAAAAATGGAGGTGGTCAATAGGAGTTTGGGTAACCTGCCAAGATGCTTAGTAGGAGATAAACCAAAGGGATGGGATTTGATTTTACGACAAGCATAATTTTCTTATAAAAATTCTATCAACAAGAGCACTGGTAAATCACCATTCCAGATTGTATATGGGAGTGGTCCGAGGAATGCTTCTGAACTAAGAAAGATGGATAAAGGAGAGAAGAGTAGTGCTAAGGCTAAAGATTTTGCATAGCACCTGAAGAATTTGCATGATGAGGTGAAGAAGCGTATCAATAAGATGAACTCTCAATATAAGGCTAAGGTAGATCAAAAAAAGAAGGTATAAGGAGTTCCATGTAGGAGATGAAGTCATGGTTCATTTGCAAAAGGAAAGCTTTCCAGTTGGTACATGCAACAAGTTGAATATGAAGAAGTTTGGACCATGCAAGATCCTGAAGAATCATGATTTAGGAAATGCATATGAGGTAGAGTTGCCTGATGGAATTCATATTTCACTTGTGTTTAACATCTCAGATTTAATAGAATATCATGAGGGAGAAATTGATGAAGAAATAATAGAGGCACAGTGGAACATTCTAGCACCTGCTTCATAAAAGGAGGAGATAGAAGACATTTTGGATAGCCGTGTGCGAAGAAGCACAAGAAACAGGAAATATGCAGAGTACTTGGTGAAATGGAGAGGAAGGCCCATTGAAGATTCATCATGGTTATCTGAGTCTGAGGTTAACCGTCTTGGTTTCCCTCTAACTCCTGAGAAGTGACAGGGTCACTTTTTAAATTACCTCGGGGGTTTGATGCAGGAGCATCCAGGGTGTAAGAGAAATCTTGCATCACCCAAAAAAATGTTGTTTCTTTTCAATAAGGGCTAAATTTGGTAGGTTTACTATTTTTGTAAGTTTTAATTTATGCACAGTTGAAGCCAATGGTGAAGAAATCACTTCAACACCATTTGTCATTTGAGAGATTAAAATTTTAATTTTCAAAATCCTAGTAAAATCTTCAGGGTTAATTTTTAGGCAATTAGAGGCTTCATATGGGCCTGAAAATTGGTGGAAAACAAAAGTAGCTAGCATTTAGGCCCTACTTTTTGGCACAAGACTTTTCCGAAAAGGTATTATAATAGAAAATCCAACGGTCAGATCAAAATTTATGACCCTGCGAAGTTGTAATACCAAAATTAATAAAATTTCAAAATATCTTCCTAAGGAAGTTACACTTTCCAGAAGATTCTAGGGCGGTTACATTTTCCAGAAGATTCTAGGGTGGTTACACCTTCCGAATAAAAGGATGTAACATAGGGGGACTCCAGAGGAAAAAAATTCTAGAGCAAAGTAGATGGTGGCTCTGATTTGTAGATTTGTAGATTTATGTAATCAAAAAGTCCATGTGATGGAAAATATTTTTGTTGTAATTTCATTTTCATTTCAGTGATAATAGAAAATATTTTCTTTCCTTCTTGCATTTTGTTTGTGCCATTATCTATTGTTTTTGTGAGTTTTAGATTGTAAGAGGAGTACCCTTCATCAGGGTTACTCTCCCTTAGACTATTTGAATAGTCATTCCATGCAAACACAAGGATATTGAAATCCTTTTTGATCTTAATGCAAACATGTTTTGGAAAAAAAATTGAGTATGATTTCTTTTATGAAATTTCTTTTATGTGAATGTTTGTTCTTTTGGAATGGTTTTAGAATGTTAAGTAATATTTCCTAGGATCTAATTAAAATGAAAACCTCAAAGTGTAAATTTTCTTGTGAAAAAATGGTTAGAATAAGAACTAATCTTGGGGGAAGTCAAGTAGTAGGCCAAGGTACAGAAAATGCCAAAGCTAAATTGGATCATATTTTGGCTATGATGGATGAAACAAGATAAAGAATTGGGAACCTCGAGCAAGAGGTAAGAGGAAAAGAAAGGGAGGAACAATAATTTCCTAACAATGAAGAAGGGGAAAATTCCCATGATCATACTCAATCAAGTGAACATGAGGATGATGAGTCACAATCTAGGTTGGAGGGAACCAAAAGGAAACAACTGGCAAGTGAGCTATCTTGAGATATGAGAAAGATCAAACCTCCAAAGTTTGTAGGTAGTACCAATGGGGATGTGGCTAAGGCATGGCTCATGGAGATGGAAAAGTATTTTGAAATCAATCCAATTACTTTGAGGTCACTAAATTTGTTTGGAGAGCTTTTCAGTTGCCTGGAGAAGCATCCAATTGGTGGATGAATAAAAAGATGGAGCTTGGGATCAATTCCTTAAGACTTACTTGGAGTGAATTCGTGGATATTTTCTAGAAGTGGTGGTTACCTCAATTATTCTACGCTCAAAAGCTCGCTGACTTCCAAAACTTGAAGCAAGGAGATTGCTCAGTGAACGAGTATTGGGAGAAATTCACTCATCTCTTAAGGTATGTACCCATGTACCAAAAGGATGAGTGGTTTCATATAAGGAAGTTAATCATGGGTATTAATAACTAAATAGGAGGAGCAGTAGATGTACATGGTCCTACTACCATGGACCTAGTATATGAGAAAGCCATTAAGCAAGAGAAAAAGGATTAAATTATCTCGAACTATCGTGAAAAGAATTGAAACTAGTTTAATTGGTCACAAGACAATCAAGCTTTGAAGAAGCCTGGTGAAGGGCAAGGTATTCAAATGTAAGGGGACAAGGGACCCCATAATAATTGGAATGAACCAAGAAGGGGTCGTAGGGGGAACACCAACAATGCTGGTGGGAATGAAGGCAATTCCAGAAAGCCTGTGAAAAGGAAAGGACCATTGAAAGGCTGTTTTATGTGTGGTAGAGATCACTTTGCAAACTAGTGTCCCAAAAAACCATTAGGGTCACAACCACATCAAAACACTCTTCCTCCACAACGAGCTGCATTCTAGCAAAGGATTCATGCATCATTAGACAACCGAAAAGTGGAGTACCAAATTACTCTAGAAATTCTAGGTACTTTGTCTGGTACACCCATCTCAATTTTAATAGACACTGGTTTCATGGAAATTTTTGTTTCGCCTAGTATAGCTAGTAAAATATCTAGAAAAGATGGCTACATGGAAAAGTCTTGGGTTGTTGAATATGCAAACAACACAAGAGCTAAGGTGGATCAATGTCTATTCAAAGCAAGGGTTGAACTTTTGAGTTTCTCTACGGAAGTGAATTTGTACGTAGCCCCCTTAGGTTCATATGATGTCATCTTAG
The DNA here is from genome assembly GCA_007258455.2 of Sequoia sempervirens. Classification (NCBI taxonomy): domain Eukaryota; kingdom Viridiplantae; phylum Streptophyta; class Pinopsida; order Cupressales; family Cupressaceae; genus Sequoia; species Sequoia sempervirens. Next base: position 530,040,402 of record VDFB02058242.1, read on the forward strand.
GGATGAATTGGCTATGGAAGCATAGGACCAAAGTATATTATCATGCAAAAATAGTAGAATACTTAGATGATCTTGGAAACTGGGTGTCATTACAAGGAATGCTTAGAGAAGTTAAGTTGTGACATACTTCAGTCATACAAATGCATAGAGTGAAGAAGAAAGGTTGTCAACTCTTTGCGGTGAAAATGGAGAAACTTGAGGAATGCATAAAGTTCATTTTTGAAGATGATGTAGTATATTATGGACCATGATACCTCCAAGAAGCCGAAGATGGTGAGATGGTGGAATCAAGAAAGTTGAATATGGAGAAATACCCTATCCTAAGGAACTTTGTGGATGTATTTCTAGATGAATTACCTAGATTGCCTCCCAAGAGAGTGTTTGATTTCTCCATTGACATAGTTTCAAGGTAAGAGCCTATATCAAAAGTGCCATATAGGATGATCACAATATAATTAATGGAGTTAAAAGCTCAATTGGAGGAATTGTTGTCCAAGGACTGATAAGACCCAGTGTTTTTCCTTGGGGAGCACCAATGATCTTCGTTAATAAGAAAGATGGTATATTATGCTTATGTATTGACTATCAGTTGCTTAATAAAGCAACGATAAAGAATAAATATATGTTGCCACGTATCGATGATTTATTTGATTAGATGCGAGTAGTAATGTTTTCAAAGATTGATCTATGATTAGGCTATCATCAACTGAGGATCAAGGATGAAGACATTTTCAAAACAAATTTTAGGACTAGGTATGGTCATTACAAGTTCATGGGCCTAGCTTTTGTATTCACAAATGCACTTGCAACGTTCATGAACTTGAGAAATGGTTTGAGAAATGTCAAGCGACATTTGATCAACTCAAGGAAGATTTGACCACAACTCTAATATTGAAAGTACCAGATCTAGATGGTGACATTATTGTAATAACAAATGCTTCAAGAGAAGGTTTGGGTGGAGTATTGATGCAAGAAGGGTGAGTCATAGCCTATGAGTCAAGGAATTTGAAACCTTATGAAACAAATTATGATGCACATGATTTGAAATTAGCAGCAGTTGTCCATGCATTACAGATGTGGAGACATTATCTGTTGAGGAAATTTTTTGAACTGAAGACTAATCATCATGGCCTGAAGTATTTGTTTACTCAACCTAATATGAATCCATGAAAAAGGAGATGGTTGGAACTAATATCTAACTATGATTTCAACATTATTTATATCAAGGGAAAGGAAAATTGGGTTGCAGATGCCCTAAGTCAAGCAAGTCAAGCAAGAACTCTTAGATAACCTACAAGACCCAAGGTATGCGGGATTTCACTTTGAACCTAATGGTTTTCTAAGGTTTAAGGGAAGGATCTATGTACCTAAATTTGGGGAGTTAAGTAACTTGGTGTAGAAAGAAGTACATATTGCACCATATTCTGGACATCCTAGTGTAACCAAGATGTTGGTTGATGTAAAGCCATTATATTTCTAGAAGGGAATGAAAGGGGATGCTACAAGATTTGTAGCAAGTTGCTAAGAATGTCATAGGGTGAAGGTAGAAAATCATCACCCTGCAGGTCTTTTGTATCCTTATGAAGTTCAAAACGGTAAGAGGCAAGTCATTAGCATGGATTTTGTGCATCTTCCAATGTCGAGGAATAAGCACAATTCCATTCTAGTAGTGGTGGACAAGCTTACAAAGGTGGCTTATTTTATTCCTGGGAATCTAATTGATGGAGCTCATGTTATAGCTCAAAATTTTATTCAAGAGGTATTTAGATTGCATGGAATTCCTAAAAAGATTATTTCTAATAGGGATTCTTGTGTGACACCTAGATTTTTGTGAACCTTTTTTTCTTCACTTGGGACTCATTTGAACATAAGTTCAACATATCATCCAGAAATGGATGGACAAACTAAAAGGGTGAACTAAGTGTTAGAGGATCTACTAAGGATGTATTGCATGGATCAACAATAAAAATGGGAAGATTACCTACATTTGGTTGAGTTTGTGTATAATAAATCTTATCATTCTGCAATCAAGATGTATTTTTTTGAAGCATTATATGGGAGGAAGTGTTGAACTCCTATAAGTTGGGATAAGCTAGAGGATAGGATAATCCTTGGGCCAAAACTATCATTTTATTACACCATGATATCTTCCCTAATAGGAGAGCTTTTAGGAGAGCTAAAAACTAGATGTTCATGGCATTCAATGGTTGGATCTTCTAAAATAACTTCATCACAAGTAGGGGAGTCATCAATGGTTGGATTGTCTTGTTTTTCAATTATGGTATTCTCTTGTATCAAATCATTCTCACAAATAGGAGAAATATGCAAAGTGGTATTAGGGGATGTGTCAATGGTCGCATCCTTGTATCTAACAATGTCTTCCTAAGTAGGAGAGGTAGGGGAAGAGAAACAAATAGGATTCTCATAACTCCCATTGATTGGATCTTCTAACACCAAAATATCTTCACAAATAGGAGAGCTATTGGGAGAATACTAAATTTTATTTTCATGATTGTCCACTATTGTATTCTCTTTCACTAAAAAATTCTCATAAGTGGGAGAGACGAAATTTTTCTTGGCATGCTTAGAAAGGTAAGATACTAACATTGTGTGACCAAAAATAAAAAGTAAATTTATCCAATGTATGCAATGCTTCAAGAATGTAAACAATGTGTACCCAAAAGTGAAAAGTACTTTTATCTAACATATGCAAAGTTTCAAGAATGTAAACATTATATACCCAAAAATGAAAAGTACTTTTATCCAACTTATTCAAAGCTTTAAGAATGTAAACATTGTGTATTCAAAAGTGAAAAGTACTTTTATCCATATTATGCAAAGTTTTAGGAATGTAAAAAATTTCAGATCTAATGATTTTTGCTACTGAAATGATTTTGGAATGATTCAAAAATGACTACACTAAATGGATTTTTAGACCTAGATGCATAAAATAGAAATTCTTGAAAAATTTCTATACTGATATAGTGGGTTACTCTAAGAGATCCAGGAAGTACAGAAAACCGCAAAAAAGCTTAGAAAAGTTGGTTTTTATAGGCCCTGAAGCGTTCATTCGCCCATGGGTGAATGGGTCCTTGTACAGGGTTTAAAAAAAATGAAAATCACAATTTCTGAGTGCTTATATGTGTTCTCTATTCTAGGTCTCATACTGTAACTTTTGTGATAAAATTTTCTAAAATTTGATGACCTAATGCAAGTAAAATTAATGACAAATGATGAACTATATGACATTTTTTGAAATGCAATATTGACTTAATTTTTTTATTTAAGTGACTGAATGTATGCTATTATGTAAATACTATGCAAAATCAATCTAACATGATGTAATTTTTATTGAATTTTCAGATTTAAAATGAATGCAAAATGCAAGTTTATACCTAAAATGCAATGCAACTTTATGCCAAATTTAGAAACCCTAAATGCAATGAATTAATGAAAATCCTATATCTAGGGTTTGAATGCACTTCAAATTAGAAATTAGAATGTTCAAATAGTTAGGTTCACCAAAATGAAACAAAGAAAAAATAGGTTAGGGTTCAAACACATAGGGTTTTTATACTAAATTTGGAATGTTTCAGAAAACTTAGTATAAATAGAAAGGGAAAATGGGGTGAATGAACCTAGCTATTCTTCTATTTCATTCAGGAAATAAGATACCTCAGAGAAAAATCCACTTTCAACCCTTAGGTGAGTGAATTCTTTGAGGAATCTTGCAATTTCCTTTATGTGTGTGTATGGGTTGAACAACACTTTTGGGAGACACACTAAAAATAGTAAATCAACTCAAAAATCAAATGTAAGGCCAGATCTAAGTAGATTAAACATAGAGCTAACAAACACAATTTATTTCAAGCAAATCAAATGAGTGGAGGACACTTAAAACTGATCTCAAAAATAGTCGCAAAGTGTCTTGTTTTGGTGCAAAACGTCCTAAGACAACTTTTTGATAGAAATGATTGAACAAGGGTTTTGGGAGAAATATTAAAAAATAACAAATGCATTCATTTATGACATGTAAATATTGGATTTGATAGATTAAACATAATACTAACGAAAATAATTTATTTCATGTAGATTAGATAGAGGGAAAATCTTTTGCACTTGTTACAAAATGATGTTTCTGGAAGTTGTTTGAGAACTCACCTCTATCGGAGGCGGAAATATGGAAGTTTCACTCTCTTGGGATCTGAAGTAGTCTTCTCTGAAAGTCAGCTTGTATACATTTCCCTTGCAATTTCTTCATTCAATTTATGTTGAGGTGGATAAGTGTAGTTCGTTCCTTGGTGATCTCTTGAGAACAAAGAGAATCACGTGTAGCGAGTCCCTCTTATCTCACACTTTTTAAGCATCATCAATGAAGAGGGATCTTCCCCTCCTAATTTGAAGAGCAGTTTAACAAATTCATAACTTTCTATTTCTAATCTGCATTCCAGAGGTGCGAATTGAAACACCAACACTATCTTGCTAAAGAGAATACCAACAGAAACAAAAGCATGATTACACTTCACTATAAGTAGTTGGAAAGCCATAAAACCTCAAGCATACCCTACAAAAAATAGTATGCTATAAAAGATACACATACTTTAACAGAATCTAACTTTAACTAACACTTTAATCTCTAAAAGGAATATTTGCACTGCCATAATGTTTTATGATTGACTAATAAATTAGTTTAACTATGCTGCAAATTCTAACAGCAAAGCATGGTCCAATTTATTTTTGATATTAGAGATGATTAACAAAAACAAGGATATTATGAAAATATCCTACATGATATTTTATACAGGTACCAAAATTTATGATAATTTAAAATATTGTTTGATAATAAGACATAATAAAAAAAATTGAAATTTTTATAACGAATATTGTATGCTTATGAATTAAATTCAAATTTTTAATATCACACAAAAAAATTAATAAAATAATCAACAAACATTATTTTTAAGGTTTTCAAATTCTGTTGTTGTAGTATCTTAAGATAAGTTAAGATATTGTCTATAAACATTCAACAATCTAGCAGTATTTATAGCTAGTCTTTATAGTTCATGCAATATTTGCCACAATTATGCTTGTCTAAGAATAACACCACAAGGGAAAAATTTATAGTCATGGATGCACTGCAAATTTGTAGTTTAGAGAAAACTTAGTTTTAAACCATTAAAATATTTGTATCCACATATAGTAGTCACACCTGAAACAAATTTTGACTTGCAGCTAATATTTTCATGTAAAAGTTACCAAAAAAACTTTTGTCAAGCTCAAAAATTTGTTAACTCTATTGGTGCAACCATTGCATCCCTCCTGATGCAAGTGCTAGGGGAGAGGAGCCAAAATATGTGTACCCAATTTTTGATTGTCCACGTGGAGTGCCACGTGGACCAATATTTTTCTTTTACAATACCAGGAGATAAATAATTGTGTAATAAACAATAAAAAACTTTTTAAATTTTTTTGATTTAATTTGACACGTGGGGTGACGCGTTTAGTCAATCCATAATTTTTTTTTTCCATGCGACTGAAATGTGCTCACTCAGAATGCCAGTTGGTGTGTGGCATGACATCCAAAGTGGATTTCCTTGCCATGTTACGAACTGTCACTCTGCCACCCTTTCACTCCACTGCGTCACATTAATCTCTTGCCATCCCATGCTATTCTTGTGTACATTCTTGTTTAATGCATGTCACCTCCTACTAGCTCCATGACATCTCGCATAAACTTCAAGCCAACCAACATTCAATGCTCCCAATGCCTCACACAACTCACCAACTTTAGAGCCTTTTAATCTATCAACTTCTCAAATTTTGTTCACTTCAATGCCGGAAGGTGGTCACTTGAGGTCTTTGCAAGTTCAAAAAGTAACCACAACATGCTACACTCAGACTCTAGTAATGATTTAGCCAGGTGCCAATATTCGAATGCTAAACCCAACTTGATGTTTTCCATGCAATGTTTTGCATTCGTTGGTGCCATCCAGGTGAACCATCGTAAATGAGTCTGTATTACTACATTTTATTAACTTCTCAAAATAGATTTACAAGGGTTTCCATGTAGGTGAACCCGTGTGAAGGCGATTGTGTGCTCGTGAGCAAGCTCCATTCAACTCGAATAACTCCTTTTGACCTTGGTGAGCAAGCTCACTAAGGCCTCACCATTATTTAGTTTTCACTTGTTTAATGTCACGTCTCATACATTGACTTATTTTGACCATTGACCTATTTTGATCATGACTTATTATGACCATTGACTTATTTTGATCGTGACTTATTTTGACCATTTGACTTAGTTTGACCATGACTTATTTAGATAATGTTTAATCATGACCTTATGAGATTTAATATACGAAGTATGATATGTGTTAAGAGCAATGCTTTAATATAATTGTTTCTTTCAAGAATTATAAATGCATTCATATAAATGTTGAGTTAATTATTGTTCCTACAATGGTTACTAATACTCTTTTGTTTTGCATGCCTAAGTGCATCTGAATGGCAGGTGATCGAAGGCCAAGGAGATCGAAGGCCAAGAGTGTGATTGAGGAAAAGGAGGTTAGCTTCTCGACAGGGTAGAAGAGGAGAAAACTCTTGGTTATGCACACACCACTTACATCATGTAGCTGCATTAGATCATGTTCGTTTTACAATGTGATGGCGTGAAATGATTAGCATAGCGAATTTGAAATATGGTTAAATTAGATCATGAAATTATATGGCTTATTCTATTTCCTTATTTCTCATTATAAATTTGAGCAAAAAGGGTTAAATCTATATTTTGATTAAAAGAAATGTATTTAAAAATTAAAACAAATTAAATAAAAGAATAAACATAAAATAAATCTGTTTTGCATAAATGAATTTTTTTAATAATTGCATAAAAGGGATATAAATAAATCTATTTAGGGATATATGGTCAATTTTCTTCCAAAAGAATTAAGAATGAACAGCCCGAGAAAGCATTGGGCTCTGGAAAATTCTGTCTCAAAACCAACAATTTGCTGGGTATGTGGCAATCCTTGTAAACTGCTGTCATCTGAGAATTTTATGCATGATCCTCGAAAGGAGGAAGAGGGCTTTTTAAGAAAGAACATAGGACTTTGATTAACATCATCATCATCCGAGAGCTGGGAAAACAGAGTGAGAAGTATTGCTGAGCATCTGCACTGGAAGACAACTGTGCCAGGTTCTTTTTGCTATGCCTTCTTTTGAATTTTAATATCAAAACTGCAGCAAAGAAATACTTTGTTCTTTGTTTAGAATACAATTTTCCAATTTTGTTTTGAAAACTGGGTAACAGCTTTCTGTTCTGTGTTGAAATTATAGAACACATTCCTTTTTCTCCATTAGGGTTTTCGTCCTGTTGCAAGTCTGCATTTTAATGAAGAAATCTCAAGTGTATTTGCAATTTTATATATATAATGTCTGCATATCTGTTTTGAGACAAATCCGAATGCTGTTTATACTGGGCGAATGTCTTTCTTTTTTTTCTGAGTTTGAAATTGCTTTGGGAATTTATTTCCCCCTGCCCTCCCCATGGGAAGGTCGTGGACTGTGGAGGCTCGCGCCCTCCACAGGCCGCGGCTTGTGGAGGGCACGAGCCCTCACAGCCTGCCCCCTCCCCATGGGAGGGGCAAGGGCTTTTCCTGAGCCCTTTTGGTCGCTCAATGCCAATAAGGAAACCATGTAAAATACCCTGTTAATTATGCACGGCCAGTAAATTCACAAATTTGAAAACCAGAATTTCTTACTTCGAATTTTATACAGCTGAACATGAATTTCTACACACACACACACACACACACATATATACATATGTATGCATATACAAAATGACTGCACATACATACATACATATATATATGTATACCATATATATGTATACCTATATATATATATATAAATAGATACCCATGCATTGTATGCCAAATACAAATTGAAACAGGAAACTCTTTCCCAGAAAAGTAGTATGAATTTGTTTTATAAATATCTTGAATCTGAAGCAAGGACAGAAAAATCTTGAAAAGCCATGTAACAGAAAGTAGTATGAATTCTGTTCTTTGAATTGCTAAAACCTGAAAACAATAACAGAAGTGTTTGAGACACCATATAGACTGGAAAGTACCTTGAATATGTTAAAAAGAATACAACATGAAATGTGAATGAAAGATTGTCTTCCAAACCTCAGAATTTTTGAACAAAAATTGCATTGTATCAGTATATTATTTTACTCTGTACCCTGTAATGAAATAGGGAATTAAAACTGTCAGTCATAGAAATGCATATGGAAAACTGAAAACACTGTTCTTACTATCAAGTAGTGCACTGAAAATTATCAAGATATATATACATATATATATGTTCTTTATCCAAATTAAAAAGGGGACACTTACCAAAGGATAAATGGCATCTTACAACTGAAATATAAGGAATGTACTAAAAATTCACTTCTTTTAATTGATTAAAAGATGAAAGCCTGTTTGAAAATGTATTAAGTTTCTGTTAAGTATTATTTAACTGCACTATGGTAACTTCCGGGACAGGGTGCCGAAGGTGGGCAAACAGAGACGGTAGTATTACCTCTTCTAATTCTACCATTTATTATTATTTTGCTTGGCCAAGCACTGTACCATTGAAATAGATGGATTGTTTATTTTAAAAGCCTAGAAATTTATTTGAGTCTCTGCCACCTCCTGTTGCAAGAAATGTGTTTATTTCATGTTAGAAATGCATATAGGCATCAGGCACGCACCAAGAGTGCCCTCCTGTTTTACCGTTTCGGGTTGCTAGGCTCCTTTATGCAGGGCCGGGGATTCCTTCGAGTTAGGAAGGGACCCGGGGAAGTCATGGACTTCGTGGTTGGGCGGAAAAGGCGCCTGAATCACATTCTTGGCCCCAGCTCGCAAGAAGACCAAGGTGTCACGGCGGTTGGTGGATCCAAGATTATTTGCTATTGATGTACTTATGTATCATTCAGACTTGGCTTGTGAAGCCCGTTATTTATGTATATACATTTTGAAATTCTTGTTGAAACTTGAAATGGAAGTATATTTGAAAGTATTTAATGTATCATTGATTTTAAGAAGTTAAAGTTTTATATCTTAGCGTAGAAAAGATGTTCTATTAGAAGGAATGATTCCTCCAAGTGAAGAGGAATATATGTATATGAGAAAATCATTGAAATACTTATGCTTTGTTTCATTTACAATGATGATATTATTTTATGAAATGCAACTCAAATTCTCTTTATTTCATTTGGAAGAATTATGAGAAATGTTGACTTTTCGGAAACTTATTTATAATGGTTTGAATAAATTTAGAACACTTTTAATTTCCCTTAATGATGTGTTAAAAGGGTTTGAAAATTACTCTTAATTTTCCGAGTGTTACATTTAATGTATTTGTGTTTGTTTTATTGTCTTTTCTTTGTTGCAGAATTTAGATTTTTTGGTATGAAGCTTTCATGTTTATGAACACTATAAAATATGTGTTCATAAACACACTAAGTCTATGGAAATTAATCTTTTGTTCAAGCATCACTCTCTTTAAAAATGGGGTTCATTTTTTTGTCTTTATAGTAAAAAATAATATTGTTGGTTGTTTTTGTGCCATAGATAAATCTAGGGTTATTTATTTCTCATATAGTAAAAATAATATTGTTTGTTGTTTTGGTGCCATAGATAAATTTGAGGTTGTTTATTTTTCATTACAGTAACAAATAATATTGTTGGTTGTTTTTGTGCCATAGATAAATATGGGGTTTAGGGTTATTTTTCAATTTTATTGCACTACGATGTTGCCGTTTAGGTCAAATATAAATCTTGGGTGTTCTTCTTTTAATATTTTCTATATTATTATTCACCCTAGTTTCGTATTCTCATAGGTTCTGCATTATTATACAGTTAGGTTTCTTCACTACAATAGCAAATATTAGGGTGTGTTCTCTTTTTCATAAACCAAAAATAATTTTGTGGGTTTATCTTTTTATTAGGTTTTGCTTCATATATTCAATGACTTAAAACATGTTGGTTTATTGGGTGCCATAGATCAATTTTGGGGTGTTATCTTTTTCATGGGTTGTGATTCATCAATTTAGTCATGCACAAAAAAAGTTATCATTTAACTTCACAGTAATTTATGCCTATGAATGAGTTGGTCATGCACAAAAGATGAGATATCGTTAAACCTTGACTATTTTCCATTCATAAGCTTTATATTGTTCTTCAATACAGCCATTACAGTAATAGGTTTACAATTTTTCCCTACGGTTTATATTGCAATCATTATAGTCATAGTTAAACACTTGTGTTTTCCTGCTATAAAATGTAAGTGTGGTTCCTATTTTGTTGTGCCATAGTATGTTTATGTTGTACATGCCTTTTAAGATATGAGATGTTTTGTTTTTCATTGGTTCTACTTCATCTATTTAGTCATGTAACTGTACCAACTTTTAGAGGTGTCATAGATAAATTTGGGGGTGTAACCTTTCTTGGTGCCTTGGATAAATCTTGGGATGTTAGGGTTTTCATATGTGTTGCTTCATAAATTCAGTAATGCAAGAATTGTAGCTTTTTTAGGTGTCATCCATATATTGAGCCAACAACTATTGTTGGCTAATTTGGTGCCTTAGATAAATTTGGGGGCGTTCTCTTTTGCATTATCTTTTTTAGGTGTCATTGATTAATTTCGGGTTGCTATCTTTTTTTAGGTGCCATTGATTAATTTCGGGTTGTTATCTTGTTTTAGTTTCCATTGATTAATGTGGGTTAGAATACATCATAATGTGTCTTTGGTTTGGATTAATGGTATTTAGTAATGCAACTATTGTAGCTTTTTTAGGTGCCATTGAAAATTTTGGGGGTGTTAGGTTTTTCATAGGTGTTGCTTCATCAATTCAGTAATGCAACTATTGTAGCTTTTTTAGGTGTCATTGAATAATTTGGGGGTGTCATCTTTTTCATAGTTTTTGCTTCATTTTATTCAGTCATGCAACTTTTGTAGCTTTCTTATGTGTAATAATTGCATCAATTCAGTAATGCAACATAGATAGCTTTTTTAGGTGCCTTAGATAAATTTGGGCGTGCCTTCTTTTTCATAGGTTTTGCTTCATCAATACAGTCATGCAACTGTTGTAGCTTTTTTGGTGCCTTACATAAATTTGGGATTGGCGCCATTGATTAATTTGGGGGTGTTCTCCATTACATGGGTTCTGCTCCATCAATTCAGTCCTCAAACTATTGTATCTTTTTTAGGTGCCATTGATTAATTTGCCACAGTGGCACACCGGTCCTCCACAAGTTAGGAAAAAATCTTGCATAAAGAAGCACGATGAGATCGAACATAAATCAGATATTAAATGCACATTTATTCGTATATATTTGTCAACAAAACAAGTACAAGCTGGCAGCCAAACAAGTGTAAGTGTTTCGAAAGTGTATCTTTTTTGGTGTCATTGATTAATTTTGGGGTGTTCTCTTTTGCATAGGTTCTACTACATCAATTCACTCATGCAACTATTGTAGCTTTCATAGGTGCCATTGATTGATTTGGGGGTGTTCTCTTTTGCATAGGTTATGCTTCATCAATTCAGTCTTGTAACTATTGTATATTTTTTAGTTGCCATTGATTAATTTGGGGGTTTTCTCTTTTTTATAGGTATTGCTACATCAATTCAATTATGCAACTATTGTATCTTTCTTAGGTGTCATTGATTAATTTGAGGGTGTTATCTTTTGCATATGTATGATTCATCAATTCAGTAATGCAACTATTGTAGCTTGTTTAGGTGCCATTAATTAGTTTGGGGGTGTTATCTTTTTCATACCTTGTGCAACATTATTTCTTCCTTAGGTGACATTGATTAATTTGGGGGTGTTATCTTTTGCATATGTTATGATTCATCAATTTAGTAATGCAACTATTGTAGCTTTTTTGGGTGCCATTAATTAATTTGGGGGTGTTATCTTTTTCATACCTTCTACTTCATCAGTTCGGCCATGCAACTACTGCAACTTTCTTAGGTTCCATTGATTAATTTGGTTGTGTTATCAATTTCATAGCTTATGTTTCATCAATTCAACTATGCAACTATTGTAGCTTTCTTAGGTGTCATTGATTAATTTGGTGGTGATTAATTCCTTCTTAGGTTTCATTAATTAATTTTTCATAGTTTATAACACTTCAGTCACTCATGCAACTATTAAGTAGGGGAGAGGAGTTGGAATGTGCACACCCAATTTTCAACGGTCCACGTGGAGTGCCACGTGAACTAATAAAGACTATTTGCAATATCGAGAGATATGTTAATTAGTGTTATAACCTTATGCTTCATCAATTTGATCCCTTTGTTTCTTTTTTTCCTTCATTATGTATTTAGGGGACTTGGTTTTCTGAAGGCCTTTCATGGTTTCCTATGTAGCACTTCGCAATTTAAAGGCAATTATGGACAAGTGCAACATAGGTTACCATCAAAAGAGCATTGGGAAAATCAAGTCTCCCTAAATCATTACTGAATGCAATGATTACAACATTCCATTCATCCATGTGACACATGTCTGTAATCCCAAAGAAAATCATAAGAATAACACTTTTGTCACTCATGCAACTATTATAGCTTTCTTAGGTGCCATTCAATAATTTGGGGGTGTTCTGTTTTGCATAGGTTATGCTTCATCAATTCAGTCCTGCAACTATTATATCTTTTTTAGGTGCCATTGATTAATTTAGGGGTGTTCTATTTTTTATAGGTTCTGCTACATCAATTCAGTCCTGCAACTGTTGTCACTGTTTTAGATGCCATTGATTAATTTGGGGGAGTTCTCTTTTGCATAGGTTTTGCTCCATCAATTCAGTCTTGCATCTATTGTGTGTTCATCAAATAGTGATAGACATTAAAATATGTCTATCTATTCAAGATATACATGATCTACTGTGGATGTTTTGATCCATGGACATCATGTATATCTTGAACAGATAAGACTTTTATTTGTGTGTTCATCATTGTACATGCATTCACACTGCACATTGAAATAATATTTTGATTTTTGAATTTTGCGATGTTTTTGGATTTTGCGTTTTTCAAATGTTTTTTGATTTTGATGTCTCGGGGGCTGATCAAAGATTAGCCTTGCCTACATTTAAGCTCAGAGACGACGTAGTTTGGATTTCCATGTTTTTGAGGTTTTTCTATTTTTGACTTGTTTTTGGATTTTGATATGTTTTGAATGCTTTTGGATTTTCTGATTTTCTGATGTTTTTGGATTTTCGCATGATTTTGACAGTTTGGATATGGATATGTGTGATGATATTAATGCTCTGTTTGGGGATTTTGCTGAAAACCAAGCTAAGGTTGATTGATCAGGTTGATGGATTGATGATGATGATGATAACATTGTTGAGGATACACAACAATGGGAGGATTGGATTGATCAATATTGATGATGATGACATTGTTGAGGATGCACAACAATGCAGGGGGTAGTGTTAAGCAACACAAGGATATCCTGATGATGATTTTTTTTATTGGATTTGATTGATCATGATTGATGAAGCTTGATTTGGAACAAAATTCGTTTGAATGATTTGATGTGACGTTTGAAGGGTGCGTTAGATGTGACTGATATTGATTGTTTGGATCGATGTTCGATGAAAGACGAAAACTGATAAGGAACATCTTCTTGTCAAAATGTGCCATGGGCTAGTGATTTGGATTTTGGATCACAACTGCTTTGACCAATTTAGCTTCACATTTGCTAATGTTAAGATCACCATAAGTTGGAGAATATAGATCAAGATTTATTCTCAAAGCAAGATGCAAATATCTGCCCCCAATGTCTAGCAATGTATGGAATGTAATGGACGGATTCTTGGATAAGTGTATGGATGGATGGAAATGGTAAGCATGCAAAGGATGCCAAGGATTATCTTGGAATAGGATAAGGTGTTCGGATAATGAATGCTCATTTGGATAGTGCTTCATAGTTCAAATAATGCTGCATAGGATAGGATCAATGAAAATGACCCATGTCAAGATGTTTTACTGTAAACAGGCGTAAAGTGTTTTGCAAAATTTCATCAAGATCAAGATAACTTGGACTATGGATGCAGATGGATGAAAAAATGGATTGGATCAATGGTTTATGGATGAATGGATTTATTATGGATAATATGGATGGAATGTTGGATTTATTACGGATGGGATGAGATGCTTTCATCTGAAGTGGCACATGTAGATGCTCAATTCTACACATGATGCCTATTTGAAAGGTTTTCATCATGGTACTTGCCCAAAGTGTCGCCCATGCGGTTTTCACTAGAGGACAATTTTTATTTTTTTAACTGTTTTCAATCCTTTTTTTGATTTTTTTTATTTTTTTGAAAGATTCATTCTGAACCACCTGCTGGTGTTGACGCAGATTCCCTTGTCATAATGTGCCATCGATATCCTGCTTGAAGTAGCTGCTTTGCTAAGATATGTGCACTTGAATGCAACTTTTGAGATTCTTGATTTGCTTTATTGATATCGGGGTTAACTCTGTCTCTTTCCGCACATCGCAATAGGGTGCCTTCAGGATCCTTATGATGAAGGATTGTTGCCAATACATGGTCAATGTGAGAGCTGGATATCATGCGTGGAGGCGTGGATGAAGTGTGTTTAGGGATAAGAGATGTATTGGTTGACAGCTTGGAATCTTTGACTTTCCAAACTTGGGAAGATGAGCAATGATGGGTGGATACGAAAGTGTGTATGGAATTAGGACCAACTGCTTGATATACTTTGTACATTGCTTGAAAAGCTTGCTTTTTCTTTTGCGGACATCCTTGATGGATACTTTTTCCTCTTTTATCTTTCCCCACAGTTTCTTTGACTGATGGAGTTTGATAGGGATGATCTTTCTTTGTGTTCTTTGGTATCCATATGTATTTGATTTTTCTATTATGCTTCTTAGCTTCTTTTGCTTCGATAACGTTCTTTATGCTTTGATTCAAATCTTTCTTTTGATGTTGGTCCCAATTCATGGATGGGGTGATGGGTGGATGAAGATTCATGGCATGGCTGGTTGTAGTATTGGCACTAGTTTCATCATAAGGACTCTTCGTGCTCCCTATGTTAACGTTTTCTTGAGATGAAGTTGCCCCCGGTATGGTGGTAGTAGTACCTTCATGCTTTGATTTTTCCTGTTCCGAGAGCTCTTGTTTAGAATTCCCTCTCTGATAAATGACAATTATAGATGATGTTATTTCGATTGGATGCTTTGCTAACTCTGAAATATCTTGTTCTATCTGACCTGTTTCCTTGATTGGATACTTCTGGATATCTTTATCCATGGTGTCCTCAGTTTGAATTGAGGATATAACCGATCCTAATGTTGACAACTCAGTTTGACTGTAGGAATTAATAATCTGCTCTTTTTGTGTAATAAAATCTTGTTCTAGCTTAAGATCATCTACGTGTCCATCCATAGAAAGCATCTCATGGGTAGATGGAGGAGTATGTGCTGCATGGATATGATCATCTTGCATAGATAGGAGAGTATCCATTAGATTATTGTAGTATCTTGAAGATACAAATTCTTGATCTTGAATGATTTCAGAGTTGCTTTTGACACGCCTTGGATCAAGTTCTTGACATGGGTTAGTTTCAAAGGATGGATTGCTCACAAAGCGTTCTTGGATTTCGTCATTAGACATGGTAAGTGGTTCAATATCCTCAAGTGTCGAGTTCAGTGTTCCTTCAATATCTGTAACCATGAGGTCGAAGGATGTCAATATGTCTTGGAAAGGACCATTGCTAGACCTTGGTGAAAGATTTTGATCATGCTTGGGAATAAATTCTTGAGATATGTCCTCTAACTCATAAGGAAATTTAGAGACATTTTCAACATGATCATTGGTCAACGGATCGTGCATTATGTCGATAGGATCAAACAATCCTTACACTCCTTGAAATAGATCACTAAAAATTGGCTCTTGATGTATGGTGAGTTGATCATTGGATGGGGTGGAAACATCTCCAAGGTGCTCATCGATGGAGAGATCTTGATTATTTTTTTCAACAATTGTGGTGGAGGGGTTACCAATGTCTTTAACCATAGGGTCAAATGATGTTGACGTTTCTTGAATTGAATCATTGTTGGGTATTGTTGGCAGATTTTGATTGAAAAGTGACTCTTGACCTATGTTGATTTGATCTTCGGATGAAGTAGACATAGCTTCAAGGTGCTCAGTGATGGATTGATCTTGATCCTTGTTCTCAACAATTGTCATTTTTTGTGTTTGTGCTTGTGTTTGTTGGGTAGCTTGAGAGGCTTGTTGCACTTGTTGAGCTTTTCTTGCTTGTTGTGTGGCTAGATATTGTCAGATAGCCTTTTGGTAGGCTTGGTGAGCCTTTAGCACAATGTCATAATGTCTCGCTAAGTTTGGTTTTGGTGGTAGTGGTTGGGGATTTGGAATTGTGTTGGATGTAGTAATGAGTGGTTGAGATACGTTTGGATTGATCATGGTAGTGAGGGGTTGAGATATGATGGGTGTGAGAGTGGTGGTTGGAATGATTGAAGGGATAGGGATGGTTGGAATGACAGAGATGATAGGTCTTTGGGAGACCATTTTTTGATTCGTCAGGATTGATGTTGTCATTTGATTAGATACCATCTATTGGTGTGATGTTGATGGTATATTCAAAGGATTTGATGCGATGGATTGGTTGGTGTTAGGTGGATTGATTTGGATGGAGTGATTGGTGCTAGCTAGAGGGGGAAGCCCTAAACCAAGGAATGATGTTGATATGGGTAATGGTGGTGGAGATGTCTCTTGGCGCAATGACTCAACTATTTTGGTAAGTGCAGCAATTTGATCTCGCCAAATTTGTTCTTGATTTCGATCTTGACTCCCTTGATATAGTTGATTTGGCTCTTGTTTAAGCAGATTTGGAGTGTGTAGTTGTGTTTGATTTTGGACAATATTCTAATTTGTGATGACACTCAGATTTGGCATGATAGGTTGAAATTGACCATTGTTCATGTTTGGAATATTCATATGATTTGCAAATGTATCCATCCCAAAGTTTGTTGGATTCATGTTTCGAAAACTTGTACTTGGTACATTCTCCTTTGGCATGTAGAGATTTAGTGGGATGACGTTTGTTTGAAGGCTCATGCATTGATTGTTCAGTTGATGGATTTGTAGGTTTGGATTTAGATCTCCCATTGGGAAATGTGCTCCAATCTTTGATTTGGGCATACTCACACTTGTTGTGCCATTGACATTTATAGAAGGTAATGATCCTATGTATGGATTGTATAAGTGTGAGTGTTGATAATCAATCGACGTTGTAAGGCTTTGATAGCTTGGTTACTCATGATGTATGGATCAAGTTTGTATTCCATGTTCCTCTTGTGTTTTGACCTTGTTAAAAAATGACCTCTAAGGTGTTTAGTACCAATGATGAGATGGAGGATGAAAGGGGTGAATGATATGGGTGTTGAAGGTTTAGGAAATTTGGATCAATGCTAGACTTAAGGTCTGATTTTGGTTGGTTTGATTTGGATAATGAACTTGTAAACCTTAAGATGTTAGATGTGATCTTAGGATGATTTTTTTCAAAGAGTGCTAATTTAACTAGAGGTATGAGAAAGGATGCATTCCCATACTCCTAACTAAACAAGGTGATTTTGATTTTGATGATTTAAGAATGTACCTAAGTCTAGAATGATGTTTCCAAAGCTCTAAAGTTGTTTGGTGGGATGAAGATGATAAATGTTTGGATGGATGAAGTGTTTGAGTTGCTCCTAAATGAACCTAGGAAGGACTTGTTTACTAGGCCAAGATAGTGAAGAACATTCCTTTCTCTAAGAGTAATTCAAAAATCAAAAGATCAATGTTTGCATGAAAACCATATGACCAAAAAGATGCCAAGCACATGTGTGGGGTCCAATTGATTTAATGTTTTCTTAATGGATTCTTTTTACCACACACTCTTGATTAGGTTTTCAAGTGAATGTCCAATGTCCTAATTCCTTTTCATCCCACAAAGTGCATTATGCGGAAGTCGAGGAAATCAAGGCAAAGGTTGCCTAAAGTTGACCTTAGTAGAAGCAAATTGAGATGAAATCCAAATGTTTAGATGCCTCTAAGGACACGAATCCCAAGGGAAAGCAATAACATGTGAATTTGTTCAAGGATATTTTCCTCTCCTAAAGGGTTTGCAATTTTGATGATTTGTTGAATGTTGGTTTCCCAATGTTTTCGATTAAAGCACTATGTTTTCAAACCACAAGCAATATGACATCCTAACTCAACGAGTATGTTTTTCTTAGTGGGCTTGCCTCATGCCCTTTGTAGAAGAGATGATTTTACATGCAACCAAGGATAAAATATAAAGGTATGTTAAGAATGAAGTCTTAACCTCTATATTCTAACCAAGATCAGACATGGCAAGTAACTTCTTGGAATCCAAGTTCCAATGCACCACTTCGATAAACTCGCTCAATGGATCAATAGGCCACTACAAACAAGGGTTCTAGTTTGGACTTTCTGTTCGTAGGAGTTGACCCAACGTGGCAAGAGTCCCCTTTTGGATCCATCTTGTCTGAGTCAACCGCGTGATATTGGCGTTTCGTCCAATATCCACATTTATATCCCGGCTGGAAATACTCTTGGCTTTAGAGTGTTACCGGTTGAGTCGTTCCCTTAGGTGAGTACTTTTTCCCCAAGGCAGGCCCTCTAGGATAAACTAAAGCAAGCAAAGACAAAATTCGTAACTCGATCAATCTTTGACGACTCAAAGAAAGAGAATATACGCGATGATGCTCTACTCACACTCACACAGGATGTTCAATTTTAAACCCAAATCGAAGTGTGTATGGGAAATTATTTACACAACTTAATGTCACCAAAATCCTTTTGATTCTCAAGATCGCCGTGAGGTGCGAGAGAAGAGCATACGTCTTTTGATAATATTACTTTGTGTAAATAATTACAAAACAATAAAGGCACACATTTATTTTATCCCTCAAAGCAATGATTTGATTCGTTTTTAGAAAACACCAAACTTGAGTGTGAAGATTGCCTTGTTCAATTTTAGCCCAAATTGAAATCTAGTAGGTGTCTAAGGTTTAATTTTAGCCCAAATTTGAAAGAAACTAATGATCTAGTTGGCATAAAACAAAAAATAAAAGCAGGAAATGGACGCTCCAAGCATTGAAAAATGCTCAATGAATTTCAGTTTCAATTTCCGATTCTCCAAGATTTCTCCAAAGATTGCTTCTTATGCTTCAATGTTGTCAGTCCTTTGCATGAACAAAAATGTTCCTCCTTCCTCCTTTCATTTCCTATTAAGAAAGAAAATCAAGTTATTAAAATCATTTTAAGCATTAACTTTAAATGATAGAAAATGAAAAAGACTAATGATTTTAAATTAATGAAATGAATCATTAATTAGAATCATAATTTGCAAATAGATAAATATTTAGAACAATTTGAGTAAGATTTCAAAATCCTTTTTTTTTTTAATTTATCTTGTAAAAAGTCATAAGTGGGCAACACCAATTCAATAAGGACACTTCTTGTGGAAATCTGTTAAAATTTGCACAGCTTAATTACCATTTAAACGTTCATCTAACCCTCAACTTTCGCAAATTTAAGGACATTTCTTCCAGCTAGTCAAAACATCGATGCCTTTCCTCACATAATTTTAATGAAAAGATTTTAAGTAATGAAAATCCAGCGACAATCCTAGATAGTGAAATTGATGTTTGTACGGTATTCAAGATTTTGCTCTATTTCAGATGATTTTACTGCTGCTATTGTTGGATTCACATGGCTATATTTCAACAATTTAGAGAAAACCAGCCAAGAAACAAGTTAGAACGCATTGATTATTTGCAGAAATTTAAAACAGGTAGATTCAATTCTTCAAGTGCATTAATTGATTTTGATCAAAAGTAGAAACTCGCCTCCAAGTTGATGTTTACTATAGGCAGACAACTAGAGAGTGATTAAATATAAACATCCAATCACCTGTCATAGATTGTCTAAATGAAAGCATTTGAGCAGCTTTATGCAGGTTGATATTGGATCTGAGATTAGATCTCCTACCTGGCACACCACCTTTTTTATATTAGTTATTGTTACTATCATCTCTCTTGGTGCGCATATTCCATCCTTTTGAACGTGAGGCGTGATTAGGAAGAAAGAAAGGGTGGGTAAAAAAAAATTGATGGCAGTGTTTATTAGGAAGAAAGAAAGGGTGGGTAAAAAAAAATTGATGGCAGTGTTTATTGATAATGAGGCGCCATCAAGTTGTACAAATTCAAGAGAGATGACATCAAAGTAGTATACCCGCCATCAAATACCTACACCAAAAACTGATTCAAGACTTTAACATCAAAGTAGATCAAGTATAATAACAATAGTACAAAGTACTAAAATCTTTTCAGCAAATGCAACTGTCGGGTGTAAGGTCGAGCTCCCTCAACCGTTCCAACATTCTCCTAGCCAAAAATGTGCAATCAGTTGTCAACACCTGCAGACTATTTAACAAAATGCTTAGAAGAGACTTTTGATGATTGCAGCGTATGAGAAAGATAAAGGGTGCGGTTTATGAGAGAGAAGTCAACCATCAAAGAGGGGGCAACAATTGTTTCTGCATTCAAATGGAAAACTAGTGATCTGCTATGGCGTTCCTATTGTGCAGTGTGCAGCGCTGTCATGGAGACGACCCACTTTTTACTGCCAGGTTTAGAGAACACACTATGGGATTTGAAGATGAACGAATGCAAAAAAAAAAAGACGCATAGATAAATCACGTGAACTGTTTACACAATGTGCCAAAAGATGTGGTCTCATTAATCAAATGTTAGAGGAGTAAATGCAGTCTGCAGGTGACAAGATACGCCATAAAGACCTTTTCCAACTAATACAGATGATTGCGGCGATCATAATTAGAACAAAGAGGCCTCTACGCACAAGCTATATATTGAGATCCAGGAATCGAGGGAGACTCAACCTCCACCACAACCTTATACAGATGTATCACAATCCCAAGCTCAACAAGTGTAAGAAAATTCTCCACCCATCGGCGTCCTGCATCGCCCAGAAAATGTTGAATACGACAGACCTGTTCTACACAGTTCAGCTATTTCAATCGTGCATGAAACTACTGGTCCCTCTAGTCAAACAGAGATCATGAATGTGCAGTCACATACGTCCACTCTATGTCGTTCTACAAAAACAAAGGAAAATTTCTGTCAATTTAGAGGATTATAAAATAGATAACATAGACACAGATCTGATGCCTCTCTGAAATGAGACAAGGTACGTGCACTGTTTGACAGGATGCCTGGAAGAAACTTGAAGCGTAGGTAAGGCACATGAATTTTTTGACTATATGCCATGCGTGAAAGCATAAACAAGTCGTATGAACTGTTTGACAAAATGGCTCAGAGAAAGTGCGATCCTAGATGTGTGAGCAATGTCAGCAAGTTTGAAGGGCCGACTTAAGGCATTTTCTGGCAAGTCACAACAAGTCACAACTTTGTTTGTTAGATGACCCATCCACACAAATAAAATATTTATCAACATCTATTGTATTCAAGGATTGGATGATGTGACTGGACAACGCAATAGACTGAATGGTGATCATAGGATTAACGCCTAGAGAAGTGGGGAGCAGGCTGCCATCAGAAACAAACAAGCCTTGGACTTCTCTATTTTAGCAAACGGGGGCTTGTTTTCTTTTTATCGATAGATTATTACAGAGTCAGAAATATTTATAATGATGAAGGAATACAAACAAGCTCAAAGCAAACTTCAAAACGTCGCCTTCTATGGAAAAATGTAGCAGCCGTGGTTTTAATACAAAAGTGACATTCATTGATAAATGCAACGACTGGCAAGTGATAATCTCTGTAGGAAGATTAGTCCTTCTAGTGCCATCCTTAATAGGCAGAAACCCGATGCTTAAAACTGTCCTTTACCTAGCATGACCCTTAGGAAAAATGCATGAATAGAGTATTTAAACAGAGAAAGCATGAAACGGTGGGTGCCAAATGTAAGCACTAACCTGCAAATCTTGGTCAAACAAAGACAAATGTTAACATTTGGTCAGTTTAAACAAGGCAAATATAATGCTCCCTATAAAATTCATTTGAACACAAGAATAACGAAAACAAAGCACAAAAGTAAGCAAAACACAATAGAACATTATTCCAATGAACAAACCGACATCTTATAGGGGGATTGGTGCTTTTTTAATATGGAAAATAGTGCTTTCCCAACCCCTTTGGATAAGCTATGTGATGAAACTGTTATGAAGATGGTGGAGTGATGATGAGCAAAATTAGTTCTCCTGAAGAGAGTGACCTTACATGAGTGATTGTGGAGGATTTGCTTGAGGACGAAGCCTCTATTTAAAGATTTTCAAATGTTGAGTGTTGAAGAGGGACCAATGTGGGACTAAGATTGGACAAATGAGAGGAAGAAACTTGTCAAATGGTGAGTGGTTGATGCATGTGCAAGATTTGGGAAGAGTGCCCATGAGAGGGAGAATTTGAATTCAAATTTGGTAATAAATTTAGAGAGGGGGGGGACAAGAAAAAGAGCAATAAATGCAATGTTGGAGGGACAAATCAACTTGTCATGTTGAGTGAAAATGAGGGTTTTAATAAATCAATAAATTGATTTATTTGTGCAAGTGGCTAAATTTAGAGAATGCAAGTGGGTGGGTTAGGTTAGACTAATTAGGATTAGGTTAGCTTAATGATGATTAGGTGAGTTTGACTTTTAGGACTTGGATATTTGATTTATTTAATTCAGAAAAGGATGGGGGATGATTTGGGATTTTAATTAAATAAAGTTTGATTTATTTAATTAAAGGATGATGTGAGCCTTTGATTTATTTAAATGCATAACCTTATGACTAAAGACTTGACTTTCCTAGCAAATGGATTTGCTGCATTTGATTTATTCAATGAGCGGATGACTATGCATAATGCTAATTTTGCGTGTCTACAAATAGACATTGAAATATGTCTATTTATTCAAGAAATACGTGATCTACTGTGGATGTTTTGATCCATGGACATCATGTATATCTTGAACAGATAAGACTTTTATTTGTGTGTTCATCATTGTACAAAATTTCACACTGCAATGTTTCTAATATTTGTATGGATGGAAGTTAAAATTGTTTTTTGATGGTTCCAAGAATAAGGTCTACAATTCAACCACCCTTTCACTCCACTGGCTCACATTAATCTCTCACCACCCCTGCCAATTCTTCTGTACAGTCATGTTTAATACACATCCCCTCCTATTACCTCCACAACATGTTGCACAAATTAGATAGATTTGTTTAACTATGATTTATTGTTTTATCATCCCTTTGAGTTTGCAACTATATGAAGAACAACAAAACGAAATTGTATAACATATACATATACATATGTATGTATGTATATATACACATATACATATATGTACATGTATATATATGTGTACATATTTACTTGATTGAATTGATGAAGCAAAACCTATGAAAAAGACAACAACCCCAAATTTATCTATGACACCGAAACAACCAATAATATTATGTATATGTATATGTATGTGTATATATGTATACACATACATATATGTATATACAATTGCTTACATGAATTCTTTTGCTTACACTGAACAAACCAAGAATATTTATGTCTCAATTGCTTATCCGACTGAATTGGTGAAGCAAAACCTATGAAATAGAGAACACCCCCAAATTTATCTATGGCACCAAAACAACCAACAATATTATTTGTTACTGAAATGAAAAATTGAAGCAAAATAAATATATGTAATATATATATGTATATGTACACATTACATTTATGTATATGTATATGTATGTATGTATATGTATATGCATACATTTATGTATATGTATATACATATACATATATGTATATAATTGCTTACATTGAACAAACCAAGAATATTTATATGTCTCAATTTAAGAACAACAAAATAGACTTGTAAAAACATATGTATACATCGTACCTATCAAAGTTACAATAGTTGCATGACTAAATTGAATCACAACAGTAAAATAGATATGTATAAAGAGGTATATACTTATACATACATGCATACATTGGTTACTTGCATTGTTTTGCTTACATTGGACAAACCAACAAGATTTATATGTCTGAATTGAACAACAAGATCAAAATAGACTTGTATAAACATATATATACATATTCATATATATGTATATGTATATATATGTGTATATATATTTACATCACTAAATAGATGAAGCATAACCTATGAAAAATCAAACACCCCCAAATTAGTCGATGACACATAAAAGAGTGACAATAGTTGCATGATTGAATTGAAGAACAACAACAACAAAATAGATATATGTATATATATGTATATGTGTATTTATATGTGAATACATATACATATATGCATATGTATATGTATATTTATATGTCTATGTCTATGTCTATGTATATGTATATGTATATGTCTATGATACATAGACATATATACATATGTATAAGTCTATGTATATAAATATGTATATGTATCTATATATACATATACATACACATATGTATATGTCTTTGTATATGTATATGTATATGTCTATACATATGCATTAACATATACATATATGTATATGTAACAATATAAAGAAGCTGGAAGGGACACTAGACTCTAAGTGTAACATGTAGTGGTGGCGGGATAGAAGTTATAGAGACCTTAAGCGATCACATTTTGGCATCAATGTGAAGAAAATTCGAGAAGATGGTAGATTGAAAGGCTCTAAATTTGGCAAAGTGTGTGAGGCAATAGGAGCTCATTGAATGCAGGTTGGCTCAAAGTTTATGCAGGATGTCGTGGAAGTAGTAGGAGGGGATGTGCATTAAACACGACTATACAAAAAATGAGAAACTGTCAATTGAAAATTGGTGGAAACAAGAATCATAAATACAACACACATTGCAATCTAATTAGAATATGTTGCAAATCAAAACAATAATGTTGCATCTGTAGTTATCATAAATTTAAAACTATCAACAATAAGGGTGCATTTGTAGATATAAAAATTGATTAACTATCTAAAACATCAAATGCAAATGAAATATAAATAAGGTTGTATCTAGCTGTTATGATAGGGAAATGGCGGTTGGCTGCTTGGGGTGCCACTAGCCATGTTCTTGTGACCCCCTTACAGTCGATGAGGAGTGTTTCTTACATGATTGGGAGATGGACTGGAAAATTGGGTGCAAGTGACATGTGTTAGGGGCAGTGGTGAACACATCTATACATCCCAAGTGGCAGTCTAATTTGGATATTGAGTGCACCTAAACTTAGATTGGGAGAGGGTTGAATAATTCATTGTTGTGGAGAAGTGGGGGATATTGATATTGAGAATATCACGAAATACTCCATTACTTTGAGACAAGGGATTAGCAGGGGTCATTAACTACCTTTCTCTTTGTAAATCCCTTTGTGCCTCCTCAATCTCTTTTTCCTTTCAGTCTTGTTCCCTTTGAAGCCTCTATTGCTCCTTTTTTGCATCTTTATCCTTCTTCTGTTGTATTTTTTGCTGCTCTTTTTCTTTACGTTGTATCTCCCTTTCTATTTTTTCCTACTTCAACTCCTTTGCCACATTTCTTGCTGCCTTTTTCTCCTCGTTCTCTTGTCTCTTTTGGGATTTTATCTCCTCAACTTCTTTCTTCATTTCCTCTTGTTGCATTAACAAATTCATGTAGTCATTTTTTGTCAATAGCTGAGACTGTCTACTCAATCAAATTGCACCACCTTTGGATTTTTTTGATGGGCAGTGTGCATAGAAAACTTGAGGAATTTGCTGATGTGTGAAACTATTTCTGTTTGTTGTGTCTGATCCAACTATGAGAGAATGTTCTCCTCCACTGACTATGAATCCTCAATGAAATCTTGATTGCCTCCTAAATTTGAAGTGCAAGAAGGAGCATAGTAATGCACAACTTCAGAGAGGTCAATTGTATGTGGTGGTGATGGAAAACTATAAGCACCCTACTGTTCTGGGACATGCAAATCAATGCCTAGATTCATTGCTTCCTCCACCAACTAGGATGGTTGGCTACATTGTGATGGAAGACCTAAACTATTACTGAATTGGTCAATAGGGTTGTCCACCATGGAAGGAGTTTTTTTATCAACCGCCACTTGTGCAACTAAATCAATAGGGCAACTATCAAGAGGAGTGGATTGAAATTGTGCTACATCACCGCTTGACACAACAACTCCTAAAAGGCTAAGAATGTTTCCCACTGCAAAAGCATCCTCATTGAACTAAAATGTTTCACTGGGATGCATGTCATCCACAAGTGCATCCAGATTGAGTGGCCATCTCCCAATCCTTTTAAATCCTACTTTGATGTTCTCAACTATCAAAGCTCTTTTTAGTGCTTTGTTACCTAACATTGTAAGTTTTGTTCTCCTCACTTCAATGTTTGGAAACCTTGCAAAAAATGTTGCACGTTCTGATTTGAAGTAAGATTTAAAAAGTGAAAAGAAACTCACATCCAATGGTTGTAGCTTATGTGAGGTGTGTGAGAGCAATGTTAGTAAATCTACACCCAAATCTCTTGCTTCTTGGATGGTTTCAAGCGCTACATGGCTTCCATGCCCATCAAAAATTAACAACTTCCTGTTGGTGGGGAGGCACCACATGGAACTGAGCTTTTAAAGTGGGTCAACCAATCTATAAAAAAGTCTTTAGTCATCCATGCATGGGGCTAGGCTACCATTAAAGCACCTGGTTCACAGTCCTTAATGTAATTATCTATGTTTTGTTCCCCTTGAACAAGTAAAAGCCTAGAATGCTTTATCTGGCAACATTAACACAACATAGAATGGTTATCCATTCACGACTCTTTGGAATAATGTATGACACATTTCTACTACCTTTTTTTGGCCAACACCTTCATGGAACCATTTTTTCCTACTTGAATGCTAGTTTCATTGCAATTCCAAATGCATTGAGGACCATATGGCAATGCTTCATATGCTACAAACAATGTATTGTAGAAAGATGCTACAACAATAGGTCTAAGGTTGAGTGCCCAATCTTTGTCTAGGCCTTTAGCAGTCCACAACACAAGTTCAGGATGTTGGTTCTTGAAATTTGTCCACCAGGACTTCATCGAGAACCCATTGGTGAAAGGGTTTGGCCTATTTTGACAAATTTGGGCAACCTCTACCTTAAGATTGACTATCTCAAGACCATGGCCAATATCAACCATTTTCTTGCACCATTTCACAATCAAATGTTCTTCCTCTTTAGTGAGGATTGTTGGTAGACCTTTCTTGGATGTTGTTGTTAGTCCACCTAGCCATTTGGAGAGTGTGGTTGTTGGTATTTTCCACTTTTTGGAAGCTCCCCTTATAGACATGTCATTTTCCTCAATGTCATAGAGTGCACCTTTCATTTCATTTGAAGACAACAACCATTGTTTCATTGTTACCTTTTGCAGTATTCGAGGTGTAGGAAACTCATTATGTGGTATTCAAGGAGTAGAATTCTCCTCTATTGGTGCAATAGGATCTACTTTTGGGGGAAATTTAGCCCCTCATTTGTGGGAGGGAAACTGTCTCGTGGCTCTTTTCCCTTTTTGGTTCTAGTACATGTCACCATTGCATTACCCTTAGCCATCTACACATAATAAGTACATTCAAAATAGTGATGCTTGAATAGTTATCTTTATATGTATGAAGACAGTGATGCTTGAACAAAATATTAATTAGTTTTTGTATGTGTTTTCTTTTTAGTTTGTTGCATTAACATTCAGAAATATTGTTAACAATTTACAAAGTTACATTTATTCTAGAGTGAGCAACATAAGGAAAAGAGGAGTGACAAGCACATAATTACATTGTATGCAAGGGAGATAGAGTTTAACAATATCTCATATCTTTTAGGCATGTACAACATAAACATACTCATGCACAACAAACTAGGAATGACACTCACATTTTAACTATGACTATAATGATTGCCATATAACTCGTATGGAAACACAATTGTGTAACAATGACTGTAGTGATTGCAATATAAACCGTAGGGAAACACAATATAAAGATTACGAATGAAAAATAATAAGAGTTTAACAAATCTCACATCTTTTGTGCATGATGAACTCATTCACAGGCATAAATTATTGTGGAGTTAAATGATGTAATCTTTTGAATGATTGAATTGATGAAGCAAAACCTATGAAAAAGATGAAACAAAACCTAATTAAAAGATAAACCCCCAAATTAATGACTGGCATCAAAGAAAACCTAAGTGAATGATAATGCAAAACCTATGAGAATAAGAAAACCAGAGTGAATGATAATATAGAACCTATGACAATAAGATAACCAGAGTGGATGATAAGGTATAACCTATGAGAATAAGATAACCAAAGTGGATGATAATGCAGTACTAATGACAATAAGATAACCATAGTGAATGATAATGTAGAACCTATGAAAACAAGATATAAGCAGAGTGAATGATAAAGTAAAACCTATGAAACACACATGCTAAACTAGATGACTGTAATATTTGCAATATAAACCCTATGGAAACAAAAATGCTAAAGTATGACTATAATATTTGCAATATAAACCCTAGGGAAACACAAATGCTAAACTATAACTGTAATATTTGCAATATAAACCCTAGGGAAACACAAATGCTAAACTATGACTGTAATATTTGCAATATAAACCCTAGGGAAATACAAATGCTAAGGTCTATGAATGTAATATTTGTTTATATAAACCATAGGGAAACAAAAATGCTAACTTATGACTGTAATGGTTGTAATGAAGATCAATATAAAGCTTGAACAAATGGAAAATAGTAAGCCTCCTATTAAAACATATCATATCTTAAAGGCATGCACAACATGAACATAATCTCGTACAACAATCTGGGAACCACACTTACATTTTATGACATGGAAACACAACTGCTAATCTACGACTTTAATGGCTGTAATGAAGAACAATATAAACCTTACAAATGGAAAACAATAAGAGGAATACCTGAAACAATATGGAAGTTGTTGGACTAGAATCTTTGTTGTTGCCTCCTCTTGCTATTATGTAGGTCAATTTTGTGCTTATCACTCCTCCTTTTCTTATGTCGCTCACTACAGAATAAGTGAATACTTGAAGGTTTTCATGGCTATTTGAATTGGTAATTATTTGAATTGGATTGATGCTTGTCTGGTGTGGTGAATTAAATCCTTGCCTTGTTTTGAATTTGAATTTTGGGTGATATGAATTGCAGATTTGATTGCTTTTGACCATTAATTCTTGAGTTGATTGGTTTGGTGGATTGTTTACATTTTTTTCTATAATTTTTTTTTATGAATAATGACAGGCTTACAACTTGTAAAATTGTATGCAGGTGGGTTTTTAAAGGAAGGAGCTAGTATGTGCACACCCTACTTGGTGAGATGGGACAAACTTCTGCTGATACGTGTTGTAGGTCTCATGGTTGATGAGATAGGCAGATGCATTTGCTTGTTGTTTAGGCTATGCTATGGTGGGAAACATGGTTGTATTGGGTTAGCATTTTAGTCAAAGATGGGACAGATGGGTCTAAATTGTGTTGACATATCACCTCTATTTTGTTGTGTAGTTGTGATTAATATGTAAGTGACACTTGGATTAGTGTGATAGTTGGGTTGAAATGTTTATGGGGAAGGGTGCAAACTTTTATGATACAACTATTTTATTTGCAAGTTGGATCTTTACGGTGATATGTTAGGTACAATTTTTAAACACTTACACATGTTTAGCTGCTAGCCTTAGCTTGTTTTGTTGACAAATATATACAATTAAATGTGCATTTAATATATGATTTGTGTTTGATCTCATTTTTCTTTTTTATTCAAGTGTATTTTCCTAACTTGTGGAGGACCGACATATCACTATGGGCCCCAACGCGTGCCAGTCCTATCGCATGTTAAGGACCCTGCGCATGTTTCGGCTCCTCTCCCCTAGTTAATTAAAAATCATACAATTGACTTTTTATTTTTGATTAATTTACACCGAAGGTGTATCCAATATGAAGAAGACCAACCTAAAATGTTAGATCGACAACTCATTGCTTCCAATAGGCCTTGGAGACGATCAAATTGATTGTATGCATCAATTTTCCAACTGCTCTTTTATCTCTTGTTTTAAAAATAATACGAGATTGTCGTTGGTCTTATAACACTTTCTAGCTGTATCGTACGTCCATCATATCGGAATGCATATATCGAAATGCAACTTCAATTTTCATCGACTTTGGCAGCAAGGTGGTGTTTACTAGAAACAACTATGGCATGAATATTGTACAGGGATTTTACAGATCTCTTCATATTCCCTAGTACAGTTTAAATAATATATGCAAGTTGGTGTTGAAGCTTTTGACCTTCACAATGCTTCTAAAGATACTACAGATAAAGATGACAATGAAGCATCTTTTCCTTATCCTCTTGTTCCTATCAGGGTTGATCCAAAATCGTACATAGTCTGAGCTTCAACGACCACAACTCCTAAAATGAGAGACTAGAGTGTTTCATTGAAAGACCTATTCCAAAGCTCCTATTTTGGCACAAGTTGGAAGTACACTGGAAAATGTGATATGATTAGGTTGGAGACCTGTTTGTTACAGTTGGTGAAACAATAAGATTTCCTCGTGAGGATACCCAATTCTTTGGTGTGCTACAATAATCGCATTCCATGAGACGTCTCATTCATTCATGAGGTCAAACACTTTACGAGCATCAACCAAACTCCTGCACTTGACATACATGTTAATAAGCTTATTCTAAAAAATTATGATACATAAAATAAATGAAAATCACCTCTAAGTGATGAAAGCATGGATGTTTTTCGCTTGTGAAAGGTTATTCTTAAGAATGTAGGTTTGCAATAATTGAAGATATGTAAATGAATCTCTAGGGTGGTTGTGTGTAGTAAGTAGAATGGTTAGTGCCCAAAATGGGTAGTAAACAATATTGAGTTTTATAAACATGAAATCTTGATATTTTTATAAGAGCCCATCAATCAAGTTTCAGTTTTAAATGTCAGGTTTCAATTTATAACAATTCATATTTCAGATTTTTGTTTTTTTAAATAATTATGTTCCAAAAGTTCAGATTCTGGTTTTTTTTTAAATTTCAGTTACAGGATTTTCAAGATATTAGCATATTATAGATGTGGTTCAAAATACTGGTATTTGGGCTACTTGATATGCCTCTATTCATGAAAACCTTAAATTTTGCAATGTTTCATCAAGTTGGCACATTACAAGACAATTCCATATTTTATCTATATTTGAATCTGTTCCTTATATTGGTGTTTATTTTTCTACATTTTATCTATATCTGAATTTGTTCCTTTAGCCTCTCTAAATTTTTGTGAAGCTTTATTGCTTTTTCTCTTTGGCAATACCATTGATTCCCCTCCCTTGCTTCCTCCATTCACATAGCACAATGCACAAAGTAGAGGTTCTCTAGGTTTCTTGTGTTGTGATTTTATTATTTTTAGATAATTTTTTCACTTAGTTTCCTAATAGCAAAGCATGTTTGGAGTAGTGCTCACACAAAAAATTCTCGACTACTGTGGAAATCAAAAGACATAAAAGAGGTTTGACCATCTAGACGTGCTCTCAAGCAATTTCCAAATGTAAGTTATTTGTTGATTGTTCTCCAAGATTTGGACAACTCAGTCTCTGATTTCATATTCTCATCTCTTTCTTTGTCAAGGTTTATTATTTCAATTTATTATTTGCAGTTTATACCTTTGTTATGTTTTTCACTCCTTTTTGTGATTTCTGCCCTGGCTAGAAAAAAGAATGGCATCTCAAAGCTTCTCACTAAACATAATTCAATTTTGCACCAATGATGACCTTGATCCTTGCAGGGTGGTTGATGATTTCTTTTGTTCACATTTTTAGGGAGAGGATCAAACTTGTTGATCTAAAAATGAGATAACAAGTGGGAAGGCCTTTTTGAAATCCTAATTAAAGAGAAAGGTCTATACTTTCAATGATTTACCATGTTATTCCCACATGTATGACCCCTCTTGCTTGTAAGGATTACTTGGTTGTCCTCTTATTGTTCATATTATTATCTTGAAAATATCTCTGTTTGGTTTGTGTCAGTCTTTTTCCTGCATGTGAAATTTATTTCAAAAGTGGCATGGTCATTGATTGCTTCTCATGAGAGAGGAGGTAGAGTTCTTATATCCAACAACTGAGATAACAAGTGGGAAGGCCTTTTTGAAATCTTAATTAAAGAGAAAGGCCTAGACTTTCAATGATTTACCATGTTATTCCCACATGTATGACCCCTCTTGCCTATAAGGATTACTTGGTTGTCCTCTTATTGTTCATATTATTATCTTGAAAATATCTCTGTTTGGTTTGTGTCAGTCTTTTTCTTACATGTGAAATTTATTTCAAAAGTTGCATGGTCATTGATTACTTTGCATGGAAGAAGAGGTAGAGATCCTATAAGTCATGGGGACAAGTGCTTGTACAATGGTAGCAATGGTGTCATGTATTGGGAAGGTCTCCATTCACTAATACAATCATATTTCAGCATTTACAGTACTCACACTTTAGCACTAATTAAGTGGAGTTATAGTCAAACAGGGCTGAATGATATTGGACTTTGAACATTCCCAATGCTAACGTTTGTGCTCAGATTCTCACTAGGGTTTCCAAATGTCATAGTGATTTTGATGTTGCCCACAATTCAACTTGAGGAGTTTCCCTTTGAGCTGATTGTTGTTAGTTTTTCTGAGCACTATTTAGCTTGGGGGCTTTGGTTGCTTAAATGGGGATCTGAAACAAAACCATATCACTCATAAGTTTATTCATGAACAAATGTTATTACATTTCAAAGTTACATAACACAACATAGTTTTCAACAATACTCATACTAAAGCATTCTAAAGCTTCTAAAAAGAGATTTTATTGGAGAGTGGTTGAGTTTAGTTTTAGAAGATAAGCAAAATAACATAATCTCTTATAATAATTACTCTAGCATTCCAATAAAACGAATAATTCTATGACCAAACCTATAAATACTCTAGAAAATAAAATAACATCAAGTTACTACTTGAGAGTTGCCTAACTTAGAGAGTCCCTGTAGATATGCTCATTGCACTCTAGGATCTAATTACTAGCATATTAGACTTGCCGAGACTCTCATGTCCTATTTTACTTAATTGAGAATTCCCTAACCTAAGAGTCCTGGTGGATATGTTTGTAGCACCTTGGGGTGTAATTGCTAGTATATAAGACTTGTCGACACTATCTACATTCATGATTTGGAAAGAATTATTTGTTAGATGAAAATAACTAACTCAAAACTTCTCTATATGTGAACATGGACAAAGTGTTTCTAACTTTGTAGTCTTGTAGTGTTAGGTGCATGCTCAAGCACATTCATACCATTTGTAATGCCTGGGTTGTTCTTTCCACTACAATATGTTCAATGTAGATGTACATTTCAAATTATTCTTTCAAACAGTTTGGTTATGATTTGGACCATCTTGTTGACACACCCTTATTGATAGTTGCCCCATGACCATTCTAATCATTGAATGCCTATTTAAAAGAAAAGAATTAGCTCCCTTCTTCAAAAGAAGATCCACAAATTTATGGTTATGGCATAAACTTGCAATATGTAATCCTAAATGTTGATCAACTTCATTGACAACACCAATACTTACATGGGTGAACTTTTCTGAATCTAACCAAATTTTACAACATTTAATAGAATCAAGTGCACAAGCACAATGAAATATTCTTCTAGCTAACTTGGAGAACTTGTCAGTCTCTTTTGAAACATTTCACTTTGTTCTTTTTCCATTTTTTTCTTGAAGGTGTTGTTTCTAAATTCCTTTCTCAGATAAAATGCATGCAACATATAATATAATAATAATAATAATATAATAAATATTTATTTAATATTATATTATATAGTCTAATTGAAACCTTTTTGCATGGACTCTTAGGGGTGATGTTTTTGGAAGTGTCCCATTTTTGACATCTCCTATCTAGACAGGCTAAAAATTCCACTTTTATTGATTAAAAAAATTATATAGTATAAATATAATATAATTTAAAATAATTATAATATATAATATATTTTAATATAATTACATTATATAATATAATTTAAATATAAACAATAAATATTAATATAAATATAATCTAATCTAATACCTAATCCAATGATTAATAATATAATAATTATAACATAACATAATTTAAACTTAATATATTAATAATAATAATAATAATAATATTATTATTATTATTATGACATAATACAAATATATAATAATAATAATAATAAAAACAAAATCATTTACGAAATGACCTACCAATTCACTTCATAGATTACACAAATATATACCTAGGTACTTAAAAAAAAATTCATTTTTTCCCTAATTTACTTCCACGACTCTTCGGCGTACCCATTGCACACGAAGGTGCAATTGCTAGTCAATAAATAAGCTGGATAGAGTTTCCGTGAAATAGAGGAGTAAATGTTCATTAAAATGTTTTTATTGTCTTTATTGATGTGCATTCAAGTAAACCCTAATCCTAGGCGAAACCCTCGATCAAATGCTTTTCAACGCATCTGGCTGCTGCAATTTACAGTGATACACATCTCATTTTCCTCTTCCCACATCTTTCATTGAATACAATGTCATTTTTATTGTTTTGGACATGCATAGTTTGATCAGGGAGATCTTCGTCATGCCTCCCACTAACAATCAAACTGCATTCTCCATCCTTCAAATTCTCACCATTTTTCAACTTCAGGATCTCATACTCCACCACTCAATGTCATTTCAGATTTCTTAGCAAAAGAATGTGGGTTTTCTTCTTCTCAAGTGACAAATGTCATGAGAAAGAGCTCTAACCTGCTGAGGAGAAAATCCGACCTAACTGCTAGAGAAGTCATTCAGCTACTGAAAGATTCTGGATTCACTGAAAACAAGCTCAAGGGTACCATTCTTAGAAGCCCAACTATTCTTCAACGGAGAGCGGATAGGCAGTTGAGGCCCCAGATGGAATTCCTGAAAAAATTAGGCTTTACTACTCAAGACATAACACATATTATATTTCACAGACCCAGATTGCTTGAGATGAGCTTAGAAAATTGTCTCGCCCCTAGAATCCTCCATCTTGAAACCCTATTCGGCTCAAAGGTCCATCTGTGCAAGGCTAGCAGAAGGGCGCCTATGCTTTTGACGAGTGATTTCAAGAAGCAGGTGATTCCTAGAGTGGAATACTTGAAGAATAGTCTGGGCATTCTAGAATATTCCGCAGTATTTGCCCGTGCCCTCGGTTTGGTTCTAAACCTTAGTTTTGAAACCCTGGAAAATAAAATTAAACATATGGCGAGTCTTGGTCTGGCAGATGAGGAAATCAGTCAAATTATTAAGAGATATCCTGAAACATTTCGTTTGTCAACCAAGAAAATAAAGGAAAACATTGATTTCTTGATACACACTGCAGGTCTTGAGCTCAAGATTGTTGTATCCAATCCTGTGATTTTGACTTTGAGCATCGAGAAGAGGCTCAAGCCTCGCTATGAAGTCTTTAAATCTCTGAGGAAAAGTCCCCACGCCAAGGGTCTACCTTCTATTGTTATTTGTTTTAGACTAAGTGAGCAAGAATTCCTTAAAAAATTTGGCCAATACTGTACCAAGTCCAGTCCAACGATCATACAATCTCCTAAAGAAAGCATTTTAGAGCAGTGACGGGAAGTTTCAAAATAAAATTAATCTAGGTTTTTCTTTCTTGTTGGAATGGTGTTCAAAGGGTTCTGAAACTCATCTAGGCCAAGGTAATGTCTCAACGATCTTTACCTTCCCGATTAAAAATATTATAGATACACTTTTCACCTCTGCGCTAATACTAGCCTTGAGGTTGTAATGCTATTTAGGCGCTCCAGATATATACAAAACCCTAATGTCCCCAAGTTTTATTTGTAGGATGCCAGAGTAATATCTTGTATGACTTATCTCTTGCAGTTTTTCAATACGATTATGAAAGGGAAACGATTATATTGTACTTAAAATGATGTATATGACCGGACCATTAATTAGATCAGATAATGAAAATTCAGCCATCAAGGGGATTGAGGTTCTGTAGTTTATTCTTGATGCGGGAGCATCCTAGCCAGCCAAACAATTTGACCATTCTCTTTGGTTTATCCTTCATCCCATGATTCCAACAGTGTCATTCAGGTCCGACAATTCAACAGGCGTACATAACAGAGGATTGGGAGACAAAGACTTAACAGCAATTCAGTTTTCACTGCATTTTGGTAGGAAACAGCACCAACAATTAACGATAAGAGCATCTACTGTTCATGAGGGAAAAAAACAGAAAGTGGGAGGAATGAAATCCTTTTTGGAAGAAGTTTTCAAGTTTTGTTAACACATGGAGGCAGTTGGGTAGCACTGAAGAAGGGGAAGTAAAATCATTTGTTGGAGAGAGCAGCCAGGCAGGACGCTGTGAAAGGGACAAAGAAATCCTTTTCGCTTGGGTCTAGAGTAGGATGAAAGAAATACCAACCATATTCAAAGAGGAGAATACAAGGGACTGCGTTGGAAGAGGAAGCTCCAACAGGAAGACAAAAGACAGGATCTGAAAGCATAGAATTTGTGTTGAAAACAGGGGGCTCGAACTCCTCCTTTCTGTAATGAATTTATCAGAACTAAAAGTTTATGAGTTTCATATGTATTCAGTCACAGGATATGTAGAGCAGATGTTCAGTGTTATTCAAATCTGCCCTATTTTATTTCTCTCTGTGAGTATATGTAAACAACTGACCTTGAGTATAAGCGTTCAGTAGTAGTGTTTGTGAATGTGCATGATGTTTAAAGCACCTTATTTTAAGCGAACTCGCAGAAACTAAGCCAATCTGTTTGTCTTGTATGGATAATGGCATTATGGTTGGTTTTACCTTGTCTTTGTTCACTATTTTAAGCTGTAGGATTGAATATTTGTTCAAGATTGCCAGGATTGGTTGCCATTCCAGGGTCTGCATCAATTCTTTTTCATATGGTTGAATTGCAAGTCAAATTTCTCTACCTATGTATTTAAATTCTACTTACAAATTGGCTCATGTTTGGATCATTCTCCTCTAGATTAAATCAAATGGAATGAGTATTAAATCCGTTTAGCTCCATTTACAGTTTAGATTTCAATTCACAAGTTAGATATCCATTTACAAAGTAAGTTGACAATTCATTTCTTCTGCACATCTTGAACTTTTCACAAGTAAGATATTCATTTACAGAGTAAGTTGACAATTCATTTCTTCTGCACATCTTGAACTTTAACAATAAGCATGATATTCACCCTTGTCTATTTTCCCAAAGCCCAATTGCAACCCTAATAGGCAAGTGCACTTTAACATTTGTTTTCAATGTTATACTTAAGTTGTGGTATGAACTTTAGTCTAATTAATCGCGGGTTTCTAAGTCAATCTCAGATTTTTCTTTTCACATATGTATACGTTAATGCTGGTTGCAGCTATTAGTATAATTTCTGATCTGCAATATTCTTCCTGTTTTTGCAAATCCATCGCAAAAATGCCTTAGTTAACTTGGTTTAGGTCTATCTTTTACTCTCTAGATGATTAATATTGCTCTGTCTGAAACTACTGCTGTAGATGCATCAGTTTGATAGAATAACGTTATTTCTTTCATTAATAAATAATAGGCCTAGGTTAGTTTCATACCTCAGCCTATATAATTTTGTAATGATTTGTTATTGCCACTGTGATTTTCATTATTCATGATGCTTGCTGCATTTGACATGCCAGTAATTTATGTTTGTTTTATCCTTAGAGGCTCTAGTTTAATCCCTGCATGCAAACAGATAAGCTCCATATAAGTCCCTTTCTTGGTTGGAATTCACAACACCTGTACTTCAGGCATTTCATCCTTCATATATTCCATATGGTACAACTGTTTAACATTATCTGTTAAAACTGGAAGAGTATGGTGAAATAAAGATGGAGTTATATTCGCTAGTTCTGTTTTTTAAACATTTATGTGGAAACAATGTTTTCTATTTACAATGTGGTAAAGAAAAGTAAATAAAACACAGATGTTTCTAGATAAATTCACCCAAAATAAGATGGATTTGTCCTCTCAGAAGATATGCTTTGATTGCAAATATGCAACATTATTTGTTAAACTGGAAGGGTATGGTCAGATAAGACAGTGATATACACAAGTTCTCTTTTTCAAACATTTATGTGGAAACAATTTGTTCTATTCACAATCTGGTAAAGAAAGGTGAATAGAACACAGTTGTTTCTAGATAAATGCACCTAAAATAAGATGGATTTGTTGTCTCAGAAGATATGGTTTGATTACAAGTATGCAGTAATATAGAAGAATAATATTGCTGAGAATGCTCTTTACTCAAATGGCATAGAATTATACTTATGATTGATTATGTGCTTTGCAAATTATGCTTCACCTGTTGTGACAATATTTTTTGTTATGAATTATTTCACAAATTGTTTAAGTTAATCAATCATGGAAAAATTGTGTAGAAGTTGACTCCACCACAAGTGAGAAGCAATTAGCAACCAGTTTGTATGCAATGTACTTTCTACTTGGAACTGGATCCTAATTTGTCATATGGATTTATCATGTCTATTCATGCAGGCCTTAATGTTTATATTATATTTTTATTATCAATCACATTTCAATTTGTACTGTTATACCTTAAGTAGTTATCCATATAAAGAGATCCAATCCGCAGTCCTACAGAAAATCTACATCTTGACAATGGATTATGTAGCATGACCCAATAGGTTGAGAACTTGAGATAAATTTCTATATGTATTAGAGGTCTTGAGGAAGCCTTAAGCTTTTAAACACTTACCAAAATAAACAAACCAAATATCAGGGCTGTGTAGAGTTCCATAGAAATGGATACAGTATTGGCTATAGGTATGGTATCACATATAGATATGCACGGATAGGTTGAATTGTCAAGATATGATACATCCAAATTATGGACGTATATTTATATTCAATTATTATACATTCAAGTGTATAGAACATAATTTATATTATTTTGATTTTTACTTGTAAGGGGATAGGATCTAGCATCTGCACACCCTAACTTCGTGCACTTAAAGCTCCTAAAGTATGTACACTGTATTGAGTTTTCTAAAAATTTCAGGACATTTTCGTAGGTGACTTGAGAGCTTAAACCTATTGTTTGGGCTTCTAGGTAGTAACAACAAAAACAGGATGAGGCATTATGAGGAAAGTGCTTAAGTGATCATTTGAAAGTGCTGACTGAAATCTGTTAATTTCAAATCTGTTTCCTCCCTTAGGGTTTTTTCACCAAAAAAGTGTAGTCAATTCCAATGGTTATGTGCCTTACACAGGGTGGAATGTGAATTCTTGGGACTGAGACATTGTGATACTTGCAGCAAAACCTGTTGAGGAAAACAGGCTTGGTAAGAGGAATTCCAGTATTCATAATATTGCAGCTCCGTCGGGAAATTCAAATGTTTGTATCTATCGACTGACAGCAATAAAATGATCTTCTGAAGAAGAAGATGCTAGAAACCTTTGTTGAAGCTTAGGGGAAGCTCATATGGTGATGACAGTAATTCAAAGAACCAGCAGCGATTCAGATCCGGCTCGGCCATTGCCTCATTTTCATAGACAATTGCAGAACAGATCTCACCGCTGCTAAGGACTATCACAGAAGCAAAGTTTGTGAGGCCAATTCCAAGGCCTCCAAAACACTCATTAGAAATATTATTAACGTGTTTGTAAACAATGTAGCAGGTATGTTGTAAGTGTAACGAACCGACTTATTAATTAATGGATTTTCTGGTATACTCTTGAACAGTTTACGGTTGATTATGTTTTTGAATTGGCATGGAATAGGATTTGGCAAATTATTTCTAATTTGAATTCTGTTAAAATTACAAGTTTAACTAACATGTATATATTTATAACTGTATATTCATATAAACTACTTTATATATACACATATACAATTGCTTAGACATATATATACACTTATTTATTTATTGGAAAAAAGGGGTTTCTTACAAAATAAGACAACAGTTAATTACAGATCAACTGAAGCCAACCAGTAACGAAAGACTGGTAGCCAGACACAGCTTGGACAGTAACATTAGAACATCATCACACAATGAACAACAGCATTAGATAATGTACTACTATAGCAGCAACCATTCACCAAGGGATCTTGGTGACTTAAATTTGTGTTTACTTCTTTTTGCCTCGGGAAATTTGCAAAATTTACAGATCTGAAACGTTAGGCTCCTCCACCAATGACCCCTGACAATGCATCCTGTGCATGATGACGCACAATCTCCTTTGGACTGATAGCTGTGAAGTGTGAAGGAAAGAATAAGAAGAATGCTGCTGTATCAAAACTGCTACAATGGTCCATTACAGCACTTCCCTTCTCCAAATCCTCAATGTCTTATGCCAATTTCTTATGGAGCACTAGAAAGGAGAATCAACCATAGCCGCTGGAAATGGGGTCTCCACAAGAGGCAAGATTTCCTGATCTTCTTGGAGAAAGCTGAATGAATTTGAACAGGTTCCTGCATTCAAGACATTGATTTGCATTTGAAACAAAAGCTGATCTCAGTTAGCCTCAGCTTTTCTCATTACATATAACATTTTCAGCTTCGATGGGAGACTTAAATTGATCAGGTATAGTAAATTGTTGGATCTGATATATTTTTGGGCGTATGGCTGAGTAGATATGAATCTCTAATAGAAGATCCCTCAGGCCAGCAAAGGCTATCTCAGCCAATAGAAGAATATATACCTTTTCACCCAGTGTACCGAGTTCTGATTGATTTATTGCATACAGGCATCTTTCCAGAATTACCATCAGCATGGAGACACAGGGCATCCTGCAGAAGGAAACATAAAAGAAGAGCTGATTGTAATCATCCAGAAAACCCAATCTCCAGCCCAGTAGCCTTTAGAACAAGGAACAACCTGTCCAGGTAAGAGTGCTTCTATGAAAGAAAAGTGTTATCCTCCAGGTCTATCAGACTTCCCACCAGAACCAATATTTTTTTCCTCAAACTCATTGAATTGCTGTTGAAGAACATTCAGAAAGGACTTGAGCTCCTGATTGTTCTGTGCGAAAGATTGCAAGAGGATGAGATGGGAAGCGAGGCTTGTAAAATCATCATGCTTTCCATTTGTACAGTATAAAATGTGAGAGAGAAGGCAGCTGAACAATGAAATTTCCAGATATACTTTAGGACAATGTGTCTGAAGTTTTGAGACCACAACATTATGCTGCGAGGAGAGTCCAAGAAGAGCCGCTTTCCAAGACCACACCTGAGGACACAGAGCCAGGAGATTGGAAAAAAGATGCTTCCATAGGCGTTGTGCATGTGGACAAGACCAGAAGGCATGTTTAATTGTCTCTTTTTTAGCACAAAAAGGGCAAGATAAAAATGGGGAGATTGGTGCAGGGCACCATGTGAATTTTATGTCTCCATGGGGTTATCTAGTATAATTTGAATCTTCATCATGTAAAAAGGTCATTTCAAATGTATTTGAGTCACTGCCAGGTTTCTAGGAGGTCAATGAAGTCAAATTGCAAAAAGTGTCATTTTGTTGCACAAATGCAAAATTGAAAAAATGCAAAAATGAAAGAAGTTGAAGAGTCATTTTGTTAGGGAAGGTTGTTAGTCGGCTAAAGTTGAAGGGGCAGTTTTGCAAACTGTTGTAAACATCTTTAAAGAGCATTGTAAAGGCGAGCAAAGGATTGAACATTGTATCTTGAAACAATTTTGTGAATAAAAGTACTCTGTTATGTAGAAACAGCGTTTTCTTTGTTGTTTTCAAGTTTTGTACGGCGTGTACAGCACCACCAGGCCTTGATCTTTATTGTTTTGGCTAGAATAGTGTGTAAGCCTTTAAAAAAGTTGATTTGAGAGGATCTTATTGAGTATAAAGTTTGATTGGGTCTTCTTTCTGTAAACTATTTTGAAACCCCAATTTAAGGGTTTTGAGAGTCTAAAGAGAGGTTAAACAACCATTCCACCAATGGAGGCTTTGTAAATTAGTGGAATGGGCAAGGTTAGGTTACTTTTTAATGTAATAGTGTTTGCAAATACAGGGGAAGTCAGGTTGTAAAGTTTAGTTGCTGCTCTCATGGAATTTTCTAAGTTTTGCCATGAAATTGGTGGTTCCAAATTGAAATTTGTTTTAGATGCATTGAAGAAGATTGGAATGTGACTCATAAAGCTTGTGCAGACCTTTTGTAAGGTTTTTGAAGCAGTGGCTAAGTGGAATAAGGTTGAGAAAGCATAGTTCCAATAAACCCTTGTTATTCCTAGTCAAAAATGGCCTAGAGTGAGGGTTTTGTATTTTGGAGCATTAATGAGTCTTCCAATCACCAAAAGTTGTTTATTTTGAAGTTTTATAACCTGTTGAAGGTCTATCCATAGTTATTTGGGATTGAGAAGCGAGTTAGTTATTACATGCTTTGGAAAATAGGCCTATTTGGAGCTTATTGCTGTGGGACAGTCATTTTTAAGGTTGATCTTTCCAAAACAACCCCATCTGAGTTTGATGTATGTTTTAAAAGGCTTAAATGGGTCCTCGAAT
Source organism: Sequoia sempervirens (assembly GCA_007258455.2). Lineage (NCBI taxonomy): Eukaryota > Viridiplantae > Streptophyta > Pinopsida > Cupressales > Cupressaceae > Sequoia > Sequoia sempervirens. Next base: position 530,083,128 of record VDFB02058242.1, read on the forward strand.
ATGTGATTAGTTTTGGGTAACTCCATTTCCTTGAAAAGTTATGACCGGTTTTGTCATTGAGGACTACTACAAGCAATTTTGGTCTTTTGGTGTAAGCAATTGAGAAACTGATGAAATAGTGTTATAAGAGTGTTTTTGGTTTGACCCTAACAAAATCAAGATGCTTAAAGTGTATTAGGAGTTCAGTGAGTGTTTTGGGTCTTGATTCCATTTTTGGTGTCTTCTAGCCTTGTGAAATCAAGTTTCATTGAAGAAGAGTTTGTGAAAGTTTAAGTGATTTTTTTAAAGTTTGTGTTTTGGGTCTTTAGAACCCTTGAAGTCACTGATGCTCTGCATCAAAGATGAAGGAAAGGCGTTCGCCAATTGGTAATTTAATGTGTAAGATTTTATAGGCTGTCAATTGGGCTTGGGCATCCGCTTTAGAGTTCCAAATGCAAGAGCTCAACTTGTTCCACTTGGTACAGGAAAACTTGCAATGCCATTTGAGTTTAAGGCGGGAGGATATGGAGACGGTGGGAAAAAGTTGTTTATACACGGATTTAAGAGGGAGAGCACAAAAGTTTCAATTACAGGGCCATTTCTAGTCAGAGAGAAAGTTGTCATAGCAAGGGATGGACAACGAGCACTTAAGCTCAAGAGAGACAAGCTAATGAATTTGCACAATCAATGGTCTATATGTCGATGAGAGTTTGAATTGGGACTTAAGGGCTTGCCATGATTTCCAATTAAAGCTCATCTAATCTCATAAATCACAAAGTTTTAATGCCTTTTTTGAACAATTGCTTTCCCTTAAGGGCTCTAATTGCAACAAGTGGAGTGTTCTTAAGTTGAACCAAGCGGTTCCACCAGATGGATGAAGAGGAAAAACTTAACCCATGCCTCAAGGATTGATCATACCAAACTAATTTTTTTGAGGTAATCTGCCAAGCCTTCCAAATGGAGTTGAAGGGGGTAGAGCCATGAGTCTTGAAGTAGGGGGCAAGCAAGAGCTTATCCATTTAGTTAACTGAATCCCAAGCATTCCCAACTATAGCAGTTTGTATACGATAGTGAATCAAATGTTTCCAAGGTACATCTCCATCTAAGGCCCTAATAATCCATTTGGTAGTGAGGCAAATGCCTTGAGAGAAAGGGTCAATGATTCCCAAACCTCCTCTATCCTTCGGTTGAATGTAGTGGACCTATGAAGCAATAGGTAACCCCTTTTTGTTTCCCCACTTAGCCCAAAGGAAGTTTCTAATTAATTGAGTCAACTGATTATAGCATGATTTAGAAGGTAACCAGCACGAGGAAATGTACACATGGCTGTCAAGGAGAATTTTGTTGACAGCTTGAATTCTTCCAACCATGGAAAGGAATCTGTTGGTCCAATTAAGGAGTTTATTTATGATTTTGGCCAAGAACCACTTCCACATATTTGTGAGAGAAACTCCAATTCCAAAAGGTATCCCTAGATATCTTGTGATGGTACCTTGTTTCATCTCTCTCCACTCACCTAGAATCCAAGGAGGATGAGGATTGGATCTAGTTATTATAAATTCAGTTTTGTGCATAGCCAATGAAGACCTTGAAATAGAATAGTAAAGATCCAAGATATAAAGCATATTGGTCACTTCCTCTACTAAATTTTGAATGAAGATCATGATGTCATCAACAAAATGGGAGTTAAGCGTTGTAGTATTTCTTGGAAGCATGATTCCTCTTATAATCTTATAGTAAGGGCATGTTGGAAAAGATATCCCAAAGCATCAACAACAAGCACATACAAGAATGGAGCTAGAGGACATCCTTGACGAATGGAATTTTGCAAGGGGAATTGAGGAGAAAGTATATCATTTACAACCACTTTAGCATTTGCATCCATAAAAAGTATTTTGATTTGATCACACTTTTTTGGGCCAAAACCAATCCATTTTAACATTTTGAGGATAAAAGGCCAACATATGCGATCGTAGGCTTTATCGAAGTCTAACTTAATGATGTGTTGAGGAGAGTAATAGGTCTCCAACCATTAACAGTGTCCTCCTCCTTCCCTTTGAGGAGAAGCTTAATTAGCCCTTGGTTGATAATGCTTCCTAGAGACCCATTTTCTATTCCTTCAAGGTAAACATTAAAAAACTCCTCACAAAATTCAATAGGAAGGCCAACTATGCTAGGGCTCTTTTCCAAGGCCATGCAAAGGAGTGCTTCATCAAATTCCTCTAAAGTGAGAGGGTGGTCAAGAAACTTGTTGTACTCAGAGTCTATTCGCTTAGGAATACAGCCTGCAACACTTTCTTCAAGAAAAGGAAGGAGGATGTCATCTTTGGAATCATCAATAAAAAGGTTTCTAAAATGGTCATAAAAGGTTTTCATGATGTCACAATGGTTGTTTTGTAGGCTGCCATCAACAATTTTAATAACAGAGATGTATTCACTTTTATGCTTGTGTTGAAGGCATTGAAAGAAAAATTTAGAGCCCCTATCTCCATCTTAGATCCATTGTAATCTAGCCTGAATTTGAGCACCTTTGCCTCTGTAAGCTTCCATTTTGTGCAACAAATTTTCAGTATTGACCACAAATTGTTGTTTGGTGTTATCACGAGGGTTGTAGGCTAGGGTTGTAGGCTAAAAGAGAGCATATGTGTTCTAGTTGGCCTTTGAGAGTTTTCTCTAATATGCGGTGTTTAGCTGCTACCCTTCTACCATAGTATCGAAGGAAGGTTGTACATTTAGCAATCATCTTTTCCCACCAACTGATCCAATTGACATGTCGAGGTTTGGGTTCTAACCTCCAAATTGCTAGAAGGCCATCTATACAGTCTTGATTTTTAAGATGGGAAATATTTAACTTGAATGGAAGGTCTTTATGGATGTGGGTGGAATTTGAGAAGGAAAGGGTGGTAATGATGGGAAGGTGATCATAGAGGGTTGTAGGCAGGTTCAAAGAAACAAGATGACCATTAGCAAAAGGGAGAATGGGGCAATTAACAAATAAATAAAATCGGTTTAACCTGCTCAATTTCCTAAGGGGGCCTTCACGACAGTTGCTCCAAGTAAACCAATGAGGCATTTGAAGTCTTCTTTTTCCAAGGAGAGGATCATGGACACCGAGGGAGTTTCTAGCTAGAGTCCAAGCTTCAAGCTCTAGGTTCGATAAACGAGCCAAGGAGAACCAACTGCGGTCAGAGGGGTGCTCAACCATGTTAAAATCACCCCCCAAAACCCATTCAATAGTAAGAAGATTAGTGTATATCCATTCCCAAAGGGAAATTCTTTCGGTAGGTGTGTGGGGAGCATAACTAGAGCAAAATCCTACAATCATGTCCTTGAGGAGAGTGGTGACCTAGACACAATGGTTGTTTGGATCAACACCAATGGCAACAATATGTTTAACAATCCATGGAGCTAAGCCCGAAGCTGCCCCACCACCTCCATCATTATGGTTGGTATGCAAGAAACGAGCCTCAGGCCAGTTCGTGGCTAGGGTCATATCAAGGCGGATTGCACCAACTTTCACTCCTTGGAGCATAAGAACATCAACTTGATTATTTTGAATAGAATGTTTGACGTGAAACTTGTGTGTGGGAATAGTTAGTCCCTACATGTTCCAAGACCAAATTTTACATTTCATTAGGTGGAGTCAGGGAGGTCTTCCTTGGCTGATTGTAGCATGTTGAACTGATTTACTAATGCATCACCGTGGGTGTCCACCATATAATTGTTTACAAGGGGGTCTTGATCCATAGGCATTTGGGAGGCATTGAGTTTGAACCTTATCATGATTACTTGAAAGAAGAGGAGAATTATTGTTGCGAGGGGGTATCTCTTTTTTCCTCTTCAATGCTCTAGATTGAGATGACAAAATCACTTCTTTAAAGGATGATCTTTCAGAAGCGAGGGATGAGAGGCTGGGAGAGATGGGTGAGGGGGGCAAAGAAGGGGGTTTAGGGACGAGCGAGGTTTTGTGAGGACCCGAAGAGTATGGTTGTAGAGGGGTCCTGTTAGAGATTTGCAATCGCACATCTGAAGGAGCGATGGCAACAAGGCCATTATCTGAGCGAGGTGGAGCAATTTTGGGTTTGCGGAAGGGTCAGTCACGAATCAAGTGGCCATCCTTGCGGCAATAAAAATAAGTGTTTGGTTTATTGAGGTAAAAAGATGTTCAACTTCAAAGCCAAGCCCATAGAGGTATATTGAGTTGGGCAGGGGCTTGGTTAGATGCATTTCAATACATGCTCTAGGGTGAGAATGCAAACTTACCCATTTATTCAAGTGTTGTTTGCACCATAGTACCCTATCCAATTGTGTTGCAATGTCATGCAGGAAAGGGAAAAAAGCAAAGTTAAGGAAGGGAAATTCGATCCACATGGGGTATTTTGATTTGGTTACACCTTTAGGATGAAAATCTAGGTCCCAAACTTGTATATAATAGATTTGAACACAAATAATCCAAGATTCATATTGTAGGACCAATCGAGCATGATCGAGATCTGAAAAGGTGCAAGCTATGTACCCCTGCCTAGACCCATAAAGGATTCAATTGCCCACCCCTTGAGTTCCTGGTTATTTCGAGCCCATTTGAAGAAGTCTTGTTTTGACGGGATACCCCTTAAAGAAGAAGAGAATAATTGTTTATGCTTTACATTATGAGATAACATTAATACTTTCATCTGGTAAAGTAAATGAAATCACTTTACCTTCTTGTGTGGCAGTATTTGTCATGACTGAATCTGGGGATGTTGAAATTGAAGCATTAGGGGTTTGCAAGCTTTTATCTACTGAGAGTGACGTTGATTGGGAAGATGCCTGAGGACCACTAGGTATCACATTTTCCACGTTTTCTATGCTAGGCATGATTTGGTGCGGCGAGTCCATTGTGGTTTCTCCAGAGTTTTTGTCTGTTTCAGACCCACCTCAATTATCCTTGGCTTTTTTTTTCATATTCTTTGACTTGGCTTTTAGCAATGTGTGGGCTCTAGTGTTGATTATCTATGCAGCATCAGAGGCCTAAGCACTTTCCAACGCAACCATTCGGAAATCAGGTGCCAACAGGAAAAAATGTAGGGTTTATTGTTCCAAGCTCCAAATGTTTCCTCACTTATTTATTAAAGTGATTCAAATTTTATACTCTTCATATTTGAATATTGTTCCACATAACTAATGTAGAATATAATAAAATTTTCTAATTTATCATCTATTTTTATTTTGTAATGTCCAAATTTACAAATTCTAGAGTTTAAATACAAATTGTAAATTTACAGAGATTTGTGTCATTCCCTTCCCCTTGGCTGATCATGACTTGTCCAGCATGGGTTCCTAATAAAACAAAAAGATTTAAATTAACATAAATATATCTATAATATAAAAATTAATAATAATAAATATAATATATCGTGTGGCATTTGAAATTTTAATTTTGGGCACCAGCTTTTTGTCCACGAGACCTTTTTGTCGTTTGAAAGGATCAATTGACCAGTTAGTTTAATTACTCTTGGAGTTGCATGTGATAAGGATGTAAACCCTTTCCTCTCAGATGGAATTTAGTGATTTGTCAAGCCCTAAGTCAGGTCAGTGTAGAGATCAACAGTCGTCATTGATTTCAGGCCATTCAAAAGACCAGCGCTAACCACTTGACGGTGACCCCACCTTGAGAAGGGACATTCAAACCCAGATCTGAAATTCCATCTTTCTCCTAGCAGTCTGAGAGCATCAATAGACAAATAGCAGTTAGTACAGCGGCTAGGACACGAGTTGCTCTTGCCATTCCATCACACATACGCCTAGGCGAGTGAGGACATTCATATTTTTCACCAGGTCGAGGGTACACAAGTTAAATGCATCACCAAATCTAACCAGGTTTATTCACAGCTAATCACTCCCAGTGCCCAGTTATCCATTAGCAGTCACCAGGTTTAAACCCCAATGATCATTTCCAACGACCTGCTCTCATTGACAAGGTTCACTAAGCAGATTGAACCACCAGATCGGGCTTTTGTTGGGCACTCTGATTGATTAGCAGATTTAAATTGTCAGTGAACAGTTTAAACATAGTTGATCAATGTATGCGACATTCTGAAACAGTTTAAACTTGTCATAATTGAGTGGGCAGCTACGAAGTAGTATTGAAGGAAGAAAACCCTCGAGATGATGGTGGACATACATTTGAGATTGGATAGGTAGGAGGCTATGCAACGCGGAGAAGTTGTAGTAGATGTGATTGAGAATGATGAAGAATGTCATCTAGATGGCATGAAAGTAGAAAATTACTTGATTGTAGTTGAAACGTCTTTTTAGAGGCATCAATGTGTTGATGGGTGAGATTGTAGTAGAGAAGGGTGATGATAAAAGCCATGTTTTGTTTGCAGATAAGTAAAGACCAAGTAGTGAAAGTCCTCGTACTAGAGGATAATGAAGAAGAGAAAATGGTGACAAAAGTTAAAGAAGTACAAGTTATAAATGATAAAAGTGATATTGCTCTAGACGTTCCTTTGGATAGTAGCTGATCTAAGAGTTGCCTCTTTGCAGAAAGATATTGTTGCAGTCAAGAGTGAAGAAGAAGAAAAGAGTGAAGAAACAAAGCTGATTTTTTTTTATGTTGATTTGTACATACCTAGATGAAATGGTAAGAAAAGAAGTTGAAGTGATTGAGATCCATGATATTGAAATCAGTTTTTCAGAAGAGATGTAAATGTTGATCAATGTGGAGCAACTCAAAGATGAGTACGTTTATGAGGTACCAAAAACCTAAAGCGAAGGAGCAAAAGTTGCAATGGTTGAACTAGAGGTGTTTACAAAAGCAAATAAGGAAGAGGAGTTACTTATGATCTTTTGTGATAATTTGTTTGTAAATAAGGGAAAAGTTAGAAGAAAGATGGTGATGAGTATTTATGATTTTCATAATGTTGGTAAAGTGGTGCTTGCAGGCAATTATTTTTGATAAAATTTGTTGTGAAGATACAAGTACATGGGAAAGTGATTTATGGTGGAGGTGGACAATTTATAGTAGGTTGAATACAATGAAAAGGAGAAGGATATGTTGGAGGAGAAAAGTGAAGAGGAAGAATTTAGCTTATGGTGGACAAACATACATGAGAGGGGTGAAGAATGTTGGTGGAAAGAAGTAAGATTTATTCCAGCCAAGTGTTGGAAGAAGTGAAGGAGAACATATTCTAAAGTGTTTTGGTTCAACAATGAAGTTTATTATAAAATGTGTGATTTTATTGGCTCAAATTTGTACATAGATGAAATGGTAAGAAAAAAAGTTGAAGTGAATTGAGATCCATGATATTGAAATCAATTTTTTTAGAGGAGGTGGAAATGTTGATCAATGTGGTGCAACACAAAGATGAGTACCTTGATGAGGTACAAAAAAACCCAAAGTGAAGGAGGAACAAATGTTGCAGTGGTTGAACTAGAGGTATTTACAAAAGGAAGAGGACTTAATTATGACTTTTTTGATGATTTGTCTACAAATAAGGAAAAAGTTGAAGAAAAGATGGTGATGAATATTTATGATTTTCATAATGTTGTTAATGTTGGTAAAGTGGTGCTTGTAGGCATAAGAGGAGAAGTAATTATTCTTGATAAAATTTGTTGTGAAGATATGAGTTGTGGAGGCAAAGAGTTTATAGTGGGTTGAATCCAATGAAAAAGATAAGGATATGGTTGAGGAGAAAAGTGAAGAGGAAGAATATAGCTTATGGCGGATAGGCATCCCACAGGGGGTGTGATGAATGTTGAAATGGTGGAAAGAAGTAAACAAACTTCTTACTTGGTGAGTTTGATGTAGGAGCATATTGAGGTGTTACAAATAATTATTTCCTAGAGTTGTGGTTTGTATAAATCTAGAAATTGAAATAGTGGTGAACATTCTTGGCTTTTAATTTCCTTAAATTAGTTTCAACATAATGTGAAGTAACGGGTGGTGGCTTCCCTAATAAGATGAGGGCAATTTTAGAACAACAAAAACATGAAAGTGGGATTGTTGAGTTTAAAGGGGATGTGCGAATCTTAGTTGCCCAATTCCTCTTCATTATTTTGATTAGCATAATACACTATGAGTTGCACTAAAAGTAGAGATTTTGTCATGTTTTAAAGAGTAGAAAGGGGTGTTGGAAGTTAAAGGACTAAGAGGTAAGAGTGAAGTGAGATGATGTGGAGAATGGGATTGGGGTCGCCCATTTTGGGGTTCTATAAAATCAAAATTAAAACAACAATAAAATTTTCAAAAAATAGTGTTGAAGGATATGGATGTGAAAAATAATAGAGGGTTGGTGTTGAAAATGGAGAGTGAGTTGCTACCATGGGAGGAGATTGCCCCATCTTAAGGTTTTTAAAAATAGCAATAACAGTTAAAACAACTATGTAGGTTAGAGGGAGAAAACATAGGGAATGATGTAGAAAAAAAGAGAGGTGTTGCATAAAAGGTTATTAGAGCAAGTTGAGAAGAATGAGGTAGCTACTAAGAAAAAGTAGATAGTGAGGGCCATGGAAGGCCATGAAAATTGTTGAATTTGCAGAGTTTGCCATTTTAATCATTTGCAATCTTTCTTGAGTTCAATAAAAGCATGCAGATTTGCTATCTTCTTCATATGTTTTTGCAATGTAGAGTTTTTATGAGTTTATTAACATACGAGAATCGACAACTTCATTGGGGTTCCTTGATCCTCAATATGCATCAAAATGTACTTGAAAAGAGGTTTGTGGGATGGATAATCTATTTTCCATGTACACAAGAATGAGGGGACATGGTGGGGATATTCTCAAGTGTATTTGTCATCCCCTCCCAATAAGAAAAATTAAAACATAAAGTATACTATTAAATTTGTTAAAATTTCATATTGGTCTTTTTTTTACTTTTAATATTTGGTTTGTATTTAGAGGATTGATTTATTAGTCTAACTAAATTTGTAAACAATGGTTATCTAAAACTTAAATTTGATTACAAATCTAAAATCCTTGCAAAATTCTAATAATTTTTTAAAAAAAGTTAGTCAATTTTTATAATCGGCATGAAAGTTATGCCCCATTGAAATTTACACAAAAAACACTAATTTTTGAAGGTAAGAAAATAGCTTAACAATTATAATTATAATTTTTTTTTTGGTCATAAATATTGTTATTATTATGATGATAATGAAACTAGCTTCCCATTGACTACAAATTTATATAAAAAGGCCCCTTGATTGTAAGTCATGCCAAAATGAAAAAACAGACCCCCTTTACAAACTTTTGAAAGAAAATTTAAGAAAAACACCCAATTGATAAATATATAATCCTTTTCACTTTTTTGACCTAAAAAATAAAAATGTAAAGAACAAAACCCTATTAAAATTTATAGAGATTTCTAGAAATGTAAAAATGCTAGAAAAAAAATTGTTGGTGTCTATTAGATCATTGTAGTATCTTGGAGATACAAATTCTTAATATTGAATGATTTTGAAATTGCTTTCAACATGCTTTGGATCAGGTTCTTACCATGGGTCAATTTCAAAGGATGGATTACTTAAAAAGGATTCTTGGATATCCCCATTAGGCATGGGAAGTGGCTCAATATCCTCTTGATCTTTGAGTGGATTTGTATCAAGTGTTGAGTTGAGCATTCCTTCAATATCTACAACCATGAGGTCAAAGGATGCCAATATGTATTGGAAAGGACCATTGCTAGACTTTGGTGAAATATGTTGATCATGATTTGGAATAAATTCTTGAGATATATCCTCTATCTCATTGGATGATGTAGAGGTATTGCCAACATGATCATTGGTGGATGGATCTTGGATTATGTCAATAGGATCAAATAATTCTAACTCTCCTTGAAATAGATGATTGTTGGATATTATTGGTGAATTTTGATCATGATTTAAAAGTGACTCTTGATGCATGTTGATTTGATCATTGGATAAGGTAGGAACATCTTCAAAGTGCTTATGGATAGATAGATCTTGATCATTGTTTTCAACAATTGTGGTGGAGAGATTGTCACTGCTATCACTAGTGATAGAATCTTGATCATTGTCCTCAATAGTTGTGGTGGAGAGATTGTCACTGGTATCATTAGTGATTGAATCTTGATCGTTGTCCTCAACAATTATTATTCCTTTATCAAGAAGGTCTTGGATGATATTTTTCATTTGAATACTGTAGACACTAAAAATTATCCTAGGGCCTGCGACTTACATTCTTCATCATTTCTACTTTCATTCTTCATAATTAAATATTTTTTAATTTTTAAATTATTTTCTAATGTCACGAGTCTTCTATTAATTAAATAATTTTAATTAATTCATTTCTATCTTTATTACTCCTTAATTAATTAAATAAATTTTATTTATTTAATTACCTCACTAATTAAGTCATCTTCTTTCTAAAATTAAATAAATTCTTATTTCTTCATTTATTTGTCCACTTTCCCCTATAATTAAATAATTATTTAATTATTCATTAGCCTCTTCCCTCATAAATTAAATAAATTTATTTAATTTGGTCCACTCTCTTGAATTTTGAATTAAATCATTATTTAATTCAAAATGATTCATTTTGTCACATTCCTTTATAATTAAATAATTATTTAATTATTCATTGATCACCTAAATTAAATAATTTTTATTATTTAATTTCCCCCATCACCTCTTTATCTGTGCCAATCTTATCTTCCACATCAAATCTTATCTCTTGAAATCTCATTTAATCTTAGCCCTTGATTGAATTATCTCATAATTCAATCTCAACCCTTAATCCTTATCATTGCCCTAATTTTTCCCTAACCCTATTTCATACTACAACTTTCAATTTTGGCCATTGATTAAGACATCTTAATGCCATCCAATCTCAATTGTCAATCCAAATCAGACCTTTCCTATAAATCAACCCTCTCATAAGTCATTTGGGGGGTTGATTCTTCAAGTATCCTTATGCTGTCAAATTCATTCTTGAATCATTCATCCATTTCTATTTATCATCCACACATATTATGCAAGTACATGTTGTTAGTGTGAGACAACAATCTTCAATATTTTGCTAGTCACTTGTCATAGGCTTATTATTGCACACTCAAATATGAGGGAAATTATCATATTTAAGAAAAATGGAGAAGTGTAATGGAGGTGAATCAATGGTAGCATGAAGATTTGGTAATATTATTTATGCTTTATGTCTTTATGCTCATTTGTGCTTCAATGTTTATTAGGGTTTGATCATATGCTTCATTGCATTAACCATAATATTTTTTCCCTAATTACATTGGTGAACCTGACATATTTTGAGAAATTTTGGAGTTGGATTCTTTTTGTTGTAGGTTTTGTTAGCTTTTTGTTGCAGGTTTTGCATCATTTTGGGACAAAACCCTAATTTTCAATGATTGAACCATAACTTTCAAACGACTATAGATATTTTCACAAAATTGTTTCTATAGGTTAGAGACAATATCAAGAGATTTCATTCCAAAAATAAGATTTTTCAGAGCTGTTTTTTATTTTTTAATATTTTTTTGTTATTTTTCATGAAAAATAAAATTTGAGAGAAAATTGTTGAGTTTTTCAAATATTTTTATTTTTCTGGAAATAAATTTAAATTTTAATAAGGGTCTGTTCTTTATGTTTTAAATTTGGATGAAAAATTATTAGTCAAAAAATAGATATTTTAAAATTAGGGTTTTACAAAGATTTGCTTATATCTCACAATTGGTTGTAGATCTTGTCACAAAAAAAATTATGTTAATTTGGAATGATGTCAGACACCTTTATTCCAAAAATCATAATTTTTGGAGCTGTTTTGAATTTTCTATAATTGTTTTATGAATTTTCATAAAAAAATATTTTCAAGTGCAAAACAACAAATTTTTTGGATTTCTTTACATTTTTGGAAAGATCTTAAAATTTTAGTAAAGTTTTGTTATCTGTATTTTTATTTTGGATTCAGAAAAAATTTCTAAAAATCATATTTGTCTTGACTAGCTAACCCTCTAATATTAGTGATCAATTATCTTGTTAGGGTTTTGGCTTTCTTGTTGGTTTTGTGAATTTGAAAATAAATAAACACTTCAAAGGACACATTGGATCAAGTGGAAAGAAATTTGGAGCTAAAGAAATTCTAGGTGCACACATTCCATCTTTCATCTCTAATCATTGCTTGTCAACACACTTCAATTTGGGGCTTACAAAGAACATCTTGTTTGTCACACATTTGGATTTTGGGGTCTAAAATAAATCATATTTGCTATCACACTTTGAAATTGGGTTAAAATGAATCATTGCCTTCCATCACACATCTTGACTTGGGGTTAAAAAGAACAAGTGCTTGAACTGTTTTACACACATCTCAATTTTCTAAAGGGGAATTAATCATTGCGAGTGTGAATCAAGTGTGTGTGTCCTCCAAAACACCTCACTTGGTTCTCTTTTTTCATACCCTTCTTAGGAGGCCTTCTTGGATCACACACCCCTCCAAGGGACGACCTCAATCGAGTGTGAATCCAAAGAAATGCTCCTTTGGGAGTTGAAATCTTGTCACTATGAGCTAAGCCCCAAAGAACTTTATACCTTTGGGAAGTGAAGGTGAAGGGTGGGTTATCCCTTTCTCCCAACTTATTGGTAGGATTTTTCTTTCAAATCATCCCTAGTCAACCTCGTGCAAACTAGCTTGAGACCTAATTGGCTATACCCCACTTGACTAGTCATAGGGCTTGTTATGTATTCAAGTGTTTTCTTAATCATAACATTTAATCTTGAAAGAAAAATTTATCATTGTGTTTGGTGTGTGTGTTCATGCATTTACATGTGAAATCTTTTATTTGATATTTCCCAAGTCAAATTTTCAATAAACACTTGCCATGTCATCCAAATCATACAATATTTTCATTCCACATCATCATCTCTTTAATCCAATCAACATCATTTTACACCATTCCAACATTGGAAGACATAGCACAAGAGCTTTTTCACATACTTCACATAGCTCAAACAATCCAATCACCTTTAAATCAACAATTCATTCAAAGAATCCATGACATGATCCAAAAACTTTAAATAAACCAATTACCTCAAATGCAACAACTCAAAGCACAAGCCCAATACCTCATGGCCACTTGTCAAATCCAACAAGTACATCATCAAGTCCAATCACCACATCAAAAAATTTCACATCAATCCTATGTGTCACTTATATCATCATATCAACCTCATCCATCCACATATCATGTTACCCCTTCATCAACCTATCACATGTCTTCTAATGTCAACCCTTATCCATATCAATCCACCTCTCAAAAACCATTATCCTATGCAACCCCTTCATCATTATCACAACAACAAATCATACCACAAAAAGTTCAAACACCATTCCAACCTCAACACATTTAACCACAATCCTATGTGTCACCTTCATCATCGTGCCAACCTAACCCACCTATCTATCATGTCGATGCCACATCAACATATCCACCCATATCACAACAAGAATATAGGATCCCAAATCCACCTTGGGAACAAAATTATGACCCTTTAAGTCTTAATGCCACCTTTGATAATGGGAACACCAATCTAGTTCATGCACCCTTACCACCATCCAATGAAATTCCTATCTCTAAGCCACCATGTCCTAGTCCTAATTCATTGGTCTTTCCACCTTCTAACGAATCAAACTCTTCATTACCCCCATCATCATCTAATCCTGCATCAAATTTATGCCCTCAATTCAAAATTTTCAAAATTAAATCTACGACATTACCTAAATCCACCCCTACACCTATAAAGGATGTGACCCAAGGGCTACTAGCAAGGAATCAAACATCTCCATGTAATCCAACACATATAATTGAACATACAAAATATTCCTCAAACATCATGTCAAGTCCTTCAAGCCAACCATTCCATCCACAACCCATTGATCCTATTCAAGAGTCTCCCTCATTGAGCCTAAGTTAACCTCCATTATGTCTCCATGTTGGCGACAATCTAGAACTTGTTGATCCCATTCAAGAGTCATCCCCTTTCACTTCCATTCAAGCAACCCAAGAGGTATGTTAAGAGCCTACTCCCAAGCATGTGGAAACATCAAGCCTTGGTCCTAATCAAGATCAAATCACTTTCATCCAACCTATCCCTAATCTATATCTTTTCTATGATCAAGATTATATCCATAATGATGGAGAGCCTATCCATGAGCAACTTTATCCTATACCCATCCATGAGAAAGATATCCTAAATTCACCTCCACCTAGTCCTATACATGATCCATCAACATCCACTTCCCTTGATGAGACATATGCCTCCCAAGCACACATAGAAGATCAAACAAATACCTTGGATCTAAATAAACATAATGATAATCAAGATCCTAATGGTCCTCCATCACCCACTATTGACCCCATTACAATTCATCCATCATATCCTATTGGTATTTCCACCCCCATTCATGAATGTTCCTCCTTACAACAACAACAACCATTATCTTTCCTTGCATCATTTTCTCCATCCACTAAGGAACTCATGTCTAATGTTCCACCTACACCTAGTCCCATTTTCCATTGCATACCCCAAGGACACCAATCTCAAGATGTTGGTACTTCCTCCATGCCTCCTAAGTCCACCTTCCATTATAAATCCTATCATACGCCTAAGACATATGTTGCCATCTGTAGACATGCAAAATTTACATTATGCATTCGATCAAGATTCGGTCAAACTAGATATTGCATTAGATCCATTCATCACCTTCATCCATTTAAATAAACTCATTGCCTAAGGTTATTTAAAATAAAAAAGCCATTTAAATCAAATCTTAAATCATTTTCCAAAGTCCAAAAAGTCAAATCAGTTAATCAGCATTAAATCAGCATAATCATCATTAAATTAATCTAATCCTAATCTAAGGCTAATCACATCCCACTTGCATTATCTAGACCTAGCCACTTGCACAATAAATCAATTTTATTGATTTATTAAAATCTCATTTTCTTTCAACATGACAAGTCAAACAGGGCATTTATTGCTCTTCTTTCTTGTCCCCCTCTCAAAATTTATTGCAAATTTGAATTCAAAATTTCCCCCTCTTGGGCACTCTTCCCAAATCTTGCACACACATTAACTAATCACATGATGACAAGTGTCCTCAATTCATTGGCTTGTTTTTGATCCCACATTGGTCCCTCTTCAACATTTGGCATTTTGAAAATCTTTAAATAGGTGCATCATCCTCAAGCAAATCCTTCACAATCTCTTCACAAATCCATCATCTCCACAATTTCATCCAAGAAGCATATGCAAAGTTACTCTCCTTGAGAACTAATTTTGCTCATCATTTCCATCTTATCATCATCATCTAAGCTTATTAATCAAGGATTGGGAAAGGGTCACTAACACATGTGACACCAATCCAATATGGGATAGATTGATTTCATGTTTTTCTTTATAGGATTTTATGTATCTTGTTATTAGATAGCATTTTAAAAACATGTTAGATATCTCATATGGATGTTGAATGGTGCTTATTGCTTGGAAACTAATCATGTTTGTATATGTTAGTTACTAACGATTTGCAGATTTCGATGTCCACAAAATGGCGCTAGAGGGAGGGCTTTTATAATGTTTTATAATATCTATGTTTCCCATTGCTCTATTTTTTCTTTGATGATTACTTGTGCTCGAATCTGGTTTGTCAATATACATTCTATCCACTTGAATGTTAATTTGTCTAAACTCTGATATTACGTAGTAGATAGAGACAATTATTTTAAGCTATGAAAAGTTTGATTTGAAGACGGTTTGTTGCGATTCAGCTTGATCAGCCCAAGTATGCCTGTCTCACAAGGTTTGATTAATCATGCTATTCTATCTTTGTGGCACTTCATTTAATTCATCGTATAAACAGAAATCATAATCTATTATTCTTGAGTCTCCAAAGAATGTTGAAATCTGGGTGATCTTGTGACCATTATTGGCATACAATCGATTGAGATTTGAGAGTTGTCTGTAACTTTTATTTCAAATAGCTACAATTCTATGTTTTGATTTAGAAGAGGCAAGCTGCTTTGCATCATTCATCTGTGGGGGCACGATTTCTACTATGGAACATTGGAATGTTGAACAAAATGCTGGTAAAGTCTTTCCTTACTTAAATATAAATTAATGCAGGACTGTTAAGTCTCTTATTTCGTGTAGCCAGCAACTATCAATTTCAGAGACATTTCTTTATATCATGTCAATTCCAAACGTACAATAACAATGCTAATGTCTGTCGACCAACATGACAAGATGCTTTTCTTTTGAAAAGTTGCTATTGAATTGTGTTGTGCAAAAAGTTACAGGTAATGAAGAGATCTTATCAAATATATGACAGGCTCACATAAACGTAGGAGTTTTGGAAGCACACGCAAAACAAATATTACAGTTTTTTTTTCTTTAAAGAATTCTGTCAAATAGTTCATGCGCCTTGTTTATGCTTCCACGCCATTCTGACAACTGTTCATGTGACTTGTCTATGCTCCACGTGTTGCATACGCCTTATCTATATCTCCCTGTTAACAATTCGCACACCTGGTCTATGCTTCCATATTTTACTAGAAGATAGTTTGCATGCCTTGTCTCTATCCGCGCTTTTAGACTGTCAAGCGCCTTTTCTGTGTTTGGCATCTCCTTGAAGCATTCTGTCAACCAGTTCACATGCCTTATCTGCGGTTTTTGGTTCCTGCAATCGTTGCACTTGAGTATGAGATAGCCCGCGCCTTGTCTCTGCACTCGATTAGTGGTTGTGTAGGAAGGTGAGGGGAAGACCCCAGTGTTGCCAAGCAAGACAAGAAGAAGCATATTGGCGCGCTCACACACGCATGCATCACAAACATTTTCTGACCCTAGAGGCCGCGCTCACAAACGCATGAAGTATAACCGTTGGTTATTCTTTTTTTCTTTCATTGGCCCATGCAGGAAAGTGAGAGGGAAGACCCCAAGGTTTCCAAGACAAGAAGAAGAACCCCAGAGGCCACACTCACAAACTGTATGCGTATTTTGTCCATACTTCTGGACTATCAAACAGTTTAGCGCGCCCTGTCTATTCCTCGAGGCATTTGGTCAAACCTGTTCACATGCCTTGTCTGCATTTTTCAATCACGATCAGGTGGCAGCATTAAAATCTGCAATCAATTATCTGATACGCCATCCTATCGGTGCAAATAAGTTATTGAAGGCAGTAAAGATGGGACTGTAGTCTATGATTCACTTTATTTTGAATTTGAATTGTTGTCGATGCATTTTGGCGCCCACTTTATTTTGAAATTGGTGATAACCTATGCTGCGGTTAAAAGTATCTTAATTTTTAGATTGATTTTTTATTGGACTTAATGGTATGATAGGATAGCTTATGATATCTTGTATTATTAAGTCAAATGATTTTGT
Organism: Sequoia sempervirens; assembly: GCA_007258455.2. Taxonomy (NCBI): domain Eukaryota; kingdom Viridiplantae; phylum Streptophyta; class Pinopsida; order Cupressales; family Cupressaceae; genus Sequoia; species Sequoia sempervirens. The sequence goes on from VDFB02058242.1 coordinate 530,100,497, forward strand.
CAATTTTCATCATAAGGGACTCATCATAAAGGATTGATTTTTTATTGACTTAGTGGTATGATAGGATAACTTATGATATCTTTTATTATTAAGTCAATTGATTTTGTCAATTCTCATCATAAAGAACTCATGTGTGGCTTAATCAATTTCGTTTTCTCAAAATAGTGGACATGTTTTGTGTTATTGTTTTTGTAATACATGCCTAACTTTAATTTTTCGTGTTAATAGGTACAAAGGCAAACGAAGGTACAAGCGAAGGTACAAGCGAAAGGTGAAAGGTACAAAAGGGAAACAAAGACTAACGAAAGAGGTACAAACAACGAAGGCGAAAAGGTGCAAAGCAAAAGAGGAGGAGGATTTTTGTTTGAAAACACAATGTGTTTTTTAACACTTTGATCAAAACTACTTCACAAAACGAAAACGAAAGGAGGGAAAGATTTTTTCTTTTTTTTTGAAAACACAATGTGTTCTTTAACACTTTAAGTGTTTATTCAACACTACACGAAATTGTTTTCCTTTTCGTTTTAGAACATTAGTTTTCAATTGAGGCTAAAACGAACAATTTCATTTTCATTGCAAAGGGCTTAAAACGAACCTTAGAACAAATTTACTAGATTTCGTTTTGGTTTAAAATTGAACAAGGCAAACTTCACACTTGATTTTGGTGCTTAAAATGAAGTCATCATTGCTTTGAGGCTAAAACGAACGAGTGCTTGATTGTGTTATTTTGTCTTTTGAGTGCGTATCCTCTCCCCTTGCGCTTCGTGCGATCTAGGGTGCAAGAGAAACACTCAAAATACATTTTATTGCTTTAAAACACTTCATTTTGGGCTTAAAATTCGAACATCTTGTGCGAGTGTGAGTAGGGCATTTTCATGTTATTCGCTCTTGTGCCATCAAAGATCGACGAAAGGCGGATTGTGTCTTTGCTTGCTTTTGTTTATCTTAGAGGGCCTGCCTTGGGGAAAAAGTACTCACCAAGCGACGACTCAACCGGTAACACTCTAAAGCCAAGAGTATTTCCAGCCGGGATATAAATGAGGGTTTTTGTTAAACGCCATAATCACGCAGTTGGCTCCGACAAGATGGATCCTAAAGGGGACTCTGCCAATGCTGGGTCAGTAATTCCTACTAACGGAAAAGTCCTTACTAGGTAAACCTATGTGTTAGAATTTGCCAAAATCCTTAACTGCTTGTTGGTGCAAGAACGTCGCTCAAGTCATTTCCCACAATTTTACGCTTTTAGTAGAGATGGAAAGCATGCCATGGGAGTTCTCTTACGGGTGTTGATGCTTGGTCAGCCTGCATAAGTGAGTGCCGCGGGAGGGGAGCCGCTGGGGTCAAGCATCTAACCATCCGCTAAAAGTAGGCGAGCCGACTTGTCCAAGTGGGGACTCAACAACATTGTCTATCACATCCATAGGGCTTGTAATTAATTTTTGCTTTGAAAACACAAAGGTGTGGCTCCTCGAAAACATTTTGCTAACAAACACTTAAACATGATCATGCAAATTTCAAACCCCTTTTGATAGAGCAAATACCTTTTGACAAATTTAAGTGTTGTTGCCTTCCCTTGGGATTATGTCCTTAGAGGTTTCTCATCACTTGAATTTATATCGTCATTTGCTCTAACTAGGGTTAACCTAGGAAATCCCTTTGCCTCAATTTCTTGGAACTCCCACACAACACTTTGTGGGAAGAAAAGGAATTTAGACATTGGACATCTTACTTTGAAACTTTAATCAAGAGTGTGTTTGTGGTAAAAGGAATACACTAAGCAAAGATAACAAATTGGACCCCACACATGTGCTTGATATCTCTTGGTCATATTGGTCTTTTGATTGCTCTTAGAGAAAAGTGTGTTCTTCAATACCTTGGCCTAGTAAACAAAGTCTCTCTAAGTCTCTTAGGATCAAAATCAAACACTTCATCCACCTCAAACATTTATCAACATCATCCCACAAACAACTTTAGATCTTTGCAAACATCATTATCTAGACTTAGGTACATTTCTAAACCAAATCAAAGTCAATTGTTTAATTAGGTGTGTGGGAATGCATCCTTTCTCATACATCTAATTGAATTAGCAAACCTTTTGAATAAGTTCATCCTAAAGATAACATCCAACATCTTAGGGTTTACAAGTTCATCATCCACATCAAACAATCAAAAATCAAAATCCCTAAGTCTAGCATTGATTCAAAGTTCCTAAACGTTCATCACTCATATCATCCACCTTTCATCCTCCATATCATCATTGGTCCTAGGAATCTTAGAGGTCACTTTCATAATAAGGTCATAACACAAGAGGAGCATGGAATATAAACTTGATCCATACATCTTGGGTAATCCAAATCAGTTGAATCTTCAAAGCCTTGCAATGCCTATCTATTATCAAAATCCATGCATAGGATCATGTCCTTCGACAAATGTCAATGGTACAACAAGTGTGGGTATGCCCAATCTGAATTTTGGAACACATCTCCCCATGATAGATTTCAATCAAAGTCCAAACTTACAAGTCTATCCTCCAAACAATCAATACATGAGTCTTCAAACGAACAATGTCATTCCACCAAATCCCTACAAACCAAATGTGGATGTACCAAATGCATTTTTTCGAAACATGAATCCTAACTCGAAAACCTTTGGAAAAATGATTCCCAATACCAACATTGTTCATCCTATCATGCCAAATCAGAACATTATCCAAAGTCAATTTTCCCATAATCCCATTCAAAAATCGCAAGCATGCATGCCAAAACTACTTGAACACAATCCAAATCAACTATCTCAAGTGAGTCAAAATCAAAATCAAGAACAAATTTGGCGAGATCAAATTGCGGAACTTTCCAAAATAGTTGAGGCATTGCGCCAAGGGAAATTTCCACCACCATTACCTACATCATTCCTTGGTTTAGGGATTCCCCCTTTACCTAACACCAATCACGCCACCCAAATCAATCCACATAACGCCAATAAAACCATCACGACAAATCCTTTGAATATACCATCGACATCACACCAATGGATGGTATCTAATCAAACAACAACATTGATCCCAAATCAAAATACGGTCTCCCAAGGGCCTATCACCTCGGTCAATCCAACCATCACTATCCCTTCAATCATTCCCAACACCACTATCACTCCCATCACATCTCAACCCCTCACTACCATGATCGCTCCGAGCGTATCTCAAACACTTGTCACTACATCCAACACAATTTCAATCCCACCACCATCACCATTGCGACTAAGCCAAGTAAGCAATTACAATGCTTCATTCAAAGCATACCAACAATTGCTCCAACAATATGAAACAATTCGGCAAGCGCCTATAGCCACGCACGCTTCTCAAGCTTCACAGCAAAATCAAGCTCAAACATCGCTGCAACAACAAAAAGCAACACAAGCTCAACAAGTGCAACAATCCTTTCAAGTTTCCCAAGCCTCTCAAGCTACCCAACCAACACGAGCACAAACACAAAAGATGACAACTATTGAAAACAAGGATCAAGATCAATCCATCACCGAGCACACATTTACTTCATCCAATGATCAAATCGACATATTTCAAGAGTCACTTTTGAATCATGATCAAAATCCACCAACAAAACTCGACAATGAGCCAATTCAAGAAATGTCAACATCGTTTGACCCTATGGTCAAAGACATTGAAAATCCCTCCGCCACAATTGTCGAAAACAATGATCAAAATCTCTCCATCGAAGAACACATTGAGGATATATCTACACAATCCGATGATCAACTCACCATACATCAAGAGCCACTTTTTAGTGATCTCTTTCAAGGAGTGTTGGGATTATTTGATCCTATTGACATAATGCACAATCAGTTTACCTATGATCATGTTGAAAATGTCTCTACATCGCCTTACGAGTTAGAGGACATATCTCAAGAATTTATTCCAAAGCATGATCAAAATCTTTTACCAAAGTCTAGCAATGGTCCTTTTCAAAACATGTTAATCCCCTTTGACCGCATGGTTACAAATGCTGAAGGAACCTTGAACTTGACCATGCCTAATGTCGACATCCAAAAGTCCTTGAAAGAGATCCATCCTTTGAAGCTGCCCCATGTCAAGAACTTGATCCAAAGCATGTCAAAAGCAACTCCAAAATTAATCAAGATCAAGAATTTGTATCTCCAAGATACTACAATAATCTAATGAACACTCTCTTATCCATGCAAGATGATCACATCCACATAGCACTTACTCCTCCATCTACCCATGAGATGCTTTCTATGGATGGACACGTAGATGATCTTCAGCTAGAACAAGATTGTGTTACACAAAAAGAGCAAATTCTTAACTCCTACAATAAAACGGAGTTGTCAAAATCAAGATCGAATATGTCCCAAAATCAAATTGAGGACATCATGAATAAAGATATCCATCATTATTTGCCCAAGGAAACAAGTCAGATAGAACATCCAGAGTTAGCAGAGCAGCAAATTGAAAGAATGTCGTCTACGGTGATCATTGATCAGAGAATTCATTCTAAACAAAAGCTCTCAGAACAGGCAGAATCAAAGCATGAAGGTACTTCTACCATATTGGGGGCAACTTCGTCTCAAGCAAACATCAACATAGGGAGCACAAGGATTCCTTATGATGAAGCTAGTGTCAATACTACAACCAGCCACGCCATGAATCTTCATTCACCCATCACCCCATCCACAAATTGGGACCAACATCAAAGGAAATATTTGAATCAAAGTACGAAGAACGTCATCAAATCAAAAGAAGCCGAGAAGCATAATGGAAAAATCAAATACATATGGATACCGAAGAATACAAAGAAAGATCATCCCTATAAAACTCCATCAGTCAAAGAAACTATGGGGCAAACTAAAAGAGGGAAAGGTATCCATCAAAGATGTCCGCAAAATCAAAAGCAGACTTTTCAAGCGACATACAAAGTATATCAAGCAATTGGTCCTAATTCCATGCACACTTCCGCATCCACCCATCATTGCTCATCTTCCCAAGTTTGGAGTCAAAGGTTCCAAACCGCCAACTAATCCATCTCTTTATCCCTAAACACACTCCATCCACACCTCCACGCGATGATATTCTGCCCCCTACATTGACCGTATTGGCAACAACCCTTCATCATAAGGATTCAAGGCAATCTATCGCCATGTGGGCATAGAGACAGAGTTAATTCCAGACGTATCTAAGCAGATCAAGAATCCCAAAAGCCGCATTCAAGTGCACGATCTTTAGCAGCAGCCTCCTTCGTAGGATATCGATGGCACATTATGACAGGCATTCACGCCAACACCACCGTATAAGTTCAACAAGGAATCTTTCAAAAATACAAAAAAAATCAAAAAAGCAAAAAAATCCAAAAAAAAATAGAAAAAGGATTGAAAATAGTAAAGAAAAAAAAATCGTCCTCTAGTGAAAACCACTACGGTGGCGCTTTGGGCAAGACCATGACGAAAACCTGGCAAACAGGCATCATGTGTGGAATCGAGCATCTACGTGCGCCAGTTCTGATGAAAGCATCTCATCCCATCCATAATAAATCGGGCATTCCATCCATCTTATCCATAATAAATCCACTCATCCATGAACCATTTATCCAATCCATTCACATCTATCTACGTCCATCATGCAAGTTATCTTGATCTTGGTAAAATTTTGGTACACCTTACACTTGCTTACGGTAAACATCTTGACATGGGTCATTTTCATTAATCCTATCCTATGCAGCATTATCTGAACTATGAACACCATCCAAATGAGCATTCTTTATCCGAACACCTTATCTTATCGCAAGATAATCCTTGTCCCTCCATCCATACACTTATCTGAGCATCCATCCATCGCAGTCCATACGTTGCTAGACATTGGGGGCAGATATGTACATCTTGCTTCGAGAATAAATATTGATCTATATCCTTCACCTTATGTGGTGATCTGAACATTGGCAAACGTGAAACCAAATTGGTCAAAGCATCTGCAATCCAAAAATCCGAATCACTAGCACATGGCATATTTTGACGAGAAGACATTCCTTATTAGTCTTCATCTTTCATCAAACATCAATCGATATCAGTCGCATCTAAGCTGCACGTCAAATGTCACATCAAATCATCCAAACATCTTTGGTTCAAAACCAAGCTTCATCAAACATGATCAATCAAATCTAATCAAGAAATCATCAACGATATCCTTGTGTTGCTTAACATCCTT
>VDFB02058242.1:530106825-530305083 GCA_007258455.2 Sequoia sempervirens
GAATCTTTTCGCTCGATCTCTCTAGGGGGCAATGTACCAGTGTACTTCTTTCCGCTGGGGCATCCGAAAAATTTTGATCGCAGAAAGTTATTCTTTGAACCAACGCAACAAGTACATTGCTTCAAAGAGGGGCAAAATGTAGACATGCAAATTTTACATTATGCATTCGATCAGGATCATATATCAATTAAACTAGACATTTGCATTAGATCCATTCATCACCTTCATCCATTTAAATAATCTCATTGCCTAAGGTTATTTAAAATAAAAAAGCCATTTAAATCAAATCTTAAATCATTTTCCAAAGTCCAAAAAGTCAAATCAGTTAATCAGCATTAAATCAGCATAATCATCATTAAATTAATCTAATCCTAATCTAAGGCTAATCACATCCCACTTGAATTATCTAGACCTAGCCACTTGCACAATAAATCAATTTTATTGATTTATTAAAACCTCATTTTCTTTCAACATGACAAGTCAAACAGGGCATTTATTGCTCTTCTTTCTTGTCCCCCTCTCAAAATTTATTGCAAATTTGAATTCAAAATTTCCCCCTCTTGGGCACTCTTCCCAAATCTTGCACACACATTAACTAATCACATGATGACAAGTGTTCTCAATTCATTGGCTTGTTTTTGATCCCACATTGGTCCCTCTTCAACATTTGGCATTTTGAAAATCTTTAAATAGGTGCATCATCCTCAAGCAAATCCTTCACAATCTCTTCACAAATCCATCATCTCCACAATTTCATCCAAAAAGCATATGCAAAGTTACTCTCCTTGAGAACTAATTTTGCTCATCATTTCCATCTTATCATCATCATCTAAGCTTATTAATCAAGGATTGGGAAAGGGTCACTAACACATGTGACACCAATCCACTATAAGATGCTAGTTTGATTCATTAGAATGATGCATTTCTATGTTTTGCTTGTTTCTTTGACATCATTCTTGTGATTAGATGAATCTTATAGGGGATCTTTTGATTTGCTTTGGTTTACTAACAATACTAATGGTTTTTGTTTTTGATCCAATGCAGATTTAGGGTCCTACACCATCCTTTCTCTATCATCCTACAAATGTCAAAAGCATGTGACCATACACCTTCCACCATCCACATTTCCACCATTACTTCCAACTCCTAATATCCCTCCATCTAATCTACCTCCACTACTCCAAACACCTAATATCCCTACCATCCAATCCTCTTATCCATTTATCCATAAATACCCTAACATTCCTTATCATGACCAACAAATGCACACATTGTCTAAACAAGAAGCTTTCACTCATTCTACCATACCCATGGGATTCAAAAGCAATAATTTCAATGCCCCTACCTATAAAGTAAAAAATCCTAAAGAACCTCATCCCTTAGGGAATCAATGTAGAGAGTCAAATCAAAATACATTCAAAAAGTTATATAAGCCCATACCTCCAAAAGTAAAGGCCAAAACCAAAATGGTTTGGGTCCCTAAGAAAAAGGAAAGCAAGCCAAATGAGGCATATACATCTCAAAAATCCCAACCATCGATTTCCACCTCACATTCCCATTCTATTCAAAAATTACAAAAATCCCACAAGCCAAATAAAAGTCATAAAAATACTAAGTCTATGTGGGTACCTAAAGTATTTCGTCCACCATCTCCTAAGCAAACATCTACATTGCTTCCAACGCCCTACCCACATCAAAAGCTTCAACGTCTATCATAATGTGTGCAACCATTGGTCATGGTTCCCTTCCATTTCACAACAATTCCACATACCTCCATCTCCTCACCCTTCACTCATTATCCTACATATCTCCCCCACCACCTTCCTATGGTCCATGCTTTTGGCTAAGCCTCCCCATTCATCTTTTGCATAAGTCCTATATAATCCCTATCATAATCCGCATCATAATCCACTATTTTCCTCCATAATCCACATCATAATCCATCATCTACCTACTCCATCTCCCTTTCATGTCATCCCTTACCAACATCTATGAGCATAATGACATTTGACATGGTCCATGCAATGAAATCCATCTCTAGTGGGACTACGACCTTTCATGGAACTAGACACTTGAGTCCCTCCTATCCATATTCCCCTTCTCCTTGTCAAAAAGTCAATTTTTTTTTTTGTTTTAAAAAGGGTCCAAAAAAAAAAGAGAAAAAAAAAGGAAAGAGAAATCCCTTTGTCCAGCAATGAAAACTTGGTAAACAAGCACCCTGGATAAGTACCATGATGAAAACCTGGAAAACAAGCATCATGTATAGGTTGATCTTCTATGTCACTTACACTTGGGGGCACAATGTCTTATCTATCCAACCTATCATTTTCATATGATATTATTTCATCCTACCTACCATCTTTATCCATCATACATACATATCATATTGAGTCCACTTATCCACCATTCTCCTTTTGATCTTGATGAAGACATGGGAAAAATATTGAAACATGTTTTTTGGCTATCTCTTGACATATCTCATCCTTTTCAACCAATCATATCATTATCCTATTGTCATAACCTTTTTCATGAAAAATCCTAAGTATTGTACCTAGAATGGGGCATATTATTCCTATGCGACATAGTCTTTGGATATCACATCCTTGCTCTCTTATGATGCATACATCCTTTCCATCCATCCATATATCATGAGCCTTTTTATCCCTTATCCTATCACCCACCCTTGCACCTAGACTTGGTTTTCCCCTTTTCATTAGTATCTAGCACAAAGACTACCCAAATTTTCATCCATCGACACCTCAAAACATTTCAAAAATCCAAAAAAAAAAAATCTCAAAAATCCAAAAAATCATAACATTTCAAAAAGGAAAAAAAAAATCAAAACATGTCAAAAATCCAAAAAAAATTAAAATATCCAAAAAACACAAAATCATCCAAATAACTCTAAAAAATCAAAAAACAAAGTCAGCATTTGTCACGTCAGTCAGATAAGGAAACCATAGTCGCATCAATCAAATAAATCAAATAATGTCCAACTTGTCAAACATTAGGTCGTATCAGTCAAATAAGTAAGATAATGTCAATCTCCTCACACAAAGTCAACTTTCGTTAGACATAGTCACACTCGAACACAAGCTAGTCATCGAAACATTCACATTCAAATCATGATACAATAGATATTATAGTCCGATCTGTCATTAAGTTAAACTTAGACAACATAGTCCAGTCAATCATCTTGTCACATTAGTCAAATTTCCAAAATAATGTCAATCTCATCACTCTTTGGTCCTTTCCAAGATGTGTCCTTCTTGGACTTGGACCTCGTCAAAATGTCATTTATCTTTTTAGGATGTGTCCTTCCTGACCTTAGGCACTATCAAACCGTCAAACTATTGAACTGTCAAATCTTCATGCAAACAATCTTTGACAAACAAATATTGGCAAACACATTGCATGGTTGTTAATTTTTCTGGTCTATTTCGTCTTATCTTTTGTCTATTTTGTCTATTTTTGCTAGTTTGTTTTGTCTCTTGGTCATGTTATTAGCTACCTCAAGGATGTCCCATGAAGGATATAGAGGTGCGATGACGTCCCATGATGTTTTTTTTTTTCTTTGATTGTTGTTTGTGGATTGTCTTAGCAAAAATACTGGGGAAAATTGGCCTTTAGTATGACCTAGGACATTCCTTGTCTACGACTATTTGTTTTGCAAGTGGATGACCTTGCACACCTTGGTCTATGTCATACTATGGTGTTTGTTGTCCATTTGTGTCATTTTACCGCCCAATGATGATTAGTGTAGAGTCTTGTCTGGAAAAATATGCATCTTTAAAGTTGTCTCTACTAACATCCATATCCTCCACATTAACATTTATTCTATGTTGCTTATCTATTTTACTCTTATCCATTTCAAGAGCATACCCATGTTCTTTCAACCCACCTATCCTCTTGAGGGGGCATCATCATCCCATTTTTATTTTGTCATCATCCCATCTTTCTATCATCATCCATTTTCCTCTATCATATCTTAGCTTATTTGAAATTATGTTACTCGACACAAAGCTCATCATCTCGAACATCACCTCAAAGAGGGGCAAAATGTAAACACTAAAAATTGTCCTAAGGCCTACGACTCTTACATTCTTCATCATTTCCCCTTTCATTCTTTATAATTAAACATTTTTTAATTATTTAATTATTTTCTAATGTCATGAGTCTTCTATTAATTAAATAATTTTAATTATTTAATTAATTCATTTCTATCTTTATTCCTCATTGATTAATTAAATAAATTTTATTTATTTAATTAAGTCACTAATTAAGTCATCTTCTTTCTAAAATTAAATAAATTCTTATTTATTTATTTTTTTGTCCACTTTCCACTATAATTAAATAATTATTTAATTATTCATTAGCCTCTTCTCTCATAAATTAAATAAATTTATTTAATTTGGTCCACTCTCTTGAATTTTGAATTAAATCATTATTTAATTCAAAATGATTCCTTTTGTCACATTCCTTTATAATTAAATTTTAATTATTTAATTATTCATTTGTCACCTAAATTAAATAATTTTTATTATTTAATTTCCCCCATCACCTCTTTATCTGTGCCAATCTTATCTTCCACATCAAATCTTATCTCTTGACATCTCATTTAATCTTAGCCCTTGATTGAATTATCTCATAATTCAATCTCAACCCTTAATCCTTATCATTGCCCCAATTTTTCCCTAACCCTATTTCATACTACAACTTTCAATCTTGGCCATTGATTAAGACATCTTATTGCCATCCAATCTCAATTGTCAATCCAAATCAGACCTTTCCTATAAATCAACCCTCTCATAAGCCATTTGGGGGGTTGATTCTTCAAGTATCCTTATGTTGTCAAAATCATTCTTGAATTATCCATCCATTTCTATCTACCATCCACACATATTATGCAAGTACATGCTACTAGTGTGAGACAACAATCTTCAATATTTTGCTAGTCACTTGTCATAGGCTTATTATTGCACACTCAAATTTGGGGGAAATTATCATATTTAAGAAAAATGGAGAAGTGTAATGGAGGTGAATCAATGGTAGCATGAATATATGGTAATATTGTTTATGATTTATGTCTTTATGCTCATTTGTGCTTCATTGTTTATTTGGGTTTGATCATGTACTTCATTGCATTAACCATAATATTTTTTCCCTAATTACAAATACAATTTGATGTTTTATGTAGATTTCTCTATGATATTGATAATAAGCTCCACCCCTATTCTAAAGGAAGTTTATGATGGAGTTGAAAGAACTTACTCTTGGAAGAGCGATAAGTTTTGCATTAACAAGCTTGTGTAATGTAGATTCAATTGTCTCTCCCAAAGGAGTGCATTCACATTTGTTACCTTGTGAGATTTTTACTTGTTGAAATTGACCTTGTGGTGATTGATTTTGGAGATGTGGTGATTGATCTTCAAGATGTGGTGATTGGGTTTGTTGTTGATGTTGTTGATCTTGATATCCAACCTCTTGACATTGGAGATATTGTTCTTGATGTGGTTGTGGACACAACTCAATGTTTTGATGACATGGTTTAACTAATGGGGGAGTGTGTACATTTTAGGGTGGAGATGTCTCTTGGTGATATGAATCAATGTGTAGACACTGAAAAATGTCCTAAGTCCATGAGCATCATTTTTCTTGGTCGTTATCCTTTGATAATTGAATAATTTTAATTTTTCAATTAAGTTTGACCACATTCCTCTATTAATTAAATAATTTTTAATTAGCTTTCATCTATAGTCGGATAATAATAATAATCATTATTTGACCTTTTATTCTTCTATAATTAAATAATTATTGAAATTATTTAATTGTGTTCCATTCCTCTCTTTTGGATAAATAATTCAAATTAATTATCCATGTATAATTTTCACCTCCCCATTTAATTAAATGGATTAATCTAATTAAATTCTCTTTTTGTCATTTTCTCTAAATAAATAATTTGGATAAATTATTTATTTGCCACTTGTCATTTTCCTTCATTTTGAATAAATAATTTAAAATAAATTATTTATGCACCTCCACTTGGTCAAAGATATCCTGTCATTATTTCATGTCATAGTCTGCATGTCCCTGCATGTCTATCATAGCCTACATGTCCTTGCATGTCTGCCTGTCATGATTCCTCCAAGAATAGCATATTCTTGGTGCAACAATTCTAGACCATTGATCTTGGAATCCTTCTAGAGGATTAATCTCAACCGTCCATTTGAAAGGTTGTCTATAAAAACAATCTTCTCCATTTTCAACTTAACAACTATTCTTCTCCAATATTTGCACAAGTTAGACTACAAATCTAAGGGAATATTTGCAAAAAGAGAAATAGGAGAGCAAGAGAAGTGATTCAAGTTCAAACATTGGGAGTATTTTGATTTGATGTTTTATTTTCCTTATGCTTTCATCGTTTTCTCTTGTTTGGATGTGGTTTAATAGCTTAGTAGTGTTGGCTATTGTATATGCTATTTTATTTCTAACCCCATCTCACATTAGTGAACCTGGCGTGAATCTTACAATTTTGTAGAGAAATTGGTTTGTTTTCTTGTTTGTTTTTGGTGTTTTGCAAGTTACAGCCAATAATTCATAGGAAATCCCTTCATCTTCTTTTGAGCATAGAAAAATGGGAGAATGGAATATTTCAAAATAATTATTTGGATTTTGTAAGCCATATTCTCAGCTTTCCAAAACTTCAAATGGTTTAAAATTTTGTTAAGATTTGAGAAAGTTATGGCCATTTTAGTGATCGCAGTTTTTTAGGATTTAGTTATTAAGACCCAAATTTTCTTTTGTTTGTAGCACTTTTGTCTTGTAGGATTTTGCAAAACGTTTTCTGGGTTTTGAAGCTCTATGTCTTAGCTTTCCATAGATATCTATGGTTTAATTCTTTTTTAAGTTTTGAGAAAGTTATTGCTATTTTAGTTTGTTGTTTTCATTCAAGTTTTTTTTTGGTTTACTAATCTTTTGTTTTTAGCATGTGGCTTTGGAATGGGGCTCCCAAAAAACTGCTTCTTTTGGAGCAACAAAAAAATTGAGCTCTTAGTTTTTAGTTTTCTTTTATTTCTTTTTCTTAGTTTAATTATTTACGAACTTTTAGTTTGGTTTTTAATCTCTTGTTCTAACTTTGTTTTTGTAGCTTTCTTGTTGGTCCAAGATATTTATGAAACTACTAATTTGTGATTTTACAGCTTCGTTAGTCGAAGACTCATTTCTCAAACAATGTGTTTGCGATTTGTAGTTTAGAAAACACTTCCATTGGTGAATTAAAATGAACATGTGCTTGATTTTGTTTAACTGTGCTTGAAGGTGGTAGGTGATTATGCTCTCACCTTGTGAAAACTAGGTGATCAGAAAACTAGACCCATCTTATTTTTTGTCACCCTCAAGACTTAGTAATTAAAGTATCCTCTCCCCTTTCACTTTTAGGTGATCATAGGTGTAAGAGAAACAGTTACTAACTCTAGAACTATGGCTTGTTCTAGTGGGAAAAAGTACTCACCCCAGGACGACTCAGATTGGTAACACCCTGAACTTGAGGGACTTCCAACCGGTATATAAAATTGGATACTTGGGGAAATCCCAAGAATCACGCATATGGTTCCGACAAGATGGATCCGAAAGGGGACTCTCGCCACATGGATCATGCCCTACGAACAAAATTCCCTTACTAGACACCTTTTGTTTTAGAGGCCAACCATTTTTAGTCGTTGCTTGGTATAGTGCAGGGTACAATATCATGCCCGAAGACACTCACTACTGGTCCCCTTGAGTGGAGATAAAAATTCTTGTGAAGTGACTACCCAAGAATCCGAAGTTGGTGTGCCCAAATGACGTTAATGAGTCGTGGAGGGGAGCCAATGCCACCAAACTTCTAAGCTATCTGCTCTTGAGAAGGAAAGGTGTTTAACACCAATCTGGGGTATATTGGTGGGCTATATCAAGTATACAAACCCTTGTCCTATTGGCCTATTAGGATTGTGCTTGTCTCATGTGTGTTTGCATACACCAAAACATCATGCTTGTCAAGTGTTTTCTGGATTTTCAAACTATATACACAACATTCACAAATCTAGACATAAAGAATTGACTTCAGACAACTCAGAATTTTCAATAAAACATCAAAACAACAGTCTCAGCCTACTATCAAACATTTTTTTCTAAGAGTTCTCTGTTAGAAACCAACTTTAAAATTGCTCAAAATCTTTATTATTCAAGCATTAGTTTGTATTCTTGACCATAGGTTTAATCTTTCAAATTTTAGTTGTATGCATTAGGCTTCATAATCATAAATTTAGGCATTAGCTTGACCCTAGGTTTTCATCTTTGCATTAGGAAAACCTTACCTTTCTTTGCAAAATCATTGCTTTTAAAACTAGGTTATCTTGGACATAGTCATCATTCCTATTTTCAGTCATTGTCTCTTTTGTGAGGATTTCCAACTCAGCAGTCTAGTTGGGAAAAATCACTAGTATTATTAACCTTGTCACTTTGTCATTTTCAACAAGTCCTTTGGTAACCAAAATCAAAAACAAAGATTAAGCTTAGAGTGCTTAGGTACCCCTTTCTCCAAATTGCATTCATTTTAGTTCATACCTAGCACACTTTATTTCTAAAAAATTTTCCAAAAATATCATTCATCTTAGTTGTCATTTTGAACCTAGACCTTGCATTAGTTCCCTCATTAGTCCTCATTTTTCACCTTGACCTTTCAATTTTCCTAGTCCACATTGTCATTTTCCTAATCAACATTGTCATCCAAGTCAACATCGTCATCCTAGTCACCTTGGCTTTTGGCATACTTGCATTATCATCTCTTTGCATTGTTATCCATTATCACACACAAAGACAAAAAACATAGACTAGTGTCATAATTGCATTGTCATTATCTTCATTTGAGAAATTTCCTTGATGGTCAAAACAAGACTTCAAAGAAAGAAAAGACAAATGATAGACTTTGGACAAGACTTTGACAACAACACCAACACCAACACCAATCCCAACATTGACAATAACACTTATGACACAAACCAACATTGGAATTTTTCTGACCCATTTCACAACATGAACACACAATCTTCCATGAGCATGCCAGCTTCATCACAAAACCTTTTTGAACCATTCATACAAGGAGACCAAAATGGACAAGTCTATGCTAAAGACTTGGAAGCTGCAACGTAAAATATTGATGTAGCTTCCTTTGTGGAAAACTTAGTCCTACATGACCCTCAAAAGTATCTAGCCATGCTCTTGGACCAAGGGGTTAAACTACCACATGGCTTTGACTTTAATAGTTTGAGACCAACATCACCTACGTACCCTTCCTACCAACAACCCATCAGTCTTAGTCCTCCATCCATCAACCCGCACTTTCAAATGTCCCTTAACACAAACCCTACCATTAATCCCAAAAAAAGGTCTAATTTCCACCCTTATCCTAACCTTGAAAAGGGAAACCAAATGCCCACTAGTCCATTCCAAATATCCACATCATATTCTAGTCCTTCACCTATCAATCCCGTCCAAGTTTGCATGTCTTATCGACCGTATACCAACTCATGTCAAGTCTCCACATCATACCATATCAATCTTGTCTGAGTCTCCACATCTTATTTTAGTCAACCTTACATCGATCCAGTGCAAGTATTTATGTCATATCCTTGTCCTTCACCAGCTAGTCTAGTCCAAATCCCTGTGTCTTATCCTAGTCATCCTTTCCAAGTCAATCCCTCACAAGCCACTTTTAGTCATGAAAATTCTATCATTTTCCAAAGTCAAATCCCATTGTCTAAACTTGAGGATACATGTCAAAATGAAAACCCAAAGCATGACATTATGACTGCACCTTCATGTCAAAGTAGTCCATCTCATGACCCTATCTTTCAGTCCATTCAAGAAATCCTTCAAGACAATCATGACATCCAAAATACACCTACCCTTGACAAAGACTCCAATCCCAATTATATCATTCATGACAACCCCATCTTTGACCAAGACACTAGCATTGACCAAGAAATCCAAAACAATCCACTCATTGACCTTTATGCCATTCATGACCAAACATCTGAGACTAATCCCACTCAAAATCCAAGCACATCCACTTCCCAAAATGAGACACTTGCCTCCATGGGACACATAGATGATCTTACTCCAAAAAAAGATTCTTCTATGGACATATTTGTAAATGATCAAGCTATAGCTGAAGCTGGTAGAATCTATGACAATGACCATAAAGACACTTTCGACATCGACTTGGAAGCACCCATAGAATCATATGAATTTGACATGTCACAAAATTAGACCAAGGGTGTTAATTAGACCAAAGACATCCCACATGTCAATGAAGTGACAACATCTTATCAGCTAGGCTCATCTATCTTTGTCAGAGTAGGCTTTCTCGTAGATGAGAAGATTTTGAGTAACAATGTCCACATACACAATGATCGGTTAGTATCTTGCTTCCAAAATGAAAAATTCCCCATCGCAAAGAGAATTTTTCAAAGCATGCAATATCAAGGAAAAGGACTAGGCATACACGAGCAAGGCATTCAAGAACCAATACAACTTCATGAAAATCTTAGACATCAAGGTCTCGGATATTCCTTAGATAGTAAATCAAATGATGTCAACAGTACCTCCTCAATATTGGGGGTGAATTTATCTAATACAAACATTAAGATAGATGCCATGAGTGATCCTTGTCATAAGATTGTTGTCAACACCCCGTCCATCCACACCATAAATCGTCATTCCATCATAAATAAACCTTCCATTTGGAACCAATAGAGACAAAAGACATACAAATCAAGAAATCAAAATCAAATGTCAAAGGTCATTGAATCAAACAAAAAGTCAAGTGGACAAATGAAATTAAAATGAATCCCAAAGAAAGATGGATCAAACAAAGAAAGCAAGTCAAATACAAAAGTCAATCAAAATGTGGAGCCACAAGACAAGAGGACTCCCACATATAACAAATGTCCACCTCCTTCAAAATGGTCATCAAGCAAGGCATATACAAGTGTTGGTTCCAAACACCATCCCAATAAAAGTTCCAAAATTCATCACCCACCCACCCAAGTTTGGAAAATGAAGAGCGAATCATCCAAAAGTCCCAACAATCCATCCATGTCTACCATCATCTGCCATAATCCTACATCTCGTCTACAATCCAAAAGTCCCACGTCACATCTTGGCAGCAACTCCTTATCACAAGGACTCTCATGGTACTCTATCACGATGTGTGTATTTTGATAAGGGCAACTCTAGTATTGAAAAGGATCACGATGACATCAATTAGTTGTATGAAAGCGCTATGATCCTAACAAGGCAACTACTTCAGAAAGGTCATTATTGGCATATCATGGCACCAATTTCTACATCGACACTACCAGCAACTTCAAAACAATCAGTGGCTAGTTAAGGCATCAAGGTCATCCTAAAATATAAAAAATACAAAAAAAATCAAAAATCAAAAAATCGTCACTTTGATGAAAACTTGGCAAACAAGCGTGTCTTGGTGACACCAAAAAAAAAATCAAAAAATTCAAGAAAATAGTAAAGAGAAAAATTTCACCCGATGGTGAAAACTTGGCAAACAGGCGCCCTGGATAAGTACCATGATGAAAACCTGGAAAACAAACTTCATGTGTAAAATAAATCATCTATGTGGACTTTTACACTTGGGGGCAAGTCTTCTCATTTCCCATGCTTTCCTCTTAACATTGGCATCCAACCATTTGATCCATATCATTCTGTCACCCATTTTCCTAGGTCTACCTTGGTCTTGACATAAAATATGAAAACATAAATCATGCTTTGGGGAAAATTCTTGACATGTCAATCCTTTGGTCACAAACTATGCATGCAACATCATTCCATTTCCATCATAACCTCATTATCCTTATGTGACATAGTCCTTGAAAATCATATGACAATTCCCTTAGTCTCATGTCTCATGTCCTTTACCAAGGCCACCTCTCACCCTTTCATGTAGGTCACCTATCTTGAATTTCCCTTGGAAAACAGTCTAAGGATACTTCATCATCCCTTCTAGTCCTAACCAAGTCATTCCAAATGCAATGAGTTTCATCCATACAAGCATATTATCCAAAATATTACTTGAATTTTTTCCTACCCTGGCTGTAGACTTCGATACTTTCGTCACATTATCGTCATCCTTGCGTTGTTTGGGATGCATCCTTCCCACGTCAAACAACATTGTCATCACCTGTCAATTGGTATTCAACTTGACTAGAAGCATAATCATGTTTGTCCTTGGATTCTCATGTGTAGGCATCAATCACATGCATTTGTCATTATTCTCTTTAATCATTCAAAAAGACCTAAAAATTGAAAAATGTCCTAAAAAATAAAAAAAATGTCCTAACAAAAAGACCTAAAAATCAAAAAATGTCTTGAAAGAAGACCTAAAAATTGAAAAATGTCCTAAAAAAAAAATCATAAAATGTCCTAAAAAAGGCCTAAAAATAGAAAAATGTCTTAAAAAAGACCTAAAAATAGAAAAATGTCTTGAAAAAAGACCTAAAAAAAATCATAAAATGTCTTGAAAAAAGACCTAAACATCGAAAAATGTCCTGAAGAAACAAAAAAATAAAAATAAAAAAAATCAAATAACTCCCAAAAATCCCAAAACAAAGTCAACATTCATCACGTCGGTCATATAAGTCAAACATAGTTGCATCAGTCAAATAAGTTAGACATAGTGGCACTCAAACAAAATCAGTCATTCAAAATGTTAACATTTAAATTGTGAACCAACAGACAACATAGTCCAATCAATCATCCAGTCAAAATCAGTCAAATTGCCAAAACAATGTCAATCTTGTCACTCTTTGGTCCCCTCTAGGATGTGTCCTTAGACTTGGACCTTGTCAAAACGTTATTTTCCTTTTTTCAGGATATGTCCTTCCTGATAGTAGGCCCTATCAAACTATCAACACCATCGAATTGGCAACCTGTCAAAACTGTCAAACTATCAAAGTGACAAACTATCATGAAATTTGTCTTCAACAAAACAAACATTGGCAAACACATTGAATGACTCTTGATTTTTTTGGTCTATTTTGTCTTACCTTTTGTCCATTGTGTCTGATCTTTTTGTTATTTTGTCTTATGTTTTGTCGTTTTGTCTCTTGGTCATGTTACTAGCTACCTCGAGGATGTCCCTTGAAGGATTTAGAGGTGCGATGACATCTCATGACCTATTTTGTTTTTCTTTGACTATTGTCTGTTGATTGTCTTGATAAAAAGACTGGGGCAACTTCGCCCTTAGTATGAGTTAGGACATTCCTTGTTTGTGATTGTCTATTTTGCAAATGGTCACTTTGCACACCTGGGTCTATGTCATACCATGGTGTTTGTGGACCATTTGCAAAAATTTTATGCCCAATGATGATAACTATAAAAATGTAAGCATGAAAGTTGGTTCCCTTATCATTTCTTGTCTAGCTTTCCATCTTCATCCTCCTTTCTCTTCCACACTAATATCCATCACCTTCCAAGTTAACATTTTTTCTATCATTCATCCTCTAGTCTTATCATCCATTTCGAGAGCACACTCGTGTTCTTTGAACTCACCTATCCTCTCGAGGGGGCATACACAACCCTCCTCGTCATTCTTCTTTCATTGGGGCATACTCGTACCCTGCTATCACTGGGGCATATTTCACAATTAAATTTCTTTGACACAATGTGATGAACTGCATAATGTCAAAGAGGGGAAAAATGTAGACACTGAAAAATGTCCTAAGTCCACAAGCATCATTTTTCTTGGTCGTTATCCTTCTATAATTGAATAATTTTAATTATTCAATTAAGTTTGACCACATTCCTCTATTAATTAAATAATTTTTAATTATTTGATTTATTCACCTTCTCATCTTTATTCTATCTTGATCAATTAAAATTATTTAATTGTTTCGCTAATATATCCCTTTCTTCAATAATTAAATAAATTATTTTTTATTTTTATTTTTTAATTATTTATCTTTCATCTATAGTCGGATAATAATAATAATAATCATTATTTGACCTTTTATTCTTCTATAATTAAATAATTGTTGAAATTATTTAATTGTGTTTCATTCCTCTCTTTTGGATAAATAATTCAAATTAATTATCCATGTCTAATTTCCACCTCCCCATTTAATTAAATTGATTAATTTAATTAAATGCTCTTTTTGTCATTTTCTCTAAATAAATAATTTGGATAAATTATTTATTTGCCACCTGTCATTTTTCTCCATTTTGAATAAATAATTTAAAATAAATTATTTATGCACCTCCACTTGGTCAAAGATACCTTGTCATTATTTCATGTCATAGTCTGCATGTCCCTATCATAGCCTGCATGTCCCTACATGTTTGTCATAGCCTACATGTCCCTGCATGTCTGCCTGTCATGATTCCTCCAAGAATATCATATTCTTGGTGCATCAATTCTAGACCATTGATCTTGGAATCCTTCTAGAGGATTAATCTCAGCCGTCGATTCGAAAGGTTGTCTATAAAAACAATCTTCCTTCTCCATTTTCAGCTTAACAACTATTCTTCTCCAACTTTCTACTTACAATTTGCAGGTATTTGCACAAGTTAGACTACAAATCTAAGGGCATATTTGCAAAAAGAGAAATAGGAGAGCAAGAGAAGTGATTCAAGTTCAAACATTGGGAGTATTTTGATTTGATGTTTTATTTTCCTTATGCTTTCATTTTGTTTTCTCTTGTTTGGATGTGGTTTAATAGCTTAGTAGTGTTGGCTGTCATTTTGTCTGTGCTATTTTATTTCTAACCCCATCTCATACAATGAATTTTTTAAGTATAGCAATTTGATTTCACATAATTTGATCTTGATACCCTTGGTGTAGTGGTTTTGGTTTTTGGTCAAGCATATTTGGAATATACACTTGTATTATTTGTATGGGATCATGCACAAATTTATTTTGGACAATGTTTTGATTTGGGATGATGTTTAGATTTGGAATTATAGGTTGAAATTGAACATTGTTGTGGTTGGGAATCACATTGATTTGATTTAGGTAACCTTGATTTTGCATGGTGTTACCTTGACTTAGATCAATACATGGAATTGTTAACATATTTTGTGGACTTTGAACAACATTGGTGTGATTTGTAAACATATCTATCGCATAGTTCACCAAGTGTGGATTTGATATGTTCATGTTTGGTAAGCTTGTATTTGGTATATTCACATTTAGCATGTATTGATTTGGTGTCCAATAATGTTGTTTTGTTTCAAAGACTCATGCATTGATTGTTTGATTGATAGGTTTGTAGGTTTGGACTTTGATTTAAATCTACCATAGGGAAAGGTGTTTCAAAATTTATATTTTGAATACTCACATTTATTGTACCATTGAGGTTGGTAGGAGATAATGATCCCATGTATGGATTGTATAAATGTGAGTTTTGATAAGCAATTGGTATTGTAAGGCTTTGATAGTTTGGCTGACTTAGATCACTCATGATGTATGAATCAAGTTTATGTTCCATGATTTTCTTGTGTTTTTACCTTGTTGACCTCTAAGGAATTTAGGACCAATGACGAGATGAAGGATGACAGGGTGAGTGATATGGGTGTTTGAAATTTTAAGAACTTTGGATCAATGCTAGACTTTAGGATTTGATTTTGATTAGTTTGATTTGGATAATGAACTTGTAGATCCCAAGATTTTGGATGTGACCTTAGGATGAACTTGTTCACAAGGAGTGCTAATTTAACTAGAATTATGAGAAAGGATGCATTCTCACACTCCTAACTAAACAAGGTGATTTTGATTTGGTTTAATGATGTACCCAAGTCTAGATAATGATATTTCCAAATCTCTAAAGTTGTTTGTGGAATGGGATGATAAATGTTTGGGATGGATGAAGTGTTTGATTTGATCCTAAATGAACCTAATAAGGACCTTGTTTTCAAGACCAAGATAGCAAAGAACATGTTTTACCCTATGAGTAGTTCAAACCAAAAGACCAATATTTTTCTTGGAAGACCATAAGACAAAAGATAACCAACACATGTGTGGGGTTCAATTAATTTAATCTTGGTTAATGAATTGATTTTACCACATCTAAACTTCTTGTTTAACTTTCAAATTGAAAGTCTGTCTCAACTCCTTTTCATTCCACAAAGTCCATTATCTGAAAATAGAAGAATTGAAGGCATAGTTTTATTAGGTTGACTTTAGAGAGAAAAAAATGAGATATGGGCCCAAATATTTAGAAGCCTCTAAGGATAAAATTCCTAGGAACAAGCAATAATATTTGGACTCTTCAAGGATATTTGTTCTTCCAAAGGGTTTGAAATTTTGATGACTTGTTTTATATTTGTTTCAAAGTTTGAGATCTAAGCAATGTATTTGACTAACTCACAAATTGCACAACCCTAGGTTATAAATGGGTATACTTGTTGAGTCCCCACTTGGGTTTCTCCAAACACTGAGACAAACTAGATAGTTAGAGATTTGGTGACACTGGCTCCCCTCCATGGCACACACTTCTCGGGACCACCAAATCTCAAAATCCTAAAGATTTGAGGACCTTAAGGATTTATTTTGTTTCTACTTTGAATAGTACAAATGTGGGGTAGTTTCAAAACAACCGTTCTTACACCAAAAAGTATTACGGATTTTGACCTTTTTAAACAAAGGGTTGTAGCAAGGACATTTGATTCAGGGGGTGCAATGATAAAATCCATTGAGAGGTATCCCAACCACTAGAACAAGGGCTTTATGTATCATAAAGATATTGGGGGAGAGCTATCATGTACCACTTCCTATCAATTGCAAAATTTTCTTGCAATCACAAATTTATATAGCGGGTTGGAAGAGGTTGGAATTAGATCATTACCACTTGGGTTGTTCCCTTGGGGTGAGTAATTTTCCCACCAAGGAAGGCGCTTTAAAGATAAACAAAGGCGAAGAAGTACATTTGTAGTTCAACTGCCTAAAGCACTAGGAGGGAACATACACAATGTCATTCCTTCACACTCACATGATTGTTCAATTTTAGATCCAAATTGAAATGTGTGGGTGATTTAGACAACCAATTCCAAATGAATTCTTTTGATTCTCAAAATCGTTGAGTGGTATGAGAGAAGTGCATATGCATTCAAGTGACAAGAATTGCAAAAATCACAAAACAATGAAAGCACAAATTCCTTTTAAACCCAAAAGTAATGGTGAGTTTCTTTTAGAGAACCAAGCTAAATGTGAGTTTGTCTTGTTCAATTTTATCCCAAAATAAAAGTCCAATAAGTTCTTAATGTTCAATTTTAATCCAACTTTGACAAAGCTTGAGTTATTTTTTAATTTTAAGCCCAAATTATGAAGTGATTTGTCTTCAAATAGAAAATGAAATGGATGCTTCAAGCTATTACAATAATCATTTAAAAAATGATTTTTCAAGTTCAATTCCCACTTCCACAAAAAATTCTTCAAATATTGTTTCCTATGCTTCAATGTTGCAAGTTCCTTGTGCAAATGAAATCCCCCCTGCAAGATAAAAAAGACAATTATGTGAGGATCAAGTTATTTAATTAAAGTAAATTTAAGCATTAACTAGAATGATTTCAAATTAAAAGACTAATGATTTTGAAATAATGAATGAAGCATTAATAAGAATCTTGATTTCCATAGACTTTAAAGAAAATCTTAACTAGAAATAGACACTTTGTTAACAAAGATCAAAGCCTCTCTTGCTAACAATTCAAAATCAGAAAATTTAATGCAGATAAGTAAAGATTTGATTCGATTTAATATAGACAAGATTAGATTTGCAAGGTAAAGATTTGCAACAATTTAAGTAAGATTTCAAATTTCATTCACTTAGCTTGCAGAAAGCCATAAATAAGCAACACCAATCAACCTACACAACCATTAATGAGTGACTTCATGAAATAAATGCAAATGACTTTCAAGAGATAACATACAATTTTTGTCTGCAACTCTTGGCTTGGGGACAAATTTCATAGATGAAAGTACAAGATTTAATATATTCAAAACAAATCTAGAAAGGTGTAAAAAGTTGAATTCCAATGAATGAATGGATTTTAGAAACTTTCAAGCTAGTGCACTCATTATATTTTTGGAATCTTGCATTTACATTTGGTGGGAAGAGGTGATAGCTCTGGCTTAGAATCTAACACTCAACAAGATCAAAATTGTGCAATTAAGAAGGAAAAATAGTATTTTATATCTGGGTGGTGTGTGAATTCGGGAAAATCATCTACCCCCAACAAATGTTGAAAAAGCATGCTCAATGTGGAAATCAACTTTGTTAGGATAGTGGAAGTGGGAATCTTTTGAAGGTAATCTTTAAACTGTTGAGGTTGTAAAGGGCCCTAGTTTTTGAACTTAGAAGTAGATTAAATCAATCTAAGGGTTTGTCGGTTTTCCTTCATGCTACTCCCTCCATAGAAAATAAGGAACCCAAACAGTCGACTATTTCAAAGAGGACTCCAACACACCTCCATTTGGATATTTAGACCCATATGTTTATGCATCACAAGGGTTACCCCCAGTTCTAGCATTGTTTGCTTGTTCTTCTTCCCTGTGTAGCTAGACATCCATCAAAACATAAAGCATAAAGAAATTTTGTCAAATGTTATAGTTGGAAATGTTGTGGCAGGCATGTATACAAAAGGTGGACGTATAAATAAAGCATACAAACTGTTTGTGATTGTTGGATATGCACATGATGGTGTTTTTCATGAGGCGTAATTTTTTTTGAAGATATTCCTTATCAAAATGTGGTATCATGGACCAAAATCATTGTTGCATATGCTCAAAATAGGCTTGTTGAAAACACCTTAGAGATTTATAAGAAAATACAATTGTTAGATGTAAGTCCAAACTTGAGGAAAACAAAGCAAACAAAGCATGAGAATCCATCAAGTAGCAATGAAAATAGAGCATGAGCATCCATCAAGAAGTGATGGCTAAGGGATTTCTATCAAGCGGTTTAGATGTAGTAAG
This sequence comes from Sequoia sempervirens, assembly GCA_007258455.2. Lineage (NCBI taxonomy): Eukaryota > Viridiplantae > Streptophyta > Pinopsida > Cupressales > Cupressaceae > Sequoia > Sequoia sempervirens. Next base: position 530,125,850 of record VDFB02058242.1, read on the forward strand.
TGATAAAACAAAATATGCTATTGAGAAAGATAGAATTCGAATATCATGTAAATAGGAAAAATGTGTTTTATAGCCGCATGTAAGAAGATATAAAGACTAGTTTGATGAAAGTTTATTTTCTAACATCTTCAAAAAACTAATCTAGAGAAAACATCTTCAAACATGAGACCAATGAAAGACATAGTTTGCACCAAATGTGGATGTTGAACCTACAAATGCTTAAAATTTGGAGTATATTAGCATTGCTAGTCAATTTAAACAAAGAAAATCAAGCATCCCAATGAGATATTGAATCATGCTAGATATGCCAAACAAGAATCTAAAATACCAAAGAAGTTAAATAAAAGAATGTAAAAGCGTGTACAAAACCTATCCCATAGTGGGAGTGGTGCTCCTTTGATGTGAAAAGGATGCCCTTTCCCACCCCATTTATAAACTTTCAATGGTGAAAATGCAAAGATGATGAGTGATGAAGTGCAAGATCAATGTGCCTATAGTGCAAATGCATAAGATTGTGGATGGATTTCAAGTAGAAGTGGCTTCTATTTATAGGTTAAAGGATTGAAGAATGGAGAGATGGGAGGAATGTGGGACTAAAAGAGAGCCAAATGAGATTGGGACACTTGTCTCAATGCTAATGGGTGAGGATTGAGCACATTTTGCATGTGGTTGAGATGTAAGAGGCATTAAATGTATGTGGTTGACATGTAAGAGGCACTAAATGCATGTGGTTGAGATGTAAGAGGTATGAAATGCATGTGGTCAAGATGTTTTGGAGGGAAATTGTTTGGGTAAGAAAGTTAAATAAAGGGATTCAATGAAGGAATATTCCCTAGAATATGCTTTTGAGAGGATAAATGAGGTAATTATTTAATTAAAAGAAACTATTTTCATGTGCAAGTGGGTTAGTTAATCAATGGTTGGGTTTGACCAAGGCTGAGTCAAAAGCTAGAGAATGGGTAATTAGGATTAAAGTTAATTAATTCAGAATTTAATTAAATTTAAGTGGGTTTATGATATTTGACTTAAATCATTTGATTTATTTAATCAAATAATAGGAATTTGGGGATTTAATTAAGAAAATTGATTTATTTAATTAAACATGATGGACATTAGTGAATTAATCTAATAAATTGCTTTATTTGATTAATAAGAGAAATTTGATGATAATTAATTAGAATTAGGTGCATGATGTTGATTAAGATTATTTGCATGTGTACAATTTTATTGGAGACATCAAAAGAAAATAATAAAATATATTAAATGACTGAAAAGCCTAAGGGGGTCATTCTTTTTAGACAAGATATAAAAGATTTTGAAAAAGCATTTTTATATTCATTCAACACTTAGCCAATTTGATGCTTTTGCTAAGAAGAAGAGAAAAAAGGGCTTATTTCTGCAATTTGATCTTGGAGAATATGTTTTCTCTCAAATTCAAGCATTCTACAAGTGTGAAATAACACCCAAGGTTTGCTCATCATGTGGCTTCAACTAGAGGTCACATTTGTGTAGAATGGAAGTGATTTTATTCAAATTTTCAGAAAAAAAATTGCTCAGATCAGAAGTTTATATCAGCTCACATCTTTGTTGTTGTTTGGGCATACTATCTTGGCACGTGAGAGTTTCATTATTGCAAGTCATACCATATTGCTAGGTCATACAACTGCTAGCTAGGGCATGGGGTTTCAAGGATGAAACACCTTGAGTTTAACATAATTTCATTCTCATTGAGGGTGACTCAATCAAAGCTATCACCCAATAACAGATTTAAGGTGAAGAAATTAGTATTTTGTGCAAGGCGTCCAAAAACAAGGGTTTCCAAGTTGTTGTCTATAAGGTAGGGAGGCAAACCACACCAAGGCTCCAGGTCACAGAGAGCCAAGAGTGGAGGACTTCCCTATCTTACCTCAAGCTAAGTGGGTGTTTTACATCAAGAATGGAGAATGAAGAGCACTCTCAAGTTCTTTTGTCACTCTACTAATCTAAACACTTGGATGGGACTAAACGAGCTAGTTTTTAGAACTCAAACTACACTTTAGATAGCTCTTTATTTGAGGATAATAGCACAATGCACTGGCATCTCTCTGGTGCACGGGAATTTTTATGACTAGAAAGTGCAAAAAGTATAGTGAAGGGTGCAAAAACCTACTGACAGTTTAGTTAATGAAGTTTTATCATACTAAACATGATGATAAACTAAGAATGCAGGAAATGAATAGATAAATTATAAAGAAGTTGATGAAGATGAAAGTTACAAAGAAAAACTCATAGGAAGCTCTAGTTCACCAATAATCTCCACACGTACACGTACCTACACACAACCAAGAGGGGAAAATGTTGGGACTATATAGGGGTTTTCCTTAGTAAAACCCCTAATTTGGTGTTTCCACCTCCAATAACAACCATGAAAGCCACGAGGTAGAAAACAAAATAAAGGAAATAAAAGGAAAGAGTATGCTAAACACTACAAAAAACACAATGATACTCTATCAAACCATAACGAAAGAAGGATAGTGCAGCAATAGTGGAAAAGGAATGCAAATCCAATGGAGGGAGAATGGAAGACTACGAGTTTTGCAAAGTTGACACAACCACAACAGTGACGAAGGAGGTCTCATAAGACACCAAAATCGTAGCTTCTATGGTAGCATAACATGTTCTTAGTGAAGTTGATGGAGCAACAAGCGGTTGTGTAATGCTCAAGAGATCAAGCTAGTTGTGTAGAAGATGGAATGGATTGCTAAAGAGAGTCTAGAGGTTGTAGAGAGATGAATGAATGTGAAATCAACGCAAGATCAAAATGGGAGGGAAAGAGCCATTTTTGGGTCAATTGGTCGACACAGAGGTGTTACACTTCATCCCCAATAGAGAGTGTAATGTCCCTATGGACTCTAGAGGCAAGAATCTATCAAGGATGGTAGCGTGCCACATAGAAATTTGTGCACTACGCTCATGTCCCCAACAAAAATTCCCACATCGACACACAAGACAAGCTCCAAGGGGATGGAAGGTGGGTGGTTGATATGGAATTATCTAGTCAGGTTTGATTTTTCTAAAGTAGGAGATGTAAAAGGGGAATTTACACAAGGGTGCAAATTCGCTCCTATACATTTTTCCCCCAATTTAGCGAGTATGAATTCCTACGAATGTTTGATAAAGTAGATGAAAAAGTTTAGAAATGTATACATGAACCATCAAGAAAGTAGACAACAATCCGATGAACTCGAAAGTGAAAGGAAGGAAAAAGACTCCATTGGTACTCTCTCCTAAGGAGGTTAGAACAAAAGACTTTGTAGATCCTCGAAACTACAAAGTTGAACAAAGTACATCAAAGGCCCACAGATCAATGATGGAAAAATATCGTAGGATGCAAGCACTTCACAATCCTTGAACCTTCAAAGAAGGTACCCCCCAGGTAATCTTTCTTAAGGGAAACTCGATGTAGGGGACTCTACATAGTTGGACTAGAAAGTAGCTCCATAGGCACACCTGCAAAGTAGCATGTTAATCTACAGATAAAACATGCTAGAAAACTAAAAGAAATCATGCAAGAAAGGAAGCAGACAGTCATGTAGATAGTCAAAAAATTGAAGGAGAAGCTTTCAAAGGGATAATTGAGAACCATTCAAAAGAAAAGGTGTTCACTTAAGGGATGCTCACTTTGAAAGTGCAAGCATGCTTTTCACAAATCAATTCATCATCAAGGAATCCTTTCAAAATATTTTTACTTCATCAAGGAATTTGAAAGGAAGAAAATGCCCCCTCACAAAGGGAAGGTCAAGGATTCTCCCACAAGAAAATTTTCTCCCTCCTTGGAGGAAATTTCTTCAAGTTATTTCTTTGCGAACCCATGACAAAGGAAACACATTCTGCTAGGGGTCCTAGTTGAGAATGCGATTTTTGAAAAATAGTTTGGAAATATTTTTGAAAAAAGATTCATTGGCCATCGAATATGTTTTCTAAAAATCAAAGTGACAAGATAGCCCCACTCTTAGGATGGTGTGTGTTTAATGGAGAGGCACGTGACATCTTAAGGAGAGAAAAGCAAGAATGCAAAAAAAGTGATGTTGTGGCCCAATGAATATAGCAAGATGTAACCATGGTAATGTTGTCACACACACAAGGGATAACACATGAGCACCACAACATCACAAAGAAAGCACAAAAGATAACAAAACAATGTAAAAAGCGATAGTAACATCACGAACAAAGGACACATGAGCAATCTAATATTTTAGGGTCAGATTTACTCATAAATATATATAAGTATAATAATAGTATATTAATGAATTGTCATTAACCCCCTACTAAATCAAACCATATGAATAATGCATGAGAAGACAAAGTGAAAATAAAAATTGGGTCAACATGGAAGGGAAGCCTAAATGCCCCCAACACTGTGCATCATCCCTAATTATCAAAAATCAATACACATAACAAAGAAAGAATGATGTAACAAATAGAGGAAGTCTTATGACACAAAAACACACTCCTATGTCCAAGCACCTACAAGGGTGACAAGGGTCATCCATGAACACATAACACAAGCACGGGGAAAGAAACACATAAAATATACTCTATAGATAAAGAAGTGGTACCCCCTAGTCCTCATCAACCAAGAGGTCATTGTCCTCCCAATCTAGATCATTATATGGGGAGGGCAAACAAGCCTACAAGGGTGGAAGAGGGGGAACCCTCATATTCCCCCACAACAAGACCTAGGGAAGGAGAGCATTCACGATCTCCTCCACTCAGTTCCTATGGGGTGAAGGTCATAAACTTTGCAAATATCACTGAAAGGGTTGAGACCTCATCCAAGCAATTAAACATGCACTTCACCAGAGTTCCATGTGTTAATTCAAGAGGCAAGGGAAGTAGTGCCCAATATTCACTACTAGGCTCACTAAGTGACTTAGGAGTAGTGAAAAACTCTGGGGATGCAAGAGCTTCCTTCATCACAAGGATGACACATGATAATGCAAAAACACCATTTGAAGAATGTGGACTCCTCTTTCAACCCCCTTCACTAGCAGGGTCGTCTTCCATCTTCCACTTTGTTGGAAGATATAAAATCCCCATGCATAAGGTAGAAGGCATAGGAGAGGAGGAGAAGAATGTGATAGAATCCACCGAGGTTTTCGACATGTCCATGGGATTTTTGAATGGTGGGATGTCTAGGAGGGACATTAATAGAGGTGACTTGATTGAAGGAGCAATAAAAACTGCACCCTCTTCGGGTCAAGAACGTTCAAGCTCGCAGCAGGAGCTGGAAGTGGAGCCAAGACTAGTGGAACTAATGTAGATGGGACATAAGAGGAGGATAAAATAATAGATCTCGAAATAAGAGGATTTGAATCCACTTCCTTCCTTTGCAAGGAAGCCTACTCAACAGTTAGAGCCTTTTGCTGACACTTGTGCTCATGCACAAGGCGGTTCTAGTAGCTCTAGGAACTAGAGACTAGAAGCTAAGATGGAATAAAGGGCTCCTACAGGACCATCAGAATTTCCATCATGACTGTCTTTGGCAGAGAGAGGGACTCTTGGATGGGAGCAAGAGGAAGAAACTTAGGGAGGTTGAGACAACAATGGGGGGTGAAGGCTCTAATGCCTCAATGGTAGGCCTCTTCTCATTCATTACCTTGGGGGTAGAAGCGGTAGGAGGCCGTGGAGGTCAATACATAGAGGAATCCCCATGGGGACCCTTCCCCTTACTGTATATAACAAGCTAAGGGTTCGTGGGCAAGATAGGAAGGTCAAATACCTAGATCTTATCTTTATGCTAGGCAGGTATCATCAGACTCCTTATACAAAAACCAGGGGTAGTAACCCAAAGCTCCTCTTTAGGAAGGGGCGTAGGAGTGGTTCCCTAAGGATGGTCAGGCTTCTCCTTTCCCTTTCAAGAGGAGGGGGCAGGTTGTTGTTGCACCATAGGAGTCATTTTCGACTATTCCTAGCTCCCAGTTTTATACTTTACATAATTTTTGTAAAGGAGATCCATTTGAGGGGAAAGCAAACCAATTGGGGTGGGCCAAAAATGATCCAAATATTAACCCCCATGGGACACCAATGGATGGTATCCAATTTCATGCACAACGTGCACAACACCTTCATTGGAGAACTTTAAAAATTTGTGAATAATAGAAGTGATCTCATTCATGGAAGTTAGCCATGAAATACCTTGCTTCACTCTGAATAGATTGGATTCTGGGATAATGCCAAAGGTTGTATCTATAGCCCTAGGTCTAACTAGGAGAGAAAGAGTTATAGAACCATATGGTTTAAGAGAGAGATCATTGTGCATGCGTATGGTAGATTTCATTTTCTCACACTTCTCTCTTTGTAATGAATTTAACCATAGAGTCTTCTCCACAAATAATAACATTTACCTGGCTTGTAGGGTCAACTAGGACCCCCAACACAATGTTTCCATTAAGACAAGTTGGAATGTATAGAGGGGAGGACTTGTTATTCAATGGAAAGTCCTATGAAGTGAAAACCACATTTTGCGAACCAATCATAGGTTGCGAGAGAGGGGTAATTGAAACCATATTAACATACACCAAGGGTTTATGAGAAGCATCATAAGGGTCAATAATTAGGTTTTCCAAATGGGATGAAAATGGGTTCGTGTAGATCTGAAACTCACTATTGGCCTTTTCCATCGATTTATTTGTTTTTTATTTCTTTCCATTGAGACAAATGGTACCATTGTCAATGTGATCCTGAATCTCATGACACAGGTGAATACAATGCTTGGTATCATGCTCGTTAACATGATGGTACTGAAAATAAGAATTCTCATCATACCAATTAGGATAGGGCTCCTTCAAAGGTCAGGGGTTTTCCAAGGTTATGATCTTATCCTTCAATAATTTTTAAACAATGGAAATATAAGATTCAACTAACTTGGTAAACTTCCTATTGTGTATGAGGTCATGATCATTAGTTGTGACAACTACATTCACAACAACCTTGACTTTTCCTAAAATGGATACAATATACTTCCCTTTAGAATGGGAGAACAAGGAAGATCCCCCAAACTGAACCACCATCTGTTGATATTCTCGCAGTACCACACATAGATGTGTGAAAGATGAGTAGTTCATTAAGGAAAATTTCTCCTACCAGGCTCACTACAGGTTTCCTATGAACACTTTTTGCATGTTTGAGTCAGGTAGTGGTTATGAGATCTAAGAGAAGAGTGCTTGGTATCGTGCAATAAAGTTATTCATCTTCTCATTTTCTCCCTACTTGCATCAGACGAGATCCCAAAACATCATCTTCAGTCCGATGTTGGCTTGAAATTGTCAAAGAAATTGGTTCACTAGCTAATTGAAAGAGAAGATAGAATTATTTAGAAAGGAATAGAACCATTCAAGTGTTGTGTCCTTGAGGGACCTAGGAAAAAGCTTTGCCATCAAGGTGTCATGATGGAATGTTTTTTTGCACATAGCATTAAAGGAAGACACATGTGTTTGCGGGTCCCCTTTACCACCATATTTTTTAAACTTAGGAATCTCCATTCCTTGGGGGAAAGGAGTACTCAAGATCATTATTGAAAATGAGCTATGTCAAAAAAAGGGTTAGAAGATAGGTTGGGCAGAGGCTTGGGAAAGACTCACCAACTAGTTTTGCATTTAGCCCCTATTTTGTAACAGGGAATTCTAGAAAAGGTCTTGAGATGACAAAGACCCAATGGAGCCTCCCCAAAACCACTTCCTCTGGAACCTCATCTGCATCCACTATAGTGGCCACCACCAGAGCCCCTAGCATGGCCACCACTAGAGCCACCACCATGGCCTCCACTAGAACCACCACCACTGACGCCACCACTGCTACCGAAACCACCACCACTCATTCCACCATAGCCTCCACCACCAAAGGTAGTAGTAGGGGTGAAAATAAATCCAAAGGGTGTTTTAATCACCTTAATCATGGGGGTTCATTAAGAAGCAGAGGAAATGGTAATCAAGGGGCCCGTTTTAGCCATACACACAAACGTGACAGGCATCAAGACATTTATCTATCTTTCACCAACATCAATTGCCACCTCTTGGGTAATGCTCGATCTAGTGTTGAATGGAGGGATGTATGTTACAGTCAGATCGGTGAGGCCACACAAAATCTCTATCACTATCTGATATTTTCCTAACATATACCTCACCTTGTTAATGATTCTAGCCACACTCACCATATGTGATGCTTTTTCTAAATGATTACCAAGGTCTGGAAATTTGTTGTCTAACACTTTAAGGTTTTCAGCAAGGATGTGCACAACACCACCCTCTTCTACACATGAGGTTGTAGGGGATGTTGGAGGAGTGGGCACATGATTGGTCTCATTTATGAAACCCATCTCTTCTATATAACTAGTGGAAAAGCTAGTAGTAAGACTGAGAGTGACCTTCATCTACCCATTGGCAAGCATCATACACTTTTCCTAACAACGTGCTCAAAGGTCATAGATTGGGTCGTGATACTCATAAAACCTCATGATACCCAAATCTGTAATGATCATTGAGTGCAAGGAAAAGGTCTTGACACAAAGTAATGGATAGGAATTGTTCACATTGGGTTCACCAAAATATAAGGTAGGGGGACCAACCACACCAAGGCTCTAGGTCACGAAGAGTCAAAAGCAAAGGGCTGCCCTATCTTACCTCAAGCTAAGTGGGTGTTTTACATCAAGAATAGAGAATGAAGAGCACTCTCAAGTGATTCTATCACTCTACTGATTTGAATGCTTGGATGGGACTAAATGAGCCAATTCTTAGAATCTGAACTACACTTCAAATAGTTTTTTTTCTGAGGACGACAACACAGATCAAAGACAACAATGTAGTGCACTTGCATCTCTCTATTGCACTCGCATCTGTACAAAAAAAAAGTACAAAAAGTACTATGAAGGGTGCAAAAACCTACTGACAATTTAGCTAATGAATTTTTATCGTACTAAATAGGATGATAAACTATAGAAATAATGAAATGAATAGATATATGATAAAGAAGTTGAAAATGATGAAAGTGACAAAGAACAACTCACTGGAAGCTCCAGTTCGCCAGTAAGCTCCATGTGTGCATGTACCTACACACAACCAAGAGAGGAAAATGTTGGGGCTGTATAGGTGTTTCCACCTCCACGGACAACCATGAAAGCCATGAGGTAGAAAATGTGATAAAGGAAATAGAAGGAAAGACTATGTTTAACACTATAAAAAATACAATGCTACTCTATCAAACCATAACGAAAGAAGGATAGTGAAGCAATACCATCTCCACCCAAAGGCATGCAAATCCAATGAAGGGAGAATGTAAGACTATGAGTTCAAAAAATTCGACGCGGCCGCAATGGCGATGAAGGAGGTCTCACAAGACACCAAAATCATAGCTTCTATGGTAGAACATGTTCTTAGTGAAGTTGATGGAGCAGCAAGATATTGTGTAATGCTCAAGAGATCAAGCTAGCTATGTAGAAAATGGAATGGATTGATAAAGAGAGTATAGAGGTTGTAGAGAGATGAATGAATGTGAAATCGATGAATTTGAAGATCAAAATGGGAGGGAAAGAGTTGTTTTTGGGTTGGTTGGTCAAGATAGAGGCATTACACTTCATATCTAATAGAGAGTGTAATGTCCCTATGGACTCCAGAGGAAGGAATCTATCAGGGATGGCAACACGCCACACAGACATCCACACATTGCACTTGCGTCCTCAACAAAAATTCCACCATTGACACATAGGACAATCTCCAAGTGGATGGAAGGCAGGTGGGTGATGTGAAATTATCTAGTCGGGTTTGATTTTTCTAAAGTAGATGTAAAAGGGGAATTTACACAAGGGGTGCAAATTCATTCCTATACACTGTCATAAAATTCCAGAATTGTAACATTTTGTATTCAAGTCTTCGAGTATGAGTTTCTTGTAAATGAAATGCAACAATAAATATGAATTGAAATAGTATTACATTTGCTTCAGAAGTTTATTTATTTTGAAACTGTTTATATATTGCATTGCATTTATTTGCAATTCCTAGCAAAATCTATTCATCGAAAACTCAAAACAAAACAAAAACTTTGAAAACCACAAGCAAACACACAAGCAGTTCCTAGTTAGCAAATATGCAATTGGAGGGGGGATATTTTAGTGGTATCAAAGCATTTTTCCTGCCATCCTGTGTTGGTTTTCAAAATGAGAATTTTAGACTTCTGGGATTTGAATTTTTTTTGGAGAGTATTGGGTGAAATATTAACAATATATTTTATTTGAAATGATAATGGTTGCTTATCAAAGGGGTTGAAAATTTTGGATATCTCTATATTTCAAGGTTTGTTGATTATTGATTTTCATTTGTATTGGGAAATTATATTTACCTAAGGTGAGACTCTGTAATTCTTGTGATATGCATGTCATCCAGTCGGAGTTTGGTGATTGATCAAGATATTTATACATGTTTAGAAGTTTTATGTGATCGATGGCCTTGACTAGGAGGCATTTGCTATATTGTTGGAATTTGTATCAGTGCAATGAAGTTGTGATTGTCATTGGGTGTTATCTCCTACTTTAAAGCCACCATGAATATGATCTAAGTTACAAATATTATTGGGGGTGTCATATTGTCTACATCAGCTCATGAAGGATTAAAGGATGACAATAAATATATATTTTGGCATATGTGGGTGTGGTTGAAAGACTATTGATGCTTGGTATCGATGAATGTAATCTGAAGTTGACTCAGTAATAATTTTTTCACCTTGTTGTATTGGTTGTAAGTGATCGAAAGGGACGATATAAATAAACCACCACCCATACAAGCTATCACTAGAGACACATATAATTTTCCACCGATGTTTGTCATTTTTTATGACTCATGCTATCTCTTTCATAAGATCTGATGAGGTAGTAAGTTGGTCAAATAGAGGGTCAACTATCATATGCTTCTAGTTTTTTGCCACTATAGGTTGAGTCTACATATGACAAAAGGGTTTCAACAAATAATTATCGAGATTCAATGTGGAATTATATAAATTTGAGGCCTCCTTTTGCAACATCTTCCACATGTCGTAATCTTATACAAGCATCGACATATTTTTGGGCCACGTTGATATCTCCATCGTACCTTTCAAAGGTTTTTTCCGCTAGTGTCTTAGTCAAAATAAAGATGATTCTTCTACTATTCATGGTGAAGTCTCATTCGAAGCAACCAAACATTATTGTTGTTCATTCCAAATTATAAATTATGTATCCATGTAGCATATATTGGGTCATGAGTCTCTAGAGGTAGATAGCTTCATGTGGGACTATTATTACGCTCTGAGTGACTATATTCTCTTTATAGGTTTGCTACAATCTTCTATATATGAATCTTAGGTTTGAAACCATCAACTTTTACATTATTTATTAATGTTATCTAGTTGATGGTTATTGGAGGAGTCTTAGTGAATATAGTGTTGAAATCTAAAGATTGTATAGGCCTGAATACTATTTGAATACTTTGTCACTATGTAACTCATTTCTGAGTGGGATTGCTTTAATATGTTCATTAAGTATTGATCATTATGAGTATGTATGGGTCTATAATAAATTTTTTAATTGCCACAATATATACAATTGTCCTTACTATTGAAGAAAAGAAGTGCTAGAGTAGATTATCAGACCTATATGCATGTTTCCATTTGAGTACCATTGCATTATATGTATTTCTATGACATTGGTTTGATAAAATGTTCAATCTATCAAACTAACAACAATCAAAAACTCCACACCATCTAGAAGGGAATCTTACAATTCATTACATACACAAAATGGAAATTAAGTACATGCCTTTTGATTGGTTAATCATTGGCAACGTGTTTGCATTGTCGACCCGGTCAAAAGAAATTAGGCAACTTCAAGGGTAAATTAATAGGTATACAACAAAGTACAGACAGTGGAAAGATGACTAAACATAATTCTATTTCTAAGTTGTTAGCAAGAATCTACAAAATTATGAGGGACCCAGACATCAAGGGGTGTTGCTAGACACTGTTAAAACCCAAACACAAGGGATAGGATGAAAATAAAATGTTAGAACCAAAGGAAAATGGGAGTGAGGATTCCAGAGAAAAAAATTAGAAGGACTACAAAAATGAGTTAAGGAAACAAATCTTTGTTTCTAATTGCAAGGGGCCTTGGGAACTAAATCATGTATACCCAAGTAAATAGGTGGGAGAAAAGGGTTCAAATTTGAGGTGGTAGATGACGAGGGTTCCATACTTCATGATGATAGTTTGGAAGAGTCCCAAGATAGTTCTTTGAATGTACATGCATCGATTCTAAAAGAGGAAATATGCAATGATGATATCAAATCACCAACCTCTAACCTCTCAGTCAAGTCATCCTATGAGGATCATAACATCATTACTTTTGATGAGGATGTGTGCAATGTTGGTAGCACACATTATGATGATTTTCAATCTATTTATGATGGTGATTTGACATCCTATCACAGTGTTGATTTTAAATTAGAAAATTTGTATAGAATGACAGGTTTCAGAGGTCCCATCATTTAGCAAGTCAATTGAAGGTGAATGAAGGAATGATTGCTACAACCATAGAACACTTTAATTTTGTTTAGAATTTGATGGAATTTTTTTTTTGGAGGAATCTAGAAACACATGAGATCTTTGATAGTAAAATTCCCCTTGCAAAGTTTTGGGCGCTTAGAGAAGTGTTGCGGGTAATGAAATAATTACCTACAACTACTATCAGACAGAGATCATCTTCTCATGCTTGAGGGGATCTATTATGATGCACTAAAAGGGAAAGAGGATGAGATTAATGAGCTCACTCATGATCTTGAGGTCACCATGGACTCTTTGAATAACACTCAAATTTCCCTTCAAGAGTCAAAGTCTCGTATTGATGATCTTACCATGGAGTTGAGCTTGGCGTAGTCTTCATCACCTAAAGCTATAATTTAGCTATCTATGGTAGCCATTGGTGATGAGCATACATCCACGAATTGTGGGAATGTGCATATTAAGGATGTGAAAACATCCATTTCATTTATAGGTGTAGGTGACACCAATGGGATGAGTGCATTGGATGAGCATGACAAGGAACAATACATTGCACCGAGTGTTCCTGAAGATGAACCCATTTCAAGTGGTGTAGAGAATGTTATTGACTAGTCTTGTGATGAAGTGGTGGATTCTGCAGAGAGTTGTGTGTTCGATCACAACATTGTTCCATCTTCCTTACAAGAGGAATGCAAGGTGTCATCTAGTGAGGAAATTGGTTTCCATGTTATTATGTTTTCCTCTCTTGGAAGAAAATCATAAAGTTCATTATACGCAATTGATTCTAGTCAACAACCTAATGAGTAATAGGGATGGAATGATCAATTGAAGGTCACTAGAGATAAGTTTGATCAAACCCTATCTCATTTTGATTGCACACATAAGTTTGTTGAGTACTTCCTTTGGTCAACAGAATTTGAGGAGAGACCATATGGGGTCTCGATTGGAACTCCTATTTGAAGCTTGTAGACTATCAAACATGTTTTGGAAGAAATAAAATCAAACTATCTCTAGTTGCTATCAGATAGGGATTTTTCCATTGGGTTCACAGAAAGGACTTTCAGAGTGACTACCTAATCATCCCTTTAGAATCAAAGACATGAGCCACCTCTTGATTCAAGTGATGAGAGTGACAAAGAGTGTGTTCCCCATGACTATGTCGGTCAACCATTGACAAAAGTAGTTGCATTCTATCTTGATTGCATCATAAGAAGTGCTCATCACTTCACTTTTAGTCAACACACAGATGATAAGTTGATGCATAGGTGTGGATTGGCTCGAGATTCATATCATCCATTGTGGGATGAAGTGTTCCCATATATAGAAGATGGAACCAGAGACTGTGAGTATTCATCCCTATTAATTTTTGATGGTTGCTTACAGGGTTAGGAATCAAATTTTCATGATGTAGATGTGACCATGGCAGATTTTGCAACTTCTTTGTTTCAAAAATTTCCATTCGAGGCATGGTTACAGGGAAGTTGCGGTGTTAGTGAGCATGATAGCTTGATTAGTTCATTCCATAGTGATGGAGTTCTACTCCATAAGTTTGCAAGAAAGGGTTATTCTATTACATGGGACCAATCCAATTCTTTCATAATCCTTGGAGGAGAATAGTTGTACATGAGTTTGGAGGAGAGTTATATCATTTCCTCATCATGGAAGAGAAGCATAGGGATGATATTCCATAATCCTATGAACTAGTTGGTATCTTTTACATCCCTATAGGTTAGTCTTGCAGTCTTGAGGGTGTTATTTCATTCTACATCAACAACCTAAGAGGAGTAATTAGACATCTTTCAACAACTATGAGGGGTAGTTATCACTTTCATTGGTGGTTTGCAGAGGATGGAGAGAGGTTTTGTAATGCAAATACTTCAAGATTCTTTTATTTCCTCATGTTTGATGGATATGAGGTTCTAATTTGTTGGGATCTAGGTGGTGATAGGTTTGACACGATAGTGCAGTTGGATCCCAATGAGTTGATTCACCACTCTCAACATGGTGAAGGTTATGTCAAAGTAGCACAGTGGAAGTCAGCGGGTAATATGTATGGAAAAATTTCATTCTAGTTATGGGATCCAAGGATTTCTTTTTCCATTTGTTTCATAACAGTGAAACCTATGCTATAGTAGGATTTATGTCTATGTCTTGATAGAAAATAATAGATAAATTGTACGTACCTATAAAATTTACATTGTTATGTTATACTATTTTGCATCTCTACATTTCATGTATTAATGTCTACTCTTTATTGTTTTTTGCATTCATAACTACAGGTCTTTCACTATTAGCAAGTGCAGTGGATTGTAGTTGTCTTTGATAGCCAATACTATCAAGCTTAGAGTCTTCTTAGCAAAGAATTGTTGCAATTGTTTTTCCTAGATAGAAAAACACAAGCAATACTTTGGATAATAGGGTTAAAGCAATAGATTCAAAAATTATTTCAAATGTGAAAAAATTGCATTTTAATTAAATAAGTTGAGCTGTAGGTAGCTATCTCCAATCTTAAGCATGGAAAATAAACAAACTGACATTGAACTTCATGCTCTACTGAACAAAGTACTATTTGCATTGTTTTCTCATTGGGTTAGATTACTTCATGGGTAGGATGTCTCTTTAGAGGGTTTGCAACTACTCTATAGTAAACAACAAAAAATTGGAATTTGTAAGTTTGTTTCACAATATATTTTTTGTATTGCTTATACTCTTCAATACATTATCTAATCAAAGTCAAACCTTTGGATATTGGTACTATTTGTGTCTACTTTTCTTGAAATGAAAAAAAAAGCACTTGTAAGTTGCTATAAATTTTATATTCTCATTTTATACTTGTTAATTGTTACCCATTTTTTCACCTATGGGCTCAATCAAGCAGGGTAACCTATGTTTCCGAGTGTTCATGAAGGCCAACTGAAGGAACATTTCTATCTGGGTTACGTACCTTCTAACTATTTTTCTTCTTGTGTAGCTCCAGAGGAAATCATGTTTTAAAATCTGGCACATGGATTAAATGCGGCTCCCACAAGGGTTGAGCCTAGCATGCGGATGTTCCTTTTATTGGGGGTCCTCCCTTTTGTTTTTGCTTTGTTTTTTCCCCTTTTCTGTTTTGTTTTCTTCATGCCATTTTTCCCTTTGTTCTGTCAGGGGCGGAACCAGAACCAAGACTGAACTCTGGAACTTTTCTGAAGTTCTAGGTTTTGGTCCCATCCTAATACCGGTTCCGTTGGGTTTTCTTTGTTTTTCTAGCCCTTTTTCTTTTGTTTTGTTGGAGCTGGAGTCGGACCGGAACCAAACCTAGAACTTTTCCAAAAGTTCCAGTTTCTGTTTTTGTTCTAGTTCTGATTCTGCGCTTTTGTGTGTTTATTTTCTTTGACCTTTTGTTTGACCGAGGGGTGGTTTTTTCCCTTTGTTTCTTTCTCCTTTCCTTTTTTCTCCATTTTTGTTGTGCACTGGCGGAGGCGGGATCAAGACTAGTTCTGAACTTGGAACTTTTTTGAAGTTCCAGTTCCAAGTTTTTCCCCATTTCTACTCCTGTTGTTTCTTTTGCCCAGGATCACTTTTCGTTCTGATCCTGTTTGGGTTTTTTTTTGGCATCCTTTGGTCTTTGTTTTTGTGTTCCTTGGGTTTTCTTTTCCTTGGGCACTTTTCTTCATTTTTTCGGAGGTGGGATCGGAACGGAATCCAAACTTGAAACTTTGAAAAAAAATTTAGGTCTGGGTTTGGTTCTGGTTGCGGTTCTGTCGACTCTTTGGTTTTGCCCCCGTTTCGACTCCAGTCCCGATTCCCCCGGTCTTGTTCTTTTTCCTTTGTTCCTTGTATTTTTTTGGGGGGTTCTTTCTCCTGTTCATCCTTCTTCCTTCTTGTCCTTTTCTTCTTCTTTTGAGTTTTGTTGGGGGCGACACCAGGTTGAAATTTGAACCAAAAACTTGAAGAAAGTTTCAGTGTTGGATTTGGTCCCAACCTCGCTTCCGCTAGGATTCATTTGTTTTTTCTTTCGTTCCCATTCCGACCTAGTCCCGATTCTAGTGTCGTCTTGGCTCTTCCCTCGCCAGTTTTGAAAGGTCTCGGCGAAAGATTTGAGTTTTCCGTAAAGTCTCCCCGACCTGATGGTGTCTCACCAAAGGATGAAAGGCTCGGTGAAAGGTCCTGCCGACAATGGAGAGTCTTGCCGATAGCGATGGACTTGCCAGTCAAAAAGGATATTGGTATAACTCTTGGCACCCGCTATGACCTCTTTCCGAATACATGAAATCTTGTCAACCCGATAGGGTCATGCCGAAGTAAGGTGAGCTCAGGGGAACTTTTGCAACTTGATATGAGGTCTTGCCGACAGTTGTTTGTCGCGTCGACTGCTACTATGAAGTCTAATCGCATCAGGAGACATGGCTAGTGTCTCCCAGACATGCAATCCTCTTGAACGACCTTTGACTGCCCAAAAATCTTACGTGGTGTGCATTCCACCAATCAAAGGGAGCTAGGGATGGACCATGGGCTATTTGACTATTTGGCTCCCCCCTACGAACCTAATCAACAGAGCATGACGACATCGATCTACTCTAGGATCGAAGGCGATCAGTTAGTAATGGCGTTTGAATCTAGCAAGTAAATATGATGTTTCTCCTCAAAGGTGGTCGACTTGAAGAAAGATCTGGAGTGAGAAGAAGGCCAAAGAATAAGAAAACATGAGTCACGATAACAGCTGGAGCATCGGCTGGTAAAGGTGGGTCGACATTAATGACCATGCCGTAGAGCATTCAAAGTGGCTCTAGTCTCGAGCCTGGACACGAGGGCTGCGAAGTTAATGCAATCGTTGTAAAGATCTGAAGACCATGCCCAGGAGCAAGCTTTCACCAACATGAGAAGGGTATGCACATTTAATGCTCATTGACTTCATTCTGAAGAGTTTCTAGGGCCGACATGTCCAGGCACCGACTCCTTTTTTTTGTAAACCCTAAGGTAGGGGCTGACACTCTTTGGTATATATGGCATTTTTTCCTTTTTTGTAAGGCAGTTCTTGGTTAGGAGATTGTTGAAAGAGCATTATTCGGACTTTGTAACTCATTTTCATGAATAATATAGATCTATAACACAAACACTCCTTATTTTTATCAATAGAAAGTCATTTCCTTCATAGATTTTCTTTGTTGTTTTAGTATTAGTTGTGAGTTGCATGATAAAATTTAGTGTGATCCTTTATTTTATCAAATTCCTTTAGTACTAGATGTAAAGGATATTATGTCATAAAGCTGGTTTATGTTAGTGATCTCTTTCTATTGCGTTTATATTTGTGAAAACATTTTTGTTTTCCTTGTGTTAAGCATTAGAATAGTCAGAACCTTGCATAGACGTGTTTTTATAAACATAAATCTCTGTATTGTGAGATTGTTTAGCTCTATTGAGATTTTCTATGAGTTTTCTGCAGTATTGTCATATTTTTACCTTTCGTGTATCACCTGTTAGTGATAGGTTTTAAATTTCAAGTATATCCTTCTTACTCTTTTCCTTATCATTCCTTAGTTTTTTTCAAGTTATCTTAAGTTGAATTAGCCCACAATCTGGAGGTCCACTTCATTCCCAAGTCACCCACAACCTCGAAGTGTTCCCATGTGTCAATAGGTTGCTACTGTTAATAGCTTAGCAAGGGTGCAAACTTTATTTGAAAACATTAATATCATTGCAATTATGGGCTGCTTTTATGGGTTGTTGTATGTTGGTCAATTACATACTTGACACTATCTTGTCTATATATATATATATGTTTATTTTTGTACATGTCTATATATATAAATTTGTGTACACAACGATATACCTGTATTCAAGTATATATATAGGTATGTATACATACATACACACACACATACATACATACATACATACATACATACATACATACATACTTACATACTTACATACATGCATACACAGACACACACACATATATATATGTATGTATCTATGTATCTATGTATGTATATGTGTATGTATGTGTATATATGTATGTATGTGTGTGCTCTACATTTTGCATTGACTAGAATCTATTTTCCTGTTTATTTTGAATAGATGCAAGTGTAGAACTGCCATAAATGTATAATGTCTCCAAGACCTTCGACTGCAAATAGTGTGAAATATAATGATTTTATACTCAACAATAGATACTGGCCTACACAAGCAATCAACACTGGTGAAGAATGGACATCAACATACAAAATGAAAATAACAAGAAACATTTCACATTAACCAATAAAATGCAAACATGTAAACAAGTATAGAATGACACTGTAAAAGACATAGTAGCTTGCAAAGGCCTTGTTTGAACAATGAAAGATTCCTATTCCTTTTTAATATTTTTTCATATACTTGTCCTTTTCTATCCATACTCATTGCAAATACATAGCATCATAATGACATTCTTATGCATATATAATAAATCATTTTCCTTCTTTATATTTGAAATGTGTCATGGCTTTTTGAACTTCTTGGATATGGTTGTGCCCTTCCACTTGCTCTTGCTATGCATATATATGACCTTCATAATTGAGCTATGCATGCATAGTATACCACTTCTATTTCATATCAATAGATTCTAATGCAACTATTGTTAATGGCTTATGGTATTGAGTTCATTGATTTTCAATGTATATTTAATCGATTACAATGCCTCATAAACATTATATTTTAAACCAAGTTATGAAAATTCAGTTTTGGGAGTTAGAGAATTTTCTACACATGTAGAAGCGCTAATTTTTAGCGCTTTTACATATTACATGTAGGAGTGTTGATTTTTAGCGTTCTTGCATATTTCATGCCTTAGGACCATTTTTTGGCACATGTAATGTCAGAGATTTTTAGTGCTTTTACATATTACATGTAGGAGTGCTGATTTTTAGCACTCTTGCATATTTCATGCCTTAGTCATTTTCTGGCATATGTAATGTTGGGGATTTTTAGCACTTTTACATATTACATGTAGGAGCGTTGATTTTTAGCACTCTTACATATTTCACGCAGAAGCTCTATTTTTCACCGCTCTTACATATTTTATGCAAAAACTCTATTTTTCACCGCTCTTACATATTTCATGTAGAAGCTCTATTTTTCACCGCTCTTACATATTTCATGCAAAAGCTCTGTTTTTCACCACTCTTACATATTTCATGCAGGATCTTTGTTTTTCACCGCTCTTACATATTTCATGTAGGAGTGTTGATTTTCACTGCTCTTACATATTTCATGCAAAAGCTCTATTTTTCACCATTCTTACATATTTCATGCAGAAGCTCTATTTTTAACCACTCTTACATATTTCATGCAAAAGCTTCATTTTTCACTGCTCTTACATATTTCATGGAGAAGCTCTATTTTTCACTCCTCTTACATATTTCATGTAGAAGGTTTGTTTGTCATCGCTCTTCCATATTTCATGCAAAAGCTATGTTTTTCACCGCTCTTACATGAAACTACCCAAGTCCCAAGATATGTCAGAGCGTTGATTTTTATTGATTTTACATATGATGTGTAAAAGTGCTAATTCAAATCTCAACAGAGGAGTCAATCTCAAGAATCCTCGTCATCTCCAAAGTACACTCCAATGCCAAACAATGAGGAAGTGCATGTCACCATGAATTTTTCATGGAGAAAAATGTTGAAGAAGGCTAAATTTTTCCTTAGATTAGATTTCCCAATTTCAACATTCTTCATGCTTTATGTAAATAAGTTTCGACATTTTACATGTCATTTCAAAAAATGTAATAATTACATGTAAACAAAATGTTCTCCTATAATTGTGGACAACATTTTTAAATAATTCAACTAGTTAATTAGGATTTTCCTATATTTTCTCTCCTGATTTTCCTAGGTTTTCTCTCCTCTCCCATATATAAATAAGAGAGGATGATCCTACTGTAATTGTTACCTTTTATCTTTTGCAATGAAGTGTTGCCCAATTGAGAAGCAAATACTAAAAATTTGAGTTCATTTTTGTGAATCTATTTTTGATCAATAAAGAAGTGAAGTTGCATACCAAACTTTGTTGAAAACAATCATCTTTTGATTTGATCGAATTGGTAGTGATTAGTAATTGAGATTGAAAGGTCTTTGAGTAAATCTATGTAAAATTTGAGTTACACTCATTACTTGAATTTGTGATATTATTGAATACTATTGTTGAATTATGTATAAGACTTTGTGCTTATATTTATTCATGTTGTTCGTGGGATTATTGTGAAGTATATAGAAGACTTTGTGCTTCTCACACAACACTGGCTACTATCTTGAAGGATTCTTTATCAAAAACTATGGAACGAATTTATGCCTTTGTGAAATTTTATTATTTATTATTTATCATTAACATGTTGGTATTCCTAGGATTTTCTTTGACAAGATAGGAATATTGGAATTATTGCTTAATTTTAGTTTGAAGTTGTATTGCATCAAGAACTTAAAATTTTGAAACATTGTAAAACATATTCTTTGAAAAAAGAGAGAATCATGAATGTGGCACACCCCCATATCGTTATTGTAATTATTTAATTAGTTTTCCTTATTTTCAATAAGCAGTAAGAAGGGTGCCTCCCCTTTCTGAGAGGAGAGATTCTATCTCACATAGCTATGGTTGAAATCAAGGTTTTGTAATCTACTAAAAGGGATTACAGAATTTTCACCCAACAGGATGGGAAGCACCACATCTATAGGAGGGTTAGACTTCATATTCGTGGAACACCTTGGGGATGAATTTCTTAGGGTGCTTTTTTAGTATATTCATCCTCAAGAGTCAAAAACCATCAAAACTAATAGAAACTATTGAGATAATAAAGTTTGAGGCCATAAAAATGGCTAAGGGAAAACTTACAAGCATGGCTTGAATTAAAATCCCCCATAATAAATACAAAATAATGAGGATATTTCTTGTGCAAAAGCATATTATGACATCAAAAAGATAAGACAAAACAAGGAAAATATATTGAATATTATTATTTAATTAGATGTGACATTGGTTTAGACTAATTAAATGATATTTATTTAATTAGTTAGGGATGAACTAGATTAATCTAAATATACAATTAATTGTGAATAAATTAGATTTAATTAAATAATAAAATAATTTAACTAACTAATGATGATGAGAATGTTAGTATGAAATGGGTTTACATAAGATGGCATTGATATGGTCTTATGATTATTTTAGGTGTCTACACCTTCCAACAACCCCCCAAATAAAAAATGTTGAAAATTCAAGCATTGTTGTAGAAGATGGAATACCATAATGCTTCAAATTCTGCTCACTACCCATATAGAGATGTGATTGTCATTTTTCAAGTAAATTATTTGCCACTTCAAGAAGTGTTTGTTGTAGTGATCAAACCATACCCTTTAATATACAAACTAGTTTTTGTTTGGATGGACAACTTGTTCATCACCTACTAATTTGGAAAATTTTCCATTCTCTACCATTTTGGGTCCACAACTTTGTGTGTGTGTATTTATAATGGAGGAGTCTCATAACATCCTTGATATACACCAATCCTTTCCACATCTCCTATATATTTGTCTAATTCTATTTTCATACTTAAATATCACATCTACTCTCTAATGAGATAAAATGACATGACCCCAATGGTCCGAATGTAAACTCTATCCAATTTTTTGGATTAAGGAGGAGGGTTGCTAAAATGTGAGTTATTTGTGCTTAACTTGGAGGACCTCTAAATATGAATTAAAAATAGAATTATCTTACAATATAATATAATTTTCTCTTAAATATGAGGCAAGCGATTTTCTAGAAAGAGATGCTGCAGACAAAAGTCAAGAGGCTAAAAGATCATATGGACAAGAAAAGAGATAAAAGAAGGGGTATTTTGTTCCAAAATTTTAGTTTCACCAATCTTTAACATGTTATTTTTCATTATTTGGTAGCTTTTAAGTCAAATTTCTCAAAAAGGGTCATTTTATGTCACCTTATGAATCATAAAAGTAATTAGATAGACCATTATTTATATTGTTACCTTTGTTGCTAAATGCATATTTTACACCTTTGTACAATTATAATGATCACTATATATGAATAAAAAATAGAAGCTTCTATGTTATATTTTTTTCTCTTAAATCAGGGGTAATAGATTATCTAGAAAGAGATGTTGGAGAAGATAGTTAAGAGGATGGGATCCCATATGGACAAGGAAATAAAAGAAAGGAGGAGTAATATGTTCCTTATTATTAGTTTCAATTTTTAGTCTAAAAATTTCTTTTATATATCTAGTTACCATTTATATAGTTCTTATATCTAGTATACCTATTCACACCAACTTAAGTTCATGTAGTCGTGTAGTTTTCTCACCTTATAGGCACATTACAAATGCACTCACACTTGTCCCAAGTTTTCTACATGTTTCACATCTATTTGATGGTTATTCAATGTTTCTATTATGCCTTCCTTCTTCTTCCTTGTCCTACATATACAAGAAGAGATCATTGTACATTCTCATGTTTTATGATAGTTTTTGACTCTTTTTTTTTGCTTGAATTCTCTAGTGGAAGTTCTTGAATTTTACATTCATAGTTTGCTGGTATAACATGGTATTATAACACTAAATCACAAGTTCATTCTCATTTTTTTGTGAATCCAACTCTAATCCCTATCACAAGTTCATTCTCATTTTTTTGTGAATCCAACTCTAATCCCTATCAATGAAGCATCGTGGAGCCAAAAAACATTGTCATTGAGTCTGGAACGCCCAAGAAATGAAAATTTACCTTTAGTTTTGTCATAAATGGTAACTTTTATTTTCAAAAAAAAATAAAAATTCCCTAGCACATATAGTATGTCCCTATGGTTGTACCCTAAATTGGAATCCATACATGTATGAATTTTACTTTTTGCAAAGATATTTTTTACAAAACCAGGTTTTGTAGGTTTGGGCGAATTTTATCCAATGTTTGTAGGTGCAAATTTTGTTAGGAAAATTGCTTCAGGTGGTCAAATTTTTTTTTGTATTGCAAGGTTTCACAAACATTTCACTCTTTATTTGGACCTCATCAACCCCTATTCTAGTTTTGGTTGAGGTTTCATTATCAATTTGTTGCAAAATCATGTGTAGACAAGGTCTTTTTTCAGCCCATAAAGTCAATAAATTCCTATTTAATGTTGAAAACAGGTGTCAAATTGTAAACATATAGTACCATTGCACATTTGTTTCACATCAACCTTTCTATGTATTGAAGTGGATATATTACTTGATTGTGGAAAACGTGATCCTGAGAAGCAACTCTTGGTAACTAGTGTCAATTCTCAAGTTGTAATTTCTTGCATCCTTTTGGATTGAGTCACATTATATAGTAGTTTAATTAAAGAACTCTGACCTGATCTCCATATTTCCAACAGGTCTTCAATCAGTGCTAATGAAGTAGTAATAATCTCACACTTATCACAAAAGTCCCTATCAAACTTAAATGTTTGTTGTTTATAGTTAAACTTTATTTATTTTTTGTTAGACCACTAGCAGTTAGTTGTAAACCTCAAGATCTTCAAGAGTTTGTAAAGGTTTTTTTTCATTTTTTCATAAATTAAAAATAAGGTGGCCTTTTTTATGTGAATTTAAAGTCAAGGAAAGTTGGTTTCATCACTATCACAATGGCGACACCATTTTTTCAAAATTACAACTTTTAAGCTATTTTTTTACCTTAAAAAATAGTGTTTTTTATATAATTTTCGACAAGGCATAACTTTCACCTTGGTTATTGAAAATTGATATACCTTTTTTTTAAAATTAATTAGAATTTTGCATGCATTTTAGATTTGTAATCAAAATAAATTTTTGGATACCATTTTTTACAAATTGTATAAATATCTATGAATTATAAATGGATGATTTAGGCATCCAAATTTCACCAAATTAGATAATCTTTTTCTTGCATATTTTGGGGGGTCGACATTCAATTTAAATCCAATTTTGGGGGTTTGTAAGGCACAATTTGAGTGCATCTTTGTATGTGCATCACAGATCCAAAAATTGATTTTTAAAATCCACATGATTTCTACACATGGAAAGTCAAAGTACAACTTCTTCAAACAAAGGGATTATGGAAAATAGTAAATAGACAACAAATGTAATTTAGAAGGGAGTATGAAATTTTTTCTTATGAGAACAAGTTATATAAGGAAATGGACCATATAATTGGTCTCCATGCATTTGACAACTTATAATTTCACCTTGTTAATTGTACAACTCCCAAGAAAATCTAGGACAAGTTTAATGGCTTATTGGGTACATTTGATAAATTCAAAATACTTCAATTGAATACATTGAATTAACAAAATTATCTCCTAATGAACTTCCTTATATTTAATATTTCTTGGTCAAGTTTAATTCTATGCTTTCTTGACTTTAGGGTTTTGCAAATATAAACAAATAATGTGTCTTATTGATTTTGTCAAAGTTAAAAGTCCCTTATTATATCTTTTCTTCTACCTTCTACTCTACCATGGATGCTCTTGGATTTTATTTTTTTTGCAATGCCTACTTTTGAATATTTTTTATCGAATCACATGAGAACAATCTAAGCAAATCTCCATGGATGTTATCACCTCTTCAAAAATTCAAGCGCTAGTCATCCAATCATCTAAGGGAAAAGGTAAGAAGTCTTCAATAAAACCTAAGACACAATCAACTTCAAGAAATGATAAATCATCTAAGCACAGTAAAAAAAACAACACATAAGGCACATCCTCTTCACATTCAGGAAATAATACTTCCAAGTCAAAGAAGAAAAGTAGAGGACCATGTACATTTTATGGCTCAAAAAATCATGAATTCAAGTTTTGTAACCAAAAGATTACACCTTTAGAAAGGACATGAAAAACACAAAATTGATATTCCCAAACCTATTAAGGGACAAGCACTTACAAATATATATTTAGATTCATCCACAAACCATTTGATAGTTGAATTAGGAGCCTCACGTCAAATGACATGCTCACATGATCTTATTGAGTCTCTTTTTTACATCATCACTTCTAATATTTTAGTGTGAATTTCTTCATATATTCTAATTATGGGGTCAAGTATAATATAGTTGATAGATGGTCTCATTGAGAATTTCCTCTATGTTCCTGAGATTTCAGCTAATCTTCTATCAGTTTACCAAATTTTTCATACTAGTGATGACAAGAAAAATGGGTTTTCATTGCATGATGCAATTATTTGAGAACTACATCATCTTGAGGTGATTGTTGGTTTTGGTAGAGTAGATAATCAATCTTGATTGTACAATTTTTATGGTAATGTGTCATTTTGTGGTGAATCACACATTTCCCATACCGACTCTTTCAGTAGACTTTGATGTGAGAAGATTGGACACATCAATTACAAGTATCTTTAGTAGTTGAGTACACATAATATGGTAAATGTACTTCCTTAGGTTTCATGCACAAAGAAAATTTCTTGAGATTGTTTTCTCAAAAAACATCATCAAGAACCTTTCCAAAGGGTAATGCCCATCATGCAACCTACCTTACATGAGTTGGTTCATAGTGACCTAATGTCATTTCCAACTACTTTTTTAGGAGCCAAGGATGTACTCACCTTCATTGATGATTCCTCTCATTGCACATGGGTGTACTTTATCAAGCACAAGAGTGATGTCTTCACAACTTTCAGGACTTTCAAGGTGTTTGTGGAGAAGTAATCAAGTTGTTCTATTTTGTAGATACTCACAAATAATGGGAAAAATATGTGAACCAAGCCAGTCAAGACTATTGTATTGAGTATGGTATTTGAAGATGATAAAAGTAGTAAAAGACACAAACAATAAGATAAATTAATTATACCAATTACCTTATCTTTTGCATTTTCTTATCATGGATAGAGTTGAAGTGAAGACACCCCTCTCTGATTGGTTTTCTCTTTAAAATAACTAGAATGTGGATTTCTGTCAACATAACATAACATTGAAATTAAAAGGATTGTGATGATGATTTAACAACATAAGTTTAGCATGAATTGATTGATGAGGATTAAGGGACAAGGCTCAAATTTATAGATTTTTGGTGGCTAAAATGGATGGTTGAGATGAATTATGAGATAGAGGGCTAGTATTTTATAGGAATATATAAATTTTAGCCTTGTGAAAAGTTTCACAAAGTGAAGGATATTGGAAAAACAAGGGTAGACAAATGAGGCGGGGGTGAATCAGTTGTCACAAAATTCTTAAACTTTTCAAACTTTACTTTATCTTAGATCTGATGAAAGAACAATAAACCATAAAAAATCAACACATCAAAAGCACAGAGAACACCAAGATTTTTTATGTGGAAAACTTGTTAGGGGAAAAACCACAGTGGATGTTAGTCCACAATATTATACCTTTTAAAAGTATAATGAAAAATAATGGGAACGCAGATGCATTTAGGGACATTGCCTAGAGTTCACTGCTCAAATACAAGAGGTCTCTGGTGTATGATGCTCCAAGATGTGCTTGCACTAACCAACTAGAAGACTTTTCTCAGTCTTCACCCAAGAACCTGATGGCTTCAAGGTCCTAATTTGACTTAGATCATTAACTAAGCCCTTCTCTAACTCTGTTACAAGAGTTACTCTCCTTGTGCTTCACCTTGGAGGATTCAACACCCTTTGAACTTGCAATCTTCTTCCCACACTTAGAAGGATCTAAGTGTCAACTTCATTATCTGACTTGAACTCTTTGCAGGGGAGTTAGAAACTCTGTTTCCTTCCATTTCACATTCAATTGAATGCATCTTGCTTGGTGTTCAACCTTCAAACTACCCGTTTTCATGAATTTGCCTTGGTGAGGCCTAATCTATAATAGCACTTACCAGTCCCTTTTTGGATTTTCTTGCTTAAATCTGCCAAACAACCTATCCAATAAACTTGATTTCCTGATACCCTTTTTGGACTTTTAAATCTTACACAGGGTTTCAAGCCTCTGTCTGTACCATACGGTGGATTCCTAAAATCTTGGGTAGAAGGGCTAATTGACCTATTTTCTAGGGTTTCACTGCTTTCTCCTTTAGATCTACTTCTAATGGATTGATGGAAGTTTCAATCCCTTTGGCATGTGAAGACCTTACCTTACCCCACCTGGAACTGTATGGATTTTGTACAGTGGTCTCTTCTCCTGCCTAAGTTCTTTCTATTTTCTCTACCAAACTCCTAAGCAGGCAGTCCTAGCTCGCCTAGGGTTTGATATCACAAATCATTGCTTGGATCTCAAAGTTTCCTACTGCTACATATTTACAATTGACTAGCTCCCCTATCATTTCAAACTAATTGCAAGGAGATCCCGTGGTTAGTTCTTATGGGGGAGCCATGAAAAGCTTTACTGCTCAAAACAGGGGAAACTAACAATCTACACTATAATCTATAAACTAGGAACAACAAATCTACACTAAGCAACTTGAATACAAAATGAAGATTGCTCTACTCTATCCAATGAACATAAACACAGTGCTAAATCAACATGTACAGTGTCTTCAATATCCCTATTTCTCAAAATGCACGGTAAAACACAGAAAATGCAGTCTATCTCTATTCCTCCACACCAAAATTTGATTACAATGCAAAAACTCACTGTTTCTATGAGCCACACCTCTACTTAGATGCCTTCTCCATCATTCAAGGGATTCCAATCCACCCAAGCTACATGCAACCTAACAAAATGTTACCATGCAGTTTTACAACTTTACAACTTCCATGATTGTGTCATGATCCTTAATCTTAGGACCTCTAACACCTTGATCTCGAGCCAACAACTCCCTTAACTGACCATTAGCATCTTCAAACAATAAGGATGTGATTATGACACACTTAATGCTTTACATTCTAACCTAAGCTGTCCAAAGCTTAATAAAACCAAAATTTAACAACATAATAACACTAGGATGATTTTAGTCCTAATGACTAACTCATCACACACAAACAAGACCTTCTAAGGTCCAAATTAAGCACACTACAATCCTGACTTGGCTAAGGTTAGGTACAAGCCAAAATTGCAACATAACCAAACTGGAGTTAAGCCAAGGTGATCCTACACCACATTGCCCAAGGAATACATAGAAAATTAGATTAGATCCGTAGGGTATGAATTGAGAAAATAGCTTCTTCAAAAGCTTGATTACAATTCCAGTTAAGCAGAAAAATTCTTCTTCACACTTCGCTCAAACTTCTTCACACTTTGCTATGCAATCTAATGAATAGATCACTGTTCACACACGTGAACTTTCTCTGGCTCTTCCTCACTTCACCCACACACTCACTTAGCACAAAAAACCACTCTTACATATCCACAACCTAGATTTACATTAACAAATTTGTCGGCCAAAATATAAAACATAGTTACAATGTTGGCCCCTGTTGTGCAGTTTTTGCACACACACCCCACTTGGAGTAGGGACCCTCTTGTCATGGTGTCTTTTGACCTTTGGTTTTATGGGATTTTTCTTTTTAAGGTCTTGACATGTTAGTCTTGCTGGCTTTGATCCCTCCCTGAGGCTTAAATTGGTTAAAATGGGCTTTTAGTGAAAATTCGGGTCTTGGCTTGAATCCGGGATTTTCCAGCTCCGGCAGATTTTCCTGGGCTCTGGTTTGTTGTCTGGTCATCGCTGAATTTTTTGAATCCGGGTTTCTGCTTAAATCCGGGATTTTTCGATTATGACGGATTTTCCCGGACTGTGATAAAGTCCCAAACTTCATTAAAATCCTGATTTCTGCTATTTCCATGGAATTCATGTTCATCCAGATTTTCCGCATGTCTTGGGATTTTCCGAAATTCTGTCCTGGGCTCGGGTTTCCAGTTTTTTCAGGTATGTCTTGTCATTCATTAATGCCTAGGGTACCATTGCTCAGACGCATATGTGGGTGGATTTAAAACCTTTTAGGCCACATTTCGACTTCATTATTCACTTGTTTGCTGCTAAGGCGTTTGAGTGCATTCCTTGCTCAAGCTTTGATCATCGATTTCGAGTTGTTTGCGTGTGAGTTGGTGGAGTGTAGATTAAGGTTTCCGTTGCTAGGGCATTCTCGTCTTGCAGCCACTTCTTCAAGCTCGAGTTTCGTCCATGCTGATCCATGGTAGGTTATCATTGGCCCTTTCATTTGTTTGCATGATGATTGAACTGTTCTATGTTGATTTGTGGTCATTTTGGGTCGGCCTGTGTTTAGTTGCAATTTTCCTCTTATCGAATTAGGGTTGGACCTATCTCAAAACCTCATCACCTGTGCCAAGCATATTTTTATTTACTCATTAGATGTTAGATGGGTCAGTGTTGATGGACATTCGGGGTAGGATTTCATTTCTAGATGCGCCACTCATTGTATTTGGTGAGATTAGGGTTTTGGGTGTTTTGCTCGAAATTGCTAACAATGGTTAAACCGTCATAATTTTATATCTTGCACCGAGGTTTAACTCACCCCTTCCTTGTGAGGATTCAGAGTGCCTTGGATTGCCCTTTGTAGTTGGTATTTTAGACCCTGAGCTTACACTGTTTTCCATGGCGGAGGTCTGGTCATCAAATTTGGGCACCGTTGTTTGTCATGGAGAGTGGTCATTTGAGAGCCTTGAGAGTTTGAATTCATTTACATTCTGAATTTTGATTGGTTGGCGTCAATTTTGAAATCATTTGAACCCAATTGAGGAAGTCTGCATGATCATTCGGACATTGGTTCGCTTGTTGTCATTCGTCAGAATTCCGAGGTGTCCGTGGAACTCCGTCCCGACTGGATTCTCCCTGTTTTGGTTGATTCCATGGGGCGTGACGATTTCTGGAGTACTTCGAACTATCTGCAAAAATCTGTTTTGTCCGGACTTTTCCAGTTTTCCTGTCTGGTTTTATTTCTTCCAATTTTTTAAGGATAGGATTAATGGAGTAAATGCTAAATGCTTGTTTCTTGTTGCTAACAACCAAATTTCATGATAATCTCATGATATTTTGTCCGTACTAATGCTATGTTTCACTAATGATGTCTTGGCAACAGGAATCCGTCTGGGTCGGATTTCTCTGAAATTCTGCCCCGACTGGAGTTTCCCGGTTTTCGATGTTTTCCCAGACTGCTGTATTTTTTTGGATCTTTAAGGATTGGCAATTTGTGATAGTTTTTAATTTCCTTATATGATTTTATGCTAATCCTTTGGTTGGAATATGTACAATAATTGAATACGCATGATGATCTTTTGTGAGTGCAGGCTGAATCAAGCAAGGCTGCAGTGGGGAAGTCCAAGGGTGACACAGAGGGGTCCTCCATCTCAGAGGCAGAAAGGCTAAGATTGGACATCAAGAGTCAACTTCCTGAGAGCAAGATATCTTATGTGTGGTCTGAGGTGTCTAATACCAATGTAAGAGGTGGAGGTTGGGGAGGGTGATCAGAGTGAGCAACTCCCTGAAAAGGAAGAGGAGAAAATGTCAGAAGAACAATAGGAAGAGGCAACAACAGAGGAAATTTGGGTAGAACCTACTGTCCTGGATTGGCTTGAAAAGGAGATCACAAGGAAGAAATAGGTCGTTGTTGAAGACACTCCGTTGGATTGGGATGAGATGCTATCCAAGATCGGTAAGGGAAAGAAGAAGAAGGCAACTAAGGTGGTTTCAAGAATAGAAAGGGATGAAGCAAAAACTGAGTTGTCCACATTGCCACTCTTGCCGCAGACAAGACCAGAGAATAGGTCACTGGTGAAGATTATAATGTACAAACTATCAACCTTGGGCCAGCCTCCATGGAACAAGACATTGATGAGTATGAAGGGTCTAGTGCTGTGATCATCGACAGATTGAGAAAGGAAGCTCAGACCAAGCATGAGCTGAGAAAGGAGAATGAAAGACTTAGGAAATGTTTGGAAGAGGTGATGAAGCCTCTGCAATCTCTCCACCCCTCTTCCTCTGCTACTCCTGGTTTCCTACCCAAGGAAACCATCTCCGAAATTGAAAAAATGAAGGCTTCTGCTCAAGCTTCAATAGATTGGTTGAAGGATGTGCAGGTAAAGGGAGATAATGCAATTAAAGAGATCCTATCAGTTGGGAAAGATGCAGTTAGGGACAAGGAATTATTGGAGCATGTGGTGTCCCAAGACAAGGAAGACATTGACCTTCTACTGCAAAAATCCAGGGTCATCATAGAATATGGCAAAGATCAATTGGTTGTGGATGGGGTTCTTCCTTCTTCTAGGTTAAATGAACCCTGGGAATGGTTTGAGGCTCTGCAGATTCGACATAAGGCCATAAAGAAGATTCAGAAATGAAAGAAACAAATAGATGGTGATCTTACTGGAGTATATGAAGGGTGCATTGCATTCTTTGAAGTCATGACTGGAAGGAGAAAGATTTCTCCTAAGTACCTAAGTCTGGAGTAGCTTAGGGAGTGGTGGCATGAAGTTTATACCCCAGATTCTGAGAATGTTATAACTAGCCACCAGTTAGATGATGCAGCCACATATCTGGCAGTAATGGATAAGTATCAAGCCGACAAGGATAATTGGGATAAGGCGGTTAAACAGTCAAAAGAGGAGATTGGCTCTATAGAATGTCGGCTTAGGATATTGCCTTTGCCACCTGTCACTGAATTGGATGGAGCATTTTTGAGGGTTCAAGGATTGTTGGCCCAAAGTAAGGATAAAGGAGGTGGTATTTAATGCCATTTTGAGATTTGTGCTTCCCTATTATCATAGGGCATGCATTGGACCGGCTTACATTGGGGATTGTGTCAAGGCCGACCTTGATGGTAGATGGCATTTAATGTGTGCCTTATTTTGGTTTCCTGGGCCAACTTGTTTTGGAGGTTATTCTTATATTGTAAATGTTTGGTTGGGCCGACATGTCTTGAGAATTTGATATAAGGGCATTCTTGTCTCATTGTAAGACATTATTAGATATTAGAGAAAGGAGAAGAGATAATAGAGTTAACGAGGAGTTAGAGCATTTTGTGAAATTCTTGAAGTATTGTAAACAGGATAGTGGAATTGTTGCAGCATTTTGATAATCTAATGCAATTGAAGACATTGTGGTTTTCCTGGTGCAATATTTTGTATTATTTCATCTTGCATGGTTCTTGTTATTCTATCTTTCAAATTGCTTGAAGATTTAGGGTTTAGTGTTCAGAATTAAATTAGTTTTAGTTTGGTGAATGGTGTTTATGATTTCATATTTGCAATGTTTGTAGCAATCTCTGGTCTATACTCCCAGTAACTATCTGCTTGTAGTAGGCTGGTGAAGTCAACCTGGACCATATATTTACATGTGCTTAAGTTCGATTGTGGATGAATGTTTATGATTTGAAAATCTATATACCTTAGAAGATTGCACCGTTATTGTGAGATTGCATTGTGGGTTAAGCAAGAATTGGTTATTTGAGATTGGTCCATTCCAGATATCTGTCATTTGCATTGTTCATCATAGGTATAATTTAGATCTTATCATATTCTTGCACCCTTATCTTTTTCTATTTCTTTATTATTTGATTAGATTTAGGATTAAAGATCATCATACTGCAAAATCTGATAAATTGGAAAGATACAGTTTGCTTGTAGTAAGGTCCGATTGTGATTACCAGCATTTCACATTTTATCTGAGTTGCTTATGCATTGTCATGACCTAACACCCAAGATACCTTAGGGTGATTTTCAGTAATTTATTGTTGGAAATAACCTTTCAAGAGAGATAGAATATTGTATTCTGTCTGAGTTGTTGCTGTGCAGAAAACACCATCAACAACCCCAAATTTAAAATAATTTTTTAATGCGAATCAAACACCGTTGGCTAATATTATGATGTGACCCAAAACAATATCCTCGAGTGCACCAAACATAAAAGTTTAAGTCTCCAAGGATCTGTAACACGTTACAACCATTTTGTCGGCCAAGAACATGAAAACTTGAACACACACAAGAAAAATCTTCGACCATGAGCACACCAATCAACAAAAATGTACAACAAGGATAAAGAATGATCTAGAAGCATCCACAAATAACAAGAACTAACGAAGAAGTATCTACAGCAACAAAAATTACCAGAATCACATAAACTTCAATCATGAGCATTGACAAAAACCACAAACACTATTAGAGCACAAATGCCCATAACATGATCAAATCTTCAGGTGGACCTCTAAAACTTTTGGTGGATAAAATAGATACTCTCATCAATAAACCCTTTAGTCCAAAACAACTGATCTTCAACTTATTGAGCAAGACACCTTCATAACCTTCACTATTCTATTGGAAACCTACAACTCTTTCTTTAACAATTTTCTCAATATCCTCCGCATATACAACCTTCAATACAATAGTGCTAATAGTGTTGACATCAATGACAACCACATATCAACAATAAAACCACAATATCCAAAAATCTCCCCCTTTGGAATTGATGGCAACACATGATGTGAAAAATACCATCAACACAACTATACTTACTCCCCCTTAGATTGTGAATCTTTTCCTCAATTTCTCTTCTCCCCAAAAATATTTTTCACATTGCTCTTCTCCCACTTTGACATCAATGGCAACGATAAGCATTATCTTCCCACATACAAGCTCAGAACAACATATCTGCACATTTGACTACTCCCCCTAAGTAGCAGCCACAAAAACATCAATCCATATCATAATATAGCTTTGAAGCATACAGATTGATGCAAGTAAATGCATCTCTAGTTCATATCAGGAGGGGTAATCACCCTTAGTATTCCTCTAAGATACTCAAAAGTATCCTTTGGCAATGACTCAATGAAAATGTATGCAATCTATTCTTTGGTAGGCACATACTCCAATCTGACTTCTTTCTCATTCACTTTTTCCCTTAGGAAATGTAACTTGATTGATATATGCTTGGTCTTAGAGTTTAGCGTCAAATTCTTTGATATGTTTATTGCACTTGAGTTGTCACAATATATGGAAATAGGTTCATCATATACTACTATGATA
Source organism: Sequoia sempervirens (assembly GCA_007258455.2). Classification (NCBI taxonomy): domain Eukaryota; kingdom Viridiplantae; phylum Streptophyta; class Pinopsida; order Cupressales; family Cupressaceae; genus Sequoia; species Sequoia sempervirens. Next base: position 530,160,332 of record VDFB02058242.1, read on the forward strand.
TCTTTCAGCATTTTTTTCATCCACATCACTTGAGTACAATTATTTGTAGCAACAATATACTCTACCTCAGCAATAGATAGGGATATGGAATTCTGCTTTTTATGCATCCAAGAAACCAATTTCTTTCCTAGGAGGAAAGCACCACCACTAGTAATTTTCCTATCATCTAAATCTCTTGCATAATCCACATCAGTATATGCACTTAGAGTAAGATCATCATCTTTAGGATACGAAAGCCCAAAATCAGTTGTTCCTTTCAGATATTTGAAGATTCTCTTTATAGCAGTCACATGAGATTCTTTTGGATCATCCTAAAATATAGCAACCATACATATAGCTTTCATAATGTTTGGTTTGGTCTGAGTTAATTAGAGCAATCTACCAATCATTGACCTATATCTTGTTTTATTTTCTTTAGGAGAATCATCATTCTGTGTTAACTTGCATTTGATTACCATGGGAGTACCAACAGGCTTTGATTCTTCCATGCCAAACTTCTTCAAAAACTCTTTCACATATTTAGACTAAGATATGAAAATTCCATTATCTAACTGAGTAACTTGTAATCCCATAAAGAACTTCATCTCTCCAATCATACTAATTTCAAATTCACTTTTCATTTCATCAACAAACTTCATACATAAATCATCATCTCCTCCAAAAATAATGTCATCAACAAAGACTTCAATAATCAACTCTTTATCATGATCCAACTTAAAATACAAGTTGTTTTCAATAGTACCTTTATTGAATCTAAGATTCAGTAAATATTTATCTAGTTTAGCATACCAGGCTCTAGGAGCTTGCTTGAATACATATAGATCTTTCTTTAATCAACAAACCATGTCTTCCTTGTCAATTAGTTGAAATCCATCTGGTTGTTCAACATATACCTCTTCTTCTAGCTCACCATTTAGAAAAGCTAACTTCACATCCATTTGATAGACTTTATAGTTCTTATATGCAACATAAGCAAGAAATAATCTAACATCTTCAATTTTGGTAACAAGGGCAAAGGTTTCTTCAAAATCAATACCTTCCATTTGTGAATACCCTTTACATACCAGTCTTGCTTTATTCCAGACTACTTCACCTTGTTCATCGGCTTATTCTGAAAGACCCATTTATCACCAATCACATTTTTATCTTTAGGTCTAGGAACAAGAATCCATGTATCATTCTTTTCAATCTACATCAGTTCTTCCTTCATAGCTTCCATCCAGTGTTCATCGTTACAAGCTTCATTGACATCTTTAGGCTCAATCTTGGAAATCATGCAATACTCTTCTGCAATCTTTCTTCTAGTTTGCACACCTTTATTCTTGTCTCCTATAATTTTATTTTCAGAATGATTTAGCTTTACATACCTTAGAACCTTAGGATTCTCTCAAACTTCTAGTTCTTCTGCACTTGCACTTGTCTCTCCTTCCTGACTTTCTTGATTTACCGGAACAATTTGAAGTTGATTTTGTGTCTGAGCATTCTTCCCTTTGTCTATATTGTCTTCCTGGTCATCTGAATCATATCCATAGTATCTAGATGATCTAGCAGAGTCCTCATCAACTCTGAAATTTTCACTTTCAACCATTTTTCTTAGTCTTCTATTATAGCATCGATAGGCCTTGCTTTTAATAGAGTAACGTAGAAAGATTCCTTCATCACTTCTTGCATCAAACTTTCCTATGTCCTCATCTCTCTTAATATAACACTTGCTTCCAAAGATCTTAAAATATTTAATAGTAGTCTTATAACTAAACCATAGTTCAAAAGGAATCTTACCAGAATTACCATTGACATTTACTCGGTTTAAAGTGTATACAACAGTGCTTGTAGCTTCACTCCAATAGATGTGAGGCACATTTCCTTCAATCATCATTATTCTAGCAACATCCAGAATTGTTATGTTATTTCTCTCTACAACTCCATTTTGTTGAGGGGTTTGGGGAGCAGATAATTGTCTTCTGATTCTATTTTCTTCACAAAAATAATTGAACTCCCTAGAGGTGAACTCACCACCTTTATCTAACCTTAGGCATTTTATTTTCAGACCTTTCTCATTCGCTACCACAACTTTGAAACTTTTGAACTTCTCTAATGCTTCACATTTTTCTCTTAAGAAAGCAACCCACATCATCTTGGAGTAATCATCAATAAGCAACATAAAATACCTTTCTCCTTGTAGACTTTTGATTTTGGAGGGACCACATGGATCAGTATGCACCAACTCCAGTACTCCATTAGAATGATGCTTTTTACTTTGAAAAGAGACTCTAGTCTGTTTATCCATCTGGCATTCCTTGCATATTGTGTTAACAAGTTTTACTAGCTTAGGTAGATCTCTTATTGCTTGAATGGAACTTACCTTGACAATGTTATCAAAATTCACATGACACAACCTCTTATGCCATAACCAACTTTCATCTACTTGAAAAATTAAAAAATTTCATTTGGGAAACAAGTCATTAGGCTTGGTTGAATCTCATGGTGCTTCTCCCAAAACCTAGAATCCATCATGATTCTCCATAGGCATTTATCATCACTTCTTCAATAATGCTTGATCTTTGAAAACAAAATGAGCTTGAAGACCTGCAAAAAGCACTATAATGTTGCTCCAAGACTTCACTTTTGCTTGCTTCTTGAATATGAATGTTCGATTAGATTATTCTCTCTTGAAAACTTTTTCTCTAAATCTAGTTGAAACATAATGAAATAACCTTGTATTTATACATAACTTAAGATGAATTTCCGAAATTAAAATATCCCAAGCCAACATCAAATCTAGGATTTGAAATCACTAAAATCCTACTAAAAACATATCAAAAAGAGGGGTCCTAAGTCTAAGTGAGGACCCATTCACCATGTGGTGAATGGATCCTAGCTTACTTAACTATGACACATTTTGGGAAATGTTAAATTTTATGTGAAAATAAAGTCCTAGGACCTGGTGAGGACCCATTTTCTAGGTGGTGAATGGGTCCTAGTTCACTAACCTAGGACACACACCTTGTAAAATTAAGTGTTGTGTAATATCATTTAACAATGTTGGGTTTTATCTCTCAAATTTTGTAATTAATTAGGCTTGGATTTGACTTAAAGGAGCCAATTAAGCTCAATTAATTAATAATACCTAGATTAGTGTGAATGTGTAAAGATACACTTTACAACACCTTAAATAAGGCACCATTAAGCCCATTTTATTAAATAGGGCCCTTAAATTAATGTGAATGTTTAAAACACATTACAATACTAAATCAAGGCATAATTAAGCTTATTTTAATTTGTTAATTATTCCAAATTAAGTGTGAAAAATAGATTCTTTTTTCTACACTACATAAATATATAATTGTGAGATAAGGGGGATTCGTTGCTCATGAGTCTCTTCATTCTCAAGAGAATTCTAGGGAACAAACTGCCCTTATTCACCTTATTACAAGCTGAATGAAGAAATTGCAAAGAAAGTATGTCTAGGATAATTATCATAAAAGAATGCTAGAGAATCTGATAGAGAAAAGATTCTAGATCCTTTCCTTCAAAAGATAAACTCTCGGCCAAAAGAATATAGTGCAGATTCAGATTGCATTGCAAGCTATGAGGTGGCCATTGGAGGAGAAGGTATCTTTGAAGAAGAAGTTTTTTTGAAAAAGTTCCATAATGAACCCTTTGAAGTGGTTGCAACCACTAAGGAAGGGTATGTTGCTACCAAAAATTTCAAGACAACAATCAATAAACATTCCTTGATCGAGTTGGGGGTTTCCATATCCTTTGATCAAGGAGACAATGAGGAAGAAGTAGAGCTAGAGGACCATATGGCTCTTGAAGAAGGAAAGTTTAAATAGGTTCTTAAATACAAAACCGATATACCTATTCATTAAGTTTGTTATAGGAAAAGGCTCAAAGAACTAGTGGAGTCTGATTCTACTTATGATATTGAGAATTTTCAACTTGTTGGTGGTGAAAGACAAGAGTCTTGGAGTAGCTATGAGGGAAACAAAGTTTTTATTTTTAGTCATAGCCTATCAACGATTCACCCTCTTTGCATTCCCATGAGTGGGAAGGTCAATTCAAGGTGTCCATTGAAAATAAAGTTGATCTCTATCTAGATTTGACCAAACACATAGTTTGATTGAAGAACTCTTATGGAAGGTTTAGATTGAGGAGAGACGGGATGGAGTCATTCTTCCTAAGTTGCAACTTATTAAAGATTCTTTGGAGACTATGAAATTATAATATTTACACTTGATTAGAGATCGAGATTATTCCTTCGAAATTAAAAAGAAAAGCATTGGTGCTTTTCAAGGAAAGGAGAGAAAGGTTGATGAGCTTACTCTTGAGCTTGAGTCAACAAAAGATATGTTAGAAAATACTCAAGTGGCATTAATGGAGTTAGAAGAGCAACTAGCCGATTTAATACTTTTCAAGGAGTAAGAAAATGAGCAAAGAGCTAAAGAAATCAAGAAAGTAATTAGTGAGCTTGATAGTCTTCGAGAGGATTTTGATCTTGGAAGTTTCACAAGAAAAACAAAGTTGCATGTGCAGATTCACATCAACAAGATGGAAGTGAGAAAGAGGAAAGGGATGACTTTCAGGTTCTTGATAACCCTCTCTTTGAAGTGGGTATTGAGGAAAGTTACGATAACCCTTTCTTCGTGATGGATGATAAAACATGTGGTGAAGTGATTGAACATGAGATTGAGTATGGTTTCCAATGTATGGATGATGTAATATCAAACCATGAGGATGTGCTGCATTTTGTGATTAGAAATCTTCTGAGTCTGCTTGATACTAAATGCATAAGTGGGGTTGAGGATGAAGACTCCACTTGGGAAGTGTTGAATCAAGATGTTTCCAATGTCCTTGACATCAATATGTTGTCCAAACATAGTTTGGTAGTTGCTCAAGGTTTCATTACAATAGCATGGATTGAAGAATCCAGACTTGTTACTCATGAAGTAGGGGAGAAAGAAGGACCAAAACATGGTTTTTACATGCTTGACAATACATCCCTTTGGTTGAGTGATGCCTTAACACATACTAGCCTATTTTGGGAGTTGGATTTGAAGACATCTAAAGTTTCATGCTCCAATGTTGTTGAAGCTTTCATGGATAGGATTCATAGGTTCACTAGAGGAGACACCAATTTCATGAGTATGCACTTGGTTTTGACAAGCACTTGGGGATGTGTTGAGTATTATTTCTAGTGTGTTGGAGATCACTTTTAGTTGGGTATCCATGCTTGGGATCCTCAACATGGTTTGATGGAGCTTATTACAAATGGAAAGAAGGATTTATGGAGGGATAAGGATCAAATTATCACATTTTTTGGTGTTGTCTCCTTCTTTACCAGCCTTTTGATGGTTACTTTTGCTCATAAACTAGTGGATTGGAAAAATATTTTGAGCAAAGGATGGTTCTATGTGGAGTTGGAGTCACTGGAGAGGATGTTTCCAGCTTTGGATGTGAGTAGATGTGTTATTTTGGATGATAATTTCCAATGTTGTGGTAGTTGTTTATCTTCTTAGATGTTGATATTCCTTAAATCAGACCTCAATTCAACCATTTTAAACTTGGTGGGTAGCTAGTGTACTCATTTTTAGACTTCACAATCTCTTAGAAGGGTTGGTTTATGGTCCTAGATGATAGGTATGGTGAGTTGGGACAATCAGTATCCATTTTTGGGAAGTGTTCAAGCTCTAAATAGTGGCTATCCTTATGCACTCTCTTGCACTTATGATTGGGACAACGAACCATTGCTTGCTTTGTTTCATCATTTTGAGGCTCTTGGAATGGGAACTGTAAGAGTTTTCAGAAGTCTTCATGGTTGTATCTGAATAATTTAGGGGAGGCATAGTAGATCCATGAGGACTTATGAGGATGAGTTTGTTGAGCTTTTGTAAAGAATTGATTTCCTCTTTGTAAGAAGTTTTGGAGAAGTCACATATGCAATCATGGCTCTATTAGATACCATATGGAGATATGTCGAGAAGTTTGATTCTAAGTTGAGTAGACTATCTCTCTTATTGCCCAAGTCTATGATAGATAATGGCATTGTTGATATTGATTAATTAGAGTCTTTGGGGCATTAGATGTTGCATGGTATTGATTTCAATCCTCCCAATTTTTTCAGCTCGAGTTTCAAGGATGGTAACATTTTGGGGTTATAGGGGAGGTTAGTACAAGTTTCACATGATGGTTTCACTAATGTGGTTAGAGTGGTGCAACATCATCATGATGGGTTCTTTTTGAGAGAGACATGGGACCCTAGGATCATACTTGGTTTGGTATGGATTAGTTTATATTTTTCTAGAGTTGTGGTGGCATTTCTTGAGGACAAGCAATTTTGGGAAGCGCAGACTATAATGTCCCCATTTTTAGCACTACACTTTCCAATGACTGTTAGCCTATTCCTAAATGCCCATAGGCTAGTCAGAGGCAAAATTAGGGTTTCTTATTTTCTAGGAGTTTCTTTTATGGATTTAGGGGTCTGCATGTTGGAGTTTTGCAGTTTGGTTTCTAGATTCTTTCATGGATTTTAGAGAGCTTCACAGTGGTATGTTATGAAACTACATCAGGAAACTCTTCCGGACTTACTATTTTTAGTAGGTTACAATGACTATTTATTTTGTGCTTAAAATGAGTTTGGAGTCACTTAATATTTTTAACAACATGATATTTTTAGTAAGAACTATTTTTGGCAATGCTATTTTTAGCAACAGTTCAATAGTTTTGTGCAATGGCTATTTCTAGCAGGGCAGTATGTGTAGTTTTGTCTCCAACATCCTTGGAGCCTATTTTGGCAGGTTAGTTGGCTTAAGTGATTTCTTAATTGGATGCCTTATTTGGTGAGTATAATTTTTTTAAGTGAAATATTTGCTAATACTAAAATGGACACCTAGCTTGGGAAGTATTTGAATACTGTAAAGTTACTTCACTTAAGTTATTTTGGATGCCCAACTTGTGAATATTTGCATTTTATAAAGTATTATTCCTAATGTGCTTTTGGATGCCTAAGTCGAGGAGGGTCAAGATGAAATCAAAATGAAAATTAAGTGAAATGTTTCATTTCTCATTTGGGCACCCTATTTGGAGGGAAAAATAAGTTTGAATTCCTAGGTGGAGAAAGTTATAAATAAGAGGCCTTGCTCTCACTTTTCATTATCCATTGTTAATATAATGAAGTGTTGCTAAAATTTCTTTAGGCCCTTACTTTGAGGAACGCATACCTCCTGGACCCTTCTCAGTTTCGTACTTGCAAGATAGTACCTAGTTGATTGTGAGACTGTTCTTTACTCAGAAGAGTAGATTGAGCTTAGTGAAGATGAGGTTCTTTGATGTTTTATGATTTTGGAGAGTTTTTATCAATTTTGGTGATGTTGGTGTGGTGCTTGGCTGAAGCACATTTTCTATCGTAGCTCCTTGTATGATTTTTTCTTGGTTCTAGGTATTCATACCATGTTTGTGCCTACCTTGGGCACCCCCTTTCAACAAGTTTCATAATTTTTGGTTGAGTCTTTATTTTTCTAGAGCTGGTCACCCTAGCCCTGGAGGTTATTCCATTTCTATATTTTCCTTAAGAAGCGTGAAAAATAATTAGGGGATGTTTGATGATGCTTCTTGGTTGCTACTTGGTCACCCTTCTCATAAGCTTCATCTACACTTAGTTTGACATCATTCAGAGGAGTATTGGCGAAGTTACAAGCATAAAGTGAAATATGCACTTGCTAGTTTGGTGTTTTAGTTTGCTGAAATTTTATATTAGACCTATTATTTCAATCATTTTGGCCATATTTCATATGTTAGGAGATTATGCTCTAGTATTTTGGTGATCATAGGATATCTTAATCTCATTGTAATTTACAAAATTTCTTCACTTTATAAGGTTGTTATCAATAGTTGTTGGTTTAGTCATTTCATTTCTACACTTTGCCTTTAGTATTCCCACTTTTAGTGGAAGAGATAGGCCTCGCCATCATTTACTTTCAGCATTTAATTTCTTGTACTCCCCGCTGAACAAGAAAAAGGGGTCAGCTAGTCGCCCAGACATTTAATTTTCTTGTAATCACACTCCCATTGAATAAGTGGTTGATTTTGTATCTACATTACATTCTAATTAGTTGAGTCATCTCTCATTTTACTTTTCTTTTACAAGCTAATGATCCCCTTTCTACCACATGCTATCACCTTACCCACACTGGGATATGGGCAATTAAAAAGTGAAAGGGTTCCTTTCAGCTAGCTTATTTGGATTTGCTAAGGCTAATGGGTGAAGTTTTTGTTTAAAAAAATTGAAAAAAAATTTAAGGGGATATTTTAGAGGCATCCAAAACACTAGTTTTCGAGAAATGGATTGATGGGATAATATTGCTTCGTCATCGGACCACATAGAGTTGGAATTGTGAAATTTCAACCCATGAGGCTTTTGTCATAGATGTGTTTAGGTGTCATAAATGCTAGGAAAAGTGTTAAAATGTGAAATTGCCCCTAGGTGCAATTTTTCCATATTACTTTTTGCCCCACTTTAGTGGGCTTGATTTTGGAAAAATAGATTGCACTAAAGTAGAAAGGAAAGATTCCACCCAAAACTTGAAGTTTTATGAATTTGTGTGCTAGAAGAAAGTACTACACAATAGAGGTTGAGTTGGCCAGTATTGAAGGTTCCCGAAGCAATCGAGCTCAATGAGAAGTACAACACCTATCATGAAAAACCACATAAAATTTTATTTTGCAATACTCAATTGTAAGTTAGTCCCAAAAATTAGAGGAAGCTATAATAGTGAGAAGAATGATCAAGAAAAAAATTGACGAGTCAAAAGAAAAATATGCTAAAAGGGTGACTATATGCCCCCTCCTGAATTTTCCTCCAACTAGGTGGGGTGAAATCAGGAGAAATTGGGGAGCCACAAACTATAGGAAAAATGGGGCCCGGGGGGGCAATATATACCTAGGTGGGCCTCGAGAAGGGTCATTTGCTCTATTTATCGCAAGGATTTTGTTGACTTTTGTGAGAGAAAAGTCATCAAAATGTTGAGCAGACAAGAGTACGAGGCACCCAGGTAGGACCAGCTACGTACAAATATAGTCGAGGGTATCGAGGTAGATTAGGTAGGCCTCAAGACTACTTCGTTTGTGCATTTTTCATGATTTTTAGAATTTTTTTAGACTTCGAGCAACACATGTGTCCTAGATGTGCACGTGTGTCCTCCACGTATGCACATCCCCTATGTGCATTGGCATCTAGGAAAAGTTCTAGCATCTTGGGGACATGTTGTCATCCTTGGGATGTGTTGTCATCCCCACACCATTAATGGTAGATTAGGACACTTGTGTGATGCGTAGACATCTACGCAGCGCACACATGTCCCTAAATATTTTTAACTTAATTTTGTCTAGTCAACCATGTACATACTCAATTTTTTTCCTTTTTGTAGGACTATTCCAAGATCAGGGAGCATCTTGGTGGGTGGGTATTGTGCCTACTCAGAGACCAGAAGGATCAATTTTCTAAGGATGAGGTCACACATCTACATCGTGTTGGTCTCTAGCATGTTTACACTATGCTAGAAATGCTTTATCATGATAGGATGTTGATGACACTAATGGAGAGGTGGGGTGCCACCACATCAAGCTTCCAGTTGCCCACTAGAGAGATGACTATTACACTAGAGGATGTCTACTGCATCCTTGGTCTCCCCATCTATGGTTGGTGTGTGCAGCTAGATGACACACACTCAACCCAAGAGCAATTAGATGGTTTTTGATACTGCTCTGGCTGGACAAATGGTGGGGATGGGACTAGGCACATCTATACCTGGTGGTTTGAGTGAGGTCAGTCCACTACTCCCCTACTATGCCATGTGATGGTGGTCACTATGGCTTCCCAAGTCACCATAGATGGGCAAGGCCCTCACTTGTATAAGGGCCTCACCCATACTATTCAGGTGATGGTGGAGTGGCATATAGTTTTTGCATTAGGGTGCAACATGCTGGCACATTTGTACCAGGATCTCAGTCGGTACATTCATTATGATTACTAGAGCCTAACCACATGCACACTCCTGCAGGTGTAGGCTTTCACTCACTCAACTACATGAGGCAAAGGGCTTTCCCTAAGTGTAGGATTATATCGTACCCATGGCCCACTAGTATGAACTTACACAGTAGTGGAGACATGATGATCTACAGTCCTCATGACTACAATTTGACACATTGACACCAAACCATATTGGATGGAGACCCCACTGATTATTCCAATGGATTGATGATTGCAGGTTTCTCTAGAACCTACAACACGACCACTTCATTCTCGGTTGTATTGATTTTGTCATTATTCCATACTACTGGAGTCAAGTCATATGGTAGCAAGGGTGGATTTAGGACATCCCCTTGTTGTCCCTACATACACCTGAGTTGTTCAAACTGTAGCGAGATAGGGGACTATTTGCGTCCTACTATAGCAAACATCCACCTTTTTGATAACAAGTCCAACGATGTGGATCTACTGGTGATGGACACATTGGACAACATTGGTGTGGCTGGAGATTTCCTAGCGTGGTGGGTAGTGCACTATCAGACATCAGTGTTCCTAGCAGATGCCCCCATGGGGGATCTCGACTTACACAAGGACATGCTACCACAACCACCTAGGTAGATGTGGAGGCATTGAGGCAGTGAAGGTGAGCAGGAGGAGGGCCAACCAAAGAAACAAGAGCAAGTCCAGGAGGTCAAGGCGATTTCACCTAGGTCGAGGTAGCAACAGAGGATGTCCTCTCCTCCATGAGCCACTCTAATTTATTTGGTGCCACTAGCCCCATGCTTCATCCCATCAACAGCCCTTGCAATGTCTAAGGCAACTCCTAACATCAGTGGCATGGGGCCTAGTTCTCCTCCTCCCCTTGACCCATTCTGGCAACCAAGGGATCCAAGTATGACAGTTTTGTATGCTATTTTATTTCAATACTTTCAATTTCTATCTCATGTACATGTATATCATGCTTTGCTCTTAGTATCTATACATCTCATGGTATTGATATACATTTTCCTTTTATGGTTACAGTGGATACACAGGGATGGACTGGGTTATTTTCCCAGTGCATGTCAGAGGTGGCCCCTATCAGCTTATCCAAGGGTAGTTCTAGATGCTTACTGGCCAGTTTTAGTAGGATTTCATGTCCATATTTTCAAGTCAGTAGCCTATTTGAGGACTACCTATGAGGAGGGGCAAGTGGAGATAGTGTAGCAGATTGCAAATGCTACTACACTCTGAGGGAAGTGGGATCAACTATCGGGGGAGCTAAAAACAATACTTGCAAAGTGAGATGCGTCCATGATGAGGGTTGATGCCACTGAGCAGACACTTGACACCCTTTAGAGAGACGATGACCTCATATGATAGCCAATAGCAGTGATCCTGACAAGTGATCAGTAGCTACAGTAGGAGCTCATCTAGGCTTGCATGTAGATATGCTCTCTCTAGGGAGAGATCAAGGGGATGCACACAATGATGTGGACCTCACACTCAAATCACTCCCAGTCATCTCCACTATGTAGCCTCGACCCCAACCACAGCCATAGCCAAAGCCAGAGGGCTCTAAGAGCCACATGCCCACAATGTAGAGAGCCTCTTTTTGTATATCACTTTTGTAGTCATGACATATATTTTGTAGATCATTTTTTGTATAGACACTGATACACATATACAACAACCACTCATTTTTTTATGACAGTGGCATGATACATATGCATGACATTTGATATTTACACATATATACATGAGATACTTATTTTGATATTATGGCATTCTTTACTTGATGTGTATGTTCCTTACTTTCATGTATGTTGATCTTATGGATTTTATATTTTTATGGATGTATGTTTAAATTAGATGTTATCATGATCTAATCAACACACATGGATGTATGTTAATTAAAAATTCAGGATTACAAGGACATAAATGACAACATCCATGAGACAACATAATAACATAAAACCATGAAACTCAACACAATAGCTAAGGCAGTAACCATTAACCAAGTAACCAAAGAAAAATCATAACTCATTTCCAAAATAATTTGAAACAACAATCATAATACAATTCCAGAGGCAATCAAGAAACAAGGCATAAGGGTGTCTAGTGGAGAGTGTCATCGCATAGCCTACATGGGTTATCCTGGCCCTTCCTCCAACATGAGGCACTAGCCCCCATCTATGGTTATCCTAGCCCTTCCTCCTACTTGAGGCACCAACCCCATAGGGTAGCTCATGTGGAGTCGTTAACCTCTCAATGCGGACAAGGTTACGACTTTTCCGTCCATGGCCTTCTCAGTCTACCATTATTCTGCAATAGCCCTAATGCATAGATGAGGTATCCAATATTATCTTATGTGTTATTACTACCCATCCCCCTAAGTTCTATTATTAGGTTTTCACTTGTTAATCTACTCTTACATGGGTTATCGTGAGCTCTTCCTCCTTTTGAGGCACCGGCCCCCATGAAGAGCCACTCTCCTAGAAGACCTTGAAACATAAACCAAAACAAGGCAAGGGTTGTACCTTAAGGAATAAAGCATATATCTCAAAACAAAGACATGCAAGGCATTACCCATCTCGCTATAACTCATAATCAAAATCTCAAAAAACACGTACAACCCTTCCAAAATAATAAGGCTAAAATCATACATCAACAAGGGCACATTAATTGAGGATAAATATCCAATAAAAACGTGCCTCTAGAAAACTAAGGTTTACAACAACCATAATTGGGTTCTTAATACAACAGGGTTCCCACATCGATAACACTAAAACAATAACCATAAAGGGAAATAATCAAATCAATTTACTAGATTGCACAATTTAAATTTAATTCATTTACAATTAGCCGATCAAATTAATTTTCCCAATTTGATAACCATCACAACAATAAAATCAAATTTTCAAATATAAAATAATATAACGCTCTACTTATTTATCTCCTTTGTGTGTGTATATATATATATGTATGTATGTATATATGTAGATAATGATATATTTTATATTAATATATATATATAATATATCATTATATACATATATATATTTATAAATAAATTGTATTCAACTTTTTAAACCATTAATCATTTTAATATAATTAATTCCGGTCTATATAAGAAAAAAACAACCCTATATATATAAAAAATAATAAATAATAAATAAAAAACCATATGCACTGGTCGCTCACAACAGTCAAGGTTGTTGCGCCAGTCTGTAGGATAGTGCACAACAATCCTTGTGACTGTTGCGCGCAACAGTCTATGGATTGTTGCGCACAGCAGTCTAGGGATTGTTGTGGCAGCCCATGACCGGCGACGAGGAGAGGGGAAGGTATGACACTGCCGACCTTCCCTTCGACCCATACAAATATAAAACATTTAATTTTTTTTGGTATTTTTTTTATAAACAACGATTTTCGAATCGTTTAATCTCTGTATATGACTGTCTTAAAACATAATTTCAAAAAAGACAAATTACCAGGTATAAATATATATATATACACTCTATATGGGTTACGGGACATAATAACCCGACCAAAATAACCTTGGACAAAATAACCCGGCCACAATAACCAGGGACAAAATAACCCAAGCCAAAATAACCCATGGTCAAAATAACCCATGGACAAAATATCCCCATAAGAATATAGAGAAAGGAAAACAAAATTTATAAATTACATGTATGTTGCTAAAGAAACTTTATTATTCAAATTTTCAATTAAAGTGTCAAATTATGAGCAATTCCTCTTATATAATCTAAAATGTTATGGTTGTCATAACCATCAACTAATCTTTTTATTCTTTCTTTGAGTTCACGGTATTTTTTCCTACTTGGTTGCCTAGTGTATCCGGCCATATATTTCTCTATTCTATTCTCTTGGAGACTCTATTCTTTTTTCACTGCTTTGATGAATTTCTAGACTAAGTTGTGCAATGCTTGAAGCAATTCACTAAATCCTTTGTGCCATCCCTCAATAGTATTATTGGTTATGGGAAGATCATCTTGAGTAGCTAAATAGCAATTCCACATTGTGATTGGAAACTTGGGTGATCGTCTGTTGCCTCTTCTGGTTAGTCTGCCAATCCATGTGTCTTCAAAATAATCAATTATGGGTTGCAGGGTCTCCTCATGTTCCATATAATAAGGAGATTGCAGAAGTGTGTCAAATGCATCAATTACGTCTATTTGAGGCACGAAAGCTAATGCAACAAGTTTCTTGATCTCATGTGCAAATACTTCATTAGTACTATAACGTGTTTGTAGAAATTCTTCTTGAACTTTCCTCCACAAGCATTGAGAGAAATGGAAAAAACATCCCCGAATAGTGGCATTTGGAAAAATTTCAGAAATAGCTCCCATGAAACCTAATTCAAAATCAATAAGCATAGTTTTTGGGTTTAGATTAGGTTGAATTTGTTTTAATTTTGTAAGTACTTGCGTATAAGTGGTTCTTGTTTTGTTGCTCATAAGAATATAAATGAGTGGAAATATATCATCATTTTTCAAGCCAACAATTGTGTACAACTATTGAAAAATACTTGGCACTGTTTTAAATGTACCATCACTAAACCAATTTTTAGATTCTTTCAGTAATTGCAAATTTTGTGTGGTGGTGAATATTAAAAAATGATTCTCATCATTACTATCATGAAAAAGAAACTTTTCCCCTCTATTGGTAATTGTATATTCAATTGGTAAGATAAGATCTTCCGATGTGTGAGGATTTGGTGGTGGTGCTTCAAATCTTAATCTTTTTCTTTGAATCGTTTTGGATAATGCATGGGTTGATGGTATTGCTCCTGCTATGGGTAATGAAATATTAGAGCATGAAGTAGCGATAATATTTCTTGTAGAATCTTGAGTTGAGCATGCCATGTCTTTCATTTCTTTCAATTTGTGTTTGACGGTGATCATCTCAGGTTTTGGAGCATGATTATGTTTTGTATTGCTAATCACATCACCAGATTCTATTTGTGTCGTAGTATAGCATCGACTTGAACATTTATTTGTAAAATATTCCACACAACCAGATCGTTTTATTGATGCCTTGTCGATGAAACGAAAATGTGTAACCATCTACAATAAGTAAATTCTTGTTTTTTTGACTTGTTAAAAACTGAAGAGGCATTGTATATATTAAAAATTATGAAGAATGTGTTGGTTCCCTAAAAAGTATATTGATTTTTTGTACACTCTTTTAGAAAACCCTAGGAAAATTTAAAATAGTGTTCAAAAAAATATATTACAAAATATCTTCTTTTATGAATTTGGATTTCTCCTCTTCTTATCACTCTACACACTCTTACTTCTTCTCCCCTTCTTCCTTTCTTTACTTCTCTTAATTCTACCACTTTATATATCTTCTTAATGCCTTTCATTTATATCTTTTCATAATAACTCTTAATCAACTTATTCCCACGAAATTGCCTTTATTTTTATAATTATTTACCATTTTATAGGTTATTTAAGCATATTAAAGGTGTTTTAAGGCTATTTTAGGGGTATATAATGGATATATGGTCTAAAAATGACCTAAATAGCCTCTATGGTGCCTCACAATCATATTTATAATTTATTTTGTCATTTCTAGTTTACTAGCTTGATCTAAAATGACCATGGGTTATTTTGTCCATGGGTTATTTTGGCCGGGTTACTATGTCCTGATACCCTCTATATGTATATATACAATATATAAATATATATATATATATCAAATAATATAGTTTGCTTAGTAGTATTTTCACTGCAAAATACATATGATATAAATATATATCTAAAAACCCATTTATTTAAATAGGGAGATTGATTTTTTTTTCTTTCACAGGAGAATAATAAAGATGTAAAATATTTACAAACAAAATTTCAAAGGCATTTTTTTCTGTTTATTTTGTAACTCAGAAAATTTCTAAATTTCCAAAAGTATTTTCTTTCACAGAAATCCTCTTTTTTTATTTACTTCCACTCGCTTTCGAAATAGAAAACTAGAGAAATAAGAAAATGGAACCTGAAGTCCTGCGCTGTTGAAAATCTGATGAAGCTTAGCTTGATCCAGATAGCCTTTCAAAAACTCTTGTTCCTTCCTTCAGAAACTCTTCTCCAGATTTCCCTACTCAAATTTTTAATCTAATTTTTAAATTAGAAGCACCTCCCTAGTACAATGAAGGAAAATGAAATAATTTCTAGTATTTTTTTCTTGCAACTTTTGTCCAAATTTTCCTGTGAATGAAAAATCACAATTTTGCAATTAAATAAAAGATATCTCTTCCTTTTTTGAAAGCTCTAAAAATCCACATTAGAAGAAATTTTCTAATTTTAATTCCAGCTTTTCAGCCAAACTCAACACCATTCGTTATTTTTATCTTTTCTTTTCTTTTATTGATTTTTTTTCCATTTACAATACTTTTTGTTTTAATTCTAATTTTGCAAGCTTTAC
The DNA here is from genome assembly GCA_007258455.2 of Sequoia sempervirens. NCBI lineage: Eukaryota > Viridiplantae > Streptophyta > Pinopsida > Cupressales > Cupressaceae > Sequoia > Sequoia sempervirens. The sequence goes on from VDFB02058242.1 coordinate 530,176,788, forward strand.
ATGCAATGCAAACAATTTAATTTATTTAAATAATTTATTTCATAATTATCCTCAACATGCTAATATAATTAAATTAACAAAATACTAATTTAAATATTTAATTAATACTTAAATAAAACACGACTTTTAAAATAAAACTTTTATATTTTAATACAAATTTATTCCAACACTATAATAAACATTTATTACCACCATTTTATTAAATAAATCACAACATACAAAATACCAACGTAAAATAAACACGAACAGTACATTCACACAAACCACCATAATAAATTATAGAAATGACAAAACAAAGATGCACAATACCACTCAATCAGGACGGTTTGACAATCATGGGAAGGGGTGACTTCCTTTTCATCTCTGTTTCAACATCATACTCATTAGGTAATTTGATGTTCACCCTGTCCTGCTGAAGCAGGTGGAATCGAGACTCTGTACCTGCAATCCCTGCATACAAAAAAGATCGTGTGCATGTACATATATATAATCAAAGCATTACATTGTGAGAAGGAAGTGTAGCATAGCAAGGCACTTGTAAACAAGTGGTGCTACACTGTTCTCTCACCAAAACTATACTAAAAATTATAATATCAAAGATGAAATAACATTTCTAACTAACTACTCACATCATAAAATAAATTATTAAATCACTACATCACAATGTATCACTAAAATCAAATTAACATCACCAACCATAATGTTATATCAAATAACCATGTCCTCAAATGAAGTAACATAATCACCAAACAATCTAACTATCCAATCCACCAAACCAAACCATAAATAGTGCTATCTCTGTCACAAAGTATCAAATGAAAGCATAGAAAAATAATAAGTCCCAATAGCAAACATGAGGGGTATTACATCCTCCCCCCCATGAATCTGGATTACTCTTGGAAGCTAGTAAACAAGTAAGGGTAGGATTCCCTGATATGGGAAGTATCCTCCCATGTGGCTGAAGTCTCATCATTGGGGTCCCACTGGACCCGCACCTACTCAATATCCCTGCCTTTGAGAGCAAGTCTCCTATGCTGCAACATGGCCATGGGCTCTAGAGCTAGCTGCCCGTCCTCGACCTATAGAGCATTCCAATCAAGTATGTGAGTAACATCAAGAAAATATGGTCTAAGGACTAAAACATGAAAAACATCGTGATTCTGTGATAGACTGGGTGGCAAGGCCAGGCAGTAGGCAATAGGACCAATACGTTCTAACACCTCAAATGACCCAACAAAGTGAGGTGCAAGCTTAGAACCCTTTCCATAATGAATAGGGCTCTTCTGAGGATGAACTCTGAGAAACACTCGATCACCAACTGCAAACTGTCGATCAACTCTGTGCGCATTAGCATACTTCTTCTGCCTGTCTTGAGCCACTACAAGATGCTCTTAGATGCGAGCTACCTGCTACTCCATGTCTCGAAGCATCTCGGGTCCAAGAAGAACCCTGTCCTCTAATCGATCCAAACTCAAAGGGGTACGACAAGGATGCCCATTTAAAGCCTAAAATGGAGCCATGCCAATCGAACTATGATAGCCATTGTTATAGGCAAACTCGACCAAGTGCAAATAATCTTCCCAATGAGATTTTTGGTCCATGACATACATGCGTAGCATATCCTCAAGCACCTGATTGACTCTCTCAGTCTGACCATTTGTCTCAAGATGGTAGGTAGAACTAAAATTCAACTTAGTCCCTAAGGACTGGTGCAAAGATGTCCATAATGCAGATGTGAATACCAGATCTTTGTCAAAAATAATTCTACGCAGTATCCCATGCAATCGAACAATGTCTTCCATGAACACCCTGGCCACCACATAAGCAATATAGGAAGATTAGATAGGGGAGAAATGGGCTAACTTGGTCAATTTGTCAACAGTGACCATGATAGCATCATGCCGCCTAGAAGACATAGGCAAGCTGACAATAAAATCCATAGAGATAATATCCCACTTCCACTCGGGAACAAGATGAGGTTGCAACAAACCTGTCTGATGATGATGCTCAGCCTTAAATCTCTAACATTCAAGACACCTAGCCATAAAATAAAAAATTTCACGCTTCAATCCTACCCAAAAATATAGTGAGTGTAGATCAGCAAACATTTTCTTAACTCTAGGATGTATTGAATAAGGATCCCAATGAGCTTTAGTCAAAATTAGGGTGCAAAGACCCTTTGCATGAGGTACATACATTCGGCCTGCATAGTGCAAAACACCATCTGAGTCCAAGGAGTAACTAGCAAAGTTTCCTTCCAATGCTCTTCCTGACTCAATCTCTGATTTCACCTCTTGATACCAATTATTTGAAGAAAGAGCTGTGAGGATCTGACTCCTCAAATCAACCTCAAGAGTCATAGTAGACATCTCATTCCTGCGTTGACTCAAGGCATCTGTCACCCCATTCTCTTTACCTTGAATATACTTCACTTCAAAATCATATTCGCACAAGAATTCCATCCACCTTCTCTGCCTTGCATTCAGGTTCAGCTGCGTGAAAATCTATTGTAGACTACAATGATCTATATGCAACTCAAACCAATGCCCTAGGAGGAATTTTTGCCATCTTACCAAGGCATGAACAACTACGACCAACTCCAAATAATGTGTGGGGTAATTTAGTTCATGATCCTTAAGTTTATGTGATTCATAAGCAATCAGTCGCCCTTCTTGCATCAACACAGCCCCTAAGCCTTCCAAAGAAGCATCTGTACAAATAAAAAAGTCACCTGTCAGATTCGGTACTACTAAGATTGGAGCACTAGTCAGCTTTTCCTTAAGAGTCTAGAAAGCTAACTGACATTGATCAGACTAAAGAAACTTATTTCCCTTCCTTTGGAGAGAGGTAATAGGATGTGCAATCCTTGAAAAGCCTTGGATGAACCGCCGATAATAGCCTGCAAGTCCCATGATACTGTGAATTTTTGAGACATTTGTGGGTGTGGGCCAATCCACAATAGCCTGAATCTTTGTAGGATCAACTTAAATTCACTCATCTGAAATCACATGGCCCAAATATTGAACTTGAGTCTCATAAAATTCACACTTTTCCAAGTTGGCAAACAACTGATTGTCCCTTAATCACTGTAACACCTGTTTTAGATGTTCCTCATCTTCCTCCATAGACCTCAAATAAATCAATATGTCATCAAGAAATACAAGGATGAATCTATCCAAGTACGTTCAGAACACTCCATTCATTAAGCTCATGAAGACTAAAGGTGCATTCATTAACTTGAACGACATCATAGTGAACTTGTAATGTTTGTATCGAGTGCGAAATGAAGTTTTATGAATATTTGCATCCGCAATCCGCAATTGATGATATCCCGATTTGAGATCAATCTTAGAGAACACCTTCACCCCTTTTATTTGATCGAAAATATCATCAATTCCAGGTAAATGATATCGGTTCTTCACCATTAGTTTGTTCAACTACTTGTAATCAATACACAAGCGAAGAGAACCATGCTTCTTCTTTACGAATATCATAGGTGCTCCCCAAGGGGAAACACTTCTGCGGATAAAGCCCTTAGCCAACAAATCTTCCAATTGTAGATGGAGTTCTTGAAGTTCCTATGTTGTCATTCGATATGGAGCTCGAGATATCGGTTCAGCTTTAGGTACCAGATCAATCCTGAAATCTATATCTTGCTTAGGCGGCATACCAGGTATTTCTTCCAGAAACACATCAGAAAACTCCCTAAGGAGAGGGTAATAATCCAATGACACCCCACGACTATCCTCTAACTCTAGATCACTCATAGCTATTGCAAAAAGCTAACAACCCTGTCGAAAGTATCTCTTAAGCTGCATGGTAGAGATCATTCACAATGAAATGGGTCTTTGAACACCCACGATCTCCACCTCCTTTTTGGAATCATCAATGCATCGCACTGCTTTACGGCAACAGTCAATTATAGCACGGTGTGCACTCAACCAATCCATGCCCAAGACAACATTATCTGAGCCGAGTAGTAGGATTCTGAGGTCCACTTTAGCTGGTAGTTCTCCAATACTCAAACTACAACCCTGCACAAGCTTCTCTACAACAACCTTTGACCATGAGGCTAATTCAACTTGCCATTTTATGCCTTGACTAGTTTCCACTAGTCTACATCACTCAACTACTGAAGGAGATATAAAAGAATCAGATGCACCGGAATCAAAGAGTATAGAAATACTAGTGTTATGCAACACACCTGATGTCTCAATGATGGTGCTCTGGTGATCTTCCTATCGATTATCCATTGTAGCAAAGACATGATGAGATCTCCCTACATCGCCTATTTTCAGCTCCAATCCAGCTGGCCTCTAATTAAATCCTGAGGTATTCTTCTGAGGACACAATCTAGCAATATGCCCTTACTACCCACATGAGTAGCATCCAGTACCTCTGCCAAATCCTTTGCCCCCTGATGGAGCATTTGATTGCTGAAATCTTCCTCGACTTGGCATTGACTAAAAACTAGGTGCAGTATGCACAAAATGCTCCTAACGAGCTTGGTTCTTGTTTTGATCCCTTCAAAACTAAGAATTGCCACCCTGTTGAGATTGAGAGTTCTTCTACCTCGACTGCTGGTACTAAGGCTGTTGATGTTGCTATTGTTGACCCCCTTTAGAGGGTGGGTACCTATCCCTAGAAGAGCTTATACCTTATGACTAACCTCAGTGAGTGCTAAAACCAGGTGTAGGCGCACTGCCAATCTGTACACCAATGTGACCACCCAATGCCATGGCCAAGTATTCCTCTACCAAACAAGCCTTTTCAAATGCCATTTCCATTGTCTTTGATTTGAAGACTCATACCCCTCCACTAATGCGAGCATTTAAGCCCCGAACAAAATGTTGCACCAACATCCCTTCATCATGGCTGATCCCTGCATACTACTTCAACTCAGAAGTGTCGCTCATACTGTTCCACTAACATCAACAACTACTTGAGATCATGAAACTCATTAGCTCTGCGTTGCCTCCAATGATCTGAGAGAAAGTGAGCCTTGAACCTATCTAGAAACAACTCCCATGTGACCATGCTGAGATCAAGATGTAACTTTTGTTCTTCAAGACACCACCAAGTAGATCCCAAACCTCGTAGATGCATAACTGCGCACAGGGCTTTGATATTGCTATCATAGGGATGCATCACGAAGCAACAATCTAAGTCAATTAACCATGTCTCAGCTTCTAAACCTCCTCCAGAACCATCAAAAGTGGGAGGGTTTTCCCTCATCAAATCTCTCATATGGCCTTCTATCACTGCATCCTAATCCACAGTTATTTCCCTTTTCCTCTGCGACCTTTCTCTTTCTCTCTCAACCTGCTGCACCTCCTCTAGCCTAGGTCCCAATTGATCAAGAATCTCTCCTAGAATGTGCTGCAACTGGCTGTCCAATCCAGTCTATCCTAGGTTTTGACCACCTAATGGATTTTTGTGAAGACTTTGTTGTTCCTCGTGCTTAGAACCATGTGAACTAGGAACTGAGAGACTTTTCCAGTTTTCTCTATGACCAACACCATAGCCTCTTGCTCGGCCACGTCCTCTACCTTGAGGCATATTTTTGCGCAACAAGATAAAGGTACAAGTGAGCTCAAGAGTCAAATGCAAAGGTTTCCTATTGGACTTAACTACCCAGAGACCCAAGCGTTAGCAAACCTTGCTCTGATACCAAGTTGTAACACCTGTCATGCAAACCCTAGAGAAAAAACATTGCAAATAATTATTTTTTTAAATACAAATTAAACATACAACTAAACATTAAGACATATTCACATTGCACATTAACATTATAATGTCTAGTCCTCTGGGGCACACGAGGTCACATCGCAAAAATAACACATAACAAAAGATAAAGATTAGGCTAAATACACATCTAATTTTACATCCATCATAACATTACCATAAACATTTACAGAAGTACATCCATGAACCATAATAAAAGTATAATAACATCATGTGATACAACAATAATGAATCATATACAATAATGATTACAAAGGTTCATGTACAATACATTGTCATCTAATACATTACATGATCAATAAAGAATACAATGGAATCTCCCATACATGTGGGGTAAATACATAGCACAAAAATTTCTGAATTACAAATGAATATTAGGTACAAGCTCCAACTGAAGAATGCTAAGAAGAATGAACATTGATGGTGAATTCAATGGGTGCGGAACATGTTCCACCCGACCACGTGGGTTATAAATAACCCACCCCCCGTGCTTAGAGGTGACAAGGAAGTAATCATGACCATGAATGCCACAAGATTAACTCAAATAAAGAACAACATAGTACAATAATACCAATACAACATTCAGGATTACAAGGACATAAATGACAACATCCATGAGACAACATAATAACATAAAACCATGAAACTCAACACAATAGCTAAGGCAATAACCATTAACCATGTAACCAAAGAACAATCATAACTCATTTCCAAAAGAATCTGAAACAACAATTAGAATACAATTCTAGAGGCAATCAAGAAACAAGGCATAAGGGTGTCTAGTGGAGAGTGTCATCGCATAGCCTACATGGGTTATCCTAGCCCTTCCTCCAACATGAGGTGTTGGCCCCCATCTATGGTTATCCTGGCCCTTCCTCCTACTTGAGACGCCAGCCCCATAGGGTAGCTCATGCTAAGCTGTTAACCTCTCAATGTGGACGAGGTTACGACTTTGCTGACCACAGCCTTCTCAGTCTACCATTAGTCTGTGATAGCCCTAATGCATAGATGAGGCATCCAATATTATCTTATGTGTTATTATTACCCATCCCCCTAAGTTCTATTATTAGGTTTTCACTTGTTAATCTACTCTTACATGGGTTATCCTGAGCTCTTCCTCCTTTTGAGGCACCGGCCCCCACGAAGAGCCACTCTCCTAGAAGACCCCAAAACATAAACCAAAACAAGGCAAGGGTTGTACCTTAAGGAATAAAGCATATATCTCAAAACAAAGACATACGAGGCATTATCCATATCACTATAACTCATAGTCAAAATCTCAACAAACTCATACAACCCTTCCAAAATAATAAAGCTAAAATCATACATCAACAAGGGCACATTAATCGAAGATAAATATCCAATAAAAATGCACCTTTGGAAAACTAAGGTTTACAACAACCATAATTGGGTTCCTAATACAATAGGGTTCCCACATTGATAACACTAAAACAATAACCATAAAGGGAAATAATCAAATCAATTTACTAGATTGCACAATTTAAATTTAATTCATTTACAATTAACCGATTAAATTAATTTTCCTAATTTGATAACCATCACAACAATAAAATCAAATTTTCAAATATAAAATAATATAACGCTCTGCTATTTATCTCCTCTATGTATATATATATACATTTATATATATATATATAATATATCATTATATATATATAATATATCATTATATATATATAATATCATTATATATATATTTATAAATAAATCATATTCAACTTTTTTAACCATTAATCATTTAAATATAATTAATTCTGGTCTATATAAAAAAAATGCAACCCTATATATATAAAAAATAATAAATAATAAATAAAAAACCATATGCATTGGTCGCTCATAGTAGTGAAGGCTGCTAGGCTAGTCCGTAGGACTGCACACAGCAGTCCTTGTGACTGTTGCATGCAACAGTCTACGAACTGTTGCGCACAACAAGCTAGGGACTGTTGTGGCAGCCCACGATTGGCGACGAGGAGAGGGTAAGGTACAACACTACCGACCTTCCCTTCGACCCATACAAATATAAAACATTTAATTTTTTTTCTATATTTTTTTATAAACAACAATTTTAAAATCGTTTAATCTCTATATATGACCTTAAAACATAATTTCGGAAAAGACAAATTACCAGGTGTAATCGAGACTCTGTACCTACAGTCCCTACATACAAACAAGATCGTGTACATGTACATATATATATATATATATAATCAAAGCATTACATTGTGAGAAGGAATAGCAGTATAGCAGGGCACTCGTAAACGAGTGGTGCTACACTGTCCTCTCACCAAAACTATACTAAAAATTATAATATCAAAGATGAAATAACATTTCTAACTAACTGCTCACATCATAAAATAAATTATTAAATCACTGCATCACAATGTATCACTAAAATCAAATGAACATCACCAACCATAATTTCATATCAAATAACCATGTCCTCAAATGAAGTAGCATAATCACCAAACAATCTAACTATCCAATCCACCAAACCAAACCATAAATAGTACTATCTCTGTCACAAAGTATCAAACGAAAGCATAGAAAAATAATAAGTCCCAACAGCAAACATGAGGGGTATTACAAAATGGCCTTCTTGTCATACAAATAAGGACTTCCCAAAACCATCCCACTGATGTCAAGTAGAATTACATCTAACTCTACCTCATCTACAAACTTGGATGTGATTGCAAATCAAAGTTTACATTGCCTTGACAATTGTAACCTAGCATTATCATGCACCCAACCCAATGGATATGGTTTAGGATGAGGTGTTTTTTTTAATCCCATTTTCTTAACAACTTGTTTAGAGATTAAATTCACTTGTGATCCACTATCTATGAGTTTATCAACTTTACTTTATTTTGCAATAGCCCTTATATGAAACAACTCATTCCTTTTACTTTCAAAAGGTACTTCATTACAACTTAGAGAAGAAGCAAGAGTATTTCCCTTGATACCCACAACTGGAATCTTGGTTTCATCATTGGAACCAAATCTATGATCCTGCATGATACTTGTAGTCTTTTGCTTACCCTTTCGATCCTTGAACCACTTTGTCTTCTGATCAGGATGTAGTTTCCAACATCTTGCATTTGTGTGCCCTTCCTTCTTGAAATGCGAACAATAACGATTCTCATCCTCTTTCTTTGTAGTAGTTGTTTGCTATGATTTCTCTTTCCCTTTCTTACTTTCTTTCTACTTACTAGAGTTCATCAACAGATTGTCATGGCTATTCCTTGAGCTTGTTTCCAAATGGATAGCTTGCACACTAACTTCATCAATGTTAGTTGGATTAAACAGAAGTATGGTATGTTTCAAATTCTCATGTAATACACCTATGTACTTTAACAAAGTTTCTTTTGGGTACAATGGAATGTCAAAAATTAAAGCTCTCTTCCTAAACTCATGTGTATATTCTTGCACACTTTTTCCTTTCTCTTGTCTTAATGATAGCAAGTTTATTACTGCTTTTTTAATATGCCCTAATGGATAAAATTATTTCTTAAGTGCAGCTATAAACTCAAACCAATAAGAAATAATTTTTCCATAGACTTAGATCCTCTTGTGTTCTACTCTCCCACCAAACTAAATTTGTGCCTGCTAGGCGAAGAGTAGTTAATTGGATTTTTGAGAATCCTCAATAAACTTCAATTTATTTTATCCAATTAGCAAGTTTTTCTACATCTAGTTCTCCATTATAGATTGGAAAATAAAATTTAACATCAAGTTTTAGCAAAGGTGTATTAGTTTGCATAGGTTGTTTCTTTTTAGAAGAGTTAGACGAAGAGGAAGAAGAGGATGAACAATATGAAGAGGATGGAGATGGAGGTTTAGGAGGGTCACTACTACCTCCTACTCCTTTACCTTCATCAATTTTTGAAGATTCACCTTCCTCCTTATTTATATTCTTGAGTTCCCTTTTCCTCTGTCACTCTTGCTTCTCTGGGAAAATAAATTCCACCATAGCCTTCATTTCAAGAAATGCTTTTTGGAAAGCTTTCTCATTAAGCTTTGTAGGATTTTGTTCAGCTGCCATCCTTGATCGTGGAAATATCCTTCATTTTTTAATCTTTGGATTGAACTCAGTAAGTGCACCTTTTCCTTGCTTCATTTTAAAAAATAAACTAAAGATGAAAAATAGGCCCTTAAGTGGCAAAAAATTCAAAAAAATTAGAGTTAGGCAACTTGACGTAAAAATTTGAATAATTTATCTATATTATTTCAAAAATATGTAAGAATAGAATCTATAGAAAATTGAATGTATTTTCTAAACTACTAAGTTTATTTCTTTTTAAAAAAATCTATTTGGTGAAAATTTGAAATTTCAATGCAATAGTATTTAAATTTTAGGGGAAAATAAGAAGTAGGTGTCTGTTTGACCACTCTAACCACAATAAAACGATAATATTTTTTATAATATTTTAGATATAAGTAGAGGACTCATGTCCCGATGTGATACATATTTTTTTATAATTTTCTTCTAAGTAAATAATTAATTATGATTTTCTTATTACAACTTTTAAAAAATATAAAATCTCGTATGTCTGACCACCTTAACTTGGTCAAAACTTCATGAAATTCAATTTTTCTTTTTTAAATCTTATAGTATATAAAGCATAGAATGTGATGCATGTTTTGGATTCAAAAAATGTGATACTATTTGAAAGCTATAGATGTTTTTCAATCATCCTATCAATCAAAACTTTAGTTGTAATTCAAATAGAAAATGAATAATAATTATTTATTAAATTCAAAGTAAAGTATAATTTATATTGGTGGAAAGCTGAGAATATCCTTTAAAAACCATTTCTATTTCATCAATTTTGGGTAAAAAAAGGTCGTCATCCAGGTATGTGCAGGATCATCATGGAAAAAATAAGCCCTTATGTGGAAAAAAATTTAGAAAAATTAGAGTCAAGCAACATGACGTAAAAATTTGAATAATTTATCTATATTATTTCAAAAATATGTAAGAATAGAATTTGTAGAAAATTGAATGTAGTTTCTAAACTACTAGGTTTTGTTTTTTGTTAAATCTATTTGGTGAAAATTTGAAATTTCAATGCAGTAGTACTTAAATTTTAGGGAAAAAATAAGAAGTAGGTGTTTGTTTGACTACCGTAACCACAGTAAAAGGATAATAATTTTTTATAAGATTTTAGACATAAGTAGAGGACTCATGTCTGGATGTGATGCATATTTTTTTTTTTTTTTTTTTTTAAAAGTATGTCTAACCACCTTAACTTGGTCAAAACATCATGAAATTCAATTTTTCTATTTTAAATCCTATAGTATACGAAGCATAGAATGTGATGCATGTTTTGGATTCCAAAAATGTGATACTGTTTGAAAGCTATAGATGTTTTTCAATCAGCCTATCAATCAAGACTTTAGTCGCAATTCCAATAGAAAATGAATAATAATTATTTATTAAATTCAAAGTAAATCATAATTTATATTGGTGGAAAGCTGAGAATCTCCTTTAAAAACCCTTTTCATTTCATCAATTTTGGGTAAAACAAAATTGTCATCCAATACCCTAAAAATACCCATCATGATCCTACACATACCCAGCCACATAACCTATGCATACCCATCATATCACCACTTTTTGGCCCATCATGATCCTAAACATACCCAAGATAGAAAGATCAGACAGGGTTGATAACAGAGTTCGTCCTTCAAAGGACTACGTCTTTGGGCTCGATTCTCAATGTTGGACTGCTTTATTAATGTTGCCAAGCAATAGAAATGCCTTGTTACAATATCCAAGCTCCAAAACGTACATAAAATTTCTCACAATCTCTCACTTTTACAATTTTGGTGTATAATAACACCTTGTAATTCTTCTCCAAAATTCTCACACTGAAATTATTTCTCCAAGTAAACTTCCCCAATAATTTTTCTTCTAGAAAATTCTACCCTTACAAGAAAATAAGAACCCCATTTATAGAAATTTATCTGCTAATATGGATTAAAACCATATTGTTTTGCAAATATACCCATATCTCCTCATTACAACATGAAAATATTCATAATCCCCTATTTACATCATAAAAATCCTCCAAATCCACTAAAAACCCCTTAATTATCTTCAAATGTTAATTTAAACCCATTTAAATTTCATATTTTCTGGCTATAGAAGATTCTTTTTAAATCTTCTTTCAAAAGTAGGAGATTTAGCTTATAAATTTTAGAGACTAAGTACTAAAAAATAGGTAATCGATTTTAATAGTTCCTTAAAAGAAACCAAGGCTGAAAATATCTCCAACTACATGCATGGTGTAGTGGTAGAGAGGGAATTTAGGGGTGGCAGGTCTTTGGTTTGACCCCCACCTCTTACAGTTTTAGAATGCAATTTAAAACATTCAAATAATAAAGACAACCACTAGCCACATATATTTAATGTGCATATCTTGGCATATTGGTAGGCACGTGTAATGGAGGAGGGAAGGTCATGAGTTTGAATCCCATGAAAAATAATTTTTATTAAATAACTGTTGAAATTTCCGTAGGAGCTATGATGAGGTTCCACATGTCAACTTCTTCTTGGCTCATCTCTATTGTCGAACTGCCAAGTGTCAATACATGATTCACTGTCATTTGTTAATCCGATGCCATGTCATGTTGACTCACCATGCCATGTGTCAAACTCTAATTCATCCACACCATCATTGACTATTGATTTTACCTGCCATGTCACATGTTGACTAGTCAACTCCTTTTGTCTGCAAACTTTGCTGAACTCTATTTTGCTCATACAGACTCCATTTTTAAACTAAATATAGTTTTAGAATCAGCATGGCAATCTTTAAAACTTGGTGTTGTTTTTCCCTCATTTTAAGATGATCAAATTTTCACTTTTTTTATGGTCCCCTGATTTACCTATTTGACCAGACCTTTGATTGTGCATAACTTAAGCATATAGACTCCTTTTGAGGATTACCAAGTTGCGTCAGGACCTTGTTGGTGAGATCTATGCGATGAAGCCAATTTCAAGAGATTCTGAGACTGTGAATTTTTTTAGGTATTTTGGATCCACCTAGATCAATAAAAAACCAAATAGTGTTATGTACATAGAATTAGTTAGTTGATGCATATGAAAATGACAATTTCATTGTGAGTATAGTTTCATATATATCAATGATGACCATCTGAGATATTTTTTGAAACTTCATTGATTGAGCTAACTGTATGCATAGATTAAAAGTAGTAGTTAGTTCATGCAAGAAATATTTGAAAGTATGAAGAGGGAAAATATTAGAAAATAAAATTATTAAATATTAAATAGAGAATAATTTGTTCCATCAAATCTTAGACTATCATGTAATAGGTATGTTATCCCTCAGAATGGTCCTACTACTATTGCTAATATTAGAGATGTTGAGTATAATATATGGGCTAAGGAGAGTTCTTTGAATGATACTGAGATGACTAATGTGATGGGTATGAAGACAACTTATGAAGTCTAGAAAAATTTAGAAACTTTGTATGAAGGTGATGCTAATGTGAAGATTGCTAAGTTGCAGAGTCTGAAAGGAAAATATGAAATGTTGAGAATGGGTGATGATGAGAACATTACTACTTTCATGCAAAGAGTGAATGAACTTGTGTGTGGTATTAGATGTGTTGGTGGACAGTTGGACGAATGAGAAATTATTGCTAAAGTGCTTAGATCCTTGCCTGTTTCTTACAAAGTCAAAGCTAGTGCTATTGAAGAGCTTTGGACTGTGACAAATGTTACCAAAGATGTTGATTGGTAAGATTACTGATTTTGAATTGAGTGAATTTAGTGATGCTCTTCCTAAGGTAGAATCTGCATTCAAGGCTACTACTTCTGGTAGAGATAAACAAAGATATGATCTGGGTGAAAGTTCTTCTAGAAAGACATACAAGTATGAAGATGAAATAAGACAGATTGAAGAAGAAGAAAGAGAGCTAGAAAAGATGGAAGCACTTATTGTCAAAAAAGTACTAAGAGGAAAATGTAAGTATGAAAGAAAATTTCCCCTTAAATGTTTTTCTTGTAATAAGATAGGTCATTTTTCATTAATTTGTCCAGAAAGAGCTTCTAAACCAAGACATAGAAAGCCTATATTTCAAAGAAAGTGTTACTATGTTGCTGATGAAGGTGTGACAGATGAAGAATCTAATAAAGGGAATGGAAGTAATGATGAATGGGTATTTATTGCTATCAAGCAAAATAATCCTATGTCTACTAAATATGCTAGTTGTACAAATGTGGAGAAATCCCTAGCTACACGAGTTGAAGAGAAAGATGAATGGGTGATTGACAGTAAATGCTCTCATCATATGACAAGAGATAAAAGTAAGTTTGTAAGCTTAGAAAAGTATGATGGTGGTGTTGTGAGATTTGGTGATAATACAAGTGATATGTGGCAGAGGATGTATTTATCTTGATGGTAAGTGTAGACATGCAAAATTAGCATTATGCATTTGATCAAAATCACACTCATCCATTCATCAGGGTAAATTCATCAACTTAAATCAAATAAATCAAAGTTGATCCTATCATCATCTCTTTGATTAAATAAATCAATTAATTATTTAATTAAATCTCAGATCATCATTCATCTCCCTTTGATTTGATTTAAATCCCTAAATCAAGTCAAATTGGTCAAATCAGCCTAATCATCATCCTAGCTAATTAATCCTGATTAAATCTAATGCTAATCTCATCCCACTTGCATTCTCTAGATTTGGCCACTTGCACATAAAATTGCTTTTATTTGATTTATCAAAATCTTTATTTTCAACTTGGCATAAAGGAAGAATATTCTCCAAGTTTGAATCTCCCCCCAAGTGGACATGTACACACAACATAGCATTTATGAGGCCTTACATGTCTCTTACATGTCCCCTTCCAAAGGTCAAACTCAGCATTCATTACAAATTTGAATTCAAATTTTCCCTCTCATGGGCACTCTTCCCAAATCTTGCACAACCATTGGCCTATCATCACTTGACAAGTGGCCTTATCTTATTGGCTTGATCTTTGTCCCACATTGGTCCATTTTCAACACTTAGCATTTTGAAAATCTATAAAATAGAGGCTTCATCTCTTATCAAATCCTTCACAACCTCCACAATCACTCATGCAAAGTCACTCTCCATTGGAGAACTGATTTTGTTCATCATCACTCCACCATCTTCATAGCATTTTCATCTTAAACTTTAATCAAGGATTGGGAAAGGGTCACTAGCACATGTGACACCAATCCACTATGGAATAAAGTTTTGACTATGCTTTTGTATGCTTACATTTGATTATTTTTGTTTATCTAATTTGCATGTTTCATAATAGTCAAGTATTTCATAGGGATTTCAAATCTAATGTTTTGCAAGGGACTAACATGAAGATATTATGTTAAAATTGTTAACCATTTGCAGATTTGATGTTCACAGTAAGCATAATATTAATGATGTACTATATGTGGAAGGTTTGAAGCATTATCTTTTAAGTGTTGGTCAGATGGTTGATAAGGGATACAATCTTCAGTTCAAGGATGGAAGGTGCAGAATATTGAGTTCTAGAAACGTGATTGTATTAGGTACAAAAACAAAAGGTAATATCTTTCACTTGAGTGCTACTAGTAAAAGTTGTTTGATTGCTCAAATTGATGAAAGTTGGTTGTGGCATAGGATAATGTGTCATGTTAACTTTGATAATATTGTCAAGATAAGTTACACTAAGGATGTGAGAGATCTACCTAAGTTGATGAAACCTACTAATGCCATATGCAAGGAATGTCATTTGGGAAAGCAAACTAGAATTTCATTTTTGAGTAAAAAACATTGTTCAAATGAATTGTTGGAGCTTGTGCATATTGATTTGTGTGGTCCCTCTAAAGTCAGAAGTTTACAAGGTTACAGTTATTTCATGTTACTCATTGATGATTATTCTAGAATGATGTGGGTTACTTTCTTAAAGGAGAAATTTGAAGCACTAGGAAAGTTCAAGATCTTTAAGGCTATGGTTGAGATAGAGACAAGTCTGAAGATTAAATGTCTGAGATCAGATAGAGGTGGTCAATTCACATCCGGTGAATTTAATTATTTTTGTGAAGAACATGGAATAAGGAGACAATTATCTGCAACACAGAACCCTCAGCAAAATGGAGTTGTGGAAAGAAAGAACGGGACAATTGAAGAAGCTGCTAGAACTATGATGTTGGAAGGAAATGTCCCTCATATCTACTGGAGAGAAGTCGTGAGTATTGTTTTGTATACAGTCAATTAGGTACAAATCAAAGGAGATATTGGTAAGACCCCTTATGAGCTACGGTATGGTCATAAACCTACTATTAAATATTTCAAAATCTTTGGAAGTAAATGTTATATCAAAAGAGATGAAGATATAGGAAAGTTTGATGTTAGGAGTGATGACATAATCTTTTTGGGTTATTCTACTAAAAGAAAGGCCTACCGGTGTTGTAATAAGAGGTTGAGAAAATGGTTGAAAGTGAAAATGTGAAGGTTGATGAAGACATAGCTACACCATCCAAAACCTATGGATATGATTTAGATGATCAGAATGATAGTACAAACAAAGGAAAGAAAGTTCAGACCACAAGTCAAGTTCAGATTGTTCCAGTGAATCAATAATATCAAGAGGAAGGAGAAAGTAGTGGAAGTGTAGAAGAGAAAACACAAGAGCCTAAATTTGAAGAACATCCTAAGAATTCTCTGAGGTATGTATGATTGAATCATTCAAAAGATTAGATCATAGGTGATAAGAAAAAAGGTTTCCAAACTAGGAGAAAGATTGCAGAAGAATACAATTTGATTTCAAAGATTGAACCTACTAGTGTATATGAAGCACGTAAAGATGAACATGGGGTTGAAGCAATGAAAGAGGAGCTAAAGCAAATGGAAAAGAATGATACATGGATTCTTGTTCCTAGACCTAAGCATAAAAATGTAATTGGAACTAAATGGGTTTTTAGAAACAAACTGAATGAGCAAGGTGAAGTGGTTAGAAAAAAAGCAAGACTGGTATGTAAAGGATATTCTCAAAAGGAGGGTGTTGATTTTGAAGAGACTTTTTCCCTTGTTGCTAGAATTGAATTTGTGAGATTGTTTCTTGCTTATGTTGCTACAATAACTACAAGGTTTACCAGATGGATGTCAAGTCAACATTTTTGAATTGTGAATTGGAAGAAGAGTATGTTGAGCAACCTGATGGATTCCAATTGACTGATAAGGGATATGTGGTGTGTTGGCTAAAGAAATATTTGTATGGACTCAAGCAAGCCCTTAGAGCATGGTTGCCAAAGTGGATAAGTATTTTCTGAAGCTTGAATTTAACAAAGGTATTATTGATAGTAATTTGTATTTCAAGATTGATGATGATAAAGATTTGATTGTAGAAGTCTTTGTTGATGATATCATTTTTGGAGGAGATGATAGTTTGATCATGAAGTTTGTTGATGAGATGCAAAGTGAATTTGAGATGTCAATGATTAGAGAGATGAAATTCTATTTGGGATTGCAAATTACTCAGTTAGATAAAGGGATCTTTATATCTCAGTCCAAGTATGTGAAAGAATTATTAAAGAATTTTGGTATGGAAGATTCAAAGCCAGTTGGTACACCTATGGTGACTAGATGTAAGTTGACAACAAATGACGATTCTTCGAAGAAAATCAGACTAGATACAAATCAATGATTGGTGGATTGTTGTATTTAACTCAAACTAGGGTAGATATCATGAATGTTGTATGCATTGTTGTATGATTTCAAGTCGATCCGAAGGAATCTCATGTGACTAATGTGAAAGGATTGTCATATACTTGAAGGTAATAGTTGATTTTGGCCTATGGTATCCTAAAGATGATGATCTTACTTTGAGTACCTTTACTGATGCTAATTGGGAAGGAGATGTGAATGACAAAAAAATTACTAGTGGTGGAGCATTTTTCTTGGGAAAAAACTTGATTTCATGGTTAAGTAAAAAGCATAATGCAATTTCTTTATCTACTATAGAGACTGCATACATTGTTGCTACTAACAATTGTACTCAAGTATCGTGGATGAAACAGATGTTGAAGGATATCAAAGTTGTTTATGATGAGCCTATTTCCATATTTTGTGATAATTCAACTGCAATTAACATCTCTAAGAATTTGGTGTTGCATCTATCAAGTTTCACTTTTTGAGGGAGAAGGTAAGTGAAAAGGGAGTTATACTGGAGTATGTGCCTACTAAGGAGAAAATTGCAAACATCTTTACCAAGTCGTTGCCTAAGGATACTTTTGAGTATCTTAGAGGGAAGTTAGGGTTGATTACCCCTCCTAATCAAAACTAAAGATGCATTGCTTTGCATCATTCCATGCATTTCATAACCATGTCTTGATTCGGATTGATGTTGTGGTGGTTGCTACTCAAGGGGAGTAGTCAAATGTTCAGATATGTGGTTCAAATTTTATGTGTAGAAAAAAGATCTTTGTCATTGATATCAAAGGGGGAGAAGAGTAATGTGAAAAAAATTCTGGAGGAGAAGAACCTTGTGGCCCAGAGAAGAGTTGTGTGAAAGAGTTGAGGAGAAAAGAATCAAAACCTAAGGGGGAGTAAGTGCTAGAGATAGTTGCATTGATGATGTTTTTCACATCATGTGTTGCCATCAATGCCAAAGGGGGATATTGTTGGATGTTGTGGTTGTGCTTATGATATGTGGTTTTCATTAATGTCAACATTATTAGCATTAATGCATTAGAAGTTGTATATGTTGAGGATATTAAGAAAATTGTACTGGAATGGGTTGTAGGTTGTTAGTGGTGAAGTGAAGTTTATTCAGTTGGTGAGTTCAGTACACTGATCATCAGAGGTTTTGGACTAAATGGTTTGTTGTTGAGTCTATCTAGTTTATCCATGTCAAGTTTAAGAGATTCGCGTGAAGATTTAATCAAGTTATAAAGATTTGTATTCTAATAGTCTTTCTATTACTTCAATTGGTGTTCTTGATTGAAGATAATGTGACTCTAGTTATTTTAGTTGTTATAGATGCTTCTTTGGTGATTCATGATGTTTTTGGATGTTTCTAGATTGTGATCTATCTATCTTGTGTATCTGCATTGATCGTTGTACTCGTGGTTGGCGATTTTCTCTTGCATCTTCATGTTCTTGGCTGACATGGTGATGTTGGTGTGTTGTGGATCTTCAAGGAGTAATTAATTAAGGTTTTTTCATATTGGAGATGTTTTGGGTCTTCATTAAGTTGTGGCCAACTTTGGTTGATTCACATTGAAAATTAATTATTGATTTGGGCCGACAGTTGTATTTATTTTATTATTTTTGCTGAAGTTGAAATGTAGTGATGTAATTTCTTGTTGTGAATATATATAAGTGATTGCTTATGAAAATTGAATGTATGATCATGTGTGTGTGTACGAATAATGTTCAGATCATTCAAAGGTAGAGCAGAGTGTGAAGAAGAGTGAAGAAGTGTTTATGTGCTTAACCAGAATTGTGATCAAGGATTAGCAAATGTTATTTTATCAGTTCAAATACATGCAGATGTAATTTCAATCTTTCTATAAGACAATGTGTCTCCCTTTGGGTTGTGATTCTTGTTGTAATTGAGTAGTGAGCTCTAGGCAGTGTGCTTGAATGCATGTGCATTCCCCTTTTCATTTATTTATACTTTTAACAAGGTATAATCTTGTGGACTGACCTCCACCATGGTTTTTCCCCTAACAAGGTTTCCACATAAAAAATCTTTGTGTTATGTGTGTTGTTGATGTGTTGTTGATTTATGATTTCATGGTTATTCATCAGATCTGAGACTAAGATTGATAAAGTTAATAAGTTTTAAATTTTTGTAACAACTGATTCAACCCCCCCCTCTCAGTTGTTTTCCCTTGTGTTGCCAACACCTAAGCCATACGCAGAGATGACAATGTGAGGGCCTAACTAGTTAGGACTAAATTTTCCCCTTTGATTAGGTGGTGCATTCACATTTCTCTTATTCTCATAGAGAACCAAGTCACCTACCTTGAAAGTCCTAGGAAGTACACTTTCATTATACTATCTAGATAACAATCGCTGACAAGCTTTAAGATGATCAAGGGCCTATAATTGATGCTCATCAAGCATCTCTAGTTGATGCAAATGATTAGCATAGTAAGTCTCATCATCAATGAACCCTTTAAGGGAAACCCATAAAGAAAAAATTTCCAACTCTAAAGGCATGATAGCTTTGACACCATACACTATGTTGTAGGGTGTTGTTCCTATCATCGTAGGAACACTCGTACAATAGGCCCATAAAGTGTATGTTAACTGAACTCGCCAATTCTTACCATGTTTATTTACTATTTTGTGAGGAAGGAGCTCAATATTCTTATTAGATGCTTTCACTTGGCCATTAGATTGAGGATAATATAGTGTATAAAATCTATGTTGAATGTGAAACTTCTCTAGGAATTATTTTACTTCCTTGTTCTTGAATGTTGTACCATTGTTAGAGACAAGTGTAGAAGGCAGATTGAAGTGAGAAATGATGTTATTTAGAAGAAATCTACAAATAGCCTCAACATTCATAAATCGAAGCAAGATGGCTTTGACCCACTTCATGAAGTAATTTGTATTAGTAATGATAAAGATGTGTCCTTTAGAAGAAGGAGGTGATATCTTTCCTATGATATCCAACCCCCATTTTGTGAAAGGCTAAGGAGAGGTTTGGTTTGGAACTCTTATACAAGAGCATGAATAAAACAACTATGTTGTTGACATTGTGGGCACTTTTTAACAAAATCAAAGGAATCTTGTTTCATCATTTCCAAAAATTACCCCATGTGGATCAATTGTCGCACTAGGGATATACCGCCAAAGTGTCCACCCCCAAAACCCAAATGGGCTTACTTAAGGGAAAGGGGTATTTCCACTTTAGTGAGACATCAAAGAAGCAAGTTGTTGTAATATTTTTGATAGAGAACATTTGACAAGACAATCTAACAGACTAAAAGATTTCATATATGAGTGCAATCATTTTTTGTTGCATCATCAATAAAGTTTCCAGTCTTTAGATAGTTGTAGATGTTAGAAAACCATTCCCCTAAGTCCATGTGAGAACACACAATAGCATCAAATTAAGATTGATTAGAAAAAATAGGGCACCAAAGGACCTAAACCACAAAGTGATATTCTTTTGTGTCCTCATCTGAAGGTACCGGGGAGGTGGCACTTGTTATGCCTTCCATAACCACCCCATTTTATTTTGGAACAAAATGGGTCCCCCCTTTGTTTTTTTTGTTTGTCTTTGGTTTTTGGTTTGGGTATTAGGAGGTGTTTGTTTTACTCCTAAGTCTTTCTTTCTTTTTTTCTTTGTCAGATGAAGAGCCGAAACCAAAACTGGACCCAAAACTTTTCAAAAGTTCCTAGTTTTGATCTCATTCTGACTTTGACTCCACCTTCTCTTTCATTTTTCTTTTCATTGTCTATTGGTTGGTTTTGCACTCTTGGGTTAGTTTTTCCCTTGAGTTATTTTTTCATTTTTCTTATATTTTTTTTTCTCGAGTGGAAGCAGAACCAGAGGTGGAATGGATTTTGGAACTTTTAAAATTCCAGATCATGTTCTCGTTCTAACTCTGACTCCACTTGTTTTCTTTGTCTTCTTGTTTCTTTGGTATTTGTCCTGGGTTCGGTTTCCACTCTGGTCCCACTTCAATTTGTCCTTGTGTGTCTTGGTTTTTTTTCTATTTCTTGGTCAAAAGCAAAGCCAGAACTAAAACTGGACTCTAAACTTTTCTAAGGTTCCTAGTTTGGGTTTCGTTCCACCTCTGGTTCCACCTTTTCTTGCCTTGTTTCTTTTTGTTGTTTGTTGGTGTGTCTCACATTCTCCAGTTTGTTTTTCCCCTTTTTCTTTTTTTTGTTTTTGTTTTTTTTTTCTTTGGGTATTAGGAGTTGTTCTTTTTACTCCTGAGTCCTTTGCTTTTCTGGTGTTTTGTCAGAAGCAGAACTAGAGCGGAAACTGCGCTTGGAACTTTTTACAAAGTTCTAAGTCCAAATTTGGTTTTGAGTCCACATTCACTTTTTTCCCTTTCTCTTTTCTTTGGTTGTTGTTGTGTTTTGCACTCTTGGATTTGTTTCTCCATTGAGTTGTTGGTTGTTTTCCTTGCATTTTGTTTTTCCCAACTGGAAGCAGAACTGGGATGGGAACCTAACTTGGAACTTTCCAAAATTCTAGATCTTGTTCCCATTCCCATTCCGACACCACTCATTTGCATTGTGATGTTTGTTTTGTTCATGTTGTTTGGGTTGGGTCTGGTTTTTGTTCCATTCCCACTTCCCTTCGTGTTTTCTCATCTTTGTTTTGTTTCTTGTTTCTTTGTCAAAAGTAGAACCGGAGTTGGAATTGAACCTAGAACTTTGTAAAAAGTTCGAGTTTCAGTTTTCATTTCATTTCCGCCCATGTTTTCTTTCTGTTGTTTGTTCTTTTTCGGATGTGGGACCGATTTTGGGGTTCAATAAGGAACTTGTAAAAATTTTCTTGTCTCGTTCCCGTTCCACATCCACTCTTTTTTCTTTTTGTTCTATTCTTTGTTTGTCAGTGTGTTTTCCGCTCTTGGGTTGTTTCTCCCTTCGCCATTTTTGTTGTTTTTCTCATGTTTTGTTTTCACCCAAGCGGAAGCAGAACTGGAGGTGGAATTGAATTTGAAACTTTTAAGTTTCTAGTTCATGTTCCCGTTCTGATTTCGGCTCCACTCATCTACCTTTTTGTTTTGTTTTTGTTTGTGTTTGGGTTGGGTCCAGTTTTTGTTTCAACCCCGCTTCCCGTTGTTTTTGTTTTTCTTGTTTGCTTTGTTCCTTTTGTAAAAATCATAACTGGGGTTGGATCAAGACATGGAACTTTGTAAAAGTTCTATTTTTTGTTTTGGTTATGGATTCAATTCCACCTTTGTCTTCAGTGTTCATTGGGGTTGACTATTGATTTGCTTGTGATCAGAACTAGAGCTGGAGTGGAAACTGAATTTGAAACTACTAATTAGTTCCCGATTCCAATCAAGTTCCGGTCCCAATTCTGATCTAGTCCTAGTCTCGACCCCACTCTATTTTGAAAATTGTTTCATATTCTTGATGCTCTTGTAATCCTGGTTCCAACCCCACTAGTGTTGAAAACTATTTTATGTCCTTGGTGCTTCTATGACTCTGCCTCCAATAAAGGTTGAAGTTTGGTTATGTTTAAATGTTGTTTCAAATGGATGGAGGTAGGTAGTGACTAATGTATTGATTTCTATGTGTTGATAATCTAATACAATAGTTTATTGCAGAATTTGAGAAATGTTTAGAGCATCAAAAGAGGCTTCCCAAAGAAGCCAATCTACATAAACTTCAAGGTAGGGGGCTAGGCTGAAGAATATTAAATTGGAGCAACTCCCCTACACTTTGAGGTGTAAGCATAAAGAAGCTACCCTCAACACTAGCAAGGCTGATTATTGGATGGATGGGCCTGATGCAGATACCCTTCAACAAATGTTCTCTAATTATGATGAGTACATCCTTGAGCATGCAACACAAAAGTGAGTTGGTAGCAAAGCATCTTCTTCACTTAATACATCTTCTTCTCTCCTTTTTGTTAGGTTTTGACATGAATTTGACTCCAGTTCCATTCTTTAGTTTTACTTGTTTTCTTGGGTTTCAACATTTTGTGCAACAGAGCAATCTGATTGGGTAACTAATGATCAATAGTCCAGTTCTTCATTAAGCTCTGATTCCTTGATTTATGGATCTGAGTTTTGACTGGGAGGGATTTATGCATAGCATTGTCTAATATGTATCTTTGGAGTTTAACAATTCAGTTCCATCAGTTGTTTATGTTCCTTAATTTATGGATCTGGATTCCAAATTGGGAGGAATTTGTGCATACATTGCCTATATGTATTATTTGGTTTTATTTTGTAAAGGTCAGCTAATTGAAGAAAGATAAGCCACTTGAGGATAGCAATAGAGATTAGATCTAGAATTTTATGCTTTAGCAGGGATACTTTGAAGTTCATTTTTTGAACTTGGATACAGTTTTATAGTTTATTTATAATCTTTTTATGTTATTGTTTGAAGTTTGGAACTACTTTGATAAGGTTAATGATGCATGATCAATCCATATGCTAGTGATTTTGTTGTGTCTAATTGTTTCTTATTTGATGAAATTCAATAGAAGGAACTGGATTTAAGATTATCCCATTAAGTTATCTATGAATGATTTGCTATTATATCTATTTGATCTATGTTTTAGTAATGAGTGAATGGTTTGTTTCAAAGTTTATGAAGGAAGTTTGGTGAATAGTTATGATGATTGAATTAGCACTATGGATGCATGCAATGGTATAGATTATTCTATGGATTTTTTCATGTCATGGTTGTAGTTGGATGAAGAAGCACTCATTATTAGTATGCATGTCTATATGTTAAGTAGTTTTATTCATATTCTTCTAGTTTTAAAGCTCTGATCCATCTTTTTATCTTTATTTAAACCCTCAAAACATAGAATAGTTGATTGCATGCAATTTTGTTTCTTGTTACCAGCAAAGGCCCCTTGCAAATTATAGTTACATTGACCTATAAGTGATATCAACATAGTTGAGAACCAACTACCAGGACCTTTGGAGTTAGATGGCTACATGTTATCTTTCTTTTTCAGGAGAAATAGGAAAGTGATATTTTGTTTAAATGTTGTTGTGTTGTATTGACCATCAACAGATCTAGTGCTAGAAGCAGGGCCTGAGGAACAAACTGGCTTGAATAGGGTCATTCTCACCAGATAGGTATGAGAGAGTTCTTAGATCCTCTCAGAATCTAGAACCATTGGTTGAACTCCAAACCCCTATCAAATATAGGCTCGAGGCTCGTAGAGTCTTGATTTCACCATTATCACCATCGCTCACCCCACCTAGGTTCCTACCAAACCCACCTACACCACCTCACAAGCCAAATTCACCTATTCCACAACCTGCTCAACAAGTACCTCCTCCAAGGCCCATGGATTTCTTTGTTAATAATCCCTCACCACTAGGGACTATTGTTGGGGGAATACATGATCTCCCTAAGAACCTTGAGAGGTTTTTTCCTAAGTATATTTATGGAGAATCAAGAAGTGCAGAGGAGCACATACAAGCGTTTAAGGATGCATGTACTCATGCTTAGGTGGCCCATCATGATGTTTTGTGCAGATTGTTTCCCTACTCATTGGGGGACATGGCATATAATTGGTACCTAAACCTACCCCAAGGGTCCATCCTAAGTTGGATAGACTTGGAGAACACCTTTATTAACCAGTTTAGGGTCTATGTAGATTATGCTATTTTATACCACCAGTTTTCCACAATAAGGAAGAAGCATCATGAAGCACTGCCCTTATTCAACACAAGGTTCCAAAGGATGTATCGAAGGTTACAAGACCCTTAGTTGCTAAGAAAATTTCCACTTTGGCATACTTAAGGGTTGTAGATCCTTTGATTGGCCTATTCTTAAAAAGGACATATCAACCAACTAAAATTGATTATTTGGCTAAAGTATATCACCTGGCCATTTAGTTGCAACAACAGATGAGTTTTCAATCCAGGAGTCTAGGAGTTCTTCCTCCTATAGGATACCAATTGCCCAATCTACCCCCTTTATTCAATATGGTCCCAAGAATGTCCTATTCCCAATATAGACCTATGTCTAAATTCCAAGCTTCACCTCCCCTACCATTCTTTACCAATGGTCCCCAGGACTCCTCCCAACAAACTCAATTACCAGAATCAAGCTAGAGGATCAAATCATATTAATCAACCCTCTGCAATGAAGACTACAGAAAGTGAAAAGACTCTGTAGCTAACTAATAGATGGAGACTCTTAAAAAGACTCTATCTTAGACGTCTAACGATATGGCTCAATTGAGACAAAACCCTCCCCAAAATCAAAATCAAATTTTTCAAAACCAGGGAGGTTACTCCAATCAAGGGGGTTATTCTAACTAGAATTCCAACCAAAACTACAACACCAACTAGAATCAGAAGAAATTATTAGAATCAAAATTCCTCTAATTAGAATTATCAAAATCAGAATAGAGGATACAATGAAAGGTCAAATAACAACAGACAGTGGAACACCGAGCCTAATAATGGTGGAGTCCCCCATAATTACCAGGTAGGTGATGATTAGCCACACACTGCAAATGTGGCAGACCTCAATTTCATGACCAATTGGTGTAGGTTACATGATACTGCAGCCCATTTTGAGGTAAATTGCCCAAAAATGGAGAAAATGGTTAAAATAGCACAAGCAGATGCTCCATTACAAGGTGCTTCCAGTAATTCTAGCGGATCCACAGACATAGCCATGACTTATGAAATTTTTGAAGAAGAGTCATCATTTCCCAGTTAGGAAGAGAACGAACCAGTGGAAGATGTGTATGATGCCCAAGCCTTCCAGTCCAAGGGAGGCCATTTTCTTAGAAATCAAAACAAGGGGCCATTCACCACATCTGTTCCCCCTAATAATATGGTACCACCAAATAAGAATTTTTTTAATAATCCACCACCATCGAAGGGACCATCAAACTCTTAGTACAAAGGAAATTCACCCTCTTTTCCCAAGTACCAAGTAAATAATGATTTAGGGTTTGATTTCATTGCAGAGATGTAGAGGCAGAAAACTTCAATATCATTTTTTGATATTTTGAAATGGTGCCCTACTCAAAAGGAAATTTTGTTGAAATCCTTGGAGGAAGTAGATAGGTCAAAAGGAAAAAAAAGGTGATTCCCACTAACGAGATGAATGCAGCCCTCTATAAAGGTAAGATTGGTACTCCACAATTCCTTTTGTGTTTAAGAATTTTTGGAAAGAATCTACATAACTGTCTACTAGATTTTGGGGCATCAAGAAATGTCATGCCCTTTTCAATTTGTAGGAAGTTAGGTCTTAGTCCATTACAAACAAACAAGAAAATCATTCAACTAGATAAGATAGAGGTCGATGTAGTGGGAGAACTTAACAACATTCATGTACAGATTGGATTTGATCTAAGGATTCAAACTTACATGGATGTTCAATTTGTTGACATTCCAAAAACTTATGGCATGCTTTTAAGCAAAGACTTTATAAAAAGTACTGGGGGATATTTTTCTTTGGATTTCTCACACATGTGGCTAGCCTAGAAGGGTATAGCCACACAAATCAGAATTGAGAGTGAGCCTAGGCTCAAGCACATGATCACAAAGTATGATTCCCCTAATGAGGTAGCCTATTTCAAAATCGAGATAGGAGTCTACAAGAAAGAGGAAATCATGACTTTCTCTATGCTCCATTTTGATCATCTATTGCCCTTAGAATAGGTTGACCCGATGACTACTATAAATCAGCAAGTTTTAATCTAGAAGTTGTAATAGGATAGGTTGGTGTTGGGAGACAAGGATGACTTATGGAACCTATTACTTCTCAATTGGTGTAGAGTCCATTACCAAAATTATTCTCAGTTAACTTGTCAACCCTATGTGGACATCTTAAACCATGTCTCTATGGTCGAGGAAACTTGTGAATGTCATTATCAAATCCCCACCAATGAATTTCCATTTGAGGAAAAAGACAACTATCCTTACAAGAGCCAGTCTTGCTCAAGGGGAAATTTCTTCTCAATCTGAGCAGACTCAAGTTCCATGCTCTGAATTACAAGGAGAGATTGAGTTTCTCTACTCATTCCACCTACACCAAATACCCTTCCAATGCCTAGTGCACTGATGAAATGCATTTTGAATAAGGAATTCCCTCAAGAGGAGGTCCAAGAACCAATTCTTGAACTATTTTTAAACCCAGAAGAACCTTTTGGTAAATTGTGTTCTTAGCCATTGTTAAACTTACATGACCAGCACTAGTCCAAGCCATCACATACTCCTAGCAAGCAAATTCCTATGGCTGCTAAGAAGAAAGAGATCCCAGCTCCAAACCAATTATGGAACCTTAAATTTGATGGCTCCAAGTCCAAGTCAGGAAGTGGAGCAAGGATTGAATTGACTAACCTGAAAGGGAAAACCTACTTTCCTTCTTATAGGTTACAATTTGGATGCACTAATAATGTGGTAGAATACGAAGCACTTGCTTGGGGTCTAATGTTTTTTCATCAAAAAAAGGTCATATCCCTCATGGTAAAGGGGGATTTAGAAGTAATTGTCAAGCAGGTTCACAGTCAATACACATGTCATAACAAAAGACTGGATGCTTATAGAAATAGAGTTTGGAATCTGATAGAGGATTTTGATGCCTTTGGAATCACTCTGATTCAAAGGGAAGATAATCAGATTGCCAATGCCTTGGTAGTTGTTGCTAATACATTAGAGCCCATGTAGAAATCTAAGTTGAAAATATTTTTGGTTGAATTGGTCTCTATCCCAGTAGTTTCGGATAATGTCCAAAAATTTTAGGTCTTCAATGATGACCAACACATACTTGCCTTTTTGGAAAATTATGATTCTTTTGAAGGACAAATAATTGATGAATCAAATAGAGACTAAGAAGAATGGGATCCTGAATGTTGTGACACAAAAGGAATTTTGAAATTAAAAATTAATAGCATCCCTAAAGAGATGGTGGATCTGGAAAGAATATTTGACTCTAACCCCTAAGCTTGTGAAAGGGTGCCAACAAAGAGTGATGGAGGGAAGTATGAGGCTTTTAATCTGGCTAATTCTGGCCCTAAAAGGAATGTTTATATAGCCAAGACCTGCCCTGAGGAGATCAAAGATCAAATAGTTAAGGTTTTAAAAGAAGACATTACAACAATAGCATGGAGTTATGAATATTTGAAGACTTTTGATAACTCTGTGATCACACATACAATACCTTTGAAGCCAGAAGCAAATCCTTTCTGTCAAAAGTAGCACCCAGTCAATGCTTTGATTGAGCCCTTAATTTAGAAGGAGGTGCAAAATCTTTTGTCAACTAGAATCATCTTCCCGGTAAGGCACTCTAGTTGGGTTGAAAATTTAGTTCCAGTACAGAAGAAGAGGGGATATTAGACTGTGTTGATTTCGGGAACCTGAATAAAGCATCCGAGAAAGATAACTATCCATTACCTTCCCTCGATGAAGTATTACAAATAGTCAACGAATCTCAGATGATGTCATTCTTGGATGGATACTCTAGGTATAATCAAGTGTTTATCAGCCATGAAGATAGAATCAAGACTACCTTCACTACCAAGTGCGGGACTTTTTCCTATCGTCAAATGTCATTTGGCCTCATAAATGTTGGAGCCACTTTTCAGCGTGCAATGGATGTGGCTTTTAAATATTTGATAGGTAAGTGTATTATTATCTATGTGGATGACTTGAAAATATTTTCTAAGAAGACAAAGGACCATGATGTTGATTTAGCAAAGGTCCTTAAAAGATGTATAAGCTATGGTGTATCCCTTAATCCAAAGAAATGTGTGTTTGAGGTTTTCGAGGAAAAACTTTTAGGCCATGTGATATTAGAAAAGGGGATATCCATAGATCCTGATAGAGTTGAGGCCATTTTGAAATTGACAATGCCAGGAAGTAAAAAGGAAAATAGGTCCTTCTTTGAAAGGATTAATTTTGTAGGAAATTCATAACAGGGTTTGCATAAATTGTCAAACCACTCAATGAGATGATGAAGAAAGATGCTAAAATAGAATGGAGCAATGAGGCTAAATCTACCTTCTTGCAGATTAAACAATCAATATTTGAGGCACTAGTCTCAACCAACCCAGATCACCTAAAGCCTTTTTATATTTATTCCTTTGCATCTGATCATTCATGTGCAATAGTTCTAACACAATGTAGAGGTGATAGAGATGAAAGGCTAATTGCCTTAATGAGCTCCCCATTCAAGAATGAAAAATTTTGGTACCCACCTCTAGAGAAGCAGACCTTTGCATTGGTACAAGTAGTTCAAAAATTTAGGCATTACAATCTTAGGAGCTAGGTTATTGCTATAGTTCTTGATCCAGCTATTAAGGCTCTCCTCATGCAGAGTGAATTAGGAGAAAGAAGAGGAAAATCGATGGCTATCCTGCAAGATTTTGATCTAAAGATTCATCCAATGAAGCTTGTCTAAGGAAAAGGTTTATCAAAGGCCATGGCAGATGTTGACAAGAATATTACTTGTCAGTAATGTACTATGCACTCATTTACTAAAGATCCATGGTACACATACTTGATTTTCTTCCTCCTCAACAAAAAATGCCCAAAAGGAATGATTGCTACTCAAAGGAGAGGGTTGAGAATGAAGAGTGCTCATTTCATTCTCAAAGGAGGTTCCCTATACCGAAGGAATTATGAGGGAGTTTACCGCGTTGTTTAGATCAGCAAGAAGCCAAGCATGCTATTGCTAAATTTCATCATAGACATGGCACTGGGCATGGATTTGCAGATTCCTTAGCTCATCAAATTCTTAGGTCAAGGTACTATTGGCCTCACGTGTTCAGGGATGCACATCAACATGTTAGGACATGCCATACATGCCAAGTTTTTGCATCAAAGGAGTGTAATCTAGCAATGCCTTTACAACTAGTTTATGAGGTAAGACCATTCACCCAATGGGAATTAGATTTTGTAGGGATAATCAATCCAAACTCTTATGTAGGGCATAAGTTCATCTTAACAATTACAGACTACTGCACCTATTGGACTGAGGCTCAACCATGCAAGAATAGTACCACTAAGGTGGTTATTAGATTCCTTAATGAGAACATCGTTACCAGGTTTGGAGTATCCTTTGCCCTGGTATGCGACAATGGCCCCGCTTTTTCATCTATTGAATTTATACAATGGGCTTATGAGCATAAAATTATTTTGAAATATTCATCCAATTACTACCCTCAGGGAAATGGTGTAGCAAAGTCTAGCAACAAGAACCTGTTGGAAGTAATAAAGAAATTGCTAAGAGAATAATCCTAGGGACTGGCATACCCAGTTGAGATTTTCCTTATGGGCAGATCAAACACATATTAAATCCGCTCTAGGAAATTCCCCTTTTAAATTGGTCTATGGCCAAGATTCAGTTTTCCCTATACATTTGTAGATACCTGTTCTTAGGTTTATGCAAGATTTTTACTCAAACGATGATCGGACTAGGGTAAGACTAAATAATCTTTTAAATATGGAAGAACAAAGAGATGTTGCTTTACAACAGTTCTTTAAGCACTAGGTTGTTGTCAAACATTGGTTTGACAAAAGAGCTAAGATCAAGGTATTTAGAATATCAGATCTTGTGTTGTTATGGGATAAGGCTAAAGAGAAAAGGGGTGACCACCAGAAGTTTGATAGACTCTAATTGGGTCTATATCAAATAGCAGAGATCTTGGGTGAGAAAGCTTTTCACCTAACCACTTTAGCGGGAGAACATGTTCCATTTCATGTTAATGGATAGTTTCTCAAGCATTACTTTGGCCCATGAAGGTCTAATTTTTGAGTTATTGTGTATATGTATATTTTGTACTTATTTGTTTTTTGTTCTCTTGTGGGTTTGTTTCCTTTGTTGTTCTCTTTGTTTTCTTTCCTTTTGTTGTCTTGTTTTGTTTTGTGTTTTGTTACTTGAGGATCCTTATTTCTTTCCATTTTGAAATATAGGGGTTGTTATTCAAATTATTCTATAGGCACTAGAAGACAAATTGATTTAGGCATTTTTAGGATTATTTGTAAGAGATGTTTTGTTCTAAAACTTGTCTTATGGTCATTTTAGCATTGGTTTGAAAAGCTATTAAGAGTAAGGTATACTATAGATAACCTCATGAACTATGATTGAAATCTATCACGAAATAGATAAAACATCTGCCTATAAAGGTCCTATTCATCTTGGGATGATTATATGTCCGATTCAAGCAAAAAATCTAATTCCCAAAACTATCAAAGGGTCCACTATAGTTCTCAACCCATATTTTAGACTATTAATGTCTAAGTATTGAGAATCCTATTTAAATAATTTCCATAAGAAAAGCCTGTAAAAGAAAGAGAAAAGAAACTGACTGAAATAAAGGGAAACTCAATACTACATGGGTAATTCAAGTATCTCTATCGGGGCTATGGATGTCGGACTGGCAGTAGAGAAATCCTTTGCAAGAACTAGAGGTATCTTCGTTGAGGCTATGGATGCCTAACTGGCAGCGAAGCAATTCCTAGGATTTCATTGCACAACAGTTAAAGGAACTCAACCTATGTAGCTTGAATCCTAGATATAGTTGTTTAGGTATGTAGAAAGTTCAAATAAAGAACGATGCACCGTATATGCACACACTCAGATTCAAGGGTAGTTTATGTTGATTTACATTTGAGATTCCAGCTCAACTTTACTTAAATATTCTAATCATACTTAAGTTAATATGTTTCATAAATCAAAGGCTTTTGGGTGACTGAATTCTTTAGTATCTCAAAAATGGGTAAACCATTTTCCCAGCCAAGTCGCTATTTGTTATGCCTTGCATAACCACCCCATTTTATTTTAGAACTAAATGGGTCCCCCCTTTGTTTTTTTATTTGTCTTTGGTTTTTGGTTTAGGTCTTAGGAGTTGTTTGTTTTACTCCTAAGTCTTTTTTTATTTTTTGCTCTGTTAGAGGTGGAGCCGGAACCAAAATTGGACCCATAACTTTTCCAAAGTTCCTAGTTCAGATCTCATTCTGACTCTGACTCCGCCTTCTCTTTCATTTTTCCTTTCATTGTCTATTGGTTGGTTTGGCACTCTTGGGTTGGTTGTCCCTTGAGTTGTTTTTCATTTTTCGTACATTTTTTTTGCCTGAGTAGAAGCAGAATCAGAGGTGGAATGGAGTTTGGAACTTTTAAAATTCCAAATCCTTTTCCCATTCTGACTCTAACTCCACTCATTTTCTTTGTCTCATTGTTTCTTTGGCATTTGGATTGGGTCTAGTTTCCACTTCATTCCCACTTCCCTTTGTGCTTGTGTGTCTTTTTTTTTTTTTTTTTGTTTCTTGGTCAGAAGCGGAGCCGGAATTGAAACTAGACTCTGAACTTTTCCAAGGTTCCTAGTTCAGGTTTTGTTCTGACTCTGGTTATGCCTTTTCTTGCCTTGTTTCTTTTTGTTGTTTGTTGGCATGTCTCGCACTCTCCGGTTTTTTTTCCCCCTTTGTCTATTTTTTTGTTTTTGTTTTTGTTTTTTTTGGGTCTTAGGAGTTGTTCTTTTTACTCCTAAGTCATTTTCTTTTCTAGTGTTTTGTCGGAAGCGAAACCGGAGCAGAAACTACACTTGGAACTTTTTACAAAGTTTCAAGTTCGGATTTGGTTTCAAGTCTACGTCCGATTTTTTCTCTTTCTCTTTTCTTTGCTTGTTGTTTTGTTTTGCACTCTTGGATCTATTTCTCCATTGAGTTGTTGATTGTTTTCCTTGTGTTTTGTTTTTCTCAACCGAAAGTGGAACCAAGATGGGAACCTAACTTGGAACTTTCCAAAATTCTAGATCTTGTTCCTGTTTTGATTTCAACTCCGCTCGTTTGCATTGTGATGTTTGTTTTATTCGTGTTGTTTGGGTTGGGTCTAGTTTTTGTTCCATTCCTACTTCCCTTCATGTTTGCTCATCTTTGTTTTATTTCCTGTTTCTTTGTCAGAAGCAGAACCGTAGTTGGAATCGAACTTGAAACTTTGTAAAAAGTTCTAGTTTCATTTTTTCGTTTCGTCTACCCCCGTTTTCTTTCTATTGTTTTTTATTTGTCGGACGCGGGACCGGGTTTGGGGTTCGATAAGGAACTTGTAAAAATTTTCTTTTCTTGTTTTGGTTCTACATCTGCCCTTTTTTCTTTTTTCTATTCTTTGTTTGTCGGTGTGTTTTGCACTCTTGGTTTGTTTCTCCTTTGGCCCTTTTTGTTGTTTTTCTCGTGTTTTATTTTCACCTAAGCGGAAGTGAAACTAGAGGTGGAATTGAATTTGAAACTTTTAAGTTTCTAGTTCATGTTCTTGTTTTGATTCTGGCTCCACTCATCTTCCTTTTTGTTTTGTTTTCATTTGTGTTTGGGTCGAGTTCGGTTTTTGTTCTGACCCTGCTTCTTGTTGTTTTTGTTGTGCTTGTTTTCTTTGTTCCTTTTTTCAGAACTGGAACCGGGGTTGGATCAGGGCTTGGAACTTTGTAAAAGTTCTAGTTTTTGTTTTGGTTATGGATCCATTTCCACCTTTGTCTTCAGTGTTCACTGGGGTTGACTGTTGATTTGCTTGTGATCGAAACCGAAGCGAAGTGGAAACTAAATTTGAAACTAGTAATTAGTCCCCAATTTTGAACCAATTTTGGTCCTGATTCTGAGCTAGTCTCGATCCCGACCCCACTCTATTTTGAAAACTGTTTCATATTCTTGATGCTCTTGTAATCTCGATTCTGACCCCACCAGTGTTGAAAATTATTTTATGTCCTTGTTGCTTATGTGGCTCCACCTCCGATAAAGGTTGAAGTATGGTTATGTTTAAACATTGTTTCAAAGGGCTGGAGGTAGGTAGTGACTAGTGTATTGATTTCTATGTGTTGTTCATCTAGTATATGAGTTTATTGCAAAATTTGAGAAATTTCTAGAGCATTAGAAGAGGCTTCCCAAAGAATCCAATCTGCAGAAACTTCAAGGAAGGGGCTAGGCCAAAGAAGATTAAAGTGGAGTAGCTCCCCTAAACTTTGAGGTGTAAACATAAAGAAGCTACTGTCACCACCAACAAGGTTGATTCTTGGTTGGATGGGCCTAGTGTGGATACCCTTCAACAAATGTTCTCTAATTATGATGAGTACATCCTTGAGCATGTAACGCAAAAGTGAGCTAGTAGCAAAGAATTTTCTTCACTTAACACATCTTCTTCTCTCTTCTTTGCCGAGTTTTGACATGAATTTGACTTGAGTTCCATTCTTTAGTCTTACCTACTTTCTTGGGTGTCAGCATTTTGTGCAACAGAGCAATCTGGTCGGGTAACTAATGATCAATAGTCCAGTTCTTCATTCAGTTCTGATTCCTTTATTTATGGATCTGAGTTTTGATTGGGAGGGATTTATGCATAGCATTGTCTATATGTATCTCTAGAGTTCAATAGTTCAATTCCATTGGTTTTTCATGTTCCTTAATTTGTGGATCTGGATTCCAAATTGGGAGGAATTTGTGCATACGTTGCCTATAAGTATTATTTGGTTCTATTTTGTAAAGGTTAGATAATTGAAGAAAGATAAGCCACCTAAGGATAGCAATAGAGATTAGTTCTAGAATTTTATGCTTTAGTAGGGATACTTTGAAGTTCATTTTTTGAACTTGGATATAGTTTTATAGTTTATTTACAATCTTTTTATGATATTTTTTGAAGTTTGGAACTACTTTGATAAGGTTAATGATGCATGATCAATTTGTATGCCAGTGATTTTGTTGTGCCTAAGTGTTTCTTATTTGATGAAATTCAATAGAAGGAACTAGATTTAAGATTATCCCATTAAGTTATTTGTGAATGATTTTCTATTATGTGTATTTGATCTATGTTTTAGTACTAAGTGAATGGTTTGTTTCAAAGTTAATGAAGGAAGTTTGGTGAATAGTTATGATGATTGAATTAGCACTATGGATGCATGCAATGGTATAGATTATTCTATGGATTGTTTCATGTCATGGTTGTAGTTGGATGAAGAAGCACTCGTTATTGGTGTGCATGTCTAGATGTTAAGTAGTTTTATTCATATTCTTCTGGTTTTAAAGCTTTGATCTATCTTTTTATCTTTATTTAAACCCCCAAAATGTAGAATAGGTGAGTGCATGCAGTTTTGTTCCTGGTTACTAGCAAAGGCCCCTTGCAAATTATAGTTGCATTGACCTCTGAGTGATATCAACACAGTTGAGAACCAACTACTAGGACCTTTGGAGTTATATGGCTACATGTTATCTTTCTTTTTCAAGAGAAATAGGATAGTGATATTATGTTTAAACATTGTTGTGTTGTACTGACCATCAAGATCACTCACAACGACATTCATGTGTCAATCTTCTCTCCTAGGGACATTATCTATTGTGAATTACAAAAACCAATTAAGCAAAGACAAAGCAAAGTCTCGATACTGAGATAGCTTACTTTGCTTAGCTTGATAGGTTCCCATATAATTTGATTCACAATAAGCTTAGGGTCACCATATATATGGAGATGTTTTATTTTTAGCATAATCATGGCATGTAAGCCAGCAATGAGGGCTTCATACTCAGTGATTTTTTTGGTGCAAGGGAATTCCAATCGAAAGGAGAGAGGGACTAGTTTACCTTCAGGTGAGATCAAGACTATGCTTGCTCCAAAGCTAGTCTGTCATCTCAACCCATCAAAATACATCTTCCACACAAGGTCATGATTGATCATGAAGATATTATCATCAGGGAATAAGTCCAAAACTAAGAAGGAGTGAGATGAAGGATTATTCACCAATTGATCAGCAACCACTTTCCCCTTTATCAATTTTTGAGTTACAAACTTTATGTCACACTCAGATAGCAACATTACCCATTTAGTTAACCTCCCAGCAAGGTCAAAACTAGAGAAAATATTTTAGGTCACTTTTTAAAATGATGCATGTTTCAACATGAAGAAGATGGTGTCTCACCTTTTGCATTGTGAAGATGAGACCAAGATATTGCTTCTCCATGGATGAATAACGAGTTTCATAATCAAATAGGACACGACTAATGTAGTAGACTATCCTCTCTTTCCTAACATCATCATACTGAGTGAGCAAGGCCACCAAAGCATGTGGTGATGTAGCAAATTAAAGTAGAAAGGGTCTATCCTACATAGCCGACATTAATGCAAGAGGATTGGCCAAATAGGTTTTTATTGATTCAAAATCTTTCTAAAACTTTTCGTCCCATATAAAGTGAGTGTCCTTTTTTAGCAAACAAGTGAAAGGAAGGGTACGATCAACCAATTGAGATATAAATCTATGAATTTCTTGAATCTTCCTGTATACCTTGGAATTCTTTACCGCTCTAAAAGTGCAAATCTAACTAAGAAACATGAATAACAAAATGCCAAGGACACCTCAAGATTAGCCAAAAGAGAGTTACAACGAAAAGGAATGCAAATAAAATGAAACACAAACACTTTTACCTCCCTTGTTGAAACTTCTTTGATTGGCCCTTGCTTAGATTGGTTGTGTGCTCCTTAGATGACAGATTGAGTGACTATAATGCAAGCTTCAATATGCAAAATGATGAACAAAGATGGTTGAATAATTGAAAAAGGCTTGGACAGCATGTAGTTATGAGAGTGCAAAGTGTTGAGAATGCAAAATGACAGCATAAGGGTGCAAGATGGCTAAGTGTTGGAAATGCCCTTGAGGAGGGGGTATTTATAGAAGAATTTGAATTCTCTAGAGAATTCAACGGTCAAGATTAATCCAACAAGGCCAAGATGAAGGGCTATGGTGGGTTGAGAACCCACAAGCCCTCACATCTTGACATGTGGAGGGTGAAGTGGACAAGAGGATATGAGGTGTAAATGAGGTGTCAAAAAGGTACATGAGGTGGAAAAGGACATGCACCTTGGGGAGATGAGAGGATTTCCACAAAAAGGGATTTCTTGTCCCCAAGTGGGAGTGAAAGGGACATTTGAGGAATTTTAGAATTCCTCAAAAATCTACATGGGAAAAGGAAAGGTGGTTGGGATATAAATGTGAATTAAAAATTCACATTCATAGGATGATCTAGAGGATAAAAGGTGGGCTCCAAAAAGGTGGGACTTGGTCACATGTGGAGATTGTGACAAGTTGGTCACATGTGGAGATGACAAGTGTGACAAGTCCAAGGTTCTAGAAGCCTTGGAAAGATGGAATGTGAATTAAAAATTCACATATAAAAGAGGGAATCTAGGAAGAATAAAAAAGAATTAAAAATTCCTTGGAGAATGATTAGGCTTAATTAATCAATAATTAGAAGATAAATGATTAGGATTAAAAGCCAACTTGCAAAAGTTGGAGGATGTGACACATCCTAATCAAGGATTAGGCATGTGCACATCCTTAATGAAGAATTAGGAAATGGATTAGGATTAGATGAAAATGACATGTGAGGAATTAAATAAATGTACTATTTATTTAATTTATTTGATGAAAAGAGGATTAAGGAGGGTAAGGTATTTAATTATTAATTAAATACCTTAGGGATTTAGCAGAATTAAAGATATTAATTAAATAATAGTAATATTACTTAATTAACTAGGATAAGAGGATGTTTAGACGAAAAGTGATAAATTTGGATAAATTAAGTGTCCAAATTTGGATGTCTACACTTCCCTTGTAAACTTTGCAATTCAGTGATGTTCCTAGGTGGAGGCATGTTAACAATCGTGTTGATCTTATTCATGTTGACTTCAATTCCATGATGAGAGACTATGAACCCCAAAAGCTTGCTCATGTCTACATTAAAGACACACTTAAGAGGATTAAGCTACATCTTATAGATTCATAGCCTTTCAAAAATAAGATGAAGGTTCTCCACATGATCCTAACGAGTTATAGATTTTGCAAGGATATCATCAATGTAGTCTTCTAGAATTTTATGAGTGAAGTCATGAAATATTAAGGTCATAGCTAGTAAGTCACTCCTACATTCTTTAACCTAAAGGGCATGACCACATAGTAGAAGGTACCACAAGGGGTAGTGAAGGTTGTCTTATACTGATCTTTCAAGTTAATACATATTTGATTATAACCCAAGAATCCATCCATGAAAGATACCAGGGCATGACCTATAGTCGAGTCTATAACTATATATATATTAGGCAATGGGAAATCATCCTTAAGAGAGGCCTTATTAAAATTACAAAATTTAATGCATACATGAATATGTCCATCAGTTTTACATACGACATCAATATTCAAGATCCAAGGTGAGTAGTTGATTGGATGAATAAAGCCTATTTTCAACAACTTCTCTATCTCAGTCTTCACCAACAACATGACCTTAGGATTGATCTTTTAGATTTTCTACTTAATAGGCTTGACATCAGGACATAAGAAAATATTGTGAACAACTATAGAATTATCAATACTAGGCATGTCCTCATACGACCAAGGAAATATATCAAGATGAGAATGTAGAAGGCCAGAGTGCTCCTTAGCTTCCTTAGAAGAAAGGCACTTCCCGATCTTAATCATCTTTTTAGAAGATTTCAGATCCATAATACTTTAGTAGTATCCCCTTTGAGGAGGGGACTACAGTCTTCAAGATGCGATATTTGAACACCATTGTCAACATTAGCTAGAGGGTCCTCCTCATCAATATTTAGGATGAATTCTTTGAAATACGCCTATTTTCTCAAGCAATATGGGAATCATCTCTTATGGTGAAAAGGAGGCAGAGAGGATTAAGCACCTAATAATTCTTCAAGGGCCTCATCTAAAGAGAAAAAATCTAAGGGGACTTCGTTGGCCCGCATCCCATCCTCTATTAATTAAGGATGGACTACACTAAGTGGTTCAACCAAAATCATGTTAACACTCCACCAAGGTTTCTACAAGTAGATTGTTTAATAGAGCATCCCAAACCTAAATAGCTCTTATGAGGCTTCAACTAGATAGGGACCTAGGTTCCTTACTCAATATGTCCAAGGCATTTTTGACCATAGCCATATTGAGAACCGAGTTTATATCTGAAACCATAATGTATTTGTAAAACTTCGGAAGGAGGTTGTTCTACATAAAGAGTATCATTCCACCAGTGGACATCAAATGCATCTACAAGAGCACAACTATCTCCTTTACTCGATTCACAAACATTAACCTCCTTAGCAAGAGCAGGACTATCCTCCTCGATAGGGGAATGACTGGTCTCCTGAATAGGATCACAACTTTCCTTCTCAACGAGAGTGTTATCTGCTTTTTCATTAGAGGTGTTCAAGGTTATTAGATGTTTTAGATGAGCAAGATTCACTTTATACTCACCAATAAAGAACTCAGAGAACTCCAAGGATCCCCAATCATCACAAGAAACACATTAGATTTAGAAGAAGAAATAAACAGGGAGGACTTAGGACTTTCTACTTTAGGTGGTTCTTCTATAGCAGTGTTCACTTTAGAGACAACCTCCAAAGAGGGTATCATTGAGGAACATGTCATCGCATCTAAAGTTAGGGATGGAATATGATTCTTAAGAGTGGAGACAATCAAAGCCCAACTAGTAGCCGCTAGTTCACAAAGGTGAATAGCTTCTAGATTAGCTTTGACTATGACCACTTGACTATTTGCTACAAACTTTAGAGAACAATGTAAAGTGGAAGTCACGACACCCATAACATGAATCCAAGGTCTCCCCAAAAGAATATTATAAGGTAAGGGACCAAACATCACATAAACCAAGGTGGGTAAAGTAACGAGGCCTAACTGCAAAGTCAATATTATCATGCCTAGAGTTTGTCATCCAACATTATCAAACCCATGAATATACAAAGAAGAAGCAGCTAAAAAAGAAGAAACAACTTTAATCTTGGGTAATAGATCTATACCACAAACATTGAGAGTTGAACCAATGTTAATGAGGGTATGTATAATACCGATGGTATTAACATTAACTATAATCATCAAAGGTTTGTTTGTTTCTACACATTCATAGGCAGGAGTTCCTATGGATAGAATGTGATATTCGGAGAATCTACAAGAATATGAGCCATCAATGCATTAACATCTATTGGCCTTGTAGAGGAATGCAAGAGAATTTTCTTTAAGGCTTCCTGAAGCATACCTTGGTAAATCAAAGTAGTTTGAAGCAAATCCCAAAGTGAGATCTTAGCCAAAGTAACACGAAGTTGCTCGACAAGATCATAATCACCTAGTGCTTATTCATAGGTTAGGTGTTGGAGGAAGACTCAATTGAGAAAGTGGTAAAGAAGTAGAAATTTGAGTTGTTTGAGGTATAGGAATAGAAGGTTGTTGATCCAAATTTTGTTTGTTTCTTCTTGTATTATATGTGTGCTCAACAGTATTATAAGAAGCAAAGTTCATAGCTTTTATGAACCTCTAATATAGATTTGGTGAATCATCATGATATGAAATTCCACAAATAGAATGGATCCTCTCAGGGGAAGGGATAACTAGAGTTAAGTAAATAATGAGTTTCTTAGGGCTTGGAGAAGCCGCAGAGACTGCCACAATGTTTACCAACTCTTCAGCTTGTGAAGAAGAAGTTTGCTCGGAAGACCTACGGATAGAGGAAGATGCTTCTAAGAATTCATCTAGAGCATCATCCAACACATCAAAATCTTCCTTAGAGAAAGCATTATAATAAACATTAAAACATTGCAAAAAAAAATCTGACATGTTCACGTCAAGTTCACCAAAATGTGAGATAAGAGGATTAACTGCTCATGAGTCTCTTCATTGTCAAGAGAATCTTTGGGAACAAACTACTCTTATCCACCTCAATACAAGTTGAATGAAAAAATTACAAAGAAATTATGTCCAGGCTAATTATCATAAAATATTGCATCATAACTTGAGAGAGAAAAGCTTCTAGATCCCTACCTCTGAAAGAGGAACTCTTAGCCAAAACACTATAGTGTGGATTTAGGACGCTAGAGTGATGTGCTAGATTCCAAATGACGTGTTGGTGTCCTAAGTAATAGAGAGATCACGGACTTAAATAGGTAGACTACAGCTTTACTATCTAACCTAGATCTGAGGCCTACTCAATGAAATAATGAGATAAAAAACAAAAACCAAAAGAAAGCACAAGGAGAGCTAAGAGGGATCTTACAAACAACCAAATATTTGAATCCTTACTTTGAGCTCCACTTTAACAACCTGCACACAAGATGAATTAGGAAAAAAATTGGGGTTTTTTTGGGGCTTGCCGTAGTAAAACCCCCATTTTGGTGTTCCCACCTTCATGGATAGCCAGATAGATAGAGAGAGTAACCGAAATGGAAAAAATAAAGTGGTGAGTGATCCCACAATAGTGGTTTACACTTTCTGGGAGATCTTGATTTTTGGTAAAATCACATATTTTTAAAAAATATAATGATTTAAGCCTTGGAAACTTTCATTTAAAGGATTCTAATTGAAGAGAGTTTTATCAACCCACCTTAGATCAAACCCCCTTGGATAGAACCTCGCTAGTATTAAACCATACATACAACAGAGTTTCCTTTACACCTATCAAAATGCTGATAAAAACCACTTTTGACTTACCTTTTGGGGGATCAAATGAATTCATTTAAAATTTATTTTTAGCAAGTATGTGGTCCTTATTATAAGCTTCCAAAAAAGTATAATTTTAAATAAATTTAATTTTATTATTATATTTATTTTTTACTTCTTGTGAATGTAGGTTTTTCACTGAAAATCAAGCTCTCTATTCTTCACATGTGGAAAATTAGTAGATTATCAAAAAAGAAAAAGAAAAATATCTATGCACTAGATATTGATGTCCTTGATCCAATAAAAAAAATTAAATTTCGATATATACAAAAAAAGTTATGTTTTAGCCAGTAAATCATGTCTAAATTATAACTGGTTTGACTTTGAAACTTAATTAAGAAAAAATACTCAATGAATGCTATGAAACCAATTCCATGCACTAGATATCATAGTTACAAATCTAAATTCAAAAAATTATAATTTATCCTTCATAGAAAAAAAGTTGTGTTAGCTAGTAACGTCACTCTTTAACAATGGTGTTTACTGGTAAAAACTAGCTTTTGAAAATGATGGAAAAATAAGTGCAATTTGATTCCATTTTTTTTTTTAAATTATATTTATAATCTACAAACAAAATGTTACAAATCACTAGTTTGCATCATCTTCAAATTCATCATGGTTTAGCTGCTATAAGTGCTCAAAAGTGAATATTTAGTTAAAAAAATTAGTTCAATGTCCAATTTGGCCAAAAATTGTAAACTAGTATTGTGGGATCACCCTGGTGAAAGCAATCCTCATTATAGGAGGAGAACCTGCACCACCAAGTAGTAAATGAAAAAATAAATCTAATCTATTCACAAATAGAAGAGTGAGAGAGTGTTACCAACAGGCCTTGGCCCCCTTTTGAACACACAGACACACCATTGAATGCTTACTAGAGAGCTTTGGCTATTGGAGGGACCTCATTCTGACAAAGCTTTGCTTGTAGAAGTGTTGTTTCCAAGAGTGGAAGAGCCTGAGAAGTGAAGTGAGGCTAAGGAGAGGGCCTTGAGTGAATGAGAGAGAGAGCCCCTCAAAATGAGAGAAAAAGAGGGGTTTTGTTGCATGCAAGGGCATAAAGAGCCATTACACCCAAGACCCTGACTGCACAGGCATCCAAAACACTAGTTTTTAGGAAATGGGTTGACGGGCTGTCATTGCTTCACCATTGGACCACATGGAGTTGGAATCGTGAAATTTTGAACCATGGAGTTTTTTTCATTGATGTGTTTAGGTGTCATAAATGCTAGGTAAAGTGTTAAAATATGAAATTTCCCCTAGACAATTTTGCGACATTACAATAATTAATTGTGAATAAATTAGATTTATTTAAATAATAGAATAATTTAACTAACTAATGATCATGAAAATGTTAGTATGAAATGGGTTTACATAAGATGACATTGATATGGTCTTACAATTATTTTTAGGTTTCTACACCTTCTGAGCCTGCCAAATAAAAAAGTTGAAAATTCAAGCATCATAGTAGATGTAATACCATAATGCTTCAAATTCTGCTCACTACCCATATAGAGATGTGATTTTCATTTTGCAAGTAAATTATTAGCCACTTCAAACCATACCCTAATAATAAAATTATGTGTTTGTTAAGGTGATCAAACCATACCCTAATATGCAAACTAGTTTTTGTTTGGATGGACAACTTGTTCACCACCTACTAAATTGGAAAATTTACCATTCTCTACCTTTCTTGGTCTAGAACTTTGTGTTTGTGTGCATTGAAATGGAGAAAAATGGGGGTGAGTCCACCAAAATAGGATTGATAACCCAATTAGGTGGGGACCTATTTCTCCTCAATTCATTACGAAATGAGATCCACACAATGAAAGGACTATCAACCTTGAGGTGAGTCAAGTCAAATTGTGAATCTACAAATTTCCTTTTTTTGCAAGGACAAAGGTCCTAATTAAACAACACTTTGGGGAGAAAGATTAAAAGTAGCAAAATAGCTCCAAAATGCAACTTGCAACTTTTTTTTTCTTTTTTTTGAAAGGGGTAAAAAATTTATTCAAATTCAGAAATGAGCATTACATAAAATCAAAGGGACAAGGCCCCAAGAACCTAAGAAAAGCATGAAACAACATCATCCTTCACTAGTACCAACCCCATCCTTTGCAAGAATCCT
The DNA here is from genome assembly GCA_007258455.2 of Sequoia sempervirens. Lineage (NCBI taxonomy): Eukaryota > Viridiplantae > Streptophyta > Pinopsida > Cupressales > Cupressaceae > Sequoia > Sequoia sempervirens. The sequence continues at coordinate 530,220,830 of VDFB02058242.1, forward strand.
CTCCAGGTCCTGATAGAGCTCATGTGAAACCTGCTCCCACTCATCAATCTTCCAACCATCTAAATGCTCAGAAGCCCATTTGGCCAAATAATCAGCTGCCCTATTCCATTCCCTTGGAATATGGACAAAAGACACTATCTCCATCAAAGAACTAATCTACAAAATCTACTACATTGTTATAGCCAGCAGCCAACTAACATCAAACACCTTCTATTCATTAAGAAAATTAATTAAAACTTGAGAATCTAACTCACAGATAACCTTGTGCCACCCCAAAGCATAAGCCCACTCAAAAGTGTAGAGGATTTCCAAACCTTCCATAAGGTTGATAGTCTATAGTCCTTCATGAACAGAAAAGAGGTTAACCACTAAACCAAAAGAATCCTTGTCAACCCCACCAATCCTAGCAGGCCTTGGATTGCCTCTGGAAGAACCATCAATATTAAGCTTCAAAGTTCCAATCGAAGGGGGTAGCCATCCCCCCACCCTGTGAACCCTCTACTTCACATGCCTTCCTCTCCTAAAAAAAGCAGAAGTCAAAGACAAACCTTGAATACCTAGCCTATCAACCATTTCAACATCCCTTTTCTCCAACGGCAACACCACATCACACTTAGCTTCAACCATCTCCTAGATCATTACCAAAATTTTGTGCCAAACCTGTTGAATCCATAATTTTTCCCCTTGAAATATTCTTTGATTCCTTTCCAACCAAACTTGCCATAGTACTAAAATGGGCCCAACATACCAAACATCCTGCAAGAAAGGGGCCATAGAGGAGGGTCTCCCTAGGCTACTCCAAAAATCCACCAAGGAGGAAGCATGAACACAACGGCTATTCCAAACTCCCCACCAAAAATTTCAAAGTTACAAAGTAAAGGGACAACGGAAAAACAAGTGAGAAGAGTCCTCCTCCCCACACCCACAAAGAACACACATAGAGGAGCCCTGAAAGCCCTTATTTTGAATATTATCCCATGTCAAGAACCTATTCCAGGCCAAAGTCCAAATAAAGTAGTTACACTTTGGCCAAGAAAACTTATTCCACACTTTCTTCCACCAATGAACCTCCTCCTCCTCAAGCCGATGAGAAAGCAACACATGGTATCCAGAAGCAACAATATAGACACCCTTAGGGTTAGGAGACCAAGAAAGCACATCCTCATCCATGAGGTAGCTACATCATCTACAAGAAAGAATGTTATGAAGCTCAACACACTCCTCCTCCATACCAACAATAGGCCACTCGTTAGAATTCTTCCATCTCGCCACCACCAGCTGCCCTTGAGAAGATAGGGACTTAAAATCACTCACCCTCGACCATCCAACTTCACAGAACCTTTAGCACAAATTCAAAAAATTAGGAAACTAAGAGACAATGGGGGGATAACCATCCCAATAATCATACCAAAAATAAACCTTTGTCCCTCTTTTATAAATCCAAACTAAGTCATCCTTGATGAGCTCAACCCCTTTCTTGAGCATACTCCAAATCACCATCCCTTCCCTATCAAGGAATAACGGGGATATCACTCTAAGGGATCCCCTAGAAGTACTTTTGAGATAGAATCCTAGCCTAGATCTGATCATTTTCCACACACCACCACCAATACAATTTAGTTGTCAGAGCCACACTAGATAGTGATGACTGCCTTAACCCAAGACCACAAAATTACTTTGAGCTACCAACAATGTCCCATCTGACAAGGCTCAATTTAGAAGACAACAAGTTTCCAACCCATAAGAATTGTCTTTCTAGGGAGTCCAATTCCCTAACAAAACCCATCAGGGCCACTTGAATCATACATCAATGAATGGGGAGATTCTATACCATAGATTTGAGCAATTGAATACGGCCTACAAAAGACAACTAGTGATGGGTCCAATGAGTAACTTTCCCACAAAAATTATCCAAAATAGTCTACCAGGAATCCCTGGGCATCCTACCAACCAAAATGGGAATCCTAAGATAGGTCAGAGGGAGAGCCCCAATTTGAAATCTAAGAATATAAGCAATCCTCCTCTGAATGGAGTTCAAAGTATTGAAGAAAAAGATGGAAGATTTTTCTTCTTTAATTAATTCGCCCAAGGAAACAAGATAAACATCCAAAACCTTGCGCAAGTTAGAAGCTTCCCTAATAGTGTCCATACCCATCAATGTAGTGTCATCCACAAAGTACAAGTGAGATTGCGGAGGTAAACCACCCCCCCACCGCCACGCCTAAATGAGGCCCATCTCTACATTCCTTCTTATCAATCATCCTAAACCTTCAACAACAAGAAGAAACAAGGAGAGAGGGGGTTTCCCTGCCGCAAACCCTGAGAAGCACCAAAAAATTTAGAGTGCTCCCCATTAATTAAAATAGAGAAGGAAATTGAAGTAACACAACTCATAACCTAGTGAATCCACTGATCCCCATAACCAAAAGCACTCAGAACCTTCTAGAGGAAGGACCACCTAACTTTGTCATAAGCCTTAGCCATATCAAGCTTGATGAACATTTCCTTGTCTTTGGAGTTGGCCATAGAGTGAATGGTCTCCATTGTAATAACCACTCCATATAGAATCTATTGACCCACCACAAAACCACTCTATTCCTTAGATATCAGTTCCTTAAGCCACTTTTTCAACCTATTAGCAATCAACTTAGAGATTATTTTATCAATAACATTGCAAAGAGAGATAGGATGAAATTGGCTTAACCTATCTGCCCCATCACATTTGGGGATGAGAGCAAGGAAGATAGAATTTAAGCCCATAACATCCAATTATTCTTCAAAGACTCCTAAAGAACTGCCAATAAGTCCAGCTTGATAATCTCCTATAATTCTTGAAAGAACTCAATCAAAAAACTATTAGGGCCAATATTTTTCCCTTTCGTCATCTAAAACATAGTCCTCTCAAGCTCCTCTAGTGAAATATCACTCATAAGATGTTCCCTCATCTCCCTAGAGACCAAAGAAGGGATACAAGAAAGGACCTGAGCTTCCTCAACTGAACCCCCATGTGAGTCCTCCTTGAATAAGGAAGCAAAATACTACACAACTTCATTTGTGATATCATGAAATGAATAAAGAATCTCTCCCCTGTCATTTACCAAGGTAGAGATAGAATTACCATGTTATCTGGCCTTCACAGAATTGAAGTACAATGTAGTATTTTTATCTCCCTCTTGAATCCACTCAACTCGAGCTTTTTGCTTCCAATAGACTTCCTTGCGCAACTCCCACTCTTCTAGAGCTTTCAAAGTCCTAGACTCTTCCTATAGTAGATCCTCAGTCACCCCATCCTCCCTGATCAACCTCATAATACCATCCAACTCAGCCTGTGCAACAAACTTTGCATGGAAAATGTTTCCAAAGCACTACCGATTCCAACATTTAAGATGATACTTGAAAAATTGAAGCAGCTTAGCAAAAATATACATTGCAGTACCATAAGCAAGTCTACCATACCTCCACCACTCAACAACATAGTCATGGAGATTGGGGTCATGCAACCACATAAGATGAAACTTGAAAGAAGGAGACCAAGGCACCCGACAAGAAGAGATAGAAAGCTTTATAGGCCAATGATTTGAGCCCCTCCAGTTCAATATTTTGAGCTAGAAGACACATACCACCAACCCTGTAGCAAGAAACCATGAATCATTATAGACGTTATGCAATATAGTTGTCTCCCACCCTCTAATTGTTCTAAGTAAACTAGCCATTGTTGGGCTTGATATCAACAAGATTTAAAATTGAGGTATTGTCCTGAAGTAGCAATGCAGAAGGCTCCAGCCTTGTAATACCACCCCATTTCTTAACCAACTCAATAATAGCAATAAATTCTCCCACTATAATCCATGGATGGTAAGTAACCATGCTTCGTAAAAATTAGATATTGGACCACAAAATTTGCTTACCCTAAAACTCAATAGATCCATAAACATTGGAGAAGATAATAAACTCCCTCATCTCAAAACAAGAAGCCACCATGGAGATAGAGGACTTAAAGGACATCCACCACAATGGGCGAATCTTCTGAGGGTCCCAAAAACAAGCCAAACCCCAAAAAGACCCCTAAGCACCAATGCACTAGCACTCACCATTCCTCCACAACTTAGGCACTAAACCAATCATAAACTCAATAGATAACTTGGTCTCCTGTAGAAAAAGTATATTAGGAGAGTGACTTCTAACCAACTCATGAAAAAAAAATTGTCGAGGGCCATTGTTCAAGCCCCTTACATTAGACAAAAGAACAATCATTTCAAGGGGCTCAAAAAATGAGAACCGAGAATCTTGATGGACCCTGACTCCACCAAAGTCTCCCCTTTCATTTTGATCTTTTCCAAACCTTTCTTCCTACTTGAAATACTTGAAATACTTGAAATACTTGATCAACAATGCAAATGATGAAATACTTGAAATGGACCAATCCCTCAAAACTAATTCATGCTTAACCCATATTTCTTGTGCAATCTTACAGAAATAGTGCAATCTTCTAAGGCATTAAATATTTTCAAATCATGAACATTCATTAGAGCCAACCCTATTGCAATTAAAATGAACAAACATTCACAATTGAAATAAGCACAGTGATTATTAGGCTCGGGCTAACTTTGCAAAGCAACTCACAATCAGCCAGTTACAAAAAGTATGGACTAGGGATTGTTGCAACACTTCAAGAATTAAACCATAAACACCATTGAATCATTTATAATTCTAAATCTAACATATATCTAATATTTCTCAAGCAATTCCAAAAGATAGAACAATAGGAACCATGCAAGATAAATCAACACAAGAGAGATCACCAGAAAGCACAATGTCTTCAATTGTATTGAATCATCCAATGATAGCAATAATTCCAATGTTCTGTGACAAAACTTGCTTCAAAATAAAACTAACTCCTAACACTAGCTCTCTGCTCTATTCGCTTCAAAATCTAATTCTTCTACTACCGTTCTACTACTGACTGTTACAAATGAGGCAAAATACCCTATTTATATAGATTACATGCTATGTCAGCCTAGATAGGGTAACAAAGATAATTGGCCCAAAACAAGGTTAGCCAAGAAAGTTCCAAAATAAAACAATATTTGCATTAAATGTTTGAACTCATCCATGTCGGCCTAGGCTCTCCAATATAGCTTTGTCCAATGTATGTGAAGGATGAAGAAGGAATAATGGGGAAGCACAAATTTCAATGAGGCCCTACATTAAATGCTTTCTCCCCCTATCTTTATCTCGAATCAATAAAATATTCTCCAAGTCAGCCAAAGGTGGAATGATTAATCTTTTTCTCAATAAATTTAATATCTCCCCTTGCTTGCTTGATTCAACCTACATTCATAGAAGGAAACCAAAATAAAGACTCATTACAGGAAAATAATCCATGTTACCATCGTCATAAACCACATATTCATCCTTCAAAAAATTCCAACAATGAATGAAAATCCATAAAACATCATGAAAATCACTTCTTTCAAAGTTTGGGTTTTTTGCCCTCTCACGGAATTTGGGCCAGAAAGGAATTTTGGGTAAATCCAGGTCGGGTAGATTCTAGTGATGGGGAAGCAAAATTTTCTCATAAGCTCTTCAATCCACATAATTACTTGGGAAAAGGCATGAAACACTATTAAATCATTCAAATCAATCAGAGCCACTAACAATTAACTCACATGACCCCTTAATTCTTCACGTTCAATGAGTTTTTGAGAGATTTCGTAGGGGATGGACATCCGTGAAACTGGCAAGGCTTAGCATGTTTCGAGAAAATGAGGGAACAACATAAATTCAAGAAAATCCAAAGGAGGTAGAATTCTGTGAAGTCAATGCAATTTCATGTTTTATGCATGTCTTCGGGAAAACGGTGGAGCAATGAAAACTTGAGAAATTTTGAAGGAGGTAGAATTCTGCGAAAAGCTCAAAAACTTGAAAGCTTCCCATTTCAACAGGATTTCACCTAGATCGATCAAACAATTAGGAACTTTGGGACTCAATCTTGGATTCAGCTCATTTAGACTACAAAATGAATAATCTAAGTTTTCAATCCTTCCCAATGTGATTCAATCAATGTAAGCAATGACATAAAATAGTTTTCAACACTGGTAGGGTTGGAGCCAGGAATGGATTGGAATTGAGGCAAACAATGCATCAATTAGTTAACTCCCATGGGCACCAAAGACAAGGAAGACGCAGACTTGAATCCAAATCAAGATGAGAAAACTCCTACAAGTTCCCCATCGAACCCCCAGTCCTACATCCGACAAAGATCAGATGAAAGAAATAAAATGGGGTGTGGAGATAGAACGAAAATTGAAACTGGAACCTTTTACAAAGTTCCAAGTTCAATTCCCACTCCTATTCCACTCTTGAAAAAAGAAACAAACAAAAAGAAAGAAAACGGGGGGCAGAGATAGAATGAAAGCCGAGACTGAAACTTTAACAAAATTCTAGGTTCAATTCCCATTCTGGTTCTGCTCCTGACAAAGAACAAACACCGAAGAAAAAAAACACAAGGGGAAATGAGGTCAAGACAAAAATTGGACACGAATGAAAAACACAAAGCAAATGACCGGAGTCGGAGTTGGAACGGGAATAGAATCTAGAAATTTTAGAAAGTTCAAGGTTTGGTTCCCATCTTAGTTCCACTTCCAAGCAAGAAAAACAAAACGAAAGGAAAATGACAAACAACTCAACAGAAAAATAGACCTAAGAGTATCAAACACAATAACAAGCAAAGAAAAGAGAAAAATAAAAAAGGGTGAATGCAGACCCAAAATGAAATCTGAACTTTGAACTTTGGAAAAGTTCAGAGTCCAGTTTTTGCTTTGGTTCCGCTTCCGACAGAACACTAGAAAAGAAAAGGACTTAGGAGCACAAAGAACAACTCCTAAGACTCAAACAAAACAAAAACATAGACAAAGGCGAAAACAAACCAAAGAGTGGAAAACAAACCGACAAACAATGAAGAGAACAAAGAAAGGAAGGTAGAACCAAAGTTGAAATGAAACTTGAACTAGGAACCTTGGAAAAGTTCAAAGTCCAGTTTCAATTTTGGCTCCGCTTCCAACAGAGCAAAAGAAAGACAAACAACCAAAGACCAACAAAAAACAAAGGGAGAACTCACTTGCATGAGAAAGATAAGCATTCAAGCATGTTCATGGGCAATCAAACTCCACAATCAAAGGAAAAAAAGGCCACAAAGACAAAAGAAAGAGAGGGTCCCTACTTTTAGTGGGGTGTGTGTGCAAAACTACACAACAAATGGTGACTCCTACTAGGAAAATACTCCATAGCATTTCAATGACAAACTGGAATCAAGAACCCAAAATATTTGGTTTCGATCTCCATATCAAGCAAACAAAACAAAATGTAAGATTAAAGAATCAGAACCAAAGGTAGACTAAACCTTTCATAAACTAAAAATCCAAGTGTGTGAAAGTGAGTTCATTTCCCTCCTTGAGCTACTACAAAAACTAAGCTCAGTCGAGTTAGGCTACATAAAGATTCTAGCTCCAAAAGCAACCTGGATAGAGCCTCACTTCTAGTCAGGTGTCCATAGCCTTGACGAGGTTATCATTGTGACTCTCCTGAACATAGCTCTACTACTAGCTAGGCGTCCATAGCCCCAGTAGAGATATTTGGATCCTCCTGATAAGTTCAATTCACTTCTTTTGATTTTCAATATTTTTTGTTCTCTCTTTTTGATATTTCTTTTCTTTTCAATTTATTTTTTCAACCTGTGAACAATGAATTTCACACTCAAGGCTAAGAACCACAGTGGAACTGAAGTAGAAATAGTATTTTTCACCTAAGATGACCTTATAAGGAGCCTAACAACAACCTCAGGATCCTTAAGATGTATGTAAGATGTAATATTTAAGAGTACTTCAAGCTCAATTCAGACCAATGATCCATCCTCTTTAGATCAAACATTCAGACCACTTGACACTAACAAAAGATCTTGACCATCCATTCAAGACACATGATTAGGTTCTATCAATAAAACACTCAGAATAGTCTCAAATAATGTAATGACTGCTATGTAGATGTAACAAACCCCAGAGAAAATAGGAGACTAGAAACAAAAGCAAAGCAAAGAGCAACCTACTCTAACCAAAAGGAAAGTGAAACATAAACAAAGCAACAAGCAAAGAAAACCTAATCTAACCAAAACAAAAGCAACAAAAAGAAAAGAAAACCTAGTCTAACTATTTACAAAAAAGGAGCTATAAAACAACTCAGGATTGGAAGTAATGCTTCAAATACTGCCCATTGATAGGCACTGGGATGTCTCCTCCTGTGATAGTTTTGAAATGAAAAGCATTGTCTCCCGAATTTTTTGAAATCTGGTAAGGGCCAAGCCAAAGTTTATCAAATTTACCATGCTCTCCCTTAGAGTCATGGGATTTATCCCAATAAAGAACCAAGTCAGGGATTCTAAAGGATTTTACCTTGGCTCTTCTATCAAAATGTTGACCTCGGTCAAAATTCTTCCCTTGTTAATGCTCTTGATTGTCTCTATTGTAGTTCGACTGCATACTTCTTTGAGCAGCTTGGAGTTGACTATTCTAATTCCTTAGATAGGTGACTTCCATGTTCAACTTCTTCACTTGTTCTATCACCTCATCTAGTCTTTCTTTGTCAAGATTTCCATATGGGGCTTGACTCACATTGCCTTGTTGATATCCTATTGTCATACCAAAACTTAAGGATTGATTCAATCCTTCATAATTCTACAAATAATTGGGAAAACCAACCTGGGGTTGTGAATAAATGGGCTGATTGACATTTTGCTGAGCATAACTGACCACTGGTGGGATCTAATTCATGGGAGGACCTGGGTGAGGGACCAAACGCAATTGAGGTACAAGATTCATAATAGGGGTATGATTAGTAAGAGCATGATTAATAGCTTGGACTTGGCCTAGATGAGAAGTGGGTCCTAATGATGGAAAAGGTCCAGACAAATGTTGTTTCAAATCAATACTAACTTTGACAGCCTCGGTGTTTGCATCAAGCAGAGTAGCCAGAGGGTTAGGCCTCCATTTTAGAAAAGTGGTAGTTAGACTATCTAGACAATCATAATAGACTTCTAAAGCAGTGGCATTATCAAAAGCATAAGGAGCCTGTAGCCTTGTATAAGCATGATGGAATCTGTCATTGAAGGAACCTATAGGTTCATTCACTTCCCTCTTGACCTTAATGAACTGAAGGTAAAGCTCATTAGCACTGATTGGGATTCTAAACTTCTACAGGAATGCAGTTTCCAACTCAGTCCAATTATGAATTGGCCCAGTAGACAAATGGTTGTACTAGTAGAATGTCTCCTCTCCTAGGGAATAAGGAAAGAGCCTACATGCAACATCCTCATGGTTAATTCCCCTATCCCTAAAGCAAGTTAAAAAAATCTTGATGTGTTCTTCTACAATCCTATTAGGGTCATTAACATGGAACTTGGAACAAAAGTGTTCAGGGTTTTTGGGCATGACATTGTAATTGTTGAAGGTTAATGGAGATGGGTTGTTTACAAGGAAAGCCATTGATGGAGGTGGGGAGGGTAAAGGCTGATTTATGATGGGTTGGGGTTGTTGGATTGGAATGGCCTTTGGATAAGATGAGGATGGACTTGACAAAGATGAGAATGATGGAGATGATAGAAGTGGCTAAGAAGAAGAAGATTCTCCCTTTCTTCTAGTCCTTCTTGACGTAGTAGGAGCTTGCAAATCTTGAAATTCCTCTTCTCCTATAGTAGATCTAATTCTTATGAATCTTTCAAGAGAAATAGCAGATAGAAAATGATCCAGCTTGCTTATTCAGGCCCTCCTTCTAGTGCCAATCTTGTTGATGGTGTTTTATGCACAACAACTCAGATAGAATACAAGTACTATATCTCTCTTGAAAGGTAAATCTCTATTAGCAAGCCTCAAGAGATAACCCCAAGGTCTCTAATGTCAGGTCTTGACAATGCAAAAACAACTCAGTGGATAAATGTGAAAATGTTGGTAATAACAAGGGGCCTTACAAACAAATGTTGAATCTTAGAATTTATCATATTTTCAACATGTTGATACTTCAAATCCTAAATCTAATCTAGATTCAAAATAAACAACAAAAGAGATAAGGGTTGAGAGAGATTTTGTTCTAAACTAACTCCTAAGATCAATAATGCAAATGATGAAATACTTGAAATGGACCAATCCCTCAAAACTAATTCATGCTTAACCCATATTTCATGTGCAATCTTACAGAAATAATGCAATCTTCTAAGGAATTAAACATTTTTAGATCATGAACATTCATTCAAGCCAACCCTATTGCAATTGAAATGAACAAACATTCACAATTGAACTAAGCACAGTGAATATTAGGCCTAGGCTAACTTTGCAAAGCAACTCACAATCATCCAATTGCAAAAAGTATGGACCAAGGATTGCTACAACACTTCAAGCTGCATTAAACCATAAACACCATTGAATCATTTATAATTCTAAATCTAACATATATCCAATATTTCTCAAGCAATTCCAAAAGATAGGACAATAGGAACTATGCAAGATAAATCAACACAAGAGAGATCATGAGAAAGCACAATGTCTTCAATTGTATTGAATCATCCAATGATAGTAACAATTCCAATGTTTTGTGACAGCACTTGCTTCAAAATAAAACTAACTCTTAACACTAGCTCTCTGCTCTATTTGCTTCAAAATCTAATTCTTCTACTACCATTCTACTATTGATTGTTACAAATGAGGTAAAATGCCCTATTTATACATATTACATGCTATGTCGGCCCAGATAGGGTAACAAATATAATTGTCCCCAAAACAAGGTCAGCCAAGAAAGTTCCAAAATAAAACAATATTTGCATTAAATGTTTGAACTCATCCATGTTGGCCTGGGCTCTCCAATATAGCTTTTTCCAATGCATGTGAAGGATGAAGAAGGAATAATGGGGAAGCACATATTTTGATGAGGCCCTCGATTAAATGCTTTCTCCCCCTATCTTTATAGATCATCAAGAAAATATTCTCCAAGTCGGCCAAAGGGAGAATGATTAATCTTTCTCTCAATAGATTTAGTATCTCCCCTTGCTTGCTTGATTCAACTTGCATTCATAGAAGGAAATCATAATAAAGACTCATTACAGGGCAAGAATCCATGTTACCATCATCATAAACCACATATTCATCCTTCAAACAAGTTCAAAAATGAATGAAAATCCATAAAACATCATGAAAATCACTTCTTTCAAAGTTCAAGTTTTTTGCCCTCTCGCGAAATTTAGGCAAGAAAGGAATTTTGGGAAAATCTAGGGCAAGTGGATTCCAGCGATGGGGAAGAAAAAATTGTTCATAAGTTCTTCAATCCACATAATTAATTGGGAGAAGGCACGAAACACCATTAAATCATTCAGATCAATCAAAGCCACTAACAATTAACTCACATGACCCTTTAATTCTTCACCTTCATTGAGTTTTCAGGAAATTCCATCAAGAATGGAAATCTGCAAAATTGGCAAGGCTTAGCACATTTTGGGAAAACGAGGGAACAACAAAAATTTGTGAAAATTGAGAGGAGGTAGAATTTCATGAAGTCAATGCAATTTCATGTTTTATGCACGTCTTTGGGAAAACGGTGGAGCCATGAAAACTCGGGAAATTCTGAAGCAGGCAAAATTCTGTGAAAAGCTCGAAAACCCAAAATCTTCCCATTTCAACAGGATTTCATCTAGATCGATCAAACAATTAGGCACTTGGGGACTCAATCCTAGATTCAACTCATTTAGATTGAAAAATGAATAATCTAAGTTTCCAATCCTTCCCAATGTGATTCAACCAGTGTGAGCAATGACATAAAACAATTTTCAACACTAGCGGGATCAGAACCAGGAATGGATCAGAATTGGGGCAAACAATGCATCAATTAGTTAACTCTTGTGGGCACCAAAGACAAGGAAGACATAGACTTGAATCCAGAATGAGACAAGAAAACTCGTACAAGTTCCCCATAGAACCCCAAACCCATTCCCGCATTCGAAAAAGATCAGATGAAAGAAAGAAAATGGGGTGCGGAGACAAAACGAAAATTGAAACTAGAACCTTTTACAAAGTTCTAGGTTTAATTCCCACTCTGGTTCTACTCTCAACAAAAGAAACAAACAAACATAAAGAAAATAGTGAACGAATATGGAATGAAAGCTGAGACTGAAACTTTAATAAACTTCCAAGTTTAGTTCCCACTTTGGTTTTACTCCCGACAAAGAACAAACACCAAAGAAAAACAATGCAACAAGGGGAAATGAGGCCAAAAGAGAAATCATACATGAACGAAACAACACAAAGAAAATCATTAGATTCAGAGTCAAAATAGGAACATAATCTAGAAATTTTAGAGAGTTCAAGGTTTGGTTCACATCTCGATTCCACTTTTGACTGGGCAAAACAAAACACAAGGAAAATGAAAAACAATTCAACAGAAAAATAGACCCGAGAGTACAAAACAAAACAACAAGAAAAGAAAAGAGAAAAGGAAAAAAGGACGGACGCAGAGCCAGAATGAAATCCAAACTTAGAACTTTGGAAAATTTCACAGTCTAGTTTCTACTACGGGTCTACTTTTGGCAAAACACTAGAAAAACAAAGGACTTAGGAGCAAAAAGAAAAACTCCTAAGACCCAAACAAAACAAAAACATAGATAAAAGGGAAAACAAACTGAAGAGTAGAAAACAAACTGACAAACAACGAAGAGAACAAAGAAAGGAAGGAAGAACCAAAGTCAGAATGAAACCTGAACTAGGGACCTTGGAAAAGTTTAGAGTCCAATTTCAATTTTGGCTTCGTTTCTGACAAAGCAAAAGAAAGACCAACAAAAAAAAAAGGGAGAACCCACTTGCATCAGAAAGATAAGCATTCAAGCACATTCATGGGAAATAAAACTCCAAAATCAAAGGACCAAAAGGCCACAAAGACAAAATCAAGAGAGGGTCCCTACTTTTAGTGGGGCGTGTGTGCAAAACTACACATGTATCATCATCCTGTCTTTCTTTCAAGTTCCTCTTTTGACCCCTATTCTTGTTGTGAGCCTTAACTAGAATGAAGCCCTCAACACCAAGCACCTCATCAGAAGCATGATTCTTCCCCTTATCGACCCTAGAGGGGTTGCAAGGAGGAATCAGAGGTTGAGGCTCCATAGGCTTAGCCCTTGGGCATCTACGTTGTAAATGATCATATTTATGACAAAGGCAGCATCTGAAAGGAAGGGTCTCATAATCCAATTGTTGCACCCAAGAATAAGAACCCACACAAATATCCACAACATCTAGAAATGGTCTACTCAAATCAATTTCAACACAAATTCAAGTAAAATTCATTACCTTTTTACCCAGAGTTTGCATCGAAGACTCCACTAGTTTCCTGAGAAATGAGGCAAGCAAGTTTAGAACATCCACTTAGCAACATTTGACTAGAAACCAAGGCAACCGAACCCACACTGGAATGCAATTCAAAAGCTCCTTAGAAGAGTTAAAACCTACATGCCATTACTTGATGAACAACCCAACCTAGTTATGAAAATAGGGCCCCCCTCAAAGACCCTATTTTGATCAGCCATGCAATTAAATGTGACCATGAAATAATTATTCACTAGCAACATGATATCCATTTCCCCCTCTAATGCCCAAGTCCTCTAGGCCCAAGACTCCAGAAATTGTAGGGAAACCCTCATTCCCAAAAATTTGCAGTATAGAGAATGCTTTAAATAATATTCAATATCTTTGGCAATCATCTTTGGTGGAATCACCAAATTTGGTCTCTCCTTTCAGCGCTCAATACATCTGTTAGTCTTTGAGATCCGAGAACCACTAGACAAGTTCACTTCCACAAACTTTGTATTCTGAGAAAAAAAGGGTGTTATCAAAAACTTTTGATCCCCAAGTTGGCGACTTCAAATCGACCACATCACGAAAGTCTATATCGGGAGAAGCTTGAGATGTCTCCCCTTGAGACATGGCATCTGAAAGGCCCAAGATAGGCATGTAAGGGAGAAAGCCAAAAAATACAGTGAATGTGGGAGCCCCACACCCGCTTCACCCTACCATCAGACACCCACACTACCATAACCCATGCTCCACCACACATCACCATGGAGGATAGAGGCACCGACGTCAAGATAAATCTTGTCCACCAAACCCCATTGATCCCCAACTCATACGCCCATGATGGCACACACTCGTGTCGGAGCAAGGACCCCGCCCATGAAGGAACCAAATGAACCAACTAGGTAACCCTGCTAGCAAGAAGAAGAGTGACCCAATACACCAAACCGCACACACCAATTACATAGCGATAGCAAAAAAGAAGATAAGCCCACCCTAGATCAAAAAAGATGCCCACCCACTCAATCCACAAATAGAAAAGGCCAATCACGAGCTAGGGCTCACATGCCCTAGCTCGAAATCCCACAATTGAAAATGCATTTTCCCCCATATCCATGTCCCACAACCTGCAACTTGAATCTAATAGATTAAGCTCAATATTGATGGAACCAGAAATCAAATTGCAAATTAGAGAGAGGTAAGAAGATGTGTATCAGTCACCAAAATTTATTTTCTAAAGTTCACTTGGGACTCATTCATGTAGGGGAAAATGGGTCCTAGTTTAGGGTTTTCCTACAAGTTTCGAGAGCTTCTGCAATAGATCTAAATCTCTCAATTTTCCTAGGTTTCAAGTTCAATAAGCCGGAAATAAATTTTGTCATTGAGTTTCCATTAGATGACAACTTTTATGATAACTTTTGCAACTATTACAACTTCTTTAATTTTTCTTTTCAAAAGATCTCCAAGATTTCTTCCACCTAAATCTGCAAATACAAATCAAGAGGGAAAAATATTTTGTTTATGGTGAATGGGGGTTTGCCTTGGTCAAACCCCATTTTGGTAATTAAACCTTGTAATGAAACAAAATAGCATAAAACCTATAGCATATAATTTTCTTTAGTCTGGCTCTTCAACAGCTATCAGGTAAATGAGATTCAAAAAAGGATAAGAAGCTTTCTTTCATCAGACAATAAGGGTAAGAGAAAAAAGCACACTCCTAACTAGGAATGGTGTTGTGTGGATAAAATTCGTGGTGGGGTTGGTCTAAAATACTTGAGGTTGCAAGGTATTTCCTTGGTAGCCAAATGGATTGCTAGAGCCTTGTATCATAACAAGCATTGGAAGGTGTTGATAAGAAACATCATACTTGCCACCCCTAGGCATGCAAAAACGTGGAAAGGACTACCAATGTGTGACATCCTCTTGGGTCAGTATCCTATGGCCCCAATTGGCTCTATAGTGTTTAAAAGCTTGTGGAAGGCCTGGGAGGCTATTAAACCAAATGCAATTTGTAAATTGAACAACGTCCCCCTAAGCAGAGGGCTCAATTATCACTCCAACAACTCCATTTGGTGGAATCTACATCACAATAGCAAGCCACTAGCCCTATTGCAAGATTGCTTTGCCAAGACATGGAATCCACTAGCCCTATTAAAAGTTGGGACTCCCTCACCAATGAATTCAATTTACTTGCCTCTAGTTCAAGAACCTTCAATACCTTGAAAGAAGTCAGCAAAGAGATTCAATTTCCTACTAGTTCCTCTAATTTTTTTTCAATAGACTATGACCTTGTTTGGAAAGATGGTTTTAATATTGTTGAGATCAAAGCTAAAAGAATTTACAAAGAACTTACTGGTTAAGTTGATGTTTCTATGCATATTGGGGAATTGACTTCCCTAACAAAATATGGATGAATAATTTTTTACTATATTTGGCATAACATTAGTGAGCCTAAGAAGGCTTATTTTATATGGCTCATTGTTCTTCATAATCTACCTTATAAGACTAAGCATATGGATATTAGCATTTTCTCTTTGTGCAGGACTCAAAAAACTATAAAGCATATTTTGTTTGATTGTTTGTATGCAAAGGAAATTTGGAAAATGTTTTGTAATGATTTGGGACAATAATGACAAAGTAATCTGGTAGGACGTGTTATTTAACAACAGGAAACTAAAAAAGGATCTTCTAAAATTTTGGATGTGTTTAAGTACTGAAATTTTATGGCATGTTTGGAAGGAAAGAAATGTAGAGAAATTTTAGGGGTGCAAAAGGGTACTTACTAGGTATGCAAAGAGACTCACATTTCTTTCTATTGTGTCTCAGGTTCATTTACACTTGGAAGTTTCCATGGTAAAGTTTCTATAATTAATCAAAGAAGGCTTGGTGGCTGGTGCTATTCTCAAAGAAGAAATCCAATGTGGCCATGTGCATTATTGCAATCAAAGGGAGGCCGAGGCATTCAAGAGGGCTATAAATGAGCTTCGTGGATCATTCAATGTAACAGGTAATCCAAGGGCTCCACTTGCTACAAATTCATAGGATAATGAAGAAGTCAAATCCAATGTCTGACCAACAGATAGGGAACCAGACCTTGATGAGGAAAATGGTGGAAAAAGTCACCTTAACAACCAGTCGATTCCATGATCCTGTTTGGAACAACATTATCTTCCCAAGGAGTTTTTGACAGTCAATATTTTGTAGTACTCTATTTTATTGGAAAATATACTTCTAGTGTTGTTTTTGATTGATATAACTTTAAAAACCTTGATGTTGTATATGTTGTAAGCAACTATTACATGGTATTTATTGTAAATAACTGTTACGTGGTGTGATGAATGTAATAGTGTGAACTAAATAAAGTAGATCCAAATGAATTTAAAGCCTACAAAATTCATCAAAATTAGGAAGCTATTAAACTAACATGATATAATTATGAAAGCATAACAAAATCCTATTCTATGACCTCAAATTTCATCCTATTGGGGGAGTGGTGTCACATTGATGTGGAATGACACCCCTTTCCCAATCCCTTGGATAATATGAGCTTTGTTTCAATCAATCTTATTGAAGAAAACTGATGAAACCAATGAGATGTGTGTGAAACATGATGCAAAACTAGATTAATATGATAAACATGAGTGTTAAATGCTAAGATGATAGATAAAATGGATGCAAATCTATGCTAAATGTAAACAAAGATCAAAGATAAAAGTCATTTAAAGAAAACTATGCGCTAAAATGTATGCAGACTAAGTTACCATGAAAGCCATTAATGGATGTTATAAGCTAAATATGGATTAATACTAAACTAAAATGCTAAAAGTGCTTAATATGGATGCAAGTGAGTGTGAATTTTAACAACATGACTTTGCTATCAAAATATGGATCCATTTGTCTCCAAATAGTGATCTATTTATAGGAGATCAAATAAAAAAGCAATGGTTGAGATTGATTTGATCAATCAAAGGTCAACAATGAAAGAAGGATGAAACATGGATTGAGGATTCCAATCCATGGTCAAAGTTAAAATTTGACAAGGATCGACTAATTTAATCAATGGTCCAAATTAGCTTTCAACAAATACACTTCCTAAGAATTAAGAAGAGGTTAAGAGATATTTCAGAGGAATGAGTGCATAAAGGGGATATTCCATAGGAATATTCTCTTTTGGAGGAATGTGCAAAGGATGAATATTCCAATAATATTCCCTTGCAAGTGGGAGGGTGAGGATACTTAGCATTTTAGTAATTAAAACTAAATTTTAATGTGCAAGATGGAGAATAATAGGATATTCATTAAATTATTGATTTATTTAATGAAAAGGGGGATGCAATATGATATTTAATTAAATAGTTTAGGATCATTTAATTAAATAAGGTGACATAGTGGTTAAATTAAATAATTTGATTTATTCAATTTAATAGGGTGAAATGTTAGTGCGAGAAGGGGTGAATTAACCTAATTAGGTCAATTAGATTAATAGGTGAAGATGAGGCATTTGATTAAATACCTAGGTTAATTTTATCAAACAAGCAAAAAGAAGATGGGCTTTAGGACGAAATGATGTTAATATATCAGATTCAAGTGTGTATATCATTCGAGACATTTTTAAGTGTCTACACATGGTATATGTTGTAAGTAACCAAAAAAATGCTTGACAGGAAGCTGTAAAGGTTTTTGATCCTCTATATTTAATAAAAATAATAATATGAAATGAATGATGAATGAACAAGTCTATCACAACTCACCAAACCCTTGGATGAACCTTGAAATGTAGATCTGCAACTAGCATGAAATGGATTCAAAGGATGTGGATATTAATCTTGAAACTTGATTTGAAACAATGTCTTGAATGCTTGAATGGATCATGAATTCTACATCAACATATTAGCTCCAATAACATGCATGATGCAAGAAGAATTTGGCATGACAATTGGATCTTGTTTTGCAATAATTCTTCAATAAATATACTCTTGAATTTCTTGAAATTATCTTGTGAAAGCGCTTTTGATCTCATGAAAATCTTCTAGGTGAAACATAGTGAAATGACCTTATATTTATAATTATGCAACATTAAGTTCCTAAAATTTGAAGAACACAATCCAACATGTGAATACGAATTTGAATATGTTAAAATACCACCAAAAACATAATTTAAATTTAGGTCCTAAGTCTAGGTGAGGACCCATTTTCCCATGGGAAAATGGGTCCTAGGTCACTCACCTAGGACACACATTGCTCGATGAGAAGTGTTATGTTTAGGAATTAATGAATGTCAACTTTTCTCTTTGGAAAATGCAATTAATTAGGCTTGGATTTGAATTAAAGGGGACAATTAAGGAAAAATAGCCTCAATTAATTAAGGGATCCCTAAATAAGTGTGAAAGTGTAAAGAGGTACACTCTACAACACTACATTAAGGCACAATGAAATCCATTTTAATTAATAGGGCCCTAAACTTACTGTGAATATGTAAAATACATATTACAACACTAAATTAAGGCATAATTTAGGTCATTTTAATATTAATTCCCAAATTAAGTGTGAAAATGTAAAGGGATACATTTTTCTACACTACATTTAGCCCCCACTTTATTAAGAGGATGACCCTGTGTCAAAATCACATTGAAGTAGGCATTCAAGACAACTATGTATGTAACAATGACAAATATACTCAATCATACAACATCAAAGACCTAAGGAAAGGTGGGTGGATTAAGCTTCGACTATCCAATGTGATGTGAAACATGTCTCGACTATTTGTCCAAGAACATTTGCAAGCAAAACTCTATGTCCACTATGCAAACAATGCACACACTTACTCCGAGTTAATGGAACCTTGAGCCATCCACTAGGTGAGCCCTGAGGATAGTGGTTTAGTGAGAAATTCATGCTAGGTCTATAAGCTCTCATTGTACTAACCATACCAAAGCTATCCCTCTGACAACTTTGATAGGGTTCCAAACAACTAAGGCTTCGTGCTTCATACAGCCTAACAAGTTGCATTATGCTAAGCACCTATGAACAAGGGAAAGGCTCCACTAGCAAGCAAAGTGTGTTATACTTCATGGCCTTGAAGGGAGGGGTTCGAGCTTCACAAGGTTAACAAGATGTATTATGCTAAACACTTATGAACAAAATGCAAGTAAGGGTTTGTTCAAAGGGATCTTGCTCATTCAAGTAAGGTCTCTTCTTAGAGAACATCGTGCCTAATGTCTCCAAGAGAGGAAAAATCCAAGATAAGAGAATCACAACTTAGGGAATGCAGCATGTAACATCACCACTAAGAGGAAAGTCATACACTAATAAATATCTTGCTCTCAGAGAACATCAAACCCAATGACACCACCAATAAAAAGATGAATCAAAAGAAGGAAGAAAATCACACAATGAAACATGAGGATGTCAATGTATGCCGCCACTTTAAAAAAATTGCTAACACCATTGCTGGGAACAATTTGCTTTAAAGTAGATAATGAAAAATACATGAGTTGCTTATTCGAAAAGCCCTATGCCAAGACATATGCTCCTGAATGAAAATACATCATGAAAAAGAGAGGGAGTGATTTCCCCCAAAATGAAAAACATAAGGGATCCACAAATTCGGGGTCAGTATATCTTTGCTACAATGTTGTTATAGAGCTTGAAAATGTCATCATTCCCCTAAATACTTGAAGAACAAGAAGAATGACACACAAAGAGTGAAAAAAAGAAAAAAAATTTGGGTCAACATGGAAGATACCTAAATGTATTGGCACCTTGCGTCATCCCCAAAGAAAAAAGGACCTAAATGTATTGACACCTTGCGTCATCCCCAAATTTCATCATTCCCCTAAATACTTGAAGAATAAGAAGAATGACATATAGAGAGTGACAAAAAGAAAAATTTGTTGGGTCAACATGGAAGAGACCTAAATGTATTAACGCCTTGCATCATCCCCAAATGAAAAACACAAGACACAATGAAAAGATAAATGTTTATGACATATAGAAGAATGTAGATACAAATAGACGAATGCACATGAAAAGAGGTACATCAAACATAACAATACAAGGGATCACATTATGCACATGCAATCACACAAAGAACATGTAAAAGAAAACAAAGATAAGACTAGTAAAGCACATGCGAGTCAACCTATAATAGGTCGTATGTATCCAAATCTTGTTCAGTATATACAAAATGAGGATAACTAGACAAAGGGACAACATCAAGTGTTGAACTAGGACAAGCACCAAGTTCAAAAATTTTATTAGGAGGATCATCATTTAAGATCATACAAGATGAAAAAATCAAATTCAACTCATTATGCGCATGTTCATCAATCTTTGCAATTTCATTATCATCATCCAAGTTAATTAAAATGACAAGTCTAATGATAATTTCCATAGAATTTTGTTGTTGTTTATATTGTGGTGAAGGTGGAGAAGTATCATGCACTTCTTGAGACAAGTTTGGATTTTTTATTTTTTGTGTTGTTTTGCTCTTCTTTTGCTTGTAACAAATGAGCAATAACATGGCATCTACGCCTACACTCTCTAGCATTGTGGTTTATTTTCATTCGATTTTCGAGTTGTGATTATGTAGAAGCAGATTTATCAACAATAGGTTTCATTTCTTCTCTTAAGGGAGGAACGAAAGGAATCATGGGAGGTTGTTCAACCACTTTATATTTAGCTTTGTAAACTTTTTTGACTTTAGGAGGCATAGTGGGATTCGATTGATTATCTTGTGGTCTCTTATAGGAAATAGGTAAATGATTGGTCATAGGCTGCTCTTGGTTACTTAGAAGGGCTTTAGGTTCAATCATGGTTTCTTCGAGGATAGGAGGCTCAATAATGGGTTGATTTCTCCTCTTTGTTTAGGGAGAAACTTGTAGGTTATCAAGTTCCAACAACCTCTACAACCCCATGTGCTCACAACCCTCATGAGGGTTTTTAGGATATAAAAATATGCATGTTTCTACATGATTGAAGGTTTTTGTAGTGATCTAAGGCCTATTTGAGGGGATGTTGTGGTAATTTTGACTAAACACCATCAACACAACCTCTACATAGGTTGTGCTCTACACCCATAAAGTCGATCCATTCCTATTTGATGTTGACAACGAGTGTCCTACCACTGCAAATTTATTTCATATCAGCCTTTCTTTGTATTGAAGTGCTTCCATTACTTGATTGAGGAAAAGGTGATCATGAGCAGCAATTCTTTGTAATCCCATGTCGATTATGAAGTTGTAATTTCCTACATCCTATTGGATTTAGTCACATTATATTGTAGTTTAATTCAAGGGCTCTGACTCAATCTCCATATTTCCAATAGTGCTAATAAAGTAGTAATAGTCTCACACTTATCACAAATTCCCTATCAAGCTTAAACATTTGTTGTTTATAGTTAACCTTTATTTATTTTTGGTTAGACCACTAGTAGTTAGTTGTAAACCTCAAGATCTTCAAGAGTTTGTAAAGTTTTTTTTTTCATTTTGTCATAAATTACAAATGAGGAGGCCTTTTTTACATGAATTTATAGTTGATGGGAAGTTGGTTTCATCACTGTTACAATGGTAAAACCATTTTTTTTAAATTATAACTTTTAACCTTATTTTTACCTTAAAAAAAAAGTGTTTTTTATAAAAAAAATTATAAGGCATAACTTTCGCCTTGGTTATTGAAAATTGATTTTTCTTTTAAGATATTCAAATTTAGCATGGATTTTAGATTTGTAATCAAAATAAAGTTTTGGATAGCATTTTTATAAATTGTATAAATATCTATGAATTATAAATGGATGATTTACGCATCCAAACTTCACCAAATTGGACAATATTTTTTTTGCATTTTTTTTTCTTGGGCGTGGGGGGTCGACATTCAATTTAAATCCAATTTTGGGGGTTTGTAAGGCACAATTTGAGTGCACCTTTGTATGTGCATCATGGATCCGAAAATTGATTTTTTAACTCCACATAATTTCTACACATGGAAAGTCAAAGTACAACAACTTCTTCAATCTAAGGGATTATGGAAAATAGTAAATAAACAACAAATGCAATTTACAAGGGATTGTGAAAAATTTGCTTATGGGAACAAGTTATATGAGGAAATGGGTATAATTGGTCTCCATGCATCTAACAACTTATAATTTCATCTTGTTTAAATTGTACAACTCCTAAGAAAATCCAAGACAAGTTTAATGGCTTATTTGGTATAGTTGATAAATTCAAAATACTTCAATTGAATACATTGAATTAACAATATTATATCCTAATGTACTTCCTTCTATTTAATATTTCTTGGTCAAGTTTAAGTCTATGCTTTCTTGACTTTAGGGTTTTGGTAAAACAAATATAAACAAAGAGTGTGTCTTATTGATTTTCTCAAAGTTAAAAATCTCTTATTAGGTATTTGCTTCTGCCTTATACACTACCATGGATGCTCTTGGATTTTTTTTTTGCAATGCCTACTTTTGAACATTTTTTTTGATAGAATCACATGAGAACAATATAAGCTAATCTCCATGATGTTATGAACTCTTCAAAAATTCAAGCACTAGTCATCCAATCATCTAAGGGAAAAGGTAAGAAGTCTTCAATAAAACCTAAGACATAATCAACTTCAAGAAATGATAAATCAACTAAGTAGAAGAAAAAAATAAAGGCATAAGGAACATCCTCTTCACATTCAAGAAATAATACTTCCAAGTCAAAGAAGAAAAGTAAAGGACCGTGTACATTTTGTGGCTTATAAAATCATGACATTAAGTTTTGTAATCAAAGAATTGCACCTTTAGAAATGACATGAAAAAACACAAAATTGATATTCCCACATTGATATTCCCAAACCTAGTAAGGGACAAAAACATACAAATAGATGTTTGGATTCATCCACAAACCATTCGATAGTTGACTCAGGAGCCTCACATCAAATGACATACTCACACAATCTTCTTGAGTCTCTTTTTGACATCATTATTTCTCATATTTTAGTGTGAAACTCTTCATATATTCCAATTATGGGGTCAAGTATAATACACTTGATAGAGGGTCACATTGAGAATGTCCTCTATGTTCCTAAGATTTTAGTCAATCTTCTATTAGTTTCCCAAAATTTTCATACTGGTATATGGAAAGAAAGTTGAGTTTTCATCACATGATGCAATTATTTGAGAACTACATCTTGAGAGGATTTTTGGTTTAGGTAGAGTAAATAATCGGTCTTGATTGTACAAGTTTCATGGTAATGAGTCATTTTGTAGTGCATCACACATTTCCCATATTGAATCTTTTAGTAGACTTTGGCATGAGAAGATTGGACACATCAATTACAAGTATCTTTAGTAGTTGAGTACACATAATATGGTAATTGTACTTCCTAAGGTTTCATGCACAAAGAAAATTTGTTGAGATTGTTTTCTTGTAAAACATCATCAAGAACCTTTCCAAAGGGTGAGGCCCATCATGCAACTACCTTACATGAGTTGGTTCATAGTGACCTCATGTCATTTCCAACTCCTTTTTAAGGAGCCAAACATGCACTCACCTTCATTCATGACTTATCTCATTGCACATGGGTGTACTTTCTCAAGCACAAGAGTGATGTCTTTGCCACTTTCAGGGGTTTTAGGACTTTTAGGGTGTTTGTGGAGAAGTAGTCAAATTGTTCTTGTAGACATCCAAATTTTACCACCCCCATATGGTCAAATCCATCTTTGTTATTCATCTATTTAATCGATATAATTAAATAATTTATTTAGTTAATATTTCCCCTTTTCCTAAGGTTTCTAAAGTATTTAATTTAATAATTAAATACTTTACCTTTCATCCCTTCCTCTCTAAATTAAATAAATATATCAATTTATTTAATTTAGTCATTTGACCTTTTTGAATTTAAATCAATTTTAAATTTCCTCTTTTCTCTCTCCTTGTCACATCCTCCATAATCATCTTCTAATCTAGATTAGATTAATTAATTCATGATTAGGATTTGCATACCTTTAATCAGGATTAATGTCACATCCTCCATGTTTTGCCACTTGTCTCTAATCCTTCATTAATCTTCTTAATCACCTATTTGCAAAACCTTAATCTAAGCCTCTTGCCATCTTTAGTATTTCCTCCAAGTCAACCTTTCATAAGTGCTTTCTTTATTAAGCCATGACCTCTTCCCTATGTGAATTAAAAATTCACATTTATTCCTCCAATACTTTCCTCTTCCCCATGAAAGTTGTTGGGAAATTCTAAATCCTCTCATAAGTCACATCACTCACATGGGACAAGGACTTCCTTTATGAGGATCTTGTCTTATCCTCAAGGTACTTCCAATCCCATGAACTTAAAATTCACATTTATTTTTCCCAACAACTTCTTTCTTCCCCATGATAATTAATAAGGAATTCTAAAATTTCTCACTTGTCACCATCCTTCCCATGTTGGGACAAGAACTTCATTTTTGAGGAAATCTTCCCCTAATCCCTAAGTACTTGCAAGTACCTCCACCTCACATGTCCTTTTTTCCATCTCATTTCCACATGGAAAGATGTGAGGGCTTGTGAGTTCTCAACTCACCACAACCCTCCATCTTGTTCATGTTGGATAAATCCTAGCCATTCAATCCTCTAGAGACTCTTCCCTAAAATGGAGGATTTTTTCTCATTTTTGTCATAACACAACTTTCATTCATCACATTCAAGCCTTCAAACAATTCAATTCTCAAGCACTTGCATTCTTAGCCACCATTTTTGCATTCTTCAAGCTTCCATTGCATTCATTTCATACATATATCAAAACACCCACATCCATTATTGCATCCTCCATACAATCTAGAGCATTTTTCATATCATTTAGCACTCTTTCCATCAAGGAGCACACATCCAATCTACATCGAAAGTGCCAACCAAAAGGATTGCTTGGACAAGGTAGATCTCTTGCTTTAATCTTTGTTTTGTTCAAGTTAAACTAGGCTTATTTTGAGGTGGTGTTGTGTGTGTTTCTCCTTTGCATTTCTTTGTGTTTTGGACCTTTTAGGATACAAAATCACATTGCACACATTTTTGGCATGCTTGGTGGGATCCACAAACGGGTTTGCTCTTTTATGTGCTCTATTGTTTGAATTTTTGCAATTTTAGGTTACATAGAGGTGACTTCGCAACTGATAGGGGTGACCCTGCCCTCAACAAAAGTGATTTTTCCCTTGCAGAATCACCCATTTGGGAAATAGGGGAAAATTTGTTCCTTGTTTCCTGAATACATGACCTTGCTATTGAGTTGGGCGAGCCTGCTTCCTACAAACAGGCAACCCTTCCCCTAACAGGGGTGATCCTACCTCTAAGAGGGGCGAATCTGCTATCAACAAGGGTGATACTGCCCCAGAAAGAGGGAATTCTAAGGTAAACAGTGACTTAAAAGGTTATTTCCAAAGTTCATTTTTTGTCATTTTTCTTAGTACTAACCCCCTAACCTATTTTGTTGGTGAATGTGCTTGTTTTTACTAACGTTTGTGAAGTTGTTTCACATTTTTCCAAGGCCAGAGATCTAGACTACTAACAATTTATTATAGAGCGATTGGTCCCAGTGTAGCTAGTCTTGTTTGTTTGTTTGTTTTTCATACTAGTTAGGCACATAGATCTGATTAGGGGGAGTCAATATATTTGTTTTCTATGCTTGAAAGTGGACTATTGACATATCAAATCCCTTTGTTCCATTCGAAAATCTTGGGTGAAAAGAGATTGTAGTCCACTTAGTCCTTTGTGTTACCTAGGAGGCACTAGATCATTCAAGCTTTCCCCTTGCACTTCGTGCAACCTTGGGGACTAGTCAAAAATGTCTAGTATTTTTTTTAGTGGGACTTGCTTGGGGATTTCATCACCCCAAGGGACAATCCCAACCACGTGTACCAGTAGGGTATATAAAGGGGGGAGAGCCAAAGTTGCACCCCAATCCAGTCACATCATGTCTAGTGAAGTGTCGAAGCTAGGGTGATACCTAGATAAGACGTGAAGAGTTGGTCTAAGTTTCCAGTACCTCGTTGGGGCTTCTGACTCACGCTTGTGATGGGTTGATGTTCATGGTTGTGCCTCACATACCATGCACATATCGAGGACTCCCTATTTTTCCTTGTTCAACCTAAATAGAGGACTGTGTTGGCCGTACCCATCTTACTAATCTTAGGATTGTGTTGTTTGAACTGTCTTCTTTGTGCAAAACTAATGTATGTCTTTTGGTCGAGTTAGGATTTTCATTTTGTTTGTTGTTTGTTATGTTTTCATCCTTTTCCTTAGCTATTTTCATCCAATTCAAGTCTAAGTTTGTTGTTTAGGTGAGTTTTCCTTTGTCAGGGGTGAACTTGTTATTAATAGGGGTGACCCTACCTTCTGTCTGAATCAATTTCCCAGTCTGTTCTTGTCAGGGGTGAACTTTTTATTAATAGGGGCGACCCTACTGTCCATAGGGGTGACCCTTCCTTCTATTTGAATCATTTTCCCTGTCCGTTCTTATCAAAATCACCCATCCTTCATTAGTTAGGCAAGTCTGCCTCTAAGAGGGGCGATTCTTCCTCTAAGTTAGGCGAGTCTGACCTCTAAAGGGGTGATTTTTCCCCCTGTTTGAGACATTTTTCCAGCCAAAACAACCCATCACAGTCGCTTGTTTCATCAATAGGGGCGATCCTACCCATGAGATGGTCGACCCTGCCCCCAAGTTGGGAGACCTTACCCCCAAGTTGGGCGATCCTACACCTTAGTTGGGAAATTTTGCACCCTGAACAACCAATCTCGCCTTCCATTCAATCATTTTGTTTGTCCGTTTCCCTATTTTGATAGTTCATTTTCTCATTTTGATAGCCTGTTTCCCCATTCTGAGAGTCTATTTCCTTGTTCAGTTAGTCTGTTTCTTCACTCAAAGAGTTTGTTTCCCTGTTCGATAAGGTTGCTTCCTTGTTAAGTGAGTCTATTCCCCCATTTGGTTAATCTATTTTTCTACATCGTTTGACCATTTTCAAAGTTATCCAAGTTCAAAAGTTGTTTAGGTGAGCATGTCACCAAGTTGGGCAACCTTTTCCCCAAGTTGGGCAACCTTGCATCCTAGTTGGGTGATCCTGCATCCTAGTTGGGCTATCCTGCATCCTAGTTGGGTGACCTTGCATCCTAGTTGGGAGACCTTGCATCCTAGTTGGGAGATCTTGCACCCTAGTCGGGCAACCTTGCACCCTAGTTGGGTGACCTTTCCACCTAGATAGGCAAATTTTTCCTAAAAGCAGACATTCATCTATCTTCTTGACATCATCGTTTTAGTTCATCAACACTTTCTGAAAGTCATCATTTATTTGACCAAATCAAATAGGTTCTTCTTAGAACATCATTAGAGTCTATATCCATTATCAAATCATCCACCCCAATCACCTAGACTTCATTTTAGGGGTTGTGATTTTGATGTAGAAACTTCCAGAGGCCATAACTTTTGACTCAAGTGTTTGTTTGGGCTGAAATTTTATGGGTGTTTGAGTTATGAGGTGGTATGTGGATTCCTAACTGACCTTTAGTTGATTGACCCCATTTTGACACATTTTCAGGGCTTGAAACTTTCATTTTGACCCTCAAAATCACAATTTAGTGTTTTTTTCTAGTTTTTGAAAAATCATTTTCGTTAATAACTTAGAATGCATGTCTCAAATTTAGGATGTTAGTTGGAAATTCATCCTACCTTAGTTTTAGGAAGTTTTTGGGAAAAAACCGTACTCTCAAAGGTATGCCTGTGAAATTTCCTAAAATGGCAAAATTTGACAATTTTTGAAAACTACCAAATCTAGAAAAATCTAATTGTCAACACCTTACGTTATCTAGTTAAACCCCTAAACTTGGTTTAAAATCAATCCCATCACATCCTCCAATCATCCTAATTTGAGCTTCAATCCAATCCTAATATGAGCTTTAATCTAATCCCAATCTAAGCATAGCCTAAATCCTAATTTGGGCTTTAGTCCACTACCATCCAAGATCTTCTAATATCGAAACAAATCTTAAGATCCATTCCTCCATCTTCTTCCAATTCATTGTATTTATCCTTTCATAAACTTTTCTTTCCTTCTAATCATTTCTTCCCATCTTTTCAATCCCTATCCATCTAATTCAACATCATGAATCCTTATCCTTCACCAATGCAACCAAAAATAGTAGTCAAGGGGAATCCTAATTACATTGATGATGATAACGAGAGTCTTGTTGATCAAGAGGTATATGACATAGATCCCATTGGTGCTATCATTTCTAGTAATTTTTCCTCGAGTGCCACCCAAAATCCAATTACCCCTCCAGGGTATTCCATCACATCTTCACCCACACCTACTAGTAATCCTTATGGTACCTTTGACAAGGGATATCCATTATCTTCCCCACCCTCATCTCCATCATATCTTTCATCTACATATTTATCTTATCCAACACCCATATCCTCTTATCCCAATCTACCATCCCAATCTTCTCATCCTAATCTACCATCCCAATACTCCTATTACAATCCCCCATCCATGTCCCCTTATCCTAATCCTCCTTACCAGTTTTCCCATCCTAATATTACATTCACACCTTCTTATCTTAATCCTACATCCCCATCAACCTATCCTAATCCAACATTCACATCTTCCTATCCTAATACACCATCTATGTCAACCTATCCTGATCAGACATCCCAATCTTTCTATCCTAATCAATTGTCCCAATAGCTCTACAACAATCCACCACCCACATCTTCTTATCCTAATCCACCACCTACATCCTCTTGTCTCAATTCACCATCCATGTCTTCCTATCCTAATCCACCATCCTGATCTTCCTAACCAAATCCTCCTTCCCAATACCCTTACTACAATCCACTAGTTGCACCCTCTTGTTCTAATCCACCATCCATATTCTCCTATGTCACTCCATCTTTCACTTCACCATGTCCTAATCCTCCATCTACTCCCAGTATTACATCCAATCCCATTCTCCCATCTAATCTTATTCCACCAATCCATAATCCTAATCCTCCACCAATCACTAATCCTTCATCTATTCCCACCACCCCAGCTAAGCTAGAGTATGCACGATTCTCACTCCAAAGGTTCTCCAAGGACTCATGACAAAGAACACATCCCCAACTCCACATCTTGAAGTCATGGAACCATGATACCCCACTCCTCCATGTACGGTCACTAGTGATGAGACCCTTCTCCATCCCACGCCTATCATTACTGTTTCCACCCCTAGCACCACCCAAACCGTTGAAATCATCAAACCCACCAAATCCATTGAACCCCCATCTCCTACCCTGAGATTTGTCAAACCAATTGAAGATAAACAAACCCAATTTCCACCTTCTAATCCTAGATTCACCCAATCCATCACAAACATCCAAATCCAATCCCCTCCTCCTTCTTCTAGATCCACCCAATCCATCAAAGACACACAAATCCAATCCACTCCTCCCACTCCTAGTAGCACTAAAATCTATTCCCATGAACATCATGAATCATCCATCCTTCCATCCCCCCACTTGAGGAGTCCCTCCAACACTCCATAATCATGCCACCCACACATGATGAGTCATGCCAAGAGCTTGATCCAAAGCATACCAACATATCCCCTCCTCCACATCAAGATCCTGCCATCCTGTCTAGTCCACCTCCAAATCATAGTCCCTCATCCATTCCATCCTGTGATCCCCTTGACATTCAAGATCCAACCGCTCCATCTCATAAGCCCTTATCACTCACTACCAAAAATTCAAATCCTATCATGTCACCTAATCCATCTCTTTATCCCTTACCACTCACTACTCCCGATCAAGATGTTGCCCCATCATCTCCATCTCATGATCCTCCATCACCACCTAACCCTACTATCCTCACACTGCTTTTATATTCCCTCGATACTCTCACACTAATCCATGGTGGTTTCCTTTCAAAAGAGGAACCAAGCGTATACACCACCCATCCTCCTCCACATAATAATGGAATTTCCTTTTTCTTCCAAAATAACAAGCATTCTACTATAGATCGAATGCTCTAGATCATGAACTATCAAAGAAAAGGTTTAGGCCTTAATGAGCAAGGTATTTTAGAGCCCATCCATGTCAAATAAAATTCGCGTACACAAGGTCTTGGATATATCTCTCAATACTCACAATCCAAAAATATTGGTACAACCTCTATACATCCTTCACGAGCCTCCTCCAACAAAATACTAGGCTCTTCCTGTCACTCTAGTAAACCATTTTTTTTCATCCCCCCTCCATCGTATCACCTCAAAACAACCATCCATATCCTCCTTTGTATTCCAAATCCATTTTGGTCTTTATGTCCCTCCATCCACCATCACACATCCTCCAGGTACTAAGCTCATTTTAGGCCCTTATATCCCAAAATCACCTCCTCCATCTCATCTTATTCATCCTTTTATCCCTCCATCACCTATTCATGTCACCCATCATAAGCATCCCACTCTCATGTTCCCTAATCAGGGTCAACAAAGGCACACACAAACACATTCTCCATCCACATATCATCCTCAAAATCCTACCTCCATCACTCCATTCATGTTTCCTCCACATCATCCATCTTCTTGCACCCATCCCATTGTTATTAAAAGAACTTTGGATGCTAAAGTAAAAATGCATAAATCTAAACATCCATATGAATCTAAAGATCCCCATGTCCCCACTAAAGAACATGGTGGAGAAAAGAAAAATAAAATTCACAATCAAAATCAAACCCATCGGCCATAATGACCCACCAAAGCAAAAATCAAAACCATGTGGATCCCAAAGAAAAAAGATGCAATGCCTTCAAATGAAAAATATGTAACAACATCCAAATTTGCTAATCCAAAAGCTAATCATACACACCCTCCATATCCTAAATCTATTTTTGGTCCTTATGTCCCAAAATTCACTATCCCAACTCCTCCATTATCCCCACATCATCCATCCCCTAATCCTCCTATCCTTTCGCATCCACCACCATATGTGCCAATGTTGGTCTTGAACTGATCACCCCATAACACACCTACCCTATCATTCTATCCATACACTTTCCAACATCCCATCTATTATCCCACATATCTTCCCCATCAAATCCCTTTAATCCATTCTCTTGCATAATCCATTTATCCTAATAAGGTTGTACCAACATCCAATAGTCATTTCACACATGGGCTCTTAATACCTCATATGGAACTTGATGCTTGAGTCCTTCATCCACCTCCTTATCACATATCTTCTAAATCCACTTATCCACATCCCTATCCTTATCCATCTCTATCCACATTCTATTCAAGATCCAAAAAATTCAAAAAAAAAGTAAAAAGTAATAATTTGTCCAATGGTGAAAACTTGACAAACACGCGCCTTGGATAAGTACCATGATAAAAACCTAGCAAACAAACGTCATGCATAAATCCCCATCTGTCTCTTTCCACACTTGGGGGCAGCTTCTTGCTATGTATCCCCTCCATCCATCTCCTCCATCCCACCTACCATCCACATCCTCCCTATCATATCCCATTTATCTCCAATCCCTCCATCCTCCTTGTAATATTAATATAGATAAGGGAAAACATCTATACATGCTTTGTACACCTCTTGGAATACACCCCCTTCATCCATACACTATTGTATTCCTTTTCCACATCCATCTCCCTCACTCATCCACCCATCATATCCTCCTCCATTTATCTCCTTTATCTTCCCATCCAGCTATCTTCCATCCCTCCTGCCTCATCATGTGTGACATATCTAGAGTGCGGGCATCTAATTCCTTTGTGACATATTCCTTGGAGACATCCTTCATCTATCATAGCATCCCTTACATCCCTCATCCTTATCCCTTCATCCCTCCATCATAGCGTACCTATCATCTCTCCATCCTTATCTCTTTACCCATCCAAAAATGTTTGTCATCTCCCAATCCTTATCCCTCTATCCATCCATCCAAACAATCCCATCCATCTCCCCATCCTTATCGCCTTACCCATCCAAAAATTATTTTCATCTCCCCATCCTTATCCCTCTATCCATCCATCTTGACATCTTTCCATCTCCTTATCTTTATATATCCACCCCTTTATCTCTATTTTCCTTCCATCTCATAATCCCTTGCCATTGGTATCTAGTTCTAGGCTCCCCTCTCATGCAACCCAATTCCATCTATCTCACTATCATCTTGATCCCACCTTTTTCACACATCTTTCCAATCTCCTATCGCTTCTCATTGCTCATCTCTCTATCATGTCATTCTCCCAATTCATCTTTTGATGATTTAGATAACTATCCCATCCCTAAGCTACATATGATCACCACCATCCTATCCAATAGGTCTATCTTGTCTCATTGTATTGGTCCCATCATTTTATCCACTTATCCTGGTCACCTCATCATCCTTTATCCATGGTTGGTCATTGACTTTTTTCGAACTACATTGCCCCTACGCTTTCACATAGGCAAGGTCGATCATTTGATCCACCCCCAGGGCTTTGTTTTTCTTGTCATCCTCCATCACTCACCCCTATTTTCCTCTTTCCACTTCTATCCATGGTATTTTCATGAACTATGAGGGCTTTGTGCTTTCACATAGGCAAGGCTAATCTTTGATCTGCCCTTGAGCCCCTAGGTCTTTAGGGTGTGTTGGTCTTGCATCTTGTGTCTCACATCTTGTGTTGTGTCATCAAGTATGCCCTAGTCTAGCTAGTTCTTCATAAACGAGATCCACCAATATCATCAAATCCAATCGGTTTTCAATATCTTGCATTATTTAGATCTTTTAGTTTAGTATCCATCTTTGGTCTCAACAGGATGCATCCTTCCTAACAAACCTCATCAATCCCATCCATCCTCTCAATCCTATGGCAAAGGACATTTGAAATTGATTGTGATCTTTTGATACTTTTAGCTTTTGTTTATCATTTGAGCTCTCTATCATACCTTGTCATGGTTTCCTTGATCCATCATATAATGGTGTGCTTTGACTAGTAAGCATAGGGGCATATCTTGATCTTTTTCTTGTTGTTGTCTGCTTGGTTGTCCCACATAGTACCCACCAAAATCCTTGCAATCTTGTGATATGCTGGGGCATCCTTTTGTGTTTATGGTTATCCCAATGCCTAGCCTGACCAAGGTCTTCACGAATTTGGGGTGTTGGGATAGCCTTCTTGTTTGTTGTGTCTATTTTATGCATTCGACACTAATTTTCCTTACATACCCTGGCAGCTAGTGTCTTATGCTATAGCAAAAATTAGTGCTCCGAAAATGGCAAATCCCATTAGGATTGCATTTCATGATCAATTATGTTGCATCTATACCTCACATATGACCTATGATTTTGGTTGTGCAAACATTCATCCCCCCATCTCCTCTTCTTCTCAAGATACCTGTGGTTCTTAACAGGTGTAGTTTCACACCCATCATCCCTTTATTTCATAAGCTAAAGCAAGTACAATACACCTACCATTGAACCTCATCACTATGCAAGCCCTTATTTACACTCATGTTCATGTTGCATTCCATTTCACATTAGTCCATCTCACATCTCTACCCAATCTTAATCCATTCAATCTAACAAAAATCATCTAATCACATCCTTAGTTTTGTTCCCAACCTTGCTACAAGCCTTGATCCAA
Source organism: Sequoia sempervirens (assembly GCA_007258455.2). Lineage (NCBI taxonomy): Eukaryota > Viridiplantae > Streptophyta > Pinopsida > Cupressales > Cupressaceae > Sequoia > Sequoia sempervirens. The sequence goes on from VDFB02058242.1 coordinate 530,254,847, forward strand.
TCATCCTCATCCTCATCATAATCAAGATGTATCCTTCCCTATCCTTTCGTGTTGTTTTGGGATGTATCCTTCCCTCATCAACAACACTTTCATCATCATCATTAGGATGTATCCTTCCCTATCCTCGTGTTGTTTCGGGATATATCATTCCCTCATCAACAACACTCCATCCATCATCAACCCATTTTGGGCTTGTAGCTTGATTGGGGCAACATCATCTTTGTCCTTAAATCCATTTGTGCTTCCCAATCTCCTATCGCTTATCATCCTCTCTTATCCATCACTTTGCATCATCTTCCTCATATATCCTTTCATCATCTCATCCATTTCGAGAGCACACCCGTGCTCTCTTGAACCCGCATGTTCTCTCGAGGGGGCATCCTCAATCCCTAATCTTCATCTTCACTCCTATCATCCTTCTTCCTAGTCACTCATTTGATGATTGGGGCATCTTTCCCAATATAATCATCTTCTTCCTGGTGCTATCTTTTAATCTTCTTTCTAGTCACTCCTTTGATGACTGGGGCATCTTTCCCAATCGAATCATTTTCTTCCTAGTGCTATCTTTTAATCTTCTTTGAAATGATGCTACTCGTAACACCATCTCAAAGAGGGGAAAAATGTAGACATCCAAATTTGACCACTCTCATATGGTCAAATCAATCTTCGTTATTCATCTAATTCATCAATATTAATTAAATGATTTATTTAATTAATATTTCCCGTTTTCCTAAGGTTTCTAAATTATTTAATTTAATAATTAAATACTTTACCTTTCATCCCTTCCTCATTTGACCTTTTTGAATTTAAATCAATTTTAAATTCCCTCTTTTCTCTCTCTTTGTCACATCCTCCATAATCCTCTTCTAATCCAGATTAGTTTAATTAATCCATGATTAGGATGTGCACACCTTTAATCAGGATTAATGTCACATCCTCCATATTTTTCCGTTTGTCTCTAATCCTTCATTAATCTTCTTAATCACTTGTTTGCACAACCTTAATCTAATCCTCTTGCCTCTTTGGTATGTCCTATAAGTCAACCTTTCATAAATGCTTTCTTTATTAAGCCATAACCTCTTCCCTATGTGAATAAAAAATTCACATTTATTCCTCCAATGCTTTCCTCTTCCCGTGAAGGTTGTTGGGAAATTCTAAATCCTCTCATAAGTCACATCACTCACATGGGACAAGGACTTCCTTTATGAGGACCATGTCTTATCCTCAAGGTACTTTCAATCATGTGAATTTAAAATTCACATTTATTTTCCTGACAACTTCTCTCTTCCCCATGATGATTAATAAGGAATTCTAAAATTCCTCACTTGTCACCATCCTTCCCATATGGGGACAAGAACTTCATTTTTGAGGAAATCTTCCCCTAATCCCTAGGTACTTGCAAGTACCTCCACCTCACATGTCTTTTTTTCCATCTCATTTCCACATGGAAAGATGTGAGGGCTTGTGAGTTCTCAACTCACCATAGCCCTCCATCTTGTCCATATTGGCTAAATCCTAGCCATTCAATCCTCTAGAAAATCTTCCCTAAAATGGAGGATTTTGTCTCATTTTTCTTATAACACAACATTCATAGCCACCATTGTTGCATTCTTGAAGCATCCATTGCATTCATTTCATACATCTATCAAAACACCCACATCCATTATTACATCCTCATACAATCTAGAGCATTTTGCATATTATTTAGCACTCTTGCCATCAAAGCACACATCCAATCTAAATCAAAAGGGCCAACCAAAAGGATCACTTGGACAAGGTATATCTCTTGCTTTAATATTTGTTTTGTTCAAGTTAAACTAGGCTTATCTTGAGGTGGTGTTTTGTGTGTTTCTCATTTGCATTTCTGTGTGTTTTGAACCTTTTAGGGTAGGAAATAACGTTGCACATAGTCCTATTTTGTAGATACTCACAAATAATGGGAAAAATATGTGAACCAGGCCAGTCAAGACTAATGTATTAAGTATGGTATTTGAAGATGGTAAAAGTAGTAAAAGACACAAACAATAAGATACATTAATTAAATACTTATTACCTTACCTTTACATTTTCATACCATGGATAGAGTTGAAGTGAAGGCACCCCTCTCTGATTGATTTTCTCTTTGAAATAGCTAGAATGTGGATTTCTCTCAACATAACATAAGTTTGACATTAAAAGGATTATGATGATGAATTAACAACATAGGTTTATCTTGAATTTTTATTGATGAGGATTGAGGGACAAGGCTCCAATTTATAGAATTTTGGTGGCTAAAATGGATGGCTGAGATTAATTATGAGATAGAGGGCTAGGGCTTTATAGGAATATATAACTTTTAGCCTTATGACAAGTTCCACAAGGTGAAGGCTTGATATAATGACATGTGGTATGGGGAAGAGAGCTAGGTATGCTCGCACATGTGTGAGCACACATCGGGAAGAATATAAGTTTGGAAAGCAGGATCAAAGTGGTAAATATAAGAGGCTAGAAACCAATGAGAATGAAATGTGGATGGAAGAGGAAAGTGTAGGGTGGTTGCTTTATGACATGTGTAAGAGCCAGGGTGGCTTTGTATTTATGAGAGGATCTCACACATGTGTGGGAAACACTTGATGTGTGTAGTATGTTTTGATGACCAAGATCCTCCTAGATCATACCTTTTATTGGTCATACACCTATAAAGGCCTTACATGCTCAATATGCACATTAAATCCAAAGATAGAGATCATAGCCAAAGCTCATTAAGAGAAATCTATCAACATGTACTCACACATGAAAATGAAGGTACATATAATAGTTCAAAACATGATAATTACATATATTATCTCTAATATACAAAATCATAATTATGGAAGAACACAAATCACTAATCATAATTAGTTTCTCAAAACAAGTATAAGTCATACTCTAATCAACACATATGAATCACAAAATGACATTACATTAGCCAAGCATGGTTCTAAACCATAAACTCCAATGTATTGATATAATTAAGAACACATGATTAATAACAAGTATTGGTTAACACACATAATAAACATAGACATCTCATGTCCAAAATCTAATGCATACATTAAGATAACCCATCCTCTAAATAGGTCAAAAAACAAGTGACAACAAACAACATTAATAAACAAATTAGGATATGGTAGGAAATGGACATGGGTGGGCCTTACATCAAGTGTTCAAATTTATGTTAACTCCTATGTATCTAAAAATTGGCAGTGAACTTAAAATCATTGTTGGAACTTGTTATGCCCATCTTTTGCCCTAGTCAAGCCCCTTGGTCAATTGAACAATTTATAACAAGTTCGTAGACATGTCGAGCATAATGTAAATATCTAATGTTTTCCTTATGACTATAGATGCTAATGCAACTCTATATGATGATATTGGATCTCTAAAATGAACTAGGGCATTATCCTTTTATACAACGCCTTACAAATTTTTATAGTTGGATTGGTAAGGAAATGACTAATTAGAATAAAATCACATTAGATCGATGACTAATTTTAAATTTGAAAAAAAAGATCAAGATTGTATGTATAATCTTAAACCATATTTAAAAAAAGATTAAAAACACATAATTAAAATTTAAATATAAACACTAAAAATTTAAAAAAAAATAAATAATTAATACAATACTAAATATAAATTTCTATATAAAATTGTATTTTTTAAATAATAAATTATAATATTAAAAATAAAAATAAAATAAATCCCAAATAAATTAAAAATGCCTATGGATGCACTTTTCCCTCTATACTAATATTAGCCTTAAGAGTTCAAAGCCAATTACAATTGTTAGGATAGCCGTAAGTGGGAAAAATATGGGGAAAAAATTACTTGTTTATCATCTTTATCGATGTTTATGCTACAAAACCCTAATCGTAGATGATGAAACCCTCGATTAAGAAACCCTAGATGAAGAAACCTTCGATTCAAATTCTCTTCAACGCTTCTCACTTACCTTTGCTCTTATCTGCCACTGAATACAATGTCATTCGTATTGTTTTGGAGATGCATAGTTTGCTCAGAGACATGTCTCCCTCTAACAATCAAACTGCATTCTCCATTATTCACATTCTCACCATTCTCACCGCTTTCTTCATCACCATCATCTCATTTCACACCACCACTCAATGTCATTTCAGATTTCTTAACAAAAGAATGTGGATTTGCTTCTTCTCAAGTAACAACTGTCATGAGAAGAAGACCAGATCTGTTGAGGACCAAATCCGACCACACCGCCAGAGAAGTCATTCATCTCCTGAAAGACTCTGGATTCACTGAAAACAAGCTTAAGAGTGCCATTCTTAGAAGCCCAAGTATTCTCTTACTGAAAGTGGATAGTCAGTTGAAGCCCAAGATGGAGTTCCTGAAGAAAATGGGCTTGGCTACTCAAGACATAGCACATATTATATTTCACAGACCCAGATTACTTAATTTGAGCTTAGAAAACTGTCTGGCTCCTAGGATCCTCCATCTTGAGATCCTATTTGGCTCAAAAATCCATCTGTGCAAGGCTCTCAGAAGTGTGCCTCAGCTTTTGACGAGTGATTTCAAGAAGCAGGTGATACCTAAAGCGGTGTATTTGAAGAATAGTATAGGCATTCTAGAAGATTCCAAAGAGTTTGCGCGAGCCCTCGGTGTTGTTCTGGGGCTTAGTTTTGAAACCCTGGAGAAGAAAACTAAACATCTGGCAAGTCTTGGTCTGGCAAAGGAGGAAATCGATCAAATTCTTAAGAGATATCCTAGAGCACTTACTAATTCAACAAAGAAAATGAAGGAAAATATTGATTTCTTGATACATACTGCAGGTCTGGAGCCCAAGATTCCTGTTTCGTATCCTATGTTATTGAGATTCAGCATAGAGAAAAGGCTCAAACCCCGCTATGAAGTCTTTAAATCTCTGAGGACAAGTCAACATGCCAAGGGTCTACCTACTTTGGTTCAATTCTTTATGCTATGTGAGCAAGACTTCCTTGCTAAGTTTAGCCAATACAATACTCAAGTCAAGCCTAACGATCATACAATCTTCTAAAGCAAGCATTTTGGAGCAGTGATGGGAGTTTCCAAATAAAATCAACCCCGGTTTTTCTTTCTCCAAGGGTTGGACTGGTGTTAAAAGGGCTCTGGAACTCATCTAGGCCAAGGTAATGCCTTAACGATCCTTACCTTTCTGATTAAAAAATATCATAGATACTCTCTTCATGCTATACAAAAGACAAAAGAGGAGAATACAAGGAACTGCGTTGGAAGAGAAAGAAGCAATAGGAAGACAAAATATAGGATTTGAAAGGATAGGAATTTGCGTTGAAAACAGGGGAGCTCAATCTCCTCCTTTCTGTATTGGTTTTATCAGAACTAAAAGTCTGTGAATTTCATATTTCTTCAGTCAAAGGATCATTAGAGCAGACATACAGTGTTACTCAAAGCTGCCCTATGTTATCTATCCCTTTGAGTATATGTAAATAATCTGCCCTTGTAATAAGGGTTAAGTAGTAGTGTTTGTGAATGTGCATGATGTTCAAAGCAACTTATTTTAACTAAATTCCCAGAAAATAAGCTAATCTGTTCTTCCTTGTGGATAATGGCATTATATTTAGATTTCCCTTGTCTTTGTTGACTATTTTAAGCTGTAGGATTGAATATCTGTTTAAGACTGCATGGATTGTTGTCCATTTAGTTGGGCGACCCCCAGCATCGGTTCTTTTTCGTATACTTGAATCAGAAGTCATATATCTTTACCTATGTGTTCTAATTCTACTTACAAATTGGCTCATGTTTGGATCATTCTGCTCTAGGTTGAATAATCAAAATGAACTGTCATCAAATCTGTTTAGCTTCAGCTACGGTTTAGATTTCAATTCACAATAAAGATATCCATTTATAGAGTAGGTAGATAATTCATTTTATCCGCATAGCTTGAACTTTAACAATAAACATGATATTTGCAGCAGTCTATTTTCACAAAGCCTAATTGCATCCCTAATAGGCAAGTGCACTTAAAACTTGTTTTCAATATTATACTTAAGTTGTGATATTAACTGCAATCTAGTTAATCATGGGTTTTGAAGTCAATCTCAGATTCTTCTTTTTGCATATGTATACGTTATCAAATTTATCACGTGTATAAGTTATCCCTGCTTGCTGCTCATAGAATAATTTCTAATCTGCAATATGCTTTCTGTTTTTTCAAATCCATTGCAACAATGCCTTAGTTAACATGGCTTAGGTCAATCTCTTACTCTCTAGATAATTACTATTACTCTGTCTGAAACTACTTCAGAAAATGCTTCAGTTTGATAGAATAACTTCATTTATTTCATATAACCCTAGGTTAGTTTCATACTTCAGCCTCTATAATTAGCCGATAGGCTATATATAGAGTGAACTTTTAGCCGAAACCTGTCTCACGCCAGTATACAGTCTTCTTTTGCCAGAATATAGTTCATTTCGGCCTGTAAACTGTTAATGTTTTAGGATCAGATTTAACAGAAAGCAGAAAATGCAACACAAACACATGAAGAAATGAACAATATAACACAACATATATCTTGGGAAAACCCTCCTTGAGGGAGAAAAACCCAGCCACAAATATGTCTCTTGTATATTGAATCTCAACAAGCATGTCACTTTTACAATAGGCTGATAAGAAGGCCAACGCAAAGCACCATAATCTGATGCAAATACAGAAATTGAGTGAAGCAATCTGCTAACAATTATCTCAGCCTTCTACTCAAGTATCAATCTGCTCTTGAGACAAACTCGCACTTAATAATAATCTGTTGTAGATAGCAAACTCTCCTTGAAATAACCACTTAACTTAAGCAAGAATGAATCCCAAAATAGGGAATCATCACTTGCATGTGCATGCACTAAGAGCATTATAATTGCCTATTTTTAGGAGCAGTTACAAATACATTTCATGCAAAGATTCTCTTGCATGTTTGACCGAAGGTTCTATTGCATGTTAGTTACACATATTCTCTTGCATGTCAGTTACACAAATTCTCTTGCATGTTGACCATTTTGAATAAGACAATTTATGTGGGTCAGCCAACTTGTCATAATAGCTATTTAAAGGATGCCTCTGCTGCTAATACATCAACATTAAATATAAAATATAATTTGTAATATGTAGGCCACTAGCCTTAATTAAGGAGAAAATATCTCTCGAAGCTACCAAACACTAACACTACGTCTTAGCTAGGGAGATATTTTCCAGAAATCTACGTCATGGAGTCCCTCAACATGACGCCCACAATGGCTACACCCATTTGTGGAAAGAGCTCATCATGGAGTCATTCAACGTGATGTCGTCATCTCAACATGACGTCCACCATGGCTACTCCCAGAGAATGAAACAAGGTCTTTCACCTCAAATCTCTCTCGCAGAGAGAAATGCATTAACAAGGGCTGATACCTCAAATCTCTCTCGTAGAGAGAAATGCATTAAAAAGGGCTTTCACCTCAAATTCCTCCGTCTCAGAGGAAAATACATTAACAAGGGCTTTCACCTCAAATTCCTCCGTCTCAGAGGAAAATGCATTAACAAGGGCTTTCACCTCAAATTCCTCCGTCTCAGAGGAAAATGCATTAACAACAAATCTCCATGATGATGAAACTCCCTCTGAAGCTCCAAGTACTTGCATCAACCCTTTGACCTCCTTGTCCAAGGTTGCTTCTGATGAATTGTCAAACTCCCTCTGAATGTAAATTTCTCCTCTTCAAAGAAAATGATCTCAAAGACAACTTGAATAGGTTCTTCGTCTTCGAGAGATGTCTCTTGTTAAGTTTATTTCTTCAGCCTGCATGAATTCCTCACAGGATGCCTCAAGCTCTTCTTCTCTAGACAATCTCTCATCACCCTCTTGCTCCTTGATCCGTCCTGGAAGCATTTAGAGAGAGATTACTAATAGTTTAAACTATCCAGAAGAGATATCAAAGCTAGAATCATACATGTTTCACTATCTCAATGTTATAGCATGAATTAATAACTACATAAAAAATTCATGAACATTACTTAAACAGGAAATACATATCTTGTTGAAATCAGAATTTCCTTAAGTGTTGTACTTAAACACTTTTTCAGGTCTGCACTTATCTTTCCCTTGGGTCTGCTCATGTGAGCATTAATTCTGCTCCTGAATGTTGACTTTGCTTAAAACAATAGTTCCTTCTCACATATCTCCTGGGGAGAAGTCTTGTGCCAGATATATTTATGATGATGCTCTATAATCAGCAACTATACCAACTCATAGTGAATATGCAACTGCAAAGGCTCAGACGTCTATCCTTCCTGAAGTGACTATAACCTACTTAACTCATATCAACCACAGCAGCTAGTGGCCAAAATACAATAGACTTGATGTCTTGATTTACACAATCAACAATAGGCTTAGTCAACCCAAGTCTGATCAGATCTTTTCAAAAACCCGCTCTAATACCATGTTAATGTTTTAGGATCAGATTTAACAGAAAGCAGAAAATGCAACACAAACACATGAAGAAATGAACAATATAACACAGCATATATCCTGGGAAAACCCTCCTTCTTGAGGGAGAAAAACCCAGCCACAAATATGTCTCTTTTATATTGAATCTCAACAAGCATGTCACTTTTACAATAGGCTGATAAGAAGGCCAACACAAAGCACCATAATCTGATGCAAATACAAAAATTGAGTGAAGCAATTTGCTAACAATTATCTCAGCCTTCTACTCAAGTATCAATCTGCTCTTGAGACAAACTCGCACTTAATAATAATCTGCTGTAGATAGCAAACTCTCCTTGAAATAACCACTTAACTTAAGCAAGAATGAATCCCAAAATAGGGAATCGTCACTTGCATGTGCATGCACTAGGAGCATTATAATTGCCTATTTTTAGGAGCAGTTTATCATGCAAAGATTCTTTTGCATGTCTGACCGAAGATTCTATTGCATGTTAGTTACACAGATTCTCTTGCATGTCAGTTACACAGATTCTCTTGCATGTTGACCATTTTGAATAAGACAATTTATGTGGGTTAGCCAGCTTGTCATAACAGCTATTTAAAGGATGCCTCTGCGGCTAATACATCAACATTAAATATAAAATATAATTTGTAATATGTAGGCTACCAGCCTTAATTAAGGAGAAAATATCTCCCGAAGCTACCAAACACTAACATAAACAAGGTTCTTCTGACGGTATGGGTTGCTGTTAAACTACCTACTGGTTTTCAATTGTCATGAGATAGAATCAAATCTCTGATCATATCTGAATTATCGTTGTACATGTGAAAGCAAATTTTAGTTGGCTTGCTCCCCATGGCTTTATTCATCCCTGCCATATAACCTATCAATTCAATATCTGTTGTATTGTATGGACCTAAAATCCCAATAGTTTCAAATACTCTTTGCTTATACTGTGAATAGATTGAAGCAGCAGCTGTAGGGATATTGGTTTTGGTTAGTAGCAACGGTAGGGCTTCATAAACTTTTCCTGCAAAGTCTGCCCATTTTTCCTCATCAAATTGTTGATAGCACAACACAATTTGTGCAGAATCTCAAGGTAAGTCACTTGCCCTGGTCTCAGTGAGTTTTATATCTTAGAAACCGTTAGCTGCTCATACAAAAAAGATACAGGCCTCAATTCATCAAGCTTCAACAGGCTTTAATGAAAACCTGTGGGTGGGGTTGAACCCCTCTGCTTCCTCCAGCTTCTCTTATATTTATGGCCGGATCAAAAAATTTCCTTCCAAAAGGTCTTATTCCAAGCATTCCTTCGGAAGCTACACCCTTGTTTCCAAAGCTCAAATTACTGAAATTGTCATGGGGTTATTGCACAGCGAGCAATCCTTCATTTGGGTACACAACATAAACCCATCTGACAGTAAGTCTCAAGATAGAGGCAACTCGGAGAATTTGAGCCCGTATAGAGTAATTGCTCTCTGAGATTGTTTATCCTCTTGTTTTGGGATGAATTAACAATCATTTAATGGCTGGAAGGGATTTCAGTGTTAGTTTTGGAGATTGCAAAAAAAATTCCAGGGTTTCCTTCAGCATTTTCGCCCTCAACCGGTGAAAGGCAAGTCCCTTTCTCAACCTCTTTTCCTATGTGTCATGTTTCGTTCAGCATTATTCGATCATTATCCCTATAATTGAAGTATATTAACAAATATGCTATGTTTATCCACTGGCTGGGGAAAATTGACATTAAAAATCTTTTAGTACACCTTTTCCCACAATGGAGGCTATCGTAACAGCTTTGGAGGTCTGCAAAAACAACAAAGATCGAAATTCTATGTCAGAGGCTTTCAATTCCTTGAAGAACAATTATTTTGGGGCGTACGGTTGCATGATGAATAAACTCTCACTTGTTTAAGATTGGCACTTATTTGAGTATCAATGTGGGGTATTGTTACCAACTTTCTGACTTTTGCAGATTCGGATAGACTTTACCTTTTAGGATGCAAGCTTTTGTTTTTGGGCAGGGATTTAGGTTTTATTTAAAAAATAGATTTTAAATAGATTGCTTTGAATATCATTTGCATTTGGCACAGGTTTCTGTACAGTTTCAGAGAATGCGTAGCTAATTGCCACTGGCTATTCAGCATTAGGGATTCATTTTTCACAAAAAGAAATTGTTAATTAAAATTTAGCCATACACAATACTGTTGAATTTTAATTAATTTAGTGTTATAATTTTCCATGTCAGGTTCTCACATATTTCAGTAGTTCAAGGGTTATGTGTAATTGTTCGATGGGGATGCATCTTCGCACCCCCCACCTAAAAGCCATATGTTTCTGTGATGTGGACGTGGAGGGGATGTCGCCACCCCTCCCGCTACTGCTGCTCAAGACTTGGGGACATTTCTGGGACATCCCCCTCAAGGAGGGGATGTTTTTGGGATGCCCCTTGGTTTGGGGACAGCGTGGGGACCTCAGGACATCATCAAGATGTTCAGGGGAACTCAAAGAAGTCTCCCATCCATTTCATGGACTTCCAGGTGTCCTCCATGGCAGTAAAAAAAATTGATATTTTAAATCAAAAAGTGTTTTCAATTTGTGTGCCACAGACCCTAACAGCTCCACCCAAACCCTAAGCGCTTAAAAAATTTATAAATAGACATCTAACTTGGAAGCCTAATTTCAAATCACTCGTAAGTTTCAGAATAGTAAGATATCACCAGCCAATGAGGAATGGTAAGAGAAAATTTGCTTCAATTCATAGCCCGTGTTCCTTCTTTGTTGAGGAACATAGCTGGTACATATTTTATAAGTCAAGAAATTTTAGTTATGGATTATTCTTGCAATTACTGATTTATCTTGATTTAATGTTTACTACAAATATGTTTATTACATTTCTTTGAGTAGAATTTGGCTATCTAATTGGCGCAAATCCATGTTCTTATCTCTATGTGACTAAGAGAAATTCCTTTCTTAATCGTTCAGTATTTTGAAATTTTCACAGCAGGTTGTGCCTGTTGTATCTCATTTGTGCAGACTCTAGTTTTCTATGCATCAGGGTACATAATTTGTAATGTTTTATTTGATAACTCAAAATCATGGCTTAGGTGAACGTGCACAAGCCTATTTTGTAAACATATTATGTCATTTTGTGCATGGTTAACTGCCTATTGCTCTGAGTGATACCAAAGTTGTGATTTCTTTTCTAATTTGGCTTGAAATTATTTGTACAATTTCTGTTGTTTCCAATCTTATTTGCTTAAGATATTCTCTTGGTTTGACTCACACCTACTTTGTAAACATATTACTTTATTTTATGCATGAATTACATTTTTTCTCTTCTAGTGATGCCAAACTCATTGGATTTTTTCTAAATTGTCTTAAAAACGTTTGTGCTATTTTTGGATTTTCTGATCTGATTTGCTTATGGTTGCAGACATGCCTATTTTGTAAATAGATACTTTGTTTTGAGCACGTTTTACTGCTTTTTGCTTCGAGTGATGTCAAAATAACAGGATTTGTTTTTCTAATCTGAATTAAAATTGCTTATGCAGTTTTTGGATTTTCTGGTAATTTCCTTTTGGCATTCTATTTATTTGTCATTTTTCCATCAACATTACAAGTTGTAGATGAAATTACCTTATTTTAGTCATTTTTAAGGGTTGTAATAGAACTGATTTGCATATCCTGTCTACTTGTCCACAGTGCAGTTTGCAGAATGCCTTAAAACTAGTATAGTGCAGAGTGTCCCTTCTTCCTTGGCTGATGGAAATGTTGTCTGCGATAGATGTGGCTTAAGGTAAAAAGTTCCTTAACAGTTAGTTCAGAAAATGCTTTGTAGTTTATAATAGTGTAATTCATTTCTTATATAGTGCCAAGGGAAATTTTGTCTATAATAGCTTCACCTTAAGTGATTTTTAAGTTTCCATTGTTTTTGATTATGCCTAAGGGTTCTATTTTATGCTTTCGCTTTCTTTGGCCCTTGCTGATTTTTAATATGTATATTGATGTTTGAAATATGGCGAGGCAGGATTCTGTGTTACTAAGACTGCAGAGCTTTTACGAGTTGCAGAGGATTTGAAAGATAATCCACATAAAGTATTGACAGTTGAAGATGCAAGCATTGTGAATGTGGCACTTTGGCGATGTTTCCCTCTTGACACTATCAAGTGATGGCCTAACACTTGCTACTTGTGTTGGGGAATAGTTCATTGTTTTAGTGTTCTTGACTTACTTCATAAGGTTTCTGGCCTTCTTTCAATCATTCTTTTGTTTCTCGTTTGCATCTATTATTATAAACTAAATTGATGACACCAAATTTATAAAATTTTAAAAATGCCATTCAGGCTTGGTATATTATTGAAATTTACATTTTAAGCATTATATGTGTTACAGACAAAAGTTTGATTAAGCTTGATTGATATGTACTTTTCATCATTGCCCAGGGATCCTTTTAACCATAACCAATTTATGTGTTATAGACAAAAGTTTGATTAAGATTGATTGATATGTACTTCCCATCATTGCCCAGGGATCACATTTAGCTTATACTGTGTTATATTTGTGTGCATTTAGCATCCCATTTCTTTCTCGAGAAAGGGTAAAGGGAACTTTTATTAAAAATAAATAAATAAAACTAAATCAGCAAGATTCAATTTCCTTGTGCACCCTTTAGAAATATTGTAATAAAATTTTGTCATTTGCTATAACACAACAATTTATTTAAGGAAATAATTCATACAATCTCATTGTAGTTTCATTTAAAAAAAATTATTTAAGGAAATAATTCATACAATCTCATTGTAGTTTCATTTAAAATTTTCTTAGTGTCACACTGGTACATTATAAGAATATTTTCCACCCCACTTTTTGTTTACTGTCAATAGATTGATTTTTGGGCCTGTGAAGATGTGGTTCTTGAATAATCTTAAGCTTATAAGAACAATATGCTTATGTGCCTAGTTTGGTTTCAAAATTGGTATTACATCTTTTCTTGTTACTATAAGCAAATAATATTCTATTGGCGTAACCCTTGCACCCCTTCCTGGTGCAAGTGTTAGTTTATAAATGGTTTTTGATGCCACTGTGAATTGCACTGTTCATGGTGTTTCCTGCATTTGACATGTCAGTAATTTATAATTAGTCAGTAAGCTATATATAATGTGAACTTTGAGCCGAAAGCTATCTCATGTCGGAAACAGGTTGCTGTTAAACGATTTGTCGGTCATTGTTTTCTGTTACTCTCCAACCAGTTTCATCACTTAATGCCTGGAAACAAGTTCGACTCCATTTATTATTAGATCCCTGAAGCTGATTTGAATCACGCGTCAAATATTTTATTGCCCTAAAACCCCTGATATTTTCAGATCCATTTTCGTTTACTGTGAATAGACTGAAGCAAAGCTGTAGGGAGATTAGTTTTGGTTAGTCTCAGTTTACAAAAACTTTGCTAGGGTAAGGCTTCGTAAACTCTTCCTGCAAACTCTACCATTTTTTCTAATCAGATTGTTGACAGCACGACACAATTTGTAGTATTAGGCCTTTCACACAATTCCATCTCCTGGGCAGAGAATTCTGTGTACCAAATGGGATTGAAGAACACACAAATTATATTAGTTTCCTTTTCATTTACTTATGGGATTGGATTTAAAGTAGATAGAAGTAAATTGATTAAGAAATTGAATCAAAGTAAATTGAGGAATTCTATAGTACTTTAGTAAATCAAAAAGTAAGATTTGTAATAAGATGTCAAAGTCGCAAACAATTTGTAATAATAATGTTACAAACTGATCACAAACAAATATTATTTTGTAGTGTTGCATTGTCTGATGGTATGCTTTTAAAATTTGTTGTCACTTTTATTATATTTAATGTTGTCTTAGAATTTGTTAGTGATGAATGTGGAAGATAGATCATTGAATTTGTGGAGTTCTTTTTATGTGTTTTTAAAAAATCCTACAAGAAATTGTTCATGTTATGCATTAAACCTTATTTACTGTAAATGAAATTGAGTTGAATTAAGAATAACAAGTTATTTATAGTCTTAAATGTTTAACATTTTTTTTTTATTGCTAAATTTTAAACTACATACATATATTAGTAAATGTTTTTAGGATTTTTTATTGTTTCTTTCTTTCATGTTTATGGAAATCTCACTTTCTTTCAAAATCTTTGGTTGAGCTGAGATAATTTTGAAATTTGTATTTTATTTTGTTAAAATTTGGTGGAGCCCTTTGTCATTACTTCTCCCTTGGTTCAAATTCACGTACAAACTTGAACATAATTTGTTCATTCTGCTAGTCATTAGTTGGGCTAAGTTACACCTAATATTAAATGTTTGAGTTTATCTAGACCAAGGGTTTGGATGTTAATTTCATTTGGACCCAAGTGTTCAATTTCACATTCATTCATATGCAAATTTCCAAATGACTTTATTGCTTGGAATACACCACACTCAAATGTAATGGAATAATTTAACCAATTTAAAAATCAACATTATGATATTTGAATATTAACTTTTGAAAATTGGAAAATAGATCTATCCTATGATTGACTTTGACAATTCAACACCAATTTTAGCAATGCAACTTTTTTTTATTGAATTTAAATTTATACTCATAGTGTGCTAATATGAAAATTGATAATTAAATTTGGAGTAGAGAAATTTATCATTCGAGTTTGTAGGGATTTAGTTTTAATTTTAAATAATTACTACATAAATTTATTTCCATTCTAGAACAAGCAATAGAGGCATGGTAATTGTTGTGGCTACTCATTGTTTCATTACAAATGAGTTACACTTTCATCAAACATAGGCTTCCCTGTTATGTACCCATATGATTGTTTCCAATATGTTTGTACCTTTCAAATCTTCTCTTTGGCTTCACATACAATATCAAACAAAATTGTCCCATGACAAACTTGGGTTATCTTTGTTTCTAAACAAATTAGCTCCTACAAATTATAGTATGCTTCAAACCAGTTGTTACATGATTTGGATTAGGGGAATTTTATTTCATTAGGATGGAGCATAGATCAAATTGATAATTTTTGTTGCATTCTTGCACTTTATTGACAAATTGCTCTTATTCTATGCAACCTACAATTTTTTTGTTTGTTTCACCAAGTGGAAGGTATTGATGAATTCTCATTTAGTATGGTAGAAAAATCTATAAAGGTGTATTTAGAAGAAATTAATCTTGACAACAACCTCATTTTGGTAATTGAGAAGCTTTATAAGAGCGTGAGAAAGTATTCAACACATTTTTTTGGGGGTTTTACTTTTTATTTGGGAATCTCCTTTTTGATTATTTGGTAAAATTTACTTGTGAAGTGAAGTATTTCCATTTAGATGGCACAATTGTTTGGTAAAATTCCACTACTTTATCAATTGAGCATATCTAATTCTACATTCAATTCAAGTAGGGTTTATGCTATTATGATCTATGCTTATTGTAAATTGAATAGTTTAATGAGGAATTAAGTGACAAAGTGTTGGAGGTGGAGCAAAAATATCATGAGATACAAAGATGTATGTTTTTAATTGAACATCTCTAATCTCTTCTTTGCTATAATATGGTATAAATACTTTTATTCTTGTTTAAATTTGTATTTTTCATAAGTCAATGAAAATGAGTCATGAATTCTCCTTCCTATATTCCTCAAATTTTTCATCTAACAAAGGATTCTTCTTTTGTCATCTAATACAGATAGAGATCAAATCAATGTAGACATCTACCCCATCTCTTTCCCAAATTTGTGTTCCCTTCGTCATTGTGCTCACTTTCACTCTACCTCATTTTAGAAGCAACCCTCCTTGGAGTTTATATATTTGTATTTATTATGTTCATTCATTTCATAATATTCTCATTGTAAAGATTTGATTTCTACCATTTTCTTATGATAAATTGAACATACAACAATTTTGTGGTATAAATATAATTTCATTGCTACTAAAAAAATTTAAGTAGTAAAATGTATTGTTCTCAAAGAAGTTGTTTACATGTCAATAGAGCTCAATCTCATCTTTATTTATTCCATAGGGTAATTACCACTACAAGTCATAGAAGTTGTATAATGTATTGTGTTCAAAGAAGCCATTTGCATCATGCGAATAGATCTCAAGCTCATCTATGTTTATTTCTTTGTCTAATTCTTCTATCCTTCTACAGAGAACTTGTCTCTTATTGTGGAATGAAAATTGATATGAAGAGTCAATTTATGTCCTTGGATTAAATTAAATGCTACATGGCACTTGATAAACACTTGCCACTTCATTAGGAAAATAACTGAAGTGAACCCAAGGAGAACCCAAACCGCTATCTATAAAAGCACAAGAACAATTACTTATTGATGACTTAATTTTGAATAATAAATGATAGTTATGCTCCACTAAGCACCCTTGTCCAATAGTTTTTGATTAGCGATAAACAGGTTTTGAAGGGATGCTAAAACCCTGTACAAAGAAGAGCAAAGGCAACAAACATAAAGCAAATTGGCTGCCCAACCAAACACCAAACAACAGGCTGATAACAGAACCATTAGCACACCAAACAGGAACTAAATCAACGATCTAAACAATAGCAGATCCCAAACCAACAAATCTAACATCCTTAGCCCTAGGGCGAAGCTCCCCAATAGATTTGGGAATCCCCTTCTTTCTATGCTGAACCAAGGTCCAAGAAACCTCTGAGTCGAAGTCCTCCGATCAAGGAGAGAGGGGAGGATCCTCCTGGGCCACAACGGCCATGGAAGGCGCCAACAAAGCCGACCCTGAAGAAGGCACCTCCAAGAGGGAGATTGAAGAAATGGAACAAGGAATGCTACCAAGATCCCTCGAGGGTAGAGCAGACAAAACTGAAGTAGGCATGATCGAAGGAATACCCATAGCAGAGACAAGAGTGGATCAGTCAAGAAAAGCAGGAGCCAAGGTGGGAGTCGAAAGAGGAATAGAAGTAGCCTCACCTTCCCCCACCAGAGCAGACTCAAGATGGATCTCATCCTCTTGAGAGGAATCATCGCCACAAGACGAACCATCTACATGGGAAGCAAAGATAGTCAAATGGTCCACAAGAGCATCCTTCCACCACGTTGCAGAGCCTCTACGATGGGAAAGAGGACAACCAGCAACCGAGTGACCTATAGCAAAGAAACACCAACATCTGAAGGTCACACCCTCATAATCCAACAATTACTTCCAAGGCTAGTCCCCAACCATTAAAACAACATCTCCAAAAGGGGATTTGGAGATGTCAATGTCAACTAGAATACGAGCAACTGTGGAGTGACCCATGAAAGTGGTAGAAGAATCTACTTTTAGAAATCGACCGATGGCATTGTCAATGCCCTCATAGCAAGATTCCTCCCAAAACTAGAGGGGAAGGTTTGGGAGACACACCCAAATTGGCTTGACATTAAGCGGCTCGGTAAGAGGATAGAAATCAAGAGTCCATGGTTTAATGGACACAGAATGTTCCCCCCACAACTAGACCCAACCATCCAACACTACATCTCACTACTTAGAAGAAGCAAAAGTCACTATGAAAAAACCACAAGCACAAGGGAAGAGCTCAATCATTCTAACTACCAATGACTTCGAAGACTCCAACACCCATTTGTGAAGGTTAGGTAGAGAGGGCCATAGACCATTAAATTTGCAAATTGCACCTGTATTATGATAAAACTCTTCATTCTTTGTAACCTCGGGCCACACACCACAATAGGAGAAGATCGGGCACAAGGAAGAGGCCGAACACCACTACCCACCCCCCGAAGCACACAAGGCTAGAACCAGTAATTGCTGCAAAAGAAGGGGCAAACATCCTAGAAGCACCATTGTAGTCTCCCCCTGCACCCCTCGTGAACCATTACTATTTACCTTAGCCGGTCCACCATCCCCACCACATGACCCCTCCAGAGCATCATGCGAGACAGTGGCAGCGAAAGCAAATTCCTTGCCTTCTCCAGCGCCAACAGTCGAATGAAGAGGCTTACTTCTCCTGCTCCCGTCCATTTCAAATTTGGAGTGATGTTCCCTTGTCCAATAGTTATTCAAATATGGTTCTTTAATTTTGAGACACTATTACTGATTAGCATGTCAATAATTTTTCTTTTAAGATCTTTTAAAAAATTCTTGGCTTCTCTATTTACTTGATGCTACTTTCAAATTTATAAGACATTCTATATAAATTACAATTAACAAAACCATTGCACCTCCAATACAATCTTGGTGTGAAGTTACCATGTTAACAAACAAAAATAAACCACTAAATGTATGAAGACAAATCATCGACCTAAAGTCAAGATTGTATTTCAAAATTGTATACATAAAAAATACTACTCTATACATAAGATATTATAAATAAAATTGATGTATTTTACTATATCTAACATATTAATTTATATCTAATTTTCTATCACCATAACCCTTGCACCTCCTTTTGGTGCAAGTGCTAGTATTTAGAAGCTTGAATGCAAACCATAGTCACATGGAGTTTTTTGACAAGGGAATGGATTTCAGGGATGGGGACCAAGGGTTTAAGTTTGGAGATGGCAAGGGGATGACAATAGGGGTTGAAACAAATACATATAATATTTGAAAAATTAATTATAAAAAGATGTATAAGAAATAAGTAAATCTTGCAATTACAAATGGTAATTAAATTTTTTGGCATAGTAAGTAAATTACTATTTACTAGTAAACTAGAAAAACTACTAAACAATAAAGTTGTAAACACATTGCAATGATTACATTAAACATTTGAATTTTGAAGTAATGTTGAGTCTGGATTTTATATTATACTCAAAATTCCATAATAATGATTACAATGATAAATATTGAAAATAAAAAAAATGGCTTGAAGTAATCTTCTAATCATCCTGAAACTCTTCATCACTAGAATTGTTAGATTACACATGTTCAAGTTACTCAAAACCAATACCAACTAGCTTTGTTTGTGTAGCATCATCAATTGATCTAAGTTGGTTCCTTTGAATCTACATCCCATTGTGATGCTAGACTCTCTTTGTATATAAGTGTGTTGCAGTCAATGAGATGCAAGGAACTATGTACATCCATAGGCTTCTCTACTCTCCTAAAGGTAAGCTTGTTCATCTTCATAGTGTGGATGAAGTTAAAAGTAGACAAGTTCATCTCAGTAGTAACCTGAGATATCAAATGAATGGCTAAAACAATAGCCAAAGAAGTAGGCCCATGCATAATATCAGACATAGTACATATTATATTTCACAGACCCAGATTGATTAAATTGAGTTTAGAAAACTGTCTCGCCCCTAGAATCCTCTAGTTTGAAACCCTATTTGGCTCAAAGGTTTGATGAGTGATTTCAAGAAGCAGGTGATACAACATTTGTGAGAGCCCTCAATATGGTTCTAGGCCATAATTTTGAAACCCTAGAAAAGAAAACTATACATATGTCGAGGCTTGGTCTGGAAAAGAAGGAAACCAGTCAAATTCTTAAGCCATGTTCTAAAGCACTTCGTAAGTCAATCGAGAAAATGAAAGGAAATATTGATTTATTAGGCTCTAGGAAAATTCACCACAATAATTTACTATTAGAAAATTCACTACCAACAATTCACCGCCAAACAATTCATCACCATGACAAATTCATCTCATGGAAAATTCACCACCAACAATTTATCAATGTGGATATTAATGCAATGAATTATCCGCAGTGGTGAATTGCTGGTGGTGAATTTTCCATGAGATGAATTTGTCATGGCGGTGAATTTTTTGGTGGTAAATTATTGGTGGTGAATTTTCCTAAAGCTGATTTCTTGTTATGTACTGTAGGTCTTGAACCCAAGATTGTTGCTTCAAAATCTATGATTTTGAATTTAAGCATAGAGAAAAAGCTTAAACCTTGCTATGAAGTCTAAAATTTCTGAGGACAAGTCCCCACTTCAAGGTTTTATCTAGTCTAATTAGATTTTTGTAGTCTAAGTGACCAAGAAGTTCTTAAATATTTTATCCTTGAGGTTGTAATGCTAATTAGACACTCCAGATATATTCAAAATCCTAAAGTCCCTAAGTTTTATTTGTAGGATATTAGAATAATATCATGTAGGCCTTCAATGTGATCATGAATGGGAAGTGATCATATAATACTTAAAAGGATGTGCCTGAACCATTAATTAGATCAGATAATGAGGTTTGAGGTTCTGTAAACAACAATCCTCATAATAAATAATAAATAAATAAATAAATAATTGCCTAGACTTGGTCCTTTTGAACATTCTCTTTGGGTTACCCTTCATCCCATGATTACAACAATGTCATTCAGTTCCCATAATTCAGATGGCATACATAACAAAGGATTGAGAGACAAAGATCAGATGTTGAGGTGAAAAGAGAGGGTAGACTTCAATAGCAACTCAGTTTTCACTACTTTTTGGGTCAATTTTAAAACTAGATATATTCTTTCCTATTAATTTTCCTAAATATTCTATAATAATAGATGTTCATTTTGAGACAAAGGATAACTTTTTTAAAGATAGAATTGCATCTGTTTATTTTAGTAATAAAACAATCTAACTATAATTATGTTGATCATCAAAGCTTGCGCCTCTCCGACAGCCTTATGGGAAATTCAAGGAGTGGGGGTCTGATTTGCACCTCATTGAATACCTCTGGGATTTTTATAGAAAGCTAGCTCTTCTTTGAGTTGGGAGGAAAGGTAGAAGGAAATGCAAATATAAAACATGAAAATGGTGATGCGCCAAAGCTTTTACAACATTTCAAACCTCAATTCATTTCCTATGAATGATATAATAGACATAGAATGCCACAACCCTTCATTGTTGGGAAGAGAATGAGCAACAAAAGCTAAGTAAAAGCACAATGTAGTCTTTCAAATATCCTCCCAGGAAGCACTCATTAAGGTCCGATCAAGCATAAGAAAGCTCCAAAAGTTAACAGAAATGTCCAGAAATTGCAGAAACCCTTCCTTTTTTACAACATAATATGGAAAAACAACAACCCTTAAAGAAAATTGAGAAGTTCAACAAACATAATCTAATTTTTGAAAGCTATCATTAAATCATAGAAGCCTACAACATGAAAATCAACTACCCGAACTATCAAAGTAATTTTAACACAATGTTTTTATCATGAACGAAAACATAAAGAAGGAACTTGACAAAGGCCATAATATGCACAGTTTCAAAGATTTATTCTAAATAGATCGAACTTAAATATCAAATGAACTGAAAACAAAGGTCGGATGCCAATCCAATGATAGTTTGAGTTAAAAAATATAACATGCCAAATAATAGCAGTGTTCTATAAAACTTCCTACTTTTAAAAATATCTCTTAAAATTAAGGAAAACCCTTCTTTGCATATGTTGTCGACCCCTATTTATAGCTAGAAAAAGAGAACACCACCACCAACATTCTAGAAGAAAATACTACCAGATGTTTGCACCTAATAGCTCACAATCTGATCGTAGATCTTGGTTAGATCGCAACAATCCTTGCTCATTAATTCCAAACTGCCTCATTAATGTCCTTTAGATATTTAGCAAAGATTGCAATAAAAAAACAATCGGATCCCAGAAAATAGCCTGGAAAAATCTAATTGACCAACCACAAAGATTGATGGCACTGACTCAAAGGTTCCACCCCGAAAGAAAGAAAGACCCAGCATACTCCAACAAAATCCATTCGAAGAGACCACTCCGAAGAACGTAACCTACCCAAAGCGAAGAGATGACATGTCGAGCAGGCCGAGAATCTCATATTTGTGAAAATAGCCTTAGACAAAATTCCCGTTGAGTTGACACATACCTTGGCTTGCTCTCGAAAGGAAGACAATAAACAAAAGCCATGCAACCACCACATGGCGCATTGCACACCTTTCGGAAAAAACCTTTTTACTTTAAACATAGATTCATCTCAAAAGTCGAAAAATATAAGAGCCAAAAACCAAAAGAAGATTAAGGGAAAAATTGCTTTACAAATTATATACATTCAAATATCTTGTTCTTATCCGTTGAGATACAAAGCTGGATTTAACAAGTAACAAAATATTTTTGGTACTCTATTCAATACTTCCAAGAACTAGAATGAATATGACACCTACTTGAATAGTACACATTTTACCTTTGCAAAGTCAGATGGAAACATAACTCTTATTTACACATAATAAATTTTACATTTTACTCTATACACTTGCTTGAGCAACACACCATATGACAACACGTAACTCTTGGTAGAACAACCTGAGAAGAGTATAACTTCAAATCTGCTACTTGAGTTGTCTCTTTTCATCTACAACTAGATAGAACATGGTTCCAAACTTGAAAATTTCTCAAATATTTCATCTTTCATATAAGATAAAACTCTTCCAAGCTTATGGGGTGCTCACCACCCCTGAACTGGGAGGATTCCAAAAAGACCTGGTACACACAAGCTACCCTTCCCAAACATAGAAACAATTTAACAAACTTTACTTATTATAAACACTCATTTAGTGAGGATAATAACATAGAAAAAAACCATCTAATGGTTTTATGGGGAGAGCAGATGGGATCACAACCATGGGGGCATTTTTAATTAGCAACAACTTCATTTAAACATTTCAACTAGCGACATTCATAAATCATTCCTTCACCCAAAACTTCTCATTTTACACAAAAAGGGTACGCATACACATTACTTCCACATATGAAAAAATATTATTTCTACAACTAAAATACAAGCCCCTCATTGAGATATCTCCCCCTCCATCCCCACATGGGTTTCTCACAGCCAAAATTTGGGAGCCAAACCAACAAGATGAACCCACATTTAAAACACTTGCATACAACAAAAATTAAAAAAAACGGCAAGAAATAATATATCATAACTTTAATTTAACCCATACATTCATTTTAAAATAGGAGGATGAAGATCCTACCTCAAAACTCCAAATGAATCTAGTTGAATGATGTCTCAATCCCTTTCCAACTTCTTCTAGCTCTTGCAACAACCCTTTCACACTTAGCAAAAATGAAAACTTAGAAACTTCTCCCCAAAATTCCTCATGTATATTAAAATATTTTCAATTCTCAAGAAAACTCCCCAACCACCATTTCCTCTTTTATATTTAAGAGGCATGGTGCACACATGGACTTCCTTCTTGTCTCATAAATGAGATTCAAAGACTAAATGGGGATGAGGATGGGTTAAGTCCATCCCCTCAACCCAAATTCGTCACCCCTCTTACAAGAAATTTAAGAGGGGTCATAAATGAAGCATGGCCAAGGGTATGGCATAAAATTGACCCCAACCCTAAGGTCATATTCCTAGGATATCTAAAAAGAAAAAGAAATCAAAACTAAGACATATTTGACCTCTTAAAATTGTATTAAACAATAAATCTGAATTTCACCATTTAAGGTCACATTTAACTTCAAAACAATTCAACACATTTAAACCCTTAACCCCCAACATGCATGTCACAAGGCACATAACAATTTAAACAAACAACATAATACTCTAGCCCTTCCATATGGGTTGAGTCAGGTTTTACACGGTAATCACAAGGGTCTTTTTGGTTGCTTCCAATTTAAATGGCTTTGGAAGGTTGACCTACACACTCCATGTAAGCATTAGTCCAATCACTAATACAATTTAATCAAAGAATATAAATACGATGAAGCATAATACACAATCATGTTCGTCACATTTAATATACACATAAGCATATTAATTTTTCACATTTTCCTTTTTGAAATTTAATTAGTATGTTTTTGCAATTCAAAACAATTTCAATTTCACTTCTATGACATTTATCCATGACTTTTATAATCAGTTGGATAGTAATTCAAATATTTGATTTTAAATCACAACAATATCATATGTGCATCACATTGCACATGACAATTCATAAAATTGACTTGGATTAAAACGATCTCATATTCTATTCTAAGCATATTGTTTCAAGCTTCACAACATTCAAGATATAAGTTTGTTTAACAAGCATATTCATAAACTTACGATTCATAAGATAACAATTCTAACATGCATATTAATGATTAAGTCCAATGTTCATAATTAACCATCATAAAACATAAGGTAAAAGTAAAATGTATCCTTGCATAGTCATGTGAATAACAACAAAACATGAGTCTAGGTGTCCAACTGACAATGGACCGCACACACAAAACTATATAGTATTTCTAGAAAAGGAATAAGGTATTTTTTTAGCAGCATCAACTATTTAAAACAATCGTTTTTTGGTTCTATTAAGCTATTCCAGTTTTATTGAAAGATATTTTTCTAGACTTTTTTCTCTTTCTTTTAATCCCTAACTTTTGTTTACATGATAAAAGATGTAGTTTGAGATACTTAGTGTATTGTAGATTTTATTTGAATTCAAGGAGACCACTCTAGAGCCATATGTCCAATGTAACTATCCAGATTAATACCCCCATGGTTCTCATAACAAACTCTATTACCTATTGACTTGCTCCATATTTTCCAAGGGTCCATTAGAATTGTGTATGTTCTCCACTATGAATTGGGAAAATCATATTCATTTTTAAGGGATTCTCAAGATTTTAGTTGGTAATTACTAATTACACTCTTGAAGGTTTTGATACCTTTTTTTTCCCATGCCTTTGTTGAAAACCCTTGTAGTAGCACAAGGTGTTTTTCTTTAGGCTGAAGGTTTCACCATATAGATTTATTACTAGAACTTAAAATTTATTTTGATAAGGTCCCATTGCTATTAATCTTAATTTTAACTTGCTCCCATGCTTTCCATATTATTTTGAAGATCAAGGAACTACTAGGAGATACTTTGAAATCTCCTAAAAGTTCTAGATCACACATAGACAAATATTTTTATTATTTTTCTTGTTTTGGGATAGCTCTTTCTATTTTTTCTTTGATCTAAAGGAATTTCAAACGTTCATCCCCATCAATTGAATTAATTGTCTATTTGACAACTAGAGCTATACCATATTTCTTAAGGTCTTTCAAGACTAAATCAACATAATGTTTATCAATACAACACCAATTCTAGTTCACAACATGCTTCTTGTTCTTTCCTTTTCCATTCAACCAAAGGAAATATCTTATATTTTTTTACACTTCCTCTATCTATTAACTATATAAAATCTAGACTAAAGAGTAGTATAAGGTATACAAGGACAAGATATTTTGACAAACTTAAAATCTCCCAGCTAAAGAAGGATAATGTTTGTTCTAGCTATCAAGCTTCTTTTCAATTCTACGTTTCACCCAGTTCCTCATGTCTTTCAGATATGGACTAATTGCAAAGGGTATACCTAAGTATCTTACTTAGTGCATTAATGATTTTGATTTAGAAACTTTAACCCCTGAAGCATCACAAAGTATATCCAGTTTTCTATTAAATTATTAAAGTTTTATTTTTCCAAATTGATAAAAATTATTGTATCATCAAAAAAATGAATATTCAACAGTTCATTGTCATTAGGAAATTTGAGGCCTCTTACTTCATGAAGATTTTGGTTTGATGTTAATGCAAATGGATAATAATGACATTTTCCTAGACAAAGAAGTTTGGGTTGATGATGATGTAGGGTTGGCTAATCAAATCATTTGCCTAGACAAAGAAGTTTAGGTTGATGCCGATACAATATTTTGGTTTTCTTTTTTTGTAATGTAAACCTTAAGGGGGGTGTTGTTAGGACATTAAGGTTTACATGTAATAAGTAGTAATTAAGTTACTTTATTCTTTTTTCTATTATGTAAACCTTAAAGGGGTTGTTAGAAAATTAAGGTTTACATTGAATAAATTAGTTAATAGTTAGTTATAAATTATTTAATAGTTAGTTGTTAGTTTTAGGGAGTTATTCCCGTAAGAGAATTTGAAGTGGTTATTCCTTGGAATGAAAATATTTATAAGCATCTGCAATGACATTGTAAATGATCAAATATATCAATATCTTAATATTATGTTTTTATTATTTCATGCAATGGTTTGATCTAGTTTTTTGTATTGTTGAGCCATTTTAACAAAAGAGAGGGGTAGAAGACTTAAATTCAATAATTTAGTTAGCAGTGTATCTCATTCAAAAGATGTATGTGATATTCTTTGTTGTTTTCTATCATTTGTATTTGTTCTTCCCCTTGGTGGCACTTTTAAATTTGTATTGTTTAAATTTGTTCTCTTCAGCCCCATTGACCTACTTCTGGTCATCTATGGATATTAATATATTTTATTTCTTTTTTCTATCTACAATTAAGATTTGAAACATGAATCTAAAATCCATGATCAAGGTGCATAAAAATTGCATGCCCAGGAAGGTGTAAACCCTTTTGGCTTTTCTAGGTGAAAA
The DNA here is from genome assembly GCA_007258455.2 of Sequoia sempervirens. NCBI lineage: Eukaryota > Viridiplantae > Streptophyta > Pinopsida > Cupressales > Cupressaceae > Sequoia > Sequoia sempervirens. Next base: position 530,281,638 of record VDFB02058242.1, read on the forward strand.
TTTTCAAATAAAAATACTAAATTAACATATTTTTATTTTTAAGGGGAAGAGGAACTAGAAATACCTCTAAAAAAATTATGACTTTGATATACTTGCAATACCTTTGCTCTGCATTTCTAGCTATGTTCATGCATTGCATTAATTAATATAAATTAACTAGAAATACTTCTAAAAAATGTATGAATTTGCTCTACTTGTACATTTTCTCTACATTTCTAGCTATATTCATGCATTGCATTAAATAGTGTAGTGTAGAATAAAGTACCCCTTTTTCACACTTAATTTGGGAGTAATTAATATTAAACAGAGCCTAATGTTGCCTTGATTTAGTGTTGTAATGTGTCTCACACATTTACATTTAGGGACCTTGTAAACTAAATGGACTTAATTGTGCCTTATTTAGAGTATTGTAAAGTGTATCTTTACACTTTCACACTAATATAGGGCCTTAAGAATTAATTAGGCTTCTTTATGCTTTAATTGGCCTTATTTAATGCATTTTATCGAGGATAATCCCAACATTTATCAAATGACAAATCATAATCAATGATTTTGGGTTGTGTCCCATATTTAGTGATCTAAGATTCATACACCACCTTGGGCATATGGGTCCCACCTAAGTTTCGAGGCTTGATCCTGAATATGGTATAGAACTTAACTTTTCTTGAAATTTGTGTCCCAAGCCTAAGCTACTAGGACTCATACAACCTAAATGGAATATGAGCCCCGCTTCACTTGGACCTATTTTGAATTCAATTCTTGGCAGAATTTTATTCTCCTCGATCTAATGTCGGCTTGTAGGGTTGTAATTTCAAGAAATTTGGCATAAACGAGTATAAATACAGGGTTATTTCATATATTTTCTCCTAGCAAGTTTACAATCCATCTAGCAATTCAAGTTATCATTAGAGAACTTTCACAAGAGCATTCAAGAGCTGATTATCAAGCATTTGTAGCAATATTCAAGATTCAAGCATCATGTCAAAGTATTAATGCATCATGTGTGTTTTTGAGCTAACATTTGTGATCTAGGTTTTTATGATTCAAGCAAGCATTCAAAGACATTATCTCATGTCAAGATCAAGAGTCAAGATTTGCATTCATGCTAGCCATTTCATACAAGATTGTAACCTTTTATTCAACGGTTTGGTGAGTTAACAAATTGCATATTGTTCATTCATCATTACTTTAGTCTATTTCATTTCATTTTAAAGTTTAATTATCAAAATAGGGTTTGATCAAGGCAAACCCCTATGCACTAACAAATCAACATTTTTCTCTCTCTTCATTATTAGAAAATATGGTAGAGATCAAAAATTTTGCACTCAATAACAACATAGTCATCTCATATTTTTCTTCAATACACTCTACATATTTATAGGATTCTTAAATATTATTATTTAGGAAACAACATGAATAACATCCCAATATATTGAGTTGTTTTAACAACTCAATTATGAACAAACACTCCTGACACTAACAAAATCTAAAAGATAACTATTCTCGCATCCATAATAGTTATGTGAGTTGTGATAACAACTCACATTATTAAGTTATGTGAACACTAACATTTAATTTCCCAACATTCTCCCCCCTTAGTCTGAACATGGTAAGAACTCACACCCTACATCTGCAATATGCCCAACTCTTGTGGGTCATGATCTTGATTCAAAAGGAAAGGTACCTCCCATCAAACTTTCATGGTTTTCACATAGGTTTACCACAAACCTGGACATTAACAAGAACCCAACAATTCTCCACCTCATGTGGTTTTTTGGATCCTCCCACAAACCCTTTCAAGATCCATGAGCTACATTACATTAGTGCTTTTTTTCACCACTATTCTTGTACATCAAGGAAGAAATCCAAAAAAATCTAAAAGACCCATACTAGAAAATGTTTCACATCACATTCCATAAGAACAATATGTTCTTAATAGTATTCACTGTTACCAATCACTATCACTCAATCTCGAACAACATAGACAACCGCCACTGCCACTAGAAGCTACCCTTAAATTTAGTCATTTTGGCACGAAATGGGAATGGAACATTGGTTATTATTCCTCCCCACAATGTGAAATTTCCACTTATTCACATAACTAGGAACACTAAAAAGTGAATCATAATAGGGTTCATGTTACTATCTAGATCTTGTTGCACATGACAACCATTGCCAATGAAAATATTCATTGACCGATCTATGATATCCAAATGTTTAACCTATTCTAAACAACTAAAATGCAATAGAAAAACACAAAGAAACACCTCAAGATTAGCCTAAGAAATTTGTTAATGCAAAGAGAAAAAGTGTTAGATGATGACAAATGGTTATACCTTCTCTTTCCAGCAGAAACTCCTTGGTTGGCCCTTGATTTTAGATTACTTTGTATGCTCCTTTGATGGCTCTTGATGTGGCTAAATGAAAGATTTAACTATATGCTTGGATGCAAATGTAAATAGATGAAATTGATGGCTAGATAAGTGCACAAAATGGCTAAGTGTTCTTAATTCCTTAGAGGAGGGGGTATTTATAGAAGAATTTGAATTCTCTAGAGAATTCAATGGTTGAGATTTATCCAACAAGGCCAAGATGGAGGGTTGAGGTGAGTTGAGGACTCACAAGCCCTCACATTTTGACATGTCAAATGTGAGATGGCTAAGGGTGAGATGATGTGTAGGTGATGTGGAAAGAGAGTACATGATGTGAAGGAAGGACATGTACCTTGGAAGTACATTGAGAAGATTCCTTGGAGGAATAAATGTGAATTAAAAATTCACATGCTTGGGAGAATCTAGTGGATAAGAGAGGGTCTCCAAAAAGGTGGGAGTTTGTCACATGTGTTGATGTGACAAGTCAAAGATTCTATAAGATGCATGGAAAAAGAGGATTCTAGGAGGAATAAAAGTGAATTAAAAATTCACATGGGGAAGAGAGGAGCCTTGAATGAATAAAAAGGAATTAAAAATTCCTTGGGGGATGGGGAGAGTTGACCAAGGGTACTAATTAGTAATTAGAGGATAATTAGGGGTTAATAAGGATTAGAAGCCAACTTACAAAAGTTGGAGGATGTGACACATCCTAATCAAGGATTAGGCATGTGCACATCCTTAATGAAGAGATTAGGAGATGGATTAGGATTAGATGAAAATGACATGTGAGGAATTAAATAAATGTAATATTTATTTAATTCATTTGATGAAAAGGGGATTAAGGAGGGTAAGGTATTTAATTATTAATTAAATACCTTAGAGATTTGGTAGAATTAAGGATATTAATTAAATAATAGTAATATTACTTAATTAACTAGGATAAGAGGATGTTTAGATGAAAAGTGATAAATTTGGATAAATTAAGTGTCTAAATTTGGATGTCTACATTTTTCCCCTCTTTGATATGGTGTTACAAAGTAGCATCATTTCAAAGAATATTAAAACATAGAACCCAGAAGAAGATGGTTAGATTGGAAAAGATGCCCCAATCATTCAAAGGAGTGACTAGGAAGGAAAAAAATGATGGGGGTGAAGATGAATATTAGGGATTGAGGATGCCCCCTCGAGAGGACATGCAAGTTCAAGAGAACACGGATGTGCTCTCCAAATGGATGAGATGATGAAATGGGAGATGAGGAAGAGGATGCAAAGGGATGGATATGAAAGGATGAAGAGGCGACAGGAGGTTGGGAAGCACAAATGGATGCAAAGATGAAGATGATGTTGCCCTAGTCAAGCTACAAGCGAAAATGGGTGGATGATGGATGGAGTGTCATTGATGAGGGAATGATATATCTTAGAACAAAATGAGGATGGGGAAGGATACATTCTAATGAGGGTTGATGAAAGTGTTGTTGATGAGGGAAGGATACATCCCAAAACAACACAAGGATAGGGAAGGATACATCCTGATAAAAAGGGTTGTTGATGAGGGAAGGATACATCCTGATGATGAGGATGATTGGATCGAGGCTTGTAACAAGGCTAGGGATAGGACCAAGGATGCAATTAGATGATTCGGGCTAAATGGAATGGATGGGGATTGGATAGAGATGAGAGGATGGATGCATGCAAGCCAATAGAAATGAAATGCAATCCTAATGCAATTTTCCATCTTCAAAGCACTGATTTTTGCTATAGCATAAGACACCAAGTGCCAGGGTATGTGGAACCAAGGCGTATTAGTGTCTAATGCATGAACCAAACACAACAGAAAAGAAGGCTATCCCAACACCCCAAAGTCACGAAGACCTTGGTCGGGCCAGGTATTGAGATAACCACAAGCACAAAAGGATGCCCCAACATAACACAAGACCTCAGGGATCTTGGTGGGTACTAAGTGGGACAACCAAGAAGACAAAAAAAAGAAATAAAAAGATCAAAATATGCCCCTATGTTGACCAATCAAAAAACACCATAATATGATGGATCATGGTGGCCTTGACAAGTGACGATAGGGAGCTCAAATGATAAACAAAATCCAAAAGCATCAAAAGATCACAATCAAATTCAAATGTCATTTTCCATAAGGGGGTTGATGGGATTGATGATGTCTATTAGGAAGGATGCATCCTGTTGAGACCGACGATGGTTAATAAACTAAAAGATCGATATGATGTAGGGTATTCAAAACTAATTGGATCTCATGATACGAGTGAATCTCATTTGTTAAGAACCAACTAGATAAGGGCATAGCTTGACGACATGACACAAGATTGACACATCCTAAAGACCTAGGGGCTCGAGGGCCGATCAAAGATTAGCCTTGCCTACGTGAAAGCTTAGAGCCCTCGTAGTTAGATAAAAACACTAACGACAGACCATGATGGAGACCTCAATGGATGGTAAATATATGATGGAGAAAAGGAGCAAAGACCGATGATAGATGATAAAGGATAGACAGACAAAGCAGAAAGACCGACGATAGGTGATAAAGGAACCTTGAGGGAAAATCAAGTCATCGACCTTGCCTATGTGAAAGAGTAGGGGCAACGTAGTTCGACAAAAGTACGAAGATAAATGATGGATAAAGGATGATAAGATGATAGGATAAGTGGATAAAAAGATGGGACCGATATGATGAGATAGGATAGACCTATTGGATTGGATAGGATGATGATGATCACATAAAGCTCAGGGATGGGATAGTTATCCAAATCATTAAAATGACTTGGGAGGATGATATGATAGATAGATGAGTGATGAAAAGTGACAGGGGATTGGAAAAATGTGCAAGAGAAGTAGGAGTGATGAGGATTAGATAAATGGAATTAGGTAGCATGGAGGGAGGCCTATAGCTAGATACCAATGACAAGGGATTGTGAGATGGGATGAGGATAAAGATGAAAGAATGGATAGAGAGATAGGGATGGGGGATGGAAGACATTGTTTGAATGGATAGGAAGATAAGGATTGGGAGATGAAAGGGATGCTAGGATAGATGGATAGGAAGATAAGGATGGGGAGTTGGAAGGGATGTCGTGACAGATGGATAGGGAGATGAAGGGATGTTATGATAGATGATGTCTCCAAGGACTATGTTACAAAGGAAGTAGATGCCCCCACTCTAGACATTTCATGTATGATGATGCATGAGGGATGGAAGATGAGTGGATGGGAAGATAAAGGAGATAACTGGAGGAGGATAGGATGAGTGACTAAGGAATATGATAGAGCATGGATGAAGGGAATTTATACCAAGAGGTTTCCAAAGCATGCATAGATAGGTGCCCTTGTTTTGATCAAGATCACAAGAAGGATGGAGGGATGGGAGATAAATGGGATATGATGGTAGGATGCAAAAGATAGGTTGGATGGAGGGGTTGCATGAAATATAGCAAGAAGATAGGTGCATAATTGGAAGCATAGCCAGAAGCATAGCGGATGGAGGAAATGCATATCAAGAAGCTACCCCCAAGTGTGGAAAAGGACGGATGGAGATTTACATATGACGCCTGTTTGCCAGGTTTCAATCATGGTACTTATCCAAGGTGCTTGTTTGCCAAGTTTTTACCATTGGATGAAGGATTTATCTTTACTATTTTATTTTATTTTATTGACCATTTTTTTTTCTTGCTTTTTCTGATTTTTTGGATTATTTTGACTTTTTGGATAGCATGCAGAAGGAAATGAATAAGGATAGGGAGGCGAATAAGTGGATTTAGAAGACATGCGATAAGGATATGGATGAAGGACTCAAGAATCAAGTTCTATATGAGGCATTAAGAGCCCTTGTTCAAACCGACTATTGGATGTTGGTACAACCTTATTAGGATAAATGGATTATGCAAGAGGATGAATTAGAGGGATTTGATGGGGGAGATATGTGGGGTAATGGGTGGGATGTTGGAAAGGGTATGGATAGAATGATGGGGTGGATGTGTGATGGGGTGGTGAGTTCAAGACCAACATTGGCACATATGGTGATGAATGTGAAATGATAGGAGTATTAATGGATGGAGAATGTAGGGGTAATGGAGGAGATGGGATAGTGAATTTTGGAACATAAAGGCCCAAAACAGACTTAGGAGATGAAAGGCATGTATGATTAGCTTTTGGATTAGAAAATTTGGATGTTCTTACAAATTTTTCATTTGATGGCATTGCATATTTTTTCTTTGGGATCCACATGCTTTTGATCTTTTCTTTGGTGGGCCTTTGTGGACTACCGATTTGATTTTGATTTTGGATTTTATTTTTCTTTTCTGCAACATGTCATTTAGAGGGGACATGGGAAGCTTTAGATTCATGTGGATGTTTAGATTGGTACATTCTTGTTTTAACACCCAAAGTGCTTTTGATAACAATGGGATGGGTGCGAGGAGATGGATGTGATGTGGAGCGATGAAGGTAGGATTATAGGGATTATGTGTAGATGGAGGATGTGTGGGTATGTGCCTTTGTTGATCCTGATTAGGGGACATGCAAGTGGGATGTTTATGATGGATGACATGGATAGGTGATGAATGGATGAAAGGATAGATAGGATGAGATGGAGGAGGTGATTTTAGGGTATAGGGGCCCAAAATAGACGGAGTGGGTGGAGGGACATAAGAACCCAAACTGGATGGAGTAGATGAAGGATGGGAGATGGTGGATGGAGGGATGTAAGGACCCAAAATGGATGGAGCTGATAAAGGAGGAATATGGATCATTGTTTTGAGGCAACATGATAGAGGAGGAGGGATGGCAACATATGATCGGGTGGGGCGATGGGAAGAGCCAACATTTATTTTGGAAAAGATCGTTAAGGATGTCTAGAGGTTGTACCAACATCTTTAAATTGTGATTCTTGGGAAATAAGTCCAAGACCTTGCATGAAGATTTGTTCTTTGACTTGGATGGGCTCTAAAATACCTTGCTCATGAAGGCCTAGACCTTTTCCTTGATAGTTCATTTTCTTGAGCATGCGATCCATGATAGGATTTGTGTTATTCTAAAAACATGATGTGAGTCCATTATTAGGTGGAGGATCATGGGTGGTATATACACTATGTTTTTCCTCTACGAGGAGGCCACCATGGAAGAATGTGAGAGTACCAAGGGGATATGCAAGCGGTGTGGGGATAGCAGTTTTAGAAAATGATGGGGGATTATGAGAGGGAGATGATGGGATAGAAACATTTGGATGGGTGGTATTAGGAGAGGGATCAGGGGATATGATAGGATCTGGATTTGTGGTAGTGGGCTCATGCGATGGAGATGGAGATGGAGCGGTGGAAGCTTGAATGACAAGGGGATCATGGGATGGAATGGATGGGTGACTGTGATCTTGAGGTGGACTAGATGGGATGGTAGGATCTTGATCTAGAGAAGGGGATATGTTGGCATGCTTTGGATTAGGCTCTTGGCATGACTCATCATGTGAGGGAGGCATGATAATGGATTCTTGGTGGGACTCTTCAAGTGGGGAAGATGGAGGGATGGAGGATTCAAAAAATTCATGGGAATGGATTTTAGTGACACTAGGAGTGGAAGAAGTGGATTGGATTAGGGTGTCGTTGATGGGTTCAATGACTCTCAGAGTAAGAGGTGGGTATTCAATGGATTCAATAGATGTGATGGTAGGAGATGGGGGCTCAATGGATTTAGAGGATGTGGTAGTTTTGACGGTTTGAGTGGTGGTATCATCAATGATAGGTGTTGGGTGGAGAAGGGTCTCATCACTAATGACCATGGATGATGGGTTGGGATGACATGATTCCACAACTTCAAGGTGTGGAGTGGGATATATATTCTTTGCCATGAGTCCTTGGAGAACTTCTGGAGTGAGAAACTTGAATACTCTAGGCTGAGATGGCATGGTAGGAGTGGATGAAGGATTATGGATTGGCGGGGGATTAGGACTAGGGATTGGTTGATTATGATTAGATGGGGGAATGGGATTGGATGCAAGATTGGGAATAGATGGGGGATTAAGATTAGATGAAGGGTTAAGATAGGGGTATTGGAATGGTGAATTATGACATGAGGATGCGGGTGGTGGATTGTATTAAGGATATTGGGATGGTGGATTAGGATGGGAAAATTGAGGTGGCGGATTGAGATAGGTTGGTGTGGATGTTGGATTAGGATAGGAAGGTGTGAAGGTAGGATTAGGGTGAGCAGATTGGTATGGAAAATTAGGGTAGTGGGTATATGCGGATGAAGGATTGAGATAGGAGGATGTGGGTGGTGGATTAGGATAGGAGTATTGTGATGGAAGACTAGGATAAGAGGATGATGTAGATGAAGGATATGATGGATATGATGGATATCCCTTGTCAAAGGTAGCATAAGCAACATTATTAGGCATGGATGAAGACATAATGGGATAACTCGAAGGGGTGATTGGATTTTGGAAAGTGGGTGGATAAAGCTTACTAGTAATGATAGTGTCAAGGGGATCTATGTCACATTCTTCTTGATCGAAAAGACTTTCGTTATTGTCATTTATGTAATTAGGGTTTCCCTTGACCACTATTGATGGAGGATAAGGATTCATGATGATGAAAGGATAAAGAGGATGGATCAAAGATTATGGATGGGGATGGACTAAAGCTCAAATAAGGATTTAGGTTAACCTCAGATCAGGATTGGATTAAAGGTCAGATTAGGATGATTGGATGAAGTGATGGAATTGATTTTAATGATCGGATTTGATTATCAAAGGATGATTACGACACCGAATCTGCTTCGAGATGGAAGTAGATTGATTGGGTCGAAGGTGATTGGATAGGGATGTGATTAGATTGGATTGGATTGGATCAGGTTGGATTGGATTGGATTGGATTGGATTGGTTGATGATTGATAAGATCGAATGATGGATCAGATAGGATGACGAAAGGGACTGTAAACCCCATTCAGAGATTACCCTAGGTGACATAGGATACTGATTGATCGGATTAAAGGATAAATGGACCATTGCGACATCGAATCCTCTTTGAGATTGAAGATGGATTGATTGGGCCGACGATAATGATTAACTTAGGACAGATGACAATCCTAAGTGGATGCTGATGATGACGATTAGATCAGACATTTAGGTCAATTTGGATAATAACTCGAGACGAAGTTCAAGGGATTTGGATGGGGAAAATGATGATTTGATCAGAGAAACAAATGATAAAAATGGATGAACGAATACTCAAAATGAGTAGACGATTGATTGAGAGTTCAAAATGATTGAATGTTTACTTGGAATGAGTAAACAGATGATTGGAATGGCTGAATGAAAGTTTGAAATGATAGAAGGAGGTTCGAAATGGATAAATGTTTACTCGGAACAAGTAAATGAATGATTGGAACGACTGAATGGGAGTTTGGAATGATGAAAAAAGATGTGAAATAGATGAACGTTCACTCAGAACGAGTAAATGAATGATCAAAATGGCAGAATGAGAGTTAAAGATGATAGACGAAGGTTTGAAATGGGTGAATGATTACTCGAAATGAGTAAATGAATGATCATAATGGATAAACGAAAGTTAAAGATGATAGACAAAGGTTTGAAATGGGTGAATGATTACTCAAAATGAGTAAATGAATGACTATTCGAAATGAGTAAATGACTGCTGAGAACAGATGAATGACTCTTGGAACGAGAAGATTCAAAATAGACAAACGAGAACTAAGAATGAGTGAACGAGTGCTTGAAATTAGGATTGGATTGAAAGATATGATGGGATTGGTTTCACCACTCAAATTTGGGAACTGGATATGTTTATTGTCTTTTTTCCAAGTTTTTGCTGTAGAGGGGTGAATTTTCCCTTCTGGGGCGACTATGCCCTCACAGAGGGGCGAATTTTCCCTTCTAGGGTGACTATGCCCTCATAGAGGGGTGAATTTTATCCTTTGTGGTGACTATGCCCTCACATAGGGGTGAATTTTTCCTTCTAGGGTGACTATGCCCTCACAGAGGGGCGAATTTGCCCTTTTTTAGGGCAGATTCACCCTTTTTAAGGGCAAATTCGCCCTATTTCAGGGCAGATTCGTCCCACTGTGGGGAAAATTCGCCCCATTGCTTTGTGGACTCTTTAAGTGGGTAAACAGGCTGTAAGAGATGAGCGATTGGAATGGGGTGTTAGATAATCAGATTAAGGAAATAGATGATTGGACTGGGAAAATGAATGATAGGAGTGGATGAACAAGCACTCAAAATTGGTAAATGATTGTTTGGAATGGACGAACGATTGAAAGCTTGAAACGAGTGAACAAATCTCAGAATGAGGAGATGGATGCTTGGAATGGATGAAAGATTAATCAAAATGAATAAATGGAGGATTGAAAGGATGAAAGACTACTTGGTCAAACAAATGTTGGAATGGCTAAGCGAAGGTTTGGAATGGCCAAACAGAGGTTTAGAATGATCAAACAGATGTTTCAAAGGTTTAGAATGACAAAATGGAGGCTTAGAATGATTAGATAAAGGTTTGGAATGGTTAGACAATGATTTAGAGGCTAAATGGAGCTAAACGGGGTGATTTTGGCTGCTCAGGAGGGAAAATTCACCCCTCTGCAGTGATTAGGAGGGCGTAGTCGCCCTTCTGCAATGACCAGGAGGGCATAGTCACCCTTTTGCAGTAAACAGGGGGCGTAGTCACCCTTCTACAGTAAACAAGGACTTGGTTTGATGAAAATGACTTGGTTGGAATGGATAAATGAGTAAACAATTGATTAGAAAGGATGAACAACTCTCAGAATGAGGAGATGGATGCTTGGAATGGATGAAAGATTACTTGAAATGAGTGAGCAGAGGATTGCAAGGGATGGAAGACTACTTGGTCAAATAGATGTTTCGAATGGTTAAACAAAGGTTTGGAATGATAAAATGGAGGTTTAAAATGATCAAATGGAGGTTTTCAAATGTTTGGAATGACAAAACAAAGGCTTGGGATGATGAGATAAAGGTTGGGAATGATTAAATGATTGTTTAGAAGCTAAATGGATCCAAACGGGATGATTTCAGCTGTTTAGGAGGGAAAATTCGCCCCTCTGTAGTGACCAGGAAGGCGTAGTCGCCCTTTTGCAATGACTAGGAGGGTGTAGTCACCCTTCTATAGTAAATCAGAGGGCGCAATCACCCTTCTGCAGTGAATAGGGACTTGGTTTGATGAAAATAACTTAGTTGGAATGGATGAATGAGTAAACAATTGATTAGAAAGGATGAACAACTCTCAGAATGAGGAGATGGATGCTTGGAATGGATGAAAGATTGCTCGATATGAGTGAGCAAAGGATTGAAAGCGATGAAAGACTACTTGGTCAAATAGATGTTTGGAATGGTTAAACGAAGGTTTGGAATGGCCAAACGGAGGTTTGGAATGATAAATAATAATCAAACAGATGTTTCCGAGGTTTAGAAATGACAAACCGAGGCTTGGATGATGAGATAGTTGCTAAAAAATGATTAAATAATGGCTTCTAGGAGGCTAACTAGATCCAAACGGGCCATTTCAACTATTCAGAGGGAAAACAAATTCTCCTGCATCACTAACTAGGAAGGGCATAGTTGCCCTTTATGCTGAATCAAAGGGCATAGTCATTCTTCACAATAACCGTAAGTGTAGTCAATCTCATAGTTAAAATAGAGGGCACAAATACTTACAAAGGAATGTAGACTTGGTTTGATGAAAATGATTATGACAAGGACTTTAAAATGACAATAATAAGGCCAATTTGTCAAAAAGTTTACTGGTTTCTCACAAGAAAATACTTTCAAGCAAATACGATCTTATGACTAGTGTTAAGGGTATGGCCAATGAGGTCTTAATCTAGGATGCACAAGGTGTCTAGGGAGTCCTTGATATACTCTCGATACATGAGGCACAACCGCGGAACACCAACCCATCGCTAAAGCGATGAGCTCCGGGGAGCCCCAAACAAGATAATCAAGGGCCTCGCACTAACTCTTCACATCTATCTAGGTATCACCCTAGCTTCATTAATTCCACCAATTACGCATGCGGACTGGATTACGCATAAATTCTCTTCCCTTTGTATACCCTCACGGTGACAGCGTAGTTGGAATCTTCCCTTGGGGTGATGAAATCCCCAAGCAGGTCCCACTAAAAAGAAAGCACTAATCATTTCCAACTACTCTCCAGGCTCACACGAAGTGCAAGGGGAAAGTGAAAACAAACTAATGCCCTCCTTGGGTAATACAAAAAGATAAACACAACAAGCAATGAATATTATCACTCTAATTAAACTATGTCTTTTAGATTAACGTAAAACAACAAGAAAATTTTTAAAAATCCGAAAGAACGGATAGCCTTGCAAGAAAATGTTAGTTGTTTTATCTCGCGTTCTTCATTAATTACACAAGAATATGCTGCAAAATGTTAGCAAAAACATAAATATCCTTGCAAGAAACAATGTTAGGGGGTTAGTATATGAAAACAACAAAAAAAAAAGAGCAAAAACAAAGCTAAAATGGTCGTTTTACCTTTCAAAATGTGTTATTTTGGGGCGTGATTCACTTTGCAATGCCGAGGAAGAAATCACGTATGTCTTTGCGCTGGGATGTAGAGGGCGCAGTCACTCCCTTGCAAAGGACTGTGGAGGGCTAAATCTTTGGCAAGAAAATATTAAAGTACGTAATTTCAATCATAAGCGTGAGGTCGCCTGGCAGTAAAAAAAAAAGTGTTAGCACGTAAAAGTTCAACTTAAGTGTACGTAGTCACCTCTTTGCGTTAAAAGTGTTAGCACAAAAAATTGACTAAGGCATAGTTTCCTCTCGGGCAGTAAAACGCTAGTAAGCCAAAAAATCCAAACAAGGGCGTAGCTCACCCTTCTATTAAAGAAAACAAAAAGGGCGCACCGCCTTCAGAGTAAAATGTGGCAGCCTTTGCAAGAATCAAGAGGCTACTTGCCCCCTTCCGCTAGTCACTAGGAGGGCGAGTCGCCTCTTTCTCAGTGAATTAGGGGCAAATACCCTCTCAAAGAAATCGCAGGGCTTGTGAATACCCTTTGCATTCACCAGAGGGCATACAAAGTTCTCTTTGCAAATACTCAGAGGGTAAATACCCTTCAGGACGGTTCCCTAAAACAAATCAATAACAACAAACCTGAAATTGAGGTAGGAACCCATTTGTAGGTCCCATCAAGGCCATAAATGTGATATCCAAAATGTTTAACCTATTATAAACAACTAAAAATGCAAATGAAAACACAAAGATTAGCCTAAGAAATTTTGTTTTCAATGCAAAGAGAAAAAGTGTTAGATGATGACAAATGGTTATACCTTCTTCTAGCGTAAAACTCCCTTGGTTGGCCCCTTGATTTTAGATTATTCTTTGTATGCCCTTTGATGGCTCTTGATGTGACTAAATGCAAGATTTAACTATATGCTTGGATGCAAATGCAAATAGATGAAATTGATGGCTAGATGAGTGCACAAAATGGCAGCATTTAGTTTCAAAATGACTAAGTGTTCTTAATGCCTTAGAGGAGGGGGTATTTATAGAAGAATTTGAATTCTCTAGAGAATTCAATGGTTGGGATTTATCCAACAAGGCCAAGATGGAGGGCTAAGGTGAGTTGAGGACTCACAAGCCCTCACATTTTGACATGTGAAATGTGAGATGGCTAAGGGTGAGATGATGTGTAGGTGATGTGGAAGGAGAGTACATGATGTGGAAGAAGGACATGTACCTTGGAAGTACATTGGGAGATGAGAAGATTCCTTGGAGGAATAAATGTGAATTAAAAATTCACATGCTTGGGAGAATCTAGTGGATAAGAGAGGGTCTCCAAAAGGTGGGAGTTTGTCACATGTGACTTGATGACAAGTCAAAGATTCTAGAAGATGTGGGAAAAAAAGGGACTTAGGAGGGAATAAAAAAAGGAATTAAAAATTCACATGGGGAAGAGAGGAGCCCGAATGAATAAAAAAATAATTAAAAAAAACTTTGGGGATGGGGAGAGTTGACCAAGGTACCAATTAGGCTTAACTAATCAGTAATTAGAAGATAATTAGGGGTTGATGAGGATTAGAAGTCAACTTGCAAAAGTTGGAGAATGTGACACATCCTAATAAAGGATTAGGCATGCACATCCCTAATGAAGAGATTAGAGATGGATTAGGATTTAGATTTGAATGAGATGTGAGGAATTAAAATAAATGTAATGATTTAATTTAATCTTACTTCCTTGGATGAAAAGGGGATTATGAGTGGGTAAGATATTTAATTCATTAATTAAATACCTTAGGATTTTAAGTAATAATTAAGGATATTAATTAAATAATAGTAATATTACTTAATTAACTAGGATAAAAGGATGTTTAGATGGAAAGTGATAAATTTGGATAAATTAAGTGTCTAAATTTGGATGTCTACATGATCATCTCTAAAAAAGTATGGCAGTCAAAAGATCATCATAGTCAGAGGACCTCTATAGTCATCTACTCTCCAATATGATCATTTTTCCAGCATTCACACACCACACTAAAAAGCTAAAAAAAATAAAATACACTGCATATTTATTTGTCACCATATCATGCATGAAACCTCGTCGTTGTTGACTAATGAGAGGTAGCTAATTGACCTCCTTCCTCTGTTGCCTCCATCCTCCATTTGATTTACTACTTAGAAAATTTTACTTTGAAGCTCAATTTTTTAAAGCTCCCCCTCAATTTAGATGTCACGTATAAGCGATAATGCATCCAGATACAACTGAGGCAATTTTTATTTATAATTTTTGACACTTTTACATTCAAACAGATGACAATTAAAACACATGAAAATAGACCCTACTCATACTAATTCCACATGACTTTGGCTTTCTTTGACAATATATGAACTCTAAACTAACATACAAAATATCTTTATAATAACTATTTTAAGACACTTTCTTGATACACTTTTGTATTTTGACATTACAATTAATGTTCTATAAAAAGAAACCCTATTCTAAATAACATAATAACATAACTTAACCTTGACATACTTTTTCTTACTTTGTCTTATGTTGATAATAACCATGAATGTTTGATAAAAAAACTTCTCTAAATCACAGGATGAGCTCAAAATATGACAACAAAAGCTCAAGAAATTAACAACAATTGGCTTTCCAAGTTTCAAGATGCTTTGAAAGCATTTTTCCAAGGCACTCATTATTGGACAGTGTTTTATCTACTAGAAAATGAAAATGTGCTGAAGATAGTCGATCATGTCTGAAATGTGGAGAGGATACAAAATGAAAATTGCCAAGCTTGAAAAAAAAATAACACAAATCGTTGCCGCCTAGAAATACAAGGTTAGCTATAAATGCCCACAATGAAATGCAACAACATCCAAGAGTCACACTTTCACATCGTTAACCACACTGAATCACATAGGAAATTCACTCATCATGCTTCTGCTATACTAAATACAAGATTAGTAAACTTCAATCCCTGAATTTCAAAAGAAAGTCACCTATATTCATGAAGAATGGAGATGTTGAAAACTTGCTAATTCGTCCATCACAAAGGTCAAGATATACTAAGGAAATATTCAAATTTTTTCCTATCATTGACTATCAAGATACGAACTAGTCAATCAACAAATGGATCTACCAATGGTATGATAATGATGTAGACTGCTAATCTAAGCTACCCATGATAGGAGCATTGCTATCAGAATGGGAGAATCAAAAGAGTGATGGCAAGAGATCAAGCCTCAGATTTTCCATAGAGCAATGGAGCCTCTGATCCTTCCAATTATCGTTGGCCTCTGCAATAAAACGAACATCCAAAGAATGTGTCGCCTGCCCGAGAATGAAATCCTTCGATTAAGGTAGACTTCAATATTCACACGCACGCTTTGGATTCCAACAACAAAACTAAATATTGGAGTGCTCATGATGGAAAAAGATCAAAAAGTAATAGGCACGAGATCTGCATATGCTCTGATACCATATTAGAAAATATGGTAGAGACAAAAAAATTTGCACTTAATAACAATATAGTCCTCTCATATTTTTCTTCAATACACTTTACATATTTATAGGATTCTTAAATCCTATTATTTAGGAAACAACATAAACAACATTCCTAAATATATTGAGTTGTTTTAACAACTCAATTGTACAAAAAAACACTCCTACCACTAACAAAATCTAACAAATAACTATTCTCACATCTGTAATAGTTATGTGAGTTGTGATAACAACACACATTATTAACTTATGTGAACACTAACATTTAATTTCCCAACATTCATGTGTGATTGTAGATCTAGGTATTTTAGAGCTTGAAGATCCTTTGAAGACAAAGTTGCAAGATCAAAGAAATTTTTCATAGTTGTCAAGAAGTTGTTATCCTCACAAAAAGTCGCCTATAAACTAGAATTCAAACTTTCAACTCAGAGATTAGACCAAAGAGAACCTACAAAAGATCACTAGAGGATACTATAGTTTCAGTGTGTTTGGTGTGGAGCCTGATCAGTCTTCAAGTGGAAGATTGTTGATATATGGCGTCTGATCATGTAAATATTGTACACTCATAGTGTAGCCTCATGAAAAAGAAAAATGACCTTGTAAAACCCTAATTCTGAAAGCTTCCAAAAAGCTTGTTATAAGCAGCTAGGATGTAAGTTGCGGTGTGTGTAATTTGCAAGATCGTAATATGTTTTGTATTGGATAATAAAATCATTGGGTGGCTAAGTTTCTGTGCATGTAGCCCATATTGGGTTAACCAGGTTAAATTTTTTTGTTGATCTCTTTTGTGTTGTTCTTCATTGTGATTTTTGGGTTATTTGATATGCATCTAATTGTTAATGTTTATTGCTTCGATCTTCCTAAATCCTAACATAGCCAAACCCTAATACTGGGACTAAATTGCCACCTTTGGTGTATGAATCCAAGTATACCACTTTTCAACAATTTTTTGTAGATCCTAGTTTACCAGTGGTAAATTCTAGATTAAGCCCAAAACCCTAAACTAGTACTAAATCGCCCGGTCTGGCATATGAGTCCCAGTTCACATTAAAAGTCAAAATTTCATAATTACAAAGCTCATCTTTGACATCTTCAATCTTCTAGGTACTTGACTGTTCATACTCAGTTTACTATTTTGATTTCAAGTTCATTTTCTAGGTCATATAGCTATATTTGCATATTGCTTTCATTTCCTTCTTTCTAAGCATTTGCTTAGTGGTGAAACCCCCCTTGTTAATCATACCTAAGGAAACCATCCTAACTCCTAATCCATTCCTCAATCAAGTTAATTGGTTGAGGGATCTTGGTTTCCTTTAATGAATTAAGAAGGAAATAGGCGCACCCCTAGTTCCATCTCCCAAAAGGTGAAACCCTATTTCCTTAGGTACATTTTGGTGAACCTGACCTTTGGACACCTTATTTCTGATTTGAAGAACATCATAGTCCAATATCCATCTTACATTAACTTTGCATTAGTTAATTTGCATTTAGGACTCCTAAATCTTGCATTAGTGGAAAAGTGCATATAGGTTTCCTTTTGCATCTTAAATCATTCAAATTCACTAGAAATTTGTAATTGGACATAGACAAGTAAAGATACAAACTAGATCATAATTAATGGTAAGAACATCTACTGTTAATGGAGGGAAAAATAAAAAGAGGGACGAATAAAATCCTTTTTGGAAGAGGTTTTCAAGTTTTGTCAACATATGCAGTAAACTAGGTAACAGTGAAGAAGGGGAAGTAAAATCTTCTCCTTTAGAGGAGATATTCAATGTTCTTCTTTGTAATCTTTGGGTTCTTTAAATAAACTTTGTATTGTCAAGGAAGAGGGTATGATCAAATCTATCCTTATTGTTAGGACTATTGTCATTGATCTCAAATGAGATCATATGGTCACTAATCACTATTCAAAGAGAAATCAAAATCAACTTTTCAAAGATAGATTTAAACTAATTCCTATGTTGGTCGACCCTATTTGAAATATGGAAATTAAAGATTAAATTATTATTGGCTACCTAATTTCTTCTAGCATTTCCATTGGAGAATTTTCAAATGCATTGCCAACCTTGTTCACTTTGTTTAGCACCCAATATAGCAGTTTCTAAAGTGCAAATAATTATTTTATTATAGTGGCCAACCCCCTTCATAAAGGCATCCCACTTTGGAAAGTAAAATTGAAATTAAATATATTATTTTATGAATAGGTCAACCTATGTCTAGCACCCATGTTTTTTTATAAAGAGTTGGAGATATATGAGGATTTTCCTCCCTTGGCAATATATATGTCTTTTCTTGAAGTCAGCCCACCTTGAGATGATATAAAGATGACTTTGTGAGGTGTTTATAAAGCAAGCAATTAACAAATATCTTTATATACAATAGTAGATCTAAAGGAATAATAATCAGAGTTTTTTTGGAGCAGATTTAAATAATGTTTGTAGCAGATCTAAAAGCAAGATCATGGAAAAATTGTAAGCAAAATTTGTTGAAGATTTGAGCAGACCTTTTAAGGTATTTTGTTGTGGATTTATGCCAAAGTTGGGAGTAGTTTTATTAAGGCTTTTGAGCGGATTGGTGAGGGAGTTTATAGCATATTTTTGTGAAGTTATAAGGAAGATTTGTGGAACATATTGAAGCAACAATGTTCAAGAAGGCAAACATAATATTCATTTGGACATTGGTGCCTCCTAATTGAAGAGATTGGGAGGTTGGTGCCTCTCATTAGAAGAGATTGGTGTCTCTTGTTGGATTGGTGCTCAATTGTGAGTATTGGTGTTTCCAGTGGGTTGGTGCCTACTAAGTTTGTAAGAGAAGTTAAATATAAGCAATATTTTGCTATGGTTTTTTTTGAAAGGGTTTCCACATAAATTTTGTGTTCTTGTGCTCTTAATTGTTGATGTTGTGTGATTGAATTTATTGTGGTTGATTAAGTTGTGAACAAGTAAAAGATTGTCTTATACAGTTTCACCCCCCAAGCTCAATATAAGTGTTCTCTATTTGGTATGCATTGTTGTTTCTTCATTATTCCAAGTATTAGCTTTATCATATAGACTAATAATTGGGATTTAAGTTTAAAATAAAAATAATAATAATAAAAAAATAATGATTAGTCAAAAAAAAAATTGTGATTTTATATAAAAAGGGGTTGTGAGAAAACCCTTATTTTGAATGTGGAGCAAGTGTTCCCCATCTTAGTAACCCTGTAATCTCCTAAAAAAATTGCATAATTTTTTATAAAATGTTTGCATTCTCAAATGTTGTTGAGTCTACGTTAGCCCCACTTTGTTATTTCACTAAAATTTAAACTTTTTGTGCTTAAATTGGCAATGGTCATCATGTATTGAACCCCCCATTATGGTAAATCGATCAATTCAATTATATTTAATCACCTCAAATGTCAGGTTATTGGTTAAATCAAAGATGTTTATTTGTCTTTGTTGTTGCAAGTGGTTGATGTTGCATGTTTCCACATAGTTTGACCCTATCAAGCCAAAACAATTAAATCTCAAGAGCTATTCAAACTTGAAGAAATCCACTTTACAAGGATATTTTGACTTCACTAGGGCAAAATTTTCACACCAAAATTCCTTGCCATTTGGAAGATTTTAATTTTGCAAAATTTTGCTAGGTAGTTTGTGAAAATGATTAAATTGGGAACTTTGTTGAGGTTGGACCAAAATAAATTTACACAAGGTTTTATAGGGTTATTATAAGCAATGTGGTTGTTTCAAGTGAAAATATAAGTCTCACAAAAAAATATCATTTTTTTTCAAATTGTAAGATAGAGCTTTTAAATGGTTATGAATTATGTGTTTGTCAACACTTTGGAATATTCAAAATCTCAAAAAGCATTAAATAAAAAGTTTTTAAAGGTTATAAAAATTCTCCAAATATCAAAAAACATCAAGTCAATTTCTTTTAAAGATTATAAAACCTCTCAAATTTCCAAAATATATGTGGTGGTTATAAGACTTGTTTAAATTATCCATGTGCTCTTTTTTTTTAATGGAGGATTTTATATCATCCGAAATACATTTTAGCAACCCTATAAGAGAGAACGAGTCTTTAGGCTGAAACCTCTTCGGTTGAGAGTCAAGGATTGAGGGGTATCCATTCCGCCAAATTTGCCTGGGGCATGATCCCAACCTCATCCCCTATTATGTCGAGTGCTTGTACCCCTGGTGGACTCGTTTAGAACCATTCAACTTCAACCTTTTGAAGCGAAGTGAGAAAAATATTGCTTGTCAAATATTTGGTGAGGTTAAAAAACTTCCAATAGGCTTTAGACAAGGTTCTTATAACCTTGTCGGGCCAATATCTGTTTTGTAACTTGTTATTTTTTCCAATATGAAAATGAGAGCTCTGAAACAACGTATGGGCATCCATCAAAGAATAACAAAACAATTTTCTTTGTTAGATTTAGATGTCATAAACAGAGCTCTAGGAAAACTCACAGTGAACCATTCACCGCGAACAAATTCACCTCCAACAATTCATTGCCAAATCTGCATAATATGGAAGAATAAACAAGGAATGTGAACACTTTCAAATCCCTTAAGGAAACAAGGCCATAGATCTATTAAAAATGATGATATTGCAAATGCTCTAGTAGATATGTATGCAAAATGTTGAAGATAGGTAGGGCATGTGTTTATTTGGACACCATGTCTCAAAGAGACGTTGCTATGGAATGCTATGATTGCAGAAACTTTCAACCAAATGCAATCGACAATTGGGAAGCCGAATTCCTCAACATTTGCCAGTATCCTCACAGCCCGCACCAAAAGGAGCATAATGATTGCAAGATATACGTAAAATGGTTTTGTTGAAATGGCCATAGAAACTTATAACAAATGTGAAAGGAAAGTGTAAATCACAATGAAGGTTCAGAAACTGCTTCCAAGCATGAGAGAAGTTTTAGAGATGGAAAAGAAGAAGACAATTAATGACATAATGACAATCAACCACAATGAGGCATGCGTAGTCATTTCTTCGACTTTGAGGCATTGGAAGCTCGTAGGAGAAACTTGGCTAATGGCTCATGGAATCCAACAATCTTATTGCCTAAAACACAGATGATGGTTCTGAAAAGAACACTTCAACATCAATGACATGTGAAGGAACTGCTATTTCTGATGGCAAGCCACTTGTAATATTTAAGAGAGATATATACGCAAATATTGGGAGAAGTTCCCAATCTTTATCTATTAGACAATTCTCATCTTGCTCTCATAAAACTTTTAAGCTTAACTTAGTCAAATATGATAATTATATTCAAGATAATGGGCATTCTTCTATTCAGTAGGTATACCAAGTGGGATTGTTCTACACTTAAAAGAGCCTTGCCTCTTTGATTTATTGAATGTTGGAGTGGGCCTGCTAACAACTTCAAAGGGAGTTGCTGGCATGCAGGGAATGCCAACTTTTGTCTGCAGTGAAGGAGGCTCCAGGTGACAGTTGAGCGAGTTCTCTATAAGCACATGTGGAAATATTTCATTATCAACAAATAGAAGCATGACTCTTAGAATGCTTGTATTAGTTGTGGAAAATAATAGAATTGATCAATAGGAGGTGTAGTCTTCTGAAAGCATACATATTGGAGTTAAGATCCATTCAATGTTTCTGATTCCTAACAGTTGGTATAAAGCCATTGCAATGTAGGCAACCTTTTAAAAGTGGAGATATAAACACAAGTTCATTTGACAAGAAGAGATCAGTGCTACAAGATATTTCTTGGCAACCTAGATTTGGCATAGGGGAAGGGTATGATTAGAGCAGTGAGTATATTGCTACAACTGCAAGAACTTACAAACAAAGCCAGATCACATGGAGTGCTATGATTTCAAGATATGCATGGAATGAAGAAGTTCTACTCAAAATGGTCAAAGAGATAAGGTGTTAGAACTCTTTATTTAGATGTAAGAGGCGGGATTGAATCCAAACTCTGAGTTTTAATGCTATCCTCTCAACCTGTGCGAGCTTATTAGCTTTGGAACAAGGCAAGCAGACATTCCAATGTTAGCTTTTTGTTAAATGCTCAATCTGTGGATGGGAAATTTTTAAGACAAAATAAGAACATTACATGAAACACGAAATGTCTCAAGGGCCAAATCAATGCTTGGAAAGTGTAAAAATTTATGGTTTGTATTGTTTATTGTGGTTTTGTTTGGTAGTGCAGTGGCATGGAAGGTTGTTTGGAAAGGTGCTCAAACTACACCATTGATCAATGTGACAACAACAAAACCATTTGCTGAGGTGTGAGTGAAATGATTTTCCTAATACTGTTTTCACTTGCATTCTTGAGTATGAATATGCAATATAAGGAACGGATGCTTAGTAGATATAGTTGAATTGCATGTTTTGAAGGTCAAGTTATTAGCGAACAAATGATTTATGGATTGGAAGAAGACGGAGTGTCCATCTCAACAAAATCTATAATTTGTTCTTTTTTTCAAAATTCTATTTCTTTAAAAAAAAAATGATGTAAGTCATTCATTATAATATATAGGTTAGAAAATAGACTTTATTTCTAGAAAAGTAAAGCAAAACACAATCAACATAGGGTTTATTTTAATTATTGCTTTTCAAGAATTAGTTAAAAATTGATTACATGGGAAAAGGTTATAAATAAGAAGATTTTGAACATAATTAGGGTTCAATCTTAATTCAATTCTTTATTGTCCTTGACTAGGAGAGGAGTGGGGTTCCTCACATTGTATAGGAAGGAAAGACTCATTGAGCTCTTTAGTTTTGAGAAATGAATAAATAATTATATGATTGGTCTATGAGCGAAGGTACAATTTCTTTATACTATGAATTCTTTTGATGTAAACGTTATAATCATTTCCTTAAATATTTTATCATGTGATGAATTGTAGTTGTTTCATCTTTAATATATATGTTTTCTTTATGTATTTGAGATGAAATGATAGGTTGTTTCTTGCTCTATGAGTCATGAAACCCTATGCGGGTATGACTTTCTTATGTTAGACCATATTTAATTCCTTAAACCCTAGTTACATTATTTTCTATTCATAATTTTTTGGGG